>CM076578.1:1949997699-1951197699 GCA_034641835.2 Pinus albicaulis
AGGTTTGCTTGAGCTCAATTTGAGGTTTGATTCATGTTAAATGCAATTGTAGCATAGCCTTTCAAGTACACTTCTGTGTGTCTTCTAGCAATTCAGAGTTGTCTCATTTTTCTTTTCATTATTAAAAGTAGAAATAGTGTTTGATATTTGAACCTATCAAAAAGTGGGTAATATATATTCAGATTTGTTGAGTGTTATAGATCATGTTGTTAATTTTGAATGGTTAAGTGTATGAGATAAAGCATTCAAATCAATTTCCAATATCACGATCTTTTACTTGTTATTGAGAGAGTGGAATTGATGTAAAGCATTCTCATTCTAGGGTTTGAGTATAGGAATAGTTATTAAGTGCAAAATTGATTGTTTGAATGTAGGATTAATTTATAGATACAAGTAGATTATATTTTCTAGTTCTTTCAAGTGTGAGTTGTAAAAGCTAGAATTAGGGTTTTAGATTTTTGAATAAATTGTTGAGTTGCTGAGTTAAAGAATAAAGTTTGTTGAAATTAGGTATTTGTTTTGAAGAATAAATTATGAAAATTAGGTTTTCATTGAATCCAGATTCAAGTTCAGGAATGAGATAGGTCAGATTTATAAAGATTTCAAGTGTTATTTTTGAATTTGATTATTGATTCTGCTAGTAGTGGTGAGATGGATTGATTTATTTTCTATAAGTTGTTTTTTCATAAGTACTTTTTTGTTCCATTCCTTACTT
The DNA here is from genome assembly GCA_034641835.2 of Pinus albicaulis. Lineage (NCBI taxonomy): Eukaryota > Viridiplantae > Streptophyta > Pinopsida > Pinales > Pinaceae > Pinus > Pinus albicaulis. The sequence goes on from CM076578.1 coordinate 1,949,998,415, forward strand.
GATCATTCTAAAGGAATCATTTAAACTCTGACTCAAAAACTGAATCTATAAAGTGTAGTGAAGCTTGTGTTTACGAGCCCATATTGACATATGAATATTGGAGCATTAATCTAAAAATTATTTATCCCAACACTCCCAAGGTTACCTTTTCGGTTCCCAGGGTCAACTGCAGGGAAATTCATTCCAAAAAATTCAGCAGCACAATCCATATGCTGCGAGTTATGGTCAGGTTGGACCTCATTGGTCTATTGCAGGTTAGAATACATTTTTGGGTCAGCAACTAGGATATGGTCCAAATGCACAAGTTTTTGTTCATTATGGGCAAAATCCATATGGGAAAAATCCTTCGGGACAGAACCCCTTGTGGTGGAATTTCTCCTAATCTAGTTGGAATCCACAAATGGGCATGTATCAAACACCCAACACCATGCCTTTCAATCCATAAGTGCCATTTCTTGCGACATTAGAACTTCCTGATGTGTCAAGATTGATCAATGATCCAATTCTTCATAATCCATATTGGCTCCAAATTCCAACCGAAATTTCGATCGATTGCCCCAAGTTTTAAGGAAAATCTAGGAAAGACCCCCAAGCACATGTTACGACATACTATCTTTGGTGCTCTTCCAATTCCTGGCTCAGCGATTTCATTTGTTTATGCATTTTTCAAAGAACGTTGAACGGTGCTTCTGTAAAGTGGTACATTGAAGTTCCATGCAGAAATTCTTAGGATTTCAACTCCTTAGCCATGGATTTCTTTACACATTTTCATTTTCTTGTTCATTATGAAATAGGAACCCACTTCCTTACATCCTTAAATCAAGATACTGCTACGCATATATCTGATGATATTCATGAATGTAGAAGGCATCATAATTTTATCATGTTTGATATTCTTGATCAATTGTCGACAGAATGGTTTACCAAATCATTCACTAATAAAATCGCTAAGGATATTTCTATGGGGGAGGTTATTATAGAAGAGCAAGCCATAGCTCGTGCCCTATATCTCGATTTGGTCTACTCCCAATCTGGAACATTATATGATATTTTACCCAAAGCTCCGCACCTGAGCTCTTATTCAGTAACCTCAAAAGCTCTAATGACACCACCAGTGTATGGCATCATTTCTTCTATTTCCTAGACTTCCCAGAAGCATTCTTCTACTTCTAAGAAGAAATTATCTTCCGTCTCAGATTTTGTTCCTCATAATTCTTCAAATCCTAGAAACACTTCAGAGGTCAACGTCGTTTAGTATTTTATGGCTAATAAATCCTCTAAAGGAAAAAATAATGGCAAAGGTAAATCTAAATCTGATGCCCCAAAGAAAGATTCTCCCAAACCTCACACTGATGATGGAGCTAAACGTAAACCAAAGTATCCTTGCCTAATATGTGATGACCAGCATTATACCAAGGATTTTCCTCGATGGGACGAGGTGAGCCGACTACTGAAAGGCACTCAAGGAACTTTGACTATTCTTAATGAGCTGTTTCCATCATAGAATACTCAAATCCTAGAACAACCCCAATCCTCCACCTCTCTTGGTTCTCAGGTTTTCATGATGAGTGGTGTTGCACCTATATCTATCATTACCAGATCTAAAGATTATTGGGAATCACATTAGTCTGTGGGGAAATAATTTTTCAATGCTCCTACTCCTCCCCTGCCCACTTCTATCCCTCTTCATATTCAAAGGCCGAGTTCTAATCCCATTGTATGCGCGTCTTCTAAAGTCGCGCTCTGGAAATCCTGTATAATCCGAATGCCCACGTCACTCAACACTACAATATTATTGAGCATTTGGCTCAAGTGCCTTCTACTATGTCTGTGCTAGAGGTGCTTCAGAGCTATAGGTCACAAAGGAAAGCATTGTTACCCACTATCAGAGGATTCTATCCATCTGATTCCAGCCTCATTAATTTTGATTTGGAAAATTTCATTTTGTGTCTCTCTCATAAACTTGCTTTGATTATTCAATTTGGTATTAATGGAAAGAATATCCCTCGGGCGGTCATGGGTGAAAGTAAATCCACTTGCATCATGTCTGTCTCATGTTGGAAATCCATTGGTTCTCTGACTCTTAACCAGTCTCCAAATACTTTGGAGGCTTTTGACGGAAGAGACTCTCATCCTTTTTGTATCTGATGTAGGAGCATCAAAGATAAATTTTCATTACTCATATATGTAATTTAGGGGGTTTAGATGTTTTAACTATTTTATTAGTTATTTTTCTCATTTTTAATAAATTAAGACATAAAATATAAATGTGAGGATTGTTGTAAATATTCCTTAAATAAATAAGGATATCAGTGGATTTGAATTAGGTAGATAATCTATGGATTGGGAATTCCATAAATGGGACTTAGTTGATGTAGAAATTTTCTGAATAATGAAGATTTATCCACTAATATTATCTTGGTCACACACTAATTCAAATTCATGCATAACACATAACCTCTTCTACAATTGATCATCAATATGCGGAAATAGAAACAGTCGCATGCGCACATAAACACAATATGTAATGGGGAAATCTTATAGCTGAAAACCCCTGCCTATTTTGTATATTATAATAGAAGAGAACATGTAACAATACATAGCACAATACTCCTCACAAGTACTCAGTACTATCTCCAAAAGTTACACACAAAACTAGCTCAGTTTTGAACAAGTCACGGGTTCAAAACTCCTCCACTGTTTGCCTGCCTCTACTGCGCAATCCAAGTTGGTGTATTGAGAGATCCAAGTTTGAATCTCCTTGGCTTGATCTGCACAATCCTCATTGTCAATATCCTCCAATGCTTGTGCAAATCTCATGCACAACTAATTTCACAACTAATAGCAATCTCACCCTTTCATCTACCTCTTCCACTGGTCTTCACTGGATTTTCCATGCACTGCAGTCAACTGATGTGTTATTTAGTTGAATAATGAGTTAATATTTATTGAATTAAATAATATTTAACTCACCCCACTCATCTCTAGTGTATTAGCCAGTTAAACTAAATACAACTAGTTCAACTAACGAACACAACTCCACCAACTGTCTCATCAACTCCACCAAACTCCACCACTTGAGTTCTAACTGAATTCAACCATGCATGAGCTCACCAAACCCCTAGGAATAGCATAATTCCTTTTGTCAGATGCATGGGCCACATCCGTAGCTCAAACTGAAGTGCTGCAAGAGGATAAACTGAAGTTTATAGTCCAAATATTATTAAGGGTAAATAATATTTGACTTTTCTATTTTTAGCCTGGTAGTCTAAAAATAGACTTCGCCTAAATGTCTAAAAAAAAAAAAAAAATAGAGGTCCAAGGATTTTTACTAACCTCGACCAATCAACCAAGAATATAGACACTCAACTCCTAGACCATGCTCCATATGTCTAAAATACATAGTCTAAAAATAGACTTCATGCCAAAAATAGCCTACAAGCCCACTTAGTGAAGGCGACTTAATTTTACTAAGCGCTCCATCATCTTGTTGCATTTTCAACACTCCCTCTCAACAAGATATGGATTATCTGCAACCCCTATCCTGCCTCTGTGGTATTCGAATTTGCTCCTGGTGAGCGCCTTTGTCAAGATATCAGCATCCTGATCCTCTGTGGGAATATATGAAAGTAACATGATTCTCCGCTGCACACAATCTCTGATATGATGGTACCTGATGTCGATGTGTTTGGATCTATCGTGAAATAATAGATTAGCCAAGAGTTTAATGAAACTCTGGTTATCACAATAAATCACAGTAGGCTCCAAGTGTGACCCGAACAACTCGACCAGGATCTTCCTCATCCATATGGCCTCGCATGCAGCCAAGCTTGCTACCATATACTCAGCCTCTGCTGAACTGAGTGCCACGGATCTCTGCTTCATGCTATACCAGGAAACTACTGTCGACCCGATACTGAAGATTCCTCCAGATGCGCTCTTTCGGTCCGTTGGGCTCCCTGCCCAATCTGCATCAGTGAAGCCGCAAAGCTTCGCTCCATCCTCCTGTCTGTACCACAGACCATACCCCAATGTGCCACTAAGATAACACAATACATGGTTTCCTGCCTTCCATAAGAGCTTGGTAGGCTTAACGATAGCTTGCGAAAGCTGGTTAACAGCATAGCATATATCGAGTCGTGTCTTGACCAGATACATAAGCGACCCCACCAACTCGCGTTGAATAGACAAAGGCATCCACTACCTCCACTGAAGTAGCATCCTCCTTCCTCCATCCACCAGGAAGAGGAGTATCAACAGGCTTGCAGCCATGCATGTTGAACTTCTCCAGTATCTCCCGGGCATACTTACCCCGAGAAACAAACAGTCCATCACTGCCCTGCCAAATTTCCAATCCCATGAAATAATGAAGGAGGCCCAAGTCCTTCATCTCAAACTCTTTTGCAAGATCCTCCTTGCATTAGAGTATCAACAGCTCATCACCTGTCAAAATCAAATCATCTACATAAAGTACAATGATCAACAACTTACCCTCCACCACAATCTGGTATAGGTTAGGATCCGCCTCACTCTTGGAGAATCCAAGTCTGGTGAAATAACTGTCTATCCGTGTGTACCGTTGGTTGCTGCGCCGTCTTCAGCCCATACAGTGCTCTCTTGAGTCTGCACACATGCGACTCACTGCTGAAGATCTCGAAACCTTGGGGCTGCTCTATGTACACCTCCTCCTCAATGACTCCGTTGAGGAACGCAGTCTTCACATCCATCTGATGGATGTGCCATCCCATGTGCGTTGAGAGAGCTAGGATCGTCCGTATGGAAGAGTACCTTGCGACAGGTGCAAAGGTCTCCTCATAATCAATCCCCTCTATCTGAGAAAAGCCTCGGGCAACAAATCTTGCCTTGTAATTTTTCACACTCCCGTCAGCCGCCTGCTTCACTTTGTAGATCCATCTCGAACCTACCACTGATTTCCCCTTCGGTCTTGGGACAATCTCCCATGCACTGTTTCTGACGATCGAATCATACTCTTCGATCATGGCGTCTACCCATGCGGGCTCCTCCACAGCTTCCTCGAAAGAGGATGGCTCTGTCACGACACATTTGCTCACAAGAGCCATGTATCCATTGTAACGATCCGGTGACTGCCTCTATTTAGCAGCGTAGGTGGTCCCACAACCCGCTCTCGCATCTTGAGCCAGTCGCTCAGCTTCTATAGTGCGCTTGCACCCTCTGATGGTTGGCGCTGCATGAGTGGTCTCTTCCACTCCATGAACTTCCTCTTGTGGTTGATCCATATCCTGAATCTCATCCTTAGGAACTAATAGCTCCTCATCTTCATGCAAGTGTGGCTCCCTCTCAAGCGAACAATACATGGCTTTCTCCTCCTGAAATTTGATATCCCGTCGCACAACAGTCTTGCGACTGTCTGGAAAATACACCCGATAGTTGTGAGGTGTATCAGTGTACCCCACAAATATTCCAACCTCTGCGGTCGGATCCAGCTTCTTCTCGGCGTCCTTCGTCACATGCATGCAGACAAAGTGACACAAAAAAATCCTCGAAGTGAGAAATGTCGTTCCTCGAAACGCCTCCTCCTGTACTCATGCCAAGTATCTTGTGAGGCACCCGTTATGCACATATACTGTAGTATTACATTCCTTAGCCCACAAGTGCAGTAACAGGCCCCGATCATAACACGCCCGTGCAAAGACCGTCATCGTTCTCCGTTCTTCCGCCGCAACCCCGTTCGTGGGTTGGTGGGGTGCGATGAGCTCTCTCCGAACCTTCGCGCCGAAAGTCCTTGAATTCAGCGCAGATGAATTCACCACCATCGTTTCTCCTAAGAGCCTTCACATGCTTCCCCGATTCCTTCTCAACCAGCGCCTTGAATTCACAGAACTTTGAATATGTCTCGCTCTTCTTCTGCATGAAGAAGATCCAGCACTTCCGAGAGAAATCATCAACAAAGATCACATAATACTTGTGCTTTGCTATCGAAGCTACTGAGAAAGGACCACACACGTCTGTGTGAACTCTCTCAAGGATCGTCGTGGTGTGACTATCCTTCTCGTGAAAGCTGGCTTTTACAAATTTTCCCAAGGTACACCCCTTGCACTGATCTGACTGTGCAAGAGTGCCCTTAGGAAGCCCAGTAGAAATCTGCTACAGGATCTTCAAGGCTCCATGGTAAAGGTGGCCCAATCTCTGGTGCCACAGCTCGCCATCATCCCAGCTCACCACTCCTTCCGCCTTGCATGCCATTGCTGCGCAGCCATCCACTTGCAACTGATAAAGGTTCTTGACTCGAACCCCTATCTTCCGGGTCTCTCCAGTTGTCTTACTGCGTAGGAAAGCCTTTCCTTCACTGAAGACCACATCGTACCCCTTGTCTTCCAACATCGCCATAGAGATCATATTCTTCATCAATCCTGGAACATGCAATACTTCCTTCAATACGAAGGGTTTACCAGAGTCCCTCTCAAAGGAAATGTTACCGATACCAGTCACACTGTATCTACTGTTGGTCGCTTTAATTGTTTTAACAATTCAAGCTCAACATAAATTCTCAACCCGAGAAAGTCTGTTTATTCCAAAGATAACCACGCACTGGATATGCTCAATTCCAAAAGCAGAAATAATGTTGTAGTAAAAGTCACACAATTATTAATCATACAAATATAATCATTCACACCCTATTTTAACAAATTTGAAGTCTATTTATGTTATAGTAGAAACAATTCCTCTATTGCAGCTTGTCAAGAATCCTATTGGAAGGAAATTACTTTGCAGGAAAGGAAACAATCAACCATAACAGGGAATAGGACCCTATTCCTTCAAATAGGAACTTCAGCACCTGCTGCCTAACACTAATCAAACTGTAGAAAAGATAACCTCAAGAGAACAGGACCCTATTCCCATGAACAGGAACCTTCAGCACCTGTCGCCTGTTTCTAATCACACTGCAGGAAAAAGAAAGGAAATCATTGGGAACAGGACCCTATTCCTTTGCACAGGAACCTTCAGCACCTGCTTCCCAGCATCAATCATACATTCAAACAGATAACATAAATAGATCTCTTAATTTCTTTAAGGATGAATGTACCAAACTCATGCAGCGTTAAAGGAAACATAATGCTTAATGAATCACAGAGCTATGCAACTGATGTTTCAGCAACAAAATTTAACTAAGGTGCGAATATCATAAAGAAACTTAACAAACCACAAGAACAGTCGGGTTAATCTTGTGAGGAAGGCGGGCCCTTTCCTTCTCACAAGATTCCCCAGGGAAAGAATTAAATTGAAGTGCTCAAAAGGAACCTTTTCATCTGTCAAAGAGAAATGATACATTACAATGGAGTCTAGCTCCTTTCTGCTCAAAAACAATGTTCTCCTGTAGTTTCTAACTCTCCTTCTAATGATGATGTCTCCTCTTTTTAAAGAGGAGACATCTATTACAGTTACATCAAAGCAAATCTATCTTTATCCAAATCTGTTCTTCTTTCTTAAAACAGGGCTATTCTATTCTTCCGTAGAAAGATATTGTTACAACGGATGTAGAAAAAGTATTGTCTTCAGGATAATCCATGTAACCACTTCCTTGTTCATCTTCATCTTGTTTCCATTGTCCCAAAAATACTCTTCCAGAATCGCAAATTACGAATAGTGACGGAATTTGCGTGCCCGCTGACTGTTTCAGCAACTGAGTCGACTGTTTCAGCAACGGCCGATTGTTTCAGCACAACACATAAATTATCTGCGATCTTTTAGACTTATGTTAGCAACAATCTACCTTCGATTAATGATGAAATATAAGAGTAATATGGAATTATATGTAAACAGATTAAATATATAGTAAAGAGGAGGATTTCATATACCTTTGGATAAAGTGAATGAAAATTATGATGGAACCCTTTTTAAATATAGTTATAAAGGGTAAGGTGGTGTCAAAATGTATGGTAAAAATGGTACATTGTGAGGTCCTAACATCCCCCCCAGCAGAAAGGGTTGCATGTCCTCAGGCAACTCCTAGTCTGAGTCAGAGTATAAGTACTGACTCTGTGCATGCAAGTTGCTCAAGCAGTAACTGGAGAAGGTGGCTTCTGTCGAAGCTCGGAATCCTCGATTGTTCTGCAATTGTTGCCATGCTACAACCTCGTCCCTGTTAGCCAATTGGTAGTGACACTGGTATTTTTCTATCGGCATCCATAGGATTGGAAAATGAAAATGATAACCAATCCAGTTTTCTCCACAATGCCGAATACATCTGATGTAATTCGGTACCCTGGATAGTGTAGCTTGAAGATTATCAGGGCTAAAAGGGTGATACTCTTGTCTTTCCTTACATGACTGCTGCCAGAACATAGTGTTGGCCTTTAATGCAGCAGTTTCCTTCACTCTGATTAGCTGTAGACACTTTAGAAGTGTTGAGGCTTGCAGTTGTTGTATGTAGCGGTGCATTCCTGGTTTCTGCAAGAATCGGTGATATTCTGCCACAAACATGGCAGGATTTAAAGGTTCCGGTCTAATCCAAAGGAGACGATTCTCCTCATTATGCCTACTTGCAATAAAAGCAGTTTGCCATGTTATCTGATTGGCAAGAAATGAAACAAATGCCCTAATTTGTACATCACCTACAATTGGAATGAGATTGACCTTTCTATTCTCAGGCATGGCCTCATTATGGAGATAAAGTTCACATAACAAATGTTGGTCACTTTCAGGGGCCTCAGCAAAAGTTTTAACAAATTGTTCCGTTGTAAGCAATTCATGAGGTCTGCCATCCTTGATTGCCTTCAATTGAAAATAAACAAGACGTTCAGAGAGGAAGAGAGAATAATTCAAGGAGGGTTTATGGGTGTCCAACAATTTTTGCACTAATGAAAACATCAAAACCAACTTTTCCTTTAATTCCTTGACTTCTTTCTTAGAGTCCTTGAGCTGTTGCAGTGTCTGTTCCCAAATATCCCAGTTGGCATACATGTGATTCTGCCAGGCCAACTTATGTTGCTGCAATATCTTATCTTGATCCACAGCATATTGTTTCTTCCAGTTGTTCATAAGTTCTAATTGTTTCCATGGCAGGGTCTGTGTCCCGGCGTTATAAGTACTGGGTTGGGGCATTGTCTGAGTGGCTGAGCTGACTAACACAGGGTGGGATATCTATGGTTTAGTTTCTTTTTCCAGACTTTTTGGGGGCCCTGCTGGTTCTTGTGTGGCAGTAGGGCATTCTTCTTTAATTGCAGCTGATGTAGATACCTCAGATACCTGAATTTTGACTACTTTTTATCCTGCCTGTTGGTAAATGTTACCACACTCATGGCACATGTATTCTCTGCATGGATCCTTCTTTTGTGCTGATGCTGTGTGTGCCAGCATATAGAGATTCAATTCTCTATCAAAGGCTTCTCGTGCCATGATCAATTCTTTCTTATAGGCCTCTAGTTCTGACTTCAAAAACTCATTTTCCTCCAATAAAGATGCCATAGTGTGTGAACCCTGTGTGCTGGTTGATTCTACTGGAGTTGTCTACTGATCCACAGCTATAGCTGGTTCTTGTGTTGCATCTACAGCTAGTTCCCTTGTATTATCAGGCTTGGTGTATGATTCTTGTACCACAGTAGCTGGTTCTTGTGTTTCAGCTTCTGGGTAAGTAACTAGTTCTTGTGTGGTAGTCACTGTTTGAGCAATAAAAGATGTCATGTTACCCCGGGCTACTGGTTCTTGTGTGACAGCGCCACCGGAAGAGACGGGTAATGGTTGGGGAATTTGGAATGGTGATGAGGATTGAAGTTTTAATAGGATAGTCGCAGGGTTAGGGGAAATGGGAGTGACTTCAGTTTCAACAGTCATTTTCATTTTCCTTCTAGGTAGGAAAGCAGAGAAGTCAGTCGCTTTCCTTTTCTTTGTAGCAGAAGATTATTTTCTAGGGGAAGGGCTTTCGGAAGAGGTGACAGCTTGGGATGTGGCCCTTGTTTGTCGTTTTGAGACAGAGACTGTTGGGGTTCGTTTCTTCCTTTTATGAGTAGGGGGAGATGGGGGTGTTTGAGAGTCATCGCTAGAGATATGAACAATGGGAAGGGGTGACTCTACTAAGTGGGATGAACTTGGGGGTAGGTCAACTGGTTTTGAGGATGGAATCACTCGGGGGTCAGGGATATCATCCAGTTGCCTTTCATAAGAACTCTCGGGAGTTTCTTGGGGACTTCCGGCTTGTTGGGGAATTTCGGCTTGCTAGGGAATTTCGGCTTGCTGGGGAATGAGGAGTGGATTATTCAGAGGGGGATTTTGCTGAGCAAAACCCCTCTGAATTAATAATTGACATAAGCAATGATGGGTAAGGGATAATAATGGGAATTTTACCCGTCTATAGTAATATGACATGTTTTTAATACAACCAAGCAGATAATAGGGAATATTAACTAATCGACCATGCCGCAAATGATTCATCAAAAAGAAGTCGTGTTGATAGACTACCTGGTAACACCCTTCACATGTCAAATAGTGCTTGATGAATTCAGCTATTGTTGGCCATGGGTGAGGTAATGAATGCAGACTTATACCGCGGCCTTTATGTTCAATCCGTTCCTCTGGAAGAAGAAAGTCTTGCTGTGCATTTAAAATGACTTGTTTCCTACTGAACCAGCGAGCACCTGTAACCGGAAACCCTGAAACTTGTGCTATATCTTCCTCTGTGACCGAAATTCGGATCCCTTGAACCACTGAGTGGTCTCCCTAAAGATTCTGCGCAAACTCTAAAACCTGATGAGGATCAAATTCTCTTAACCTTTCGAAGTATGTTGTCCATCCTGCCTGCTGAAAAATTTGGTAGGCTTCCGGGAACAATTGAAGAAGAGTTATCAAACCAGGCTCATGTCTGATAGCCGAACCTCCCATAGCTACTAGCTTGAGTCACATGCAGAGGCGCAGAGAACAGAAACACAGGCTTTGGTCAAGCTAATTGCTGCAACAGAGGATATGGAGTCTCAATGACGGAGGATTGGATGGCTTGAAATGATGATTCAATTTTCGAAATTCCCCCCTTACGTATGGTGAAATGATGTTTAAGTGTGCGAAGATTGTAATCATTATGAACAAGATCCTCTCTTTAAAATATTATTTAACTGCATTACATAAAAACCACATACCTTATATTTTTACCTTTGTCTTTATAATTCGAAGTATAGAGTGCTTCATAATGGCTTAATATTAATGGATGAATCTGTAGATTTCTCTGAAATGTAGAACAGGAGCATATTAGGATCTGCTCAATACTGAAAAATATTCACCCAAGGGATCTGAAGAAAAAGTGGAGAACTGGAAAGCTTGTATAGCAGAGGAAAGAAATGATGTTTTGATGATGAAAAGATAAATGACAGGTTGCTGAAACCGGTGTTTCAGTAATGGAAAAATGAATGACATGTTGCTGAAACTGGTGTTTCAGCAAAGGGAAAAATCAGGAAAATGGGATATAATGACTTGGGTTTAAAACAAGTGGGGGAAGTATTTGCTAAGGGATAATTTCAGCAGTAAGGAATGGGAAATACTAGCTGAAGGATGATATTTCAGGAATGGTAGAAGTGGGAAAAATGGAAAAAGGGAAATAATGTAGAAATGGGATAAAAGGGATATTGCTAGGAAATGGGTTGAAATGAAGGGAACAAGCTTCTGTGATTGAAGCTTCAGATCTTCTTGTGATGAATCTGTCCTCCTTAATAAGCTTTTCCAGAATCTGTAAAATTCAATTGTAATATGCCAACCCTTGATAGGGATTATTAGTTTTAAATCTAGTCTAATACTAGAAATACAGTGCAGAAAATTAAATGTTGTGAGGAGCAGAAGACTCCCCTAGAAAAAGATAATGTGTATCAGTCATGCAAGAAGTCTTGAAATCCTCTTTAGAGACAGGACGCTGGTACAATCGAAGCCTATGACCATTGACTAATAGAGGTGTTTTAGAATCGTCAATTGTTAGAAGTCTTACTGTTCCATTAGGAAAAACACCATCTACTTCATATGGTCCAAGCCAACGTGTACATAGCTTACCCTGAAAATTTTCAAACCGAGAGTCATACAATAAGGCCCAATTACCTTTTTGGAACTGCTTGTGTTTGATAATTTTATCATGCCACTTCATTCTTTGTTGTTGAATCATGGTTGTTTGGTGAATGTCATCTAATCTCTTTTCATCCAATTCAAGAAGCTGCTGCAACCTAGCTGTCTGCACATCAGTCAAATCAAGATTAACAGCTAAAGCAGTTCTTAGAGTTTTAATTTCAAATTCCACAAGAAAAACAACATTTTTACCATAAACCAATTCATAGGGAGAAAAACCCGTAGTGTTTCTCCAGGTAGTTCTGTAAGCCCATAGTGCTTCAGGGAGCCTTTGAGACCAATCCTTCCGGTTATCCTTCACTGTTTTAGTTAGAATGGCTTCTAATACTTTATTTTTGCTTTCCACCTGCCCATTGGCCTGGGGGTGGTATGGTGTAGTCATTCTATGATGAATATGATATTTCTGAAGGGTAGACTTAAAACCATGAGAATTGAATGGAGGTCCTCCATCTGTAACTAGCTCTCTAGGGATTCCAAATCTAGTGAAGATTTCTTCAAATAAGAAAGCTAGGACAGCCTCTTCATTGGCTCTAATAAGTGATTTGGCCTCCACCCATTTAGTCATATAGTCTGTAGAGACTAATATATAAGTTCTTTGATTGGATGGAGGATTAATGGGTCCTATGAAATCCAAGGCCCATCTTTCAAATGGTTCAGAAACTACCTGGGGGTTTAATGGCATTTGATCTCTATGATTGGGTTGACCCATTCTCTGGCAGCTATCACAAGCCCTCACATATTTCTTTGCATCCTTAAATAACGAGGGCCAATAGTAACCCATCCTCAAAATTTTGTGTGCTGTTCTCTTATCAGCAAAATGCCCTCCACAAGGGCCATCATGACAAGCTTTCAGTATGTCATACACTTCATCTTCTCTAATGCATCTTCGGATTTCCTGATCAAGCCCTGTGTAGAAAAGACACCCACTTATCCAGCTATACCTGGCACTTTGTTGAACAATTATTCTCTTTTCTCTGTATGACAGGTGTGATGGTAATTTTCCTGCAACCAAATAATTAGCAATATCTGCATACCATGGAGAGTGAGCAGAAACTGCAAACAAATACTCATCAGGAAAAGAGTCATCTACTGGAATATCATTGTCAGTTTTTAGCCGTGAAAGGAAATCAGCCACCACATTTTCTTTACCAGGCCGATCTACAATTGTGATATCAAATTCCTGCAGTAATAATAGCCATCTGGTAACTCTAGCATTTGTAACAGATTTGTTCATTAAATACTTGATAGCTGAGTGGTCAGTGTGCACAAAAGTAGAATAACCAGTGATATAGTGTTGAAATTTATTAATGGCATAAATTACTGCAAGAAACTCCTTTTCGGTAACTGTATAATTAAGCTCAGCAGGGGTCATATTCTTACTGATAAAATAGATAGCATAAGGAAGATGATTCTCCTCTTGTCCCAAGACAGCTCCAATTGCAGTGTCTGAAGCATCAGAAGATATATGAAAAGGGAGGGCCCAATCAGGTCCCCTCAAAATAGGAGCGATAGATAACTAATGCTTGAGTTCTACAAAGGCTTTCTGACAAGGATTAGTCCACTTGAATTCAGCATTTTTCATAAGCAACACAAATAATGGAGAAGCTATCTTAGAAAAATCTTTAATAAATCTTCTGTAATATCCAGCATGTCCTAAAAAACTTCTCACATCAGTTTGTGTTTTAGGAACAGGAAGATTCTGAATGACCAATATTTTAGATGGGTCTACTTGAATACCTTGAGATGAAATAAAATGTCCAAGCACTACTCCTTCACTCATCATCATATGACATTTTTCAGTACTTAGGGAGAGGTGAGCTTGTATACATCGTTTAAGTACCTTCTCAAGATTTTGTAATGCATCTTCAAAAGACACACCATGAGTAAAGTCATCCATAAATATTTCCATAGAGTCATTCAGCATATCAGAAAAGATTCCTATAACAGCTCTCTGAAAAGTTGTTGGTGCATTACATAGCCCAAACGGAAGAACTCTATAAGAAAAAGTTCCCCAACGGCTAGTGAAAGTGGTCTTGTCCTGGTCTTGGGGTGCAATTCTAATCTGATTATACCCACTGAATCCATCTAGAAAATAAAAGAATTTATTCCCTGACAGACTATCCAACACCTGGTCAATGAAAGGTAAAGGAAAGTGATCCTTTTGAATAGCTTTTTTCAAGGCTCTGTAATCAACACATACTCTCCATTTCCCATTTTTCTTAGGGACAATTACCAATGGGGAAACCCATTCACTGTCAGATATGGGGTATATAAATCCTGCATTAAGAAATTTCTGAAGTTCTTCTTTAGCAATTTCCCGTAAATTAGGGTTCATTCATCTTTGGGGTTGACAGACAGGTCGACATCCTTCTTTAATATAAATTCGGTGAGTACATAGTTCAGAAGAGATTCCTTTCATATCCGTGTAATCCCATGCAAATGCTTCCTTATTTTCACGTAATAACTTCATTAACTGCTGTGTTTCAGCAACTGTTAGATCAGGATTTATGTTTAATGTCTTGCCAGGTTCGATTTCGATTGTTATGCTTTTAGATGAGATGGTGGTTAATGTCTGAGATAAATCTTTAGATTCAATATTTTCTTGGGTATCTGTTTCAAAAATTGCAGTCAATTGATTGTGTGTTTCAGCAATTACAGAGGAAGGTTCACAAATAAAATTATTAATTATTTCATCCTCTGTATTGTCTTTAAGAGTTAAGGCTTGTCCAATAGTTAGAAAGGGCTGAACAACATTATCATCATAATCCATCCACATAGAATCTTCATTATTAATTATGGGTGTAGCATGAGGATAAAGAGTAAGCTGTTTGGTTTCATAACCATTAGAAATTGTCATTGAACCAGATCTGCAACTAATAAAGGCATCAGTTGTGGCCAGCCATGGCCTCCCCAGAATTAAAGGATGTCCCCCCAGCTTTGTTTTAGTTTGAAATACAACAAAATCAGCTGTATAATTCCAGGATTCAACTGAGATAAGTAGATCTTCAACAACTCCTTCAGGTTTAATTGTAGAACGGTCAGCCAACTCTAGGATGGTAGGTGTATCTCTTATTGTGTTATTCAGCTGTAACAACTGTGAGGTTTCAAGAGTCATTATGTTTATTGCAGCACCTAAATCTACCAGAACTTGAGGAATCATTGTTTTACCAATTTGAACTGTCACGGTAGGATGGACGGGGTCACCATATTTCACAGGAGGGGTTTTTCCGGACATTAATGTAGATAAATCACCCATCACATGTACTATAAGGGGATCTTTAGTTTTCCTACCAGGTTTCTTAACACAAATATCCCTTATGGTTCTGGCATAAATTGGTCCATCTCTCAGTGCCTGTAAAAGTGGAATTTTAACATACAAGTTTTGAAATTCCCCTAAAAGATTAAAAGTAGGTGTTTCAGGCGTTCTAGTTAAAACCAAATGCTCAGGGAATGGTGGTTCTGTTATTTCAATACCCTTGTTAGAGGGTGGTTGTGCTTTCTTATGTTTCTCAGTTTCCTCTTTATCAGAATCAGAAGAGGTTATGTCATCAATAATAGGCTCTACTATTTTCCCGGATCTTAAATGAATATCATTACATTGCATAGTAGGAAATATAGATTGATTCTGAATATCAATGACTTGCACAACTTTATTATTGGGGTTAGGATTTGGTTGCACAGGTAGCTGGGGTCTCATTTGGTTATTTGGCGGAGCATTTGATGGTAGAGGAAGTGGTTGTTGAAATTGAGGAAATTGATTTGGATATGGGAGTTGTTGGTTTCGCCAATTTGAATTCCAAGGGTTAAAAGAAGATGGCTGCTGTGGGGGCCAAGGAGTCCACATTGCAGGATCAACAAAGGGAGGGTTTGATTTTTGCATGGGTGGGAAATTCATCTGATTAAAGGGTGGGTATTGCATTTGATTATAGGGAGGGTAATTTGTTTGACTGAAAGCAGAGTAATTATTCCAACGATTAAATGGCATACTAGAATTCATACGTTGTCCTTTTGGTTACCATTGTCTTCTTTGAGTTAGCAGGTAAACTGCTTTAGCTTCTTCTTCCGTTGGCTGCAATGCTGCCTCTATTCCTGGTAGAGATGGACATTGTTATGTTTCATGATCTTTCTCACAAAGGGTGCAGATTGGTATCTTGTCCAATGGGCACTCCCTTAGTGGATGTTTGTCTCTGCACTTCGGGCAAAAGACAACCAGAGTTGCTTCTGCTTCAGCCTGCTTCTTCTTAACCTGCAAAGTGTCAATTTGTGAAGCAAAAGAACTTAACATCTCAGTTTTAAATTCTTCAAGTAAATTACCTATTTCAACTCTTGTTGCTCCCCCACTGGCTGATTTCTACACTCTTGAATAGGTGGGATCTCTATTACTTACTCTGTTCCTTGCAGCTCCCCTTGAACACCTCTTACAAAGTTCAACAATCTCATCATATGATTCTTTAGATATATCTCCCTTACCAAGCATGTTTAACATGTCTAAACAATCATCCCTTAATCCTCTAAGTAATATTGTTTTACGAATTTCCTTACTTATATTCGGATGATCAGATCTCTGTATATTGTACTGCAACCTTTCTACGTAGTCCTCCAGATTCTCGTCCGGCTTTTGTGCCATATTGAATAGTTCGTCCTTCTTTTCTCTCGTCCGAAAGTAATCTTGATATTTAAGCAGAAATTTATGTTTCATCTGTTCCCATGTTGTGATTACCTGACTCCCAAGGCTCATGAACCATCTTAAAGCATTTCCTTTTAATGTTGCTGGAAACAGTTTCAACTTTTGAGCATTAGTAACATAATCATAAATTCTGCATAATATATCAAATTAAAAAAGAAATTCATCTGGATCTTCAGAGGATAAACCATGGAATTTAGGTAAAGCTGACAATGGAATGTTCTTCATAGGAGTTGTTCCTCTAGGGAGATCACTAATAGTAAATCCCAAGGTAGAGAGATAATTTTCATCCTTTCCTTCTCCTTCAGGACCTACATGTTCCCCACCAAAGAAGTCTTCATTGTTTCCTTCCATTGGCTGTTCTCCTACTGCACTTGCTCGATCGTCAAGATCTTCTACTGGCTCCTCAATGTTTTCCACTGGTCTTGCAATACTCTCTATTTCTTCCTCAACTTGCTCTGCTGATTTGCTAGCACTTTCTTCTGACTCTCCAGCACTGACTGCTGGTTCTTTAATCACCGGCTCCTCTATGTTTTCAGGGCCCACAACTTCCTCTGTTTTGTAATCTGATTGAGGGGAGTGCTGAAGTTTTGGTCTTCGAGAACTTAATCTCTGTGATGATTCAGCCTTTGATACAATCTCGTCAATGAAAGTCTTTCTTCCTCCCCTTCCTTTGCCTTTGCCACCTGTAGGATTAGTTTTCTTCTGGGTTCCACGTCCTCTCATACAATCTGCACATCTAGAAAGAAAATATTAATGCTTCTGAAATATACAATTGCCTTCCCCGGAAACAGTGCCAAAATGTTGGTCGCTTTAATTGTTTTATCAATTCAAGCTCCACATAAATTGTCAACCCGAGAAAGTCTGTTTATTCCAAAGACAACCACGCACTAGATATGCTCAATTCTAAAAGTAGAAATAATGTTGTAGTAAAAGTCACACAATTATTAATCATACAAATCTAATCATTCACACCCTGTTTTAGCAAAGCTGAAGTCTATTTATGTTATAGTAGAAACAATTCCTCTATTGAAGCTTGTCAAGAATCCTATTGGAAGGAAATTACTCTGCAGGAAAGGAAACAATCAACCATAACAGGGAACAGGACCCTATTCCTTCAAATAGGAACTTCAGCACCTGCTGCCTGACACTAATCACACTGTAGAAAATATAACCTCAAGAGAACAGTACCCTATTCCCATGAACAGGAACCTTCAGCACCTGTCCCTTGTTTCTAATCACACTACAGGAAAAAGAAAGGCAATCAATGGGAACAAGACCCTATTCCTTTGCACAGGAACCGTCAGCACCTGCTTCCCAGCATCAATCATACATTCAAACAGATAACAGAAATAGATCTCTTAATTTCTTTAAGGATGAATGTACCAAACTCATGCAACGTTAAAGGAAACAAAATGCTTAATGAATCACAGAGCTATGCAACTGATGTTTCAGCAACAGAATTTAAATAAGGTGCGAATATCATAAAGAAACTTAACAAACCACAGGAACAGTCACGTGAATCTTGTGAGGAAGGCAGGCCCTTTCCTTAGATTCCCCAGGGAAAGAATTAAATTGAAGCGCTCAAAAGGAATATTTATTCATCTGTCAAAGAGAAATGATACATTACAATGGAGTCTAGCTCCTTTTTGCTCAAAAATAGTGTTCTCCTGTAGTTTCTAACTCTCCTTCTAATGATGATGTCTCCTCTTTTTAAAGAGGAGACATCTATTACAGTTACATCAAAGCAAATATATCTTTATCCAAATCTGTTCTTCTTTCTTAAAACAGGGCTATTCTATTCTTCCGTAGAAAGATATTGTTACAACGGATGCAGAAAAAGTACTGTCTTCAGGATAATCCATGTAACCACTTCCTTTTTCATCTTCATCTTGTTGCCATTGTCCCAAAAATACTCTTCCAGAATCGCAAATTACGAATAGTGACGGAATTTGCGTGCCCGCTGACTGTTTCAGCAACTGAGTCAACTGTTTCAGCAACGGCCGATTGTTTCAGCACAACACATAAATTATCTGCGATCTTTTAGACTTATATTAGCAACAATCTAACTTTGATTAATGATGAAATATAAGAGTAATATGGAATTATATGTAAACAGATTAAATATATAGTAAAGAGGAGGATTTCATATACCTTTGGATAAAGTGAATGAAAATGATGATGGAACCATTTTTAAATATAGTTATAAAGGGTAAGGTGGTGTCAAAATTTATGGTAAAAATGGTACACTGTGAGGTCCTAACATCTACCATCATCGCCCATCTCGATGTGCACTCTAAGATATTTTTCCTCCAGATCTAAAAACAGATCCTGATCTCCTGTCATGTGAAATGACGCACCACTGTCCAAGAACCATACTGATCTCATCACACTTGAGACCAAGCATGTGATCAGTGAAAAATCCAATTCAAACTGGGAGGCCAATGCCTCTCCCGCTGCAGATCTAGCAGCCTTCTTATTTTTCTTCTTCTGCGGACAATTTGTGGCATAGTGTCCGTGTTGGTGACAGTGAAAACACTTCACCTTGGACATGTCTTGCTTCTTGCCTTTCGAACCAAACTGAGGAGCTTTCTTGCTCTTCCTCTTCTTTGCTTTGGCAGCCAAAGTGAAATTTTCTTCATCAGATTCCTTTGATGAAGATCTGTCCCTGGTAGTCTGCCTTATCTCCTCTTGCATGAGATTCGACCAAAGTCGCTCCCATCCCAGCAACTTCTCCTGACCATTGACAGAGTCCTGATAGGAATGCCAACTCTTCAGAAGACCAAGGAGAGCCAGGTCCACCAATTCTTCATCATCGACAGTCACCCCCACACTTCCCAGCTCATCTCTGCATTGAGTAAACTTCGTGAGGTACTTGGCGATACTGTCTCCTTTCTCCATCTTAATGTTTCTGAGTTTATCCTTGAGCACCAGCTTCCTTTGGTCGCTATTGCTCTGGAATAGATCTATCAACACTTTCCACATCAAATATTGAGAAGATTTTCCATGCAGGCTAGATACAATGTGATCCTCCACGCCCTCCAACAGAATCCTTCGACATTTCTCCATCTTATTTTGCCAAGCTTCAACTTCAGCAGGATCAGTAGGATTTTGGACATCCATATCTATGAACTCCTTCAGCCCGTTATCATCTAATACTGCCTCCATCCGGTCTTTGCATGCAACATAATTCGAACTGCCCTCAAGGGCATACTCGAGTCGCAAACCGTTGAAAGACATTTCAACTCCGGCACCAAGAAAACAATCTGCTGCAAAATTCGAATTCCAAGCTCAAAACTCAATTGCTTCTGGATCTGTGAGAAAAAAATATTTCTATCATAGAGATCGACTGTAAGGGCATTTACTGGATATATCACCTTTCAAAGAAAGGATGATCCAGAGGCTACCTGGCCCGTTACAGACTTTGTCTACCGAAATAAAATTGTAATCATTGTAATAGATCCCGATGATCAATTCGCTCTGATACCATGTAGAAATTTGCTGAATAATGAATATTTATCCACTGAGATTATCCTGGTCACACACTAATTCGAATTCATGCATAACACATAACCTCTTCTACAATTGATCATCAATATGCGAAAATAGAAACAGTCGCATGCGCACATAAACACAATATGTAATGGGGAAAGCTTATAGCTGAAAACCCCCAGCTATTTTTTATATTATAATAGAAGAGAAAATGTAACAATACATAGCACAATACTCCTCACAAGTACTCAGTACTATCTCCAAAAGTTACACACAAACTAGCTCAGTTTTGAACAAGTCACGGGTTCAAAACTCATCCACTATTTTCCTGCCTCTACTGCGCAATCCAAGTTGGTGTAATGAGAGATCCAAGTTAAAATCTCCTTGGCTTGATCTGTGCAATCCTCATTGGCAATCTCCTCCAATTCTTGTGCAAATCTCATGCACAACTAATGTCGCAACTAATAGCAATCTCACCCTTTCATCTACCTCTTCCACTGGTCTTTACTGAACTGTCCATGCACTGCAGTCAACTGATGTGTTCTTTAGTGGAATAATGAGTTAATAATTAGTGAATTAAATAATATTTAATTCACACCACTCATCACTAGTGTATTTTTCAATTAGACTAAATACAACTAGTTCAACTAAGTTAAACCGAACACAACTCCACCAACTGTCTCATCAACTCCACCAAACTCTGCCACTTGAGTTCTAACTGAAGTCAATCATGCATGAGCTCACCAAACCCCTAGGAATAGCGTAATTCCTTCTGTCAGGTGCATGGGCCACATCCGTAGCTCCAACTGAAGTGCTGCAAGAGGATAAACTGAAGTTTATAGTCCAAATATTATTAAGGGCTAATAATATTTGACTTACCTATTTTTAGACAGGCAGTCTAAAAATAGACTTCGACCTGTATGTCTAAAAATAGAGGTCTATCTATTTTTACCAACTCGACCAATCATCCAAGAATAGCATACTGCAACTCCTAGACCATGCTCCATATGTCTAAAAATAGACATAGTCTAAAAATAGACTTTGCGCCAAAAATAGCCTGCGGGCCCACTTAGTGAAGGTGACTTCATTTCACTAAGCTCCATCATCTTGTTGCATTTTCAAAAGTTGAGTCCAAAATAAGATAAATATAAATTAGATTTTATTCGATATTTGTGTGGAGGAATTTATGGAATGGAATAAATTCATAATTATGTATAAATATGTAGCTTTTGAGAGTGTGAAAGAACAAGTGAGGAAGTGAGGAATACAGAGAGAGTGAGGAATGGATTGAGAGCTTTTTGTAAAGGGTCGAAAGCTGAAAGGCCATCCATTGTAATAATTGGCCAAGGAATTTCTTGTATTATTGTATATCAGCATTTTTTTTGTTGTTGTATGGCTCCCTTTTCCTTTATGTATATTCTGAGATGCATCAAATGTTTTTTTAATGAAGAAGTTTTTTCTTGAGTAATTTAGGGAGAAGAAAGCATAGGAGTTTTCATATGCTAGGATTTGATAACCCAGTATCCTGGCATCATTTGGTATTAGAGCTAGAAAGATGCCTGTTCTACATTTTTTTTTGAATATGCAAACTATACGTATATGCTATCTATAAGTGTGTGATTGCAGGAGAATGATTTTTCGTTGTGGAGGGTGATGAATAGTTTAAAATGTTGTAGTGGAGTGTGGCCATTGGGTTGACGTAGGAAAATACACTCAAGAAAAATGTTGAAACATTGAAAGCCTTGGACGGTGCACTGTATCCGTGGTGGAAAAGCCGTGACAATAAAATGTTAGTGACACCAGTGCCATAACCTGACACCGTGGGTTGATTGAATGGTTTCCGTTTCGGTGAGAAGACATTAACCAAGACTCCGTGGGATTGTGATGCAACAACAATGTATAATGCTGAAAAGCTAATCAGAGGGGGCGCAATCAACATGTTCATGTTTTCAGGTAATAGCATATTTAGTTCAACTATCCAGCATCGGAGAATGGCATGTCAGTTGTGTTGAGGTCAGTACCATCAAAGAAATTTAATGGTGGTGTTTTTTGTTTTAACCTGCGTTAACATTGTTGTATACTGGCACAGTCATCTGCATTGAGGAACTATGTTAACATTGCTGGATAGTGGCACAGTCATTTACATTGAGTCATTGCGTGGAGATTAGTGTAGGCTCAAACCGAAATTCCAACTTATAATAGTTGAAACATATTTTTTTGTTTGATTGTTGTGTGGATAGAATAGGTATGTAAATATGGTATCGTAGAGTGGTTAAGAGGAGTCAAGTACATTCAGCAGTGATGCAAGCATAGTCAATGGTGGCATAGCATTGATTACTCCTCGAAAGGTTGTTTTACAAGATGAAGGTTGAAGGTGCGATTTAAAGTTCTGGGAGTCTGTGTAAGATGTTGAAATAGATCCATGGAGTAATTCCGAGATAGCCACATAATATTTCCTTCCTCCTAGAGGATGTTGCATCTATGGTAACGAGTTATTTTTTACTGTGTCGATGTTTGCAGTAGAGTGGTAATTATGTTAAGAGTCATGGAAGTTACCCAAAACAAAATTACGACT
This sequence comes from Pinus albicaulis, assembly GCA_034641835.2. Lineage (NCBI taxonomy): Eukaryota > Viridiplantae > Streptophyta > Pinopsida > Pinales > Pinaceae > Pinus > Pinus albicaulis. Next base: position 1,950,021,241 of record CM076578.1, read on the forward strand.
TCCAAAATTGAGTTATTGATATCAGTGTTTTATGTTTTATTTGCATTAAGATCAGTAGAAATTATGAATTTTAAAGCTGGGTTATAGATATCATTCAGTTATCAGTGTTTTATGTTTCAAATGGAATATAATTTCTGTACGAACAACGTATATCATAGGTGGGAGTCCGCGACATCCAATGCATTGTTTATCATGGCATTGTGTTGTCTATCTCAGCGTTAACCGATTCATGGAACGTGGATATCGCCGATGTTGTTTGGTATGGTTGATTGCGGTGTTGGGTTGTGTGAACTATGGGTTCAACCACAAAATATTTTGTTGAATTTATTTAATGGATTCCAAATGCATCTTTCAATTGTGTTATTATTATATGTATAACAATATTCCTTGAAGGACCCATCGATTATTGTGAGATCAAGTTTGCATAAGGCTGCAATATTCATCATCATTGTTATATGTATTAATTAAAATGGAAATTGGAATTGCACATCAAGTGGTGCGGAGTGAATCAATTCCGTCATGTTGAAGAGTAAATTCGGGTTTTAGTAAAATTGAACATTTTACTATACTAAATTGTGAAGTAGAAATTGTGTTTTCTACATCAATTTTTGGAAGCCAGTCGTATCAATGCACTTAAAAAATCATGTGTGGGGCTTGTGAAAGAGGTGCGGCTCCAGCGGAATATTCAAGGTATGGATCTAGTATTTCCATGATACCACCTTCTAGCGTAATAAAACGTCACTAGGATTGATCGAGGTGAAGTGTTTGCAAATAGTTCATGTACGGTTTTTTGGAAAATGTAATCTTGAAAGGATATTCGGTTACATTAAGGTTTCATGTTTTCAAAGCAAGAAATTGAAATTGAAGATATTGAGATGAGGAAACTTGGCTTAAGCTAAGAGGGGAGATTTTGCGTACTTTTAAGGGTTCTAACATTATTTGCTAAGAAAAGAATTATGTTAGAAAGTTGTTGGGAAAAATTTTATTTGTTGGGGAGAAAATCGACCTTGTGCATTCAAAGTAAATCGGTAGAGGCTTGAATGTATTCCTAAAATAATACACGAGAGAAGGGTTAAATAATTTCAACCACGAGAATATTTAATGTAACTACTCATTGAATGAACCAATATTCATTGAGAAGAGGTATTTTAAAATATGGATGATTAAATTTCCTTGTCATACTCGAGAAGATGATCTTTTGTAAATGTTATGAAAGAGTGGAAATTTTTCAAATGCGGAGGTATAAATGAATGGAAAATGAATGAAAAAATGCATTGTCCTAGGTTATATAAAGAGAAACATGCATTTTTATGTGAGAGGGTTTATTATGCATAATGTGGATTCTTCACATTTTTGGTTAAGTCATTTTGGACCAAAGCTTGTAGTTGGAAAAACGAGAATTCTTTTGATTTGTGATTGAAAACATAATTGCTTGATGTTGTAAATATTTATTTTGCCATCATGTGGTGGTAGCTAAGGAGGAATTATTCAGGATGGAAAAAATGTATGAGTTGTATATTCTTTATCAAAGAGATTGGAATATGAATAGCTTGTTTTCTGTACACAGGTGAAGAGATGTGAATTGATGTTGTATGGTACATGAAAGTGAAGGAAAAATGTTTTCATTGAGATGATGAGCTTATGGTATGAAGGGCATGCGAATGTTAAGAGTGACAAAGACAACACAGAAGAGTGGAATCTAGATAGTTACAATTGCAAAAAGAAGGCTTATTGATAACCTTAATGGGAGCATAAGGTATGATACATCATTTCAAGAAGATATTTTTGAATGTTGAAAATTGGATGGTTTATTTATTTTCACCTTAAAATAAATCTTGGAAAACATGGATTGCATTTCGACTAAAGACTTCAGTATCATGTGAAATTATAATGGGATACTGATGATTTTTCATAAGAATTAAGTATGAGAGAGAATGAAGATGTTACATCCTAAAAAAATGTAATAGGTGTGTATGTTCATTGGAGGATTGTATAACTTGAATTAATTCAAAATATATACTATCATAATTTTTGGGTTATTAGGGTCAAATGAAAGTTTGGATAGTTTGAGTTAATATTGAGTATTTTCATCCAAGATGAAGAATTGGTGTAAGTCTGAAGTCAAAGAGTCGTAAGCTAATTCAAGGGTCTGAATGTAATTGGGTGCATGATCGACGGAGCCCGACACCCAGAGAATTGGTCATTGTAACACATGAATTACTAAAGTATTGTCTGCAACAAAGTGAAGCAAGAGAATTTCCCAGAGATGATTCCAAGAGAGAAAGAGGTCATGCGTAGGTATAGATATTTCATTATCGAATGGCAAGTGTGAAGGATTTTTGAAAGGAGGATTGAATGAAATCCACACGTGAATAGATGAAGTTCACAAAGGAGGGGAAGATGACTGTTGATAGTCATTTCAAAAGACCTGATGAAGGCCACAACAGAAGGAAGGAGAAAGAAAATTCCAGGGTAAGTGGCATATGTGAGCAGTTGACAAATGAAGATTATGAGCGAGAGAAGGCTGAGATAACAATTCACCTTGAATTGTTTATGGAGTTATTGCAGAGAAATATGAAAGAATATACACATGGTTAAACCATGAGGAAGAAGTAAAGTGGCAGAGACTACAGGAAAAGAGGGAACATCAGGTAAACATATAGTTGACAGAAGAGCTAAAGAAGCTTGATCATATGTTGATATGTGAAGAACTCAAAGAGGCTGAGTTAAAAATGGATGTTTCCATTTATAGCCCAGAACAGGGTGAAATTCTGGGTGAAGAGATCAATGAGGAAGATCTCGTGAACTATGGGGATAGTTCAAAATAATTTGAAGATGTGTTATTGAGAGAAGAAGATGAGGGTATGAAGCCTTGCATTTTTAAATCCCACAGTTTATGTATGTTCGCAAGATGTGTGAAAGATGGTGGACAGTCTGGTGAAACTGTCACAGAGGAGAATGAAACTCTTGAGGTGAAGTGCGATGGAGGATGCCTTTCAAAGGAGAAAGGTATTGATTTGCTATAGTAGGAAGAAATCATAAATGAATTCTTGTTTGGGGTAAAAAAACAAGTTGAAGTTGTTATGGAGTAGGAGCATAATGGAAATGCCGAAAAGATATTCCAAGGAGGTAAACAAATGTATTTTCTTAGTGAATTTGCTGACAGAAATTTACAATGTGATGATACAGAAACTAGGAAAACTTAGGAAGATTTCCAGAAGAAGAATGAAGCTGGGAAGGAAAGTTGTGATGAAGTGTTGGAAAGATTTGATATGGAAATCGAGTTCTTGGAATGGTGGCATAAGGAACCTGAGGGAGAAGTAACACTTGCAGAACATGATCTAGAAGAGATTGCAGTTACTATGCATGATATATATGAAATGTTTTTAAAATTTATGGAGTTGAATGAATGTTATAACTTTTAAAATAATGATGTAACTGTAGGTACAAAAAACAACATTAACAGATATGATGTCGAAATCAGAGAAATTGAGCAGAAATTATTTGCAGTTGAGATGGAAGATTAGAAGCAGCAAGAAAATTATTTCCATAGAGACATAAAGGAGACAAAAATAGTGAACCAGGAGGATAAATATGGAAGCAGCTAACAGTTCAAAATAGAATCTATTGAAGTCCAAAAAGTTGATGATGGGAGATTGGCGCTTGAAGCATCAAAAGAGACCAGAAGGTCTTATCTTTTTAAAACTAACATTTTGTTGGTGAATGTAGGTACAACACCGGATGAGAAAGTAGTTGCTTTAAAAGAAATAAATGACTATAGTTGTAATCAAGAAGAAATTCTTGATTATTTTCCATTGCAAAAAGTTGAGTGTTCATCTCAGTTGGAGACAAAAGAATTCGACAATGAGGAATTACTCCAAGGAATTGGTGAAAAAAAGTGTTGGAGAAGCAGATGGAATCTGATCAACAGAGTGAGTGATGAGTTACCAAATCGAGTTGAGACTTCGAAGGACCAGAGTTTGGATTCCTGGAGGGAGAAATGCATCCGGACTTGTGGTTATCACATTATTACAAAAAAGAAACAGACCTCATAGATAGGAGTCTATGGAAACTTCTCTACATGGGCAGTCTGATGCAGGAGCATCAAATATAAATTTTCATTATTCATTTATGTAATTTAGGGGGTTAGATGTTTTAATTATTTTATTAATTATTTTTCTCATTTTTAATAAATTAAGAGATAAAATATAAGTGTGAGGATTATTGTAAATATCCCTTAAATAATTAGGGATGTGAGTGGAGTTGAATTAGGTAGATAAACTAGGGATTGGAAATTCCATAAATGGGACTTAGTTGAGTCCAAAATAAGATAAATCTAAATTATATTTTAGTTGAGATTTGTGTGGAGGAATTTATGGAATGGAATAAAATCATATTTATGTATAAATATGTAGCTTGTGAGAGTGTGAAATAACAAGTGCGGAAGTGAGGAATACAAAGAGAGTGAGGAATGGGTTGAGAGCTTTTTGTAAAGGGATGAGAGATGAAAGGCCATCCACTGTAATAGTTGTCCAGGGAATTTCTTGTATTATTGTATATCAACATTTTTATTTTGTTGTATGGCTCTCTTTTCCTTTATGTATATTCTAAGCTGAATCAATTTTTTTCTTAATGAATAAGTTTTTTCTTGAGTAATTTAGGGAGAAGAAAGCACATGATTTTTCATATGCTAGGATCTGATAACCCAGTATATTGGCATAAGTATCCTTCCCAACTTTCCTATCACATTAGAAGGAAAAATGGTCAATGCTGAGGTTGAATTCATTGATGCCAAAATATATTATAATTTCCCCTTGGTCACAGTTGGACTCACATTGATTTGCGTGCCATCCACCATCTTTCGTGTTCTCTGTTTCCCACATGAAGGAAATATCATCACTATTGATCGGTTGTCCTTTTTCACTTCCACTTCTTCGGAAGGAAATGTTTCATATGTAGACCACACCACCACACCCTATGAGAGTGTGGGGGAAGTAATTTTCAAAGGTTCTACCCTTATGGGTCTATTTCTCTTCCTCCACCAAACAATGCTTAGGTCAATATGATCTCAACTTCTTCTGATCCTTGGATCATCCCTTCACCTAATCAGGTTGATTCGTTTGGTGATGTGATGTTGTTAAGTCTGGTAGAATGTAATTATTCTGAAATATTATCCGCTTCGGCTAATTATTCTGAACATGCTACTTCTATCATGAATTTTGACGTGTACTCCCAGTCTCCTTTTCTCAGTTCCTCATACTCATCTGATCCCCTAAATGAGACATTTCCATCTGAAAAAAGTATAGTGGAAATTATGTCTCTCAAGGAAACAACCTAGAATGATACTCATCATCCTTCAACATTTCTCCTAAGCCCTGGAGTAGTTTAGCAGTGTCTTGAAGATCTCGCTCACCATGTTCCACATGATCCACTCCCAACACTAATGTCAGCTCATGAGGTCTTATCTGAGGGGAACATGGGAAGTTTCACTCAGAAAATTCCTATCGACATTTCTGTGAAACTAGGAATTTTCAAGAACATTCACATTTGGGTGACTTTCTCTCCAGATGAGGTCAAGTTCTATACTAGTCCCTTTCAATAATTTCGAGATTTATTTTCATGGTCCTATGACGAAATGCCTCACATCGATCCAAGTATAGTAGTGCATGAAATACCGACTTACCTTGATGTGAAGCATGTTCGTTAGCGACTTCACCCTATGCACCCTACAAAGGCTACCTCCATAAAGGGAGAGGTTGAAAACATTATTAAGGCTGGATTTATTTATCCTATCCCATTGAGAGATTGGGGTCGAATACTGTCCCTATCAATAAAAATAAGGGTATCATCCACATTTGTGTTGATTATCAAGATATCAATTGAGCCTTCTTTAAGGATAACTATCCCACTCTGTTTATTGACCATATCATCGATGGATGCATTGGGAGTGAGATATTCTCCTTTATGTATGGTTTTGCTAGCTACAAAAAGATTAAAATATTTCTGGTTCATCAACACAAGAATACCTTTATCTGTCCATGGGGAACCTTTTCTTACAAAAATATCCATTTCTGTCTGAAGAATGTAAGTGCTACCTCTCATCGCGTGATGTCCTCTTCTTTCCATGAAATTAAGCACATTATATAGCCTTACTTGGATGAACTCCTTTCTCATTAGACTAAGTGTCGCAACCATCCCATGCACCTTTTGGAGATTTTTTTACGCTGCCGACAATATAACATTTTTTTGAATCCACATAAATGTGTTTTCTGCATTGAGTTTGGTAGACTCCTTGGCTTTGTCATCTCTAAATAAGGCATTCGTCTCGATCCCTTGAAAGTCAAGGTTGTTGTTATTTTATCCCCTCCCTCCTCTTTATCTCAATTGTAGATTCTACAAGGGAAAGCTAATTTCCCACGTCATTTTTTTCCCAACTATGCAGAGCTTGCTAAGGGTTTTACACGATTACTCAAGCAAGGGATCCCCTTTATGTGGCATGAAATTTCTCAATGCTCCTTCAATTCTTTAAAGAAAGTTCTCATTAATTCTCCTTTACTACATCCCCCAAATTATCATCGTGACTATTTCTTTTACTTAGCAGCTTCCTCTGTTACCATTGCTATAGTGCTGGTCAAGGATGATGATGATGGTACTAAACATGTCATCTATTACCTTAGTCATAACCTTATTGATATAGAGACTCAATATGACCATGTCGAGAAAGTGGATTTTGTTGCGATACATTTTTTTCAACGCTTTTGGCATTATATGCTCTTACGCATGACTACCATGATCTTCGAATGAAATCCTATGACTTATATTTTGATCCGCCAGTTGTTGGGGGTAAATATTCAAAATGGATTGTCATTTTACAGGAGTTTTATTTGGAATTTTCTCCTACCAAATCAAAGATAGCATTTGTTTTCAGTGAATTGATATCCTCCCTTCCCTCTACCTCTGCACCATCTGATCTTGATGAGCACATTCTGGATGACACTCTCTTCATGATCAGCATTATCAGTCCATGGTATGGTGATATCATTGTGTGTCTACAAACCCAAAACTTCCGATATAAGTTGAAGAATTCTGATCATCAACTTATTTGACATCATTCTCAACCATATCGTATCATTGCAGATAATTTATACCGCATCAGTGTAGACTCAATTCTTCGTCATTGTTTGAATTTCAAATAGGTTGAGAGAGTGCTCAACGACTACCACTCTGGGGCATGTGGTGGTCATATGTATGGCTATGCAACAGATCAAAAAATCCTTCGTGTTGATTTTTTCTATCCTTCTATTTTCAAATAAGACATTCTTATTGTCCGTAAATTCCATGCTTGCTATATTTACCAGTGGAAGATGCGCACCCCACTTGCACACTTACACCTAGTTGTTACCATCATTTAGTTTTCCAAATGGGGTATTTTATTCATGACATGTAACCCTCACTCGGCCGGGGGGCATTCTTATATCATCATTTTCGTTTACTGTTTCACTAAATGGGATGAGGTGATGCCTACATATGTTGTTGATGGTAAAATTGTGGCTCAATTTCTCTTCGATCATGTTATCACTCGGTTTGACATTCCTCAAGCCATTTTCACCGACCATGGATCTCATTTCTGCCATTACATGATGGCTGAGCTAACTTCTTAGTTGGGCTAGCGTCACGACAGCTCAACTCCATATTACCCTCAGGCCAACGGCCAAGTTGAAGAAGTAAATAAAGTTTTAGTTATTATGCTTTAGCGCACTATTCTAATGCACAAGTAAAAATATTATTTCATGTTGTTTTCATCTCTCTAGGCATACTGAACCTCAGCCAAGAATGCTACTGGATTCACTCAATTTCATTTAGTATATGGCCTCAAAGAAACCTTTCTGATTGAATGTGAAATTCCTTCGCTCAAAATAGTTATCAATTAATTTTGAATACCTCACCAGAGGAGGAACGTCTCTTATATTTGGAAAGGCTTAACGAAACTCGTTGCTTCAGCACTTTGGTTACCGAAGCATAGAGGAAATGGGTCAAAGCCCATTTTGATCAAACAGTTTCTCCACATTCCTTCTCAAAAGGAGACTTGGTTCTTCTCTATGACCAAGCACACGAAAAGAGGCCTATGAGCTCATTGAATATGAAGGTAATCCTTTGGATAAGCCTTGAAATGGGCTTTATCTAAAGAAATATTATGCATGATTTTCTCATGTAATTACTCATATACATTAGTTTGTTTTTCATTTAAGTACATTTTGGTTTAGTGTGCCTTTACAAGTAGTTTTCCTGCTTATCTTGTTTTACTTGATTTGCTTATGTCTTTGACACCTTATGTCAGTTTCGGAGATGGGGCCTACCATAGTACCCGAAATCTATCTTTTGCAGCCTGGGTTATCTATGAAACTAATGGTGAGTTAGTAGATCTGTAAGGTATATGTTTAGGTCATACAACCAATGACATTTATTAATACAGTGTAGTTATTGAGCTTCGGTTAGAAGAAATCTCTCTCGGAATTAGAGAACTGGTTGTTAACCGAGATTCACTGCTTGCTGTCCTACAACTCTATGGGGAAGATTCCGTTAGACACCCTCAAATTTTGAGAATGTATCTGCATGTTCATTTGTTAGAAAGAAATTTTGATTACATTACATATCATTACATTCCATGACACATGTATACATTGAAAGATGTACTTGCTAATTATGTTCTAGATAAACATTTGCAAAATTTGTAATCATTACAACATGCATGGAATAGGAAAAGAGCATATATATATATATATATATATATATCGATTTGGTTTGAAAATAGTGTTCAAAGTACATCATAACCCCCAAAATAATATAATTTCTGGTACATAGCGATACTCGTAGGTCTCAGCAAAACTACAACTGTAGAAAGAAAAGTTAAACTAATCAGCGTGATGATCACGATAGAAGAATACTTCTCGAATAACTCGAGTCAACAATCGGTGAATGTGATCAGACACTCCGACAATATGTTTCTTTTGTATGCATATTTGGCACACGAATGTACTAAATCACACCTACTTAAGAGGAGTGGGTTTTTCCTCTTAAGTTCTCGGTCACAGGAAGAAAATAAAGGAAATCAAGCAAGTTAGGGAACATGCTAAGACATAAACATACTAAATAGTGAAATAGCATGCATATTCAAACATAAAAACTAAACTAAAACAAATAATACAAAAGATCTAAATAGAGTCAAACAACTTCAATAATCCAAATGATGATGCTTACGTCCCCTCTTATTGAGTGCTGGTAGGAATAAAGGATGAAACGTTTACCCACTTTCCAAGGGGAACTTAGAACTAGGGAGTTCTAAGACCTGATGTAACGATGTCTTTACTTTCGAGCTACCTTGGCACAAATTCTTCCTCTCTCTAATTTGAAGGTCTGGAGTTGTTGGATGGCCAACAATTGAGTCCCCTCTATCTCTGTGCTAGATCATACACTACTAGATTGCCTGGGGCAATTATGAGTAGCATAAAAATGTGTTCTCCTATTGTTCATCTCTTGGTGGCCTTTTATAGGAGAATTCAAACTCTCCTTTCCTCTCTTGTTACATTGATTGATGGTGACCCAAGAGAGGGGGGTGATCCCATTGTGTTTCACATTAATCCATTGTGTGCTCCCTTGAGGTCCTACGGAGGCTTGGGCGGCTATCCTTAGTCGGCCTCAAGTGTCACTTCAATGTCCTGGAGTGCACCTTATAGTCCTGGAAGTGACTTCTGCCACTCTCAGTTTTGTGTGGCTTTTTGAGGAAAAGTCACGCAAAGGCATGCTTATTGAAGAAAAGTGCGTGCAAAGGCCCATTTTGTTGGTTCCTTCAGTGCACAATTTGACTTTCCTTCTAGACCTTAGATATTTTTAAACACTTCAGATTCTGTAATGTGCCTCAGCCTTGTAAATACTTCTACCTGAAATTTAATAATGTCATCTTTGCTTGTCCAATTTTCCAGTGATAATAGTTTCCCACTAATGTGTGAGGTCTAGGAAGAACTGTATAGCCAAAAGACATTATAGTTTATTTTATATGTACTGTGCGGAGAGAGAGAGAGAGACTTGCGTGTACTATGAAGTTGGAGACACCCTGCACTGGGTCGAAGAGCGACCATGTCCTGTTGGAACCTTGCAAGCGATGGTATAATACAATAAATACAATTTTTATGCTAGGTGTGTATGTCCCATGCTCATGATGCTTTGGCTAGCTAAAAAAATCGATTTGACAGATAAATATTATGTCAGTGGCACTAGTATGGTAGTGATCTGCTGGTTCATGACGATGATTACTGATGCCCTCATGGACATTTTTTATTTGAAAATAGGTGGAATGTGGTACCCACATGAGTAATCTTGGCATGGCATATAAATGTGCATGATACGAATGGGTGTCTAACTGGGACCTTCTCATGTAAGAATTGTTGAAAGAGAAGCTTATCAAGACACGGATTTTCGATGAATTTAATAAAAGTGCAATGGTTGTAAGGTACAATGCCATCTTGACATGAAAGCTTGTGTTGCACTCAAATTTCAAGAGGATTGATGACATCTGTGGGCAATGATGCCTCCCATAGTGCCACCCAAGGATGTGACTTTTGTACAGAGGGTTGATCCAAGGTACCGCTTCATTTTTAGAAAATAGTTGTTGATGTCGACAAAAAGGAAGCCCCAACCGAATGAGAGAGTTGTTGATGCAAGGGATCAATATCCTAGATGTGATAATTTTAACATAGAAATTATGGCGAGGGGTGACTGAAAACTAATTATGGGGATTCAATGGCCCAAGGTTGGAGTATAAAAAGAAGCTTGGTGGCAGTCATAACTATTTCTGATGGGGAAATCCCTCAACTTGGTAGGAAATCCACGTGGGTATATATTGGTTATGAATGTCATGCTAGCTTATACGGGAAGGGTGTGATACTTTGACCAAGGGTGACCAAGGACTGCTGTGATGGGAGAAAAATTGATGGGTGAATGGGGGACATAGTGCACCATTTTCAGTCTTTGTACACTTACCAAAAGAATGAAATAATGGGGTTTGTGTAATATTCCTAAATTAGCACACAACTAATTGGAATATTAAATTTTAATTTTTCTCTTAGATAGAAGAATAAGAGGGTATAGAGACCCATAAATCCCCTTAGTAGGAATAAAAGACACTACTAGTGTAAATAGAGGTCATCTAAAAGCTATATTGAAGACCCTTAGGTGTGAAAAAAGACTGGATCATGAAGACTTGGTCAAATTTGACCAAATCAAACAATTTTGTTATGGAGGAGTGGCATTAATGGTGGAACAACACAATTTTGGAGGGAGATTGATTGCATGATGGTGGAAACCCTAATGAGTGGGACCTAAGGTGAGATGGCTCACATTTTTTATAAGGAATAGGATGGCATCCATATGGAGTTAGCTTATGATAATTATTTTGATATCTCTATTTAGAATTTCTTGCTCTCTTTAGTTGTTTAGCTAAGATTGTAGTGATGTTTAGCACAGGGTGTTCCCGTGCGGGAATCCCACCTCTTTCTTTGAGAGGCCTCTTGGGAGAGTATTGATCTATCATTTTCACGCATCTCAAATTCTAGCCAAGCTTCAGTCTTCAGCTACAGTGTATTTTCTGTTCAGATTTTTGTTGCGTTGCAGGGTGTTGCAGTGGAGGTTTGAGAAACCCACTTTCTGAGCTAGTTTTCCATAGGAGGAAGGATTCCTTCTCTTGGGAGATCAACAAGGAGGGTTCTGGGGCACATTTTAGATCTTTTTCACTAGGCCAACTGTAATATTTGTAATTTAGCATGCAACTAATAAGAATATTAATTTTTCTTGAAATATCTAGCTAGATGAATAAATGGGAAAAGAGGTCATAAGTTGCTTAAGTAGGAATAAAATCCCTCATAATGTGAAAAGGGATCATGTTAATAACTAGATAAGTCATCCACATTTGTGAACAGGGTCTAAAATGTGTGGAAAGAGTCAATTTTGACCAATGCAACAACATTAATATTTGAAGAGTGGATCCTAAATAAAGACAGCTCAATGTGAACGAAGATCGATCTAGCTAGTCAAAATGAAGACACCTTGAGTGTGAAAAGAGAAAATGCATGAAGATCCAATCAAGGTTGATTCGGTCAAGATTGATCTAGTTAGGATTGAATAAATTAAACAGCGCTATAAAAATATAAGCAAGAATATTGGAGATAGCGTAATTTTGGTGGAGGAGCCATTGCATGGAAGCAACCTCATAATTGGGTGGGACCCTTGATGAGGAAACTTATCAACTATATAATGGAGGGGATGGAAGCCATATGAGGCATGATTGAAGAATATATTTTGTATGTTGTCTGGTCAGACTTCTTTGCATTCCTTGGCTATTTAGCTAATTTTGCTACATTGTTTAGTGCAAGGGTTTTGTCATGCGGGAATTCCCCACTCTTGCTTGAAGATCTTGTTTAAGAAATCTGAGGAGAGAATTTTGTGCTGCATTTTTTACTATTTGGTGTTAGGCCAAGTAGTTAGCATCAGCAACAGTGTAGTCCCTTTTAGAAACTGTGTTATTTCTTAAGGTATTGCAATGGAGGGGTTTAATCCCTTTTTTTGAGAGCTAGTTTCCCAGGAGGAGGATCAACCTTATTCTAGAAAAGATAGAAAAAGGAGATACAACCATTTATTTGCATGATCAGCCATATTTATGTAGTTATTCAGCCATACAACATGATTCAGCCATAGAACTACAGTAGATATTTCATGTATATCATTTCTGTCAAGAAACCCTTGCCGAGTCATCTTGGATCTATGTAAAAAGACATTAGATCTTTGTTTTTGTGCTCTATTGATTAAGAAATAATCAGATCTGATTTGTCTCTCCATTTTCTAAGTGTAACCTTCAAATAACTACGTTGTATCTTTATGCAATAATTTATGTGTGTAGCATTCTTAAGGTTTCAGCGTTTTTGGGATGTTTTGAGGATGGGAGGCATGTTTAACTTGGAAAAAGTAATTTGTTTCTGATCTCCTCTTAGATATAAGTTTAATATTTTCATATCTAATGGATTCATGGGCTGCATTTTTCTGTTTAAACTTATATTTCTGAAAAACACGTTTTTCATGCATTTATTGCTGAATTTTCCCATTTGGGATATTACAGTGGTATCATAGCCTTAATCTTGGCTCAACCTATTTTTTTCAATCATTATGTAGTCTTCTCATGGGAAGGATAATATCAGCAAGAGAGATCAAAGAAAACCCTTATTTTCTGGAGGAAAGAGGTTCTCAAATCTTCTCTTTCAAACTCTGCAGGGTATAAGCAAAGACATCAAAGAAATGTGGAGGGAAAAACATGGAGATCCCTCAACAAGATCTGCAAGATCTATACATGAGGAAAGCTCTAATTCCTCATCTTATGGGTGTGAGAATTCAACCACATCATCAGTTTTACAATTCTCTATCAGCCACTTGTTCATGACAAACAAGAAGAAGAGAGGAGATGTGCCAAAGAAGGAGACTCTTGATGATTATTTGCAAGAGTATGAAACTCAATCTAAGGAGTTCAAAGATCACTTGAAATTCCAAGGGTTTTGCAAGATCAAGGAGGAAACAAGCACAAGGAGAAAGCAGCATGGTGTGGGTAGATTCTTTCTATCTACTTTATATGGGTCACCTAAATGTCCAGCTACGGCATGGGTGAAGGAGCTAGACACCTATGTGCAACAACATCAAGTTTCAGAAAAGGAAGCCATCGAAGTAGCAGCACTGCATCTTGAGGGTAAGGCCTATGCTTAGTGGTTGTTTGAATATTTTTCCTTAAAGAATTCAAATATATATACTTATGCAAATTTCATTAGAAGAATAGTGGACAGGTTTAATGAAATTTTTTATGAAACACTTTCTATGGAGACTATCAAACCATATCAAACAAAACTTTTGCATAGGTTGGAAGGGTCCATAAACTCAGCTCCATTTCAGAAATCCATTTAAGGGGATGCAAAATTGTATGATATCTTGCCAAGGGAAAAGTCCCCATTGCATGAAGAGCTTTCTTCTCAAGAGGAAGACATGGAGATTCCTCCTTCAAAAGAAGACCAAGATCTAAGGTCTCTTATTGATGATGAGGCATTCTCAACTATTGAAGAGGAGAAAGAGAAGGCTAGAGATAACAGTGCAACCATGACAAGAGCATATCTAGTACCTTATGAAGAGGAATATGGAGCACATGCTCCAACGAGAGAAACTCTTGAACTCTTGCCCTTGGGAGATTCTTGTCACTTCCCAAAGGTTCCTATTTATTTGATCCATGCCTTGTAAAAACACTTATGAAATGAAGGAGGCATGGATGCGCTTGCTGCTCTTGGGTGAGTATGGATACCACCCAGTAGCTCATATTTTTCTGACTCGGGCATTGTATATCAATGTTAAAATGCAGCAAAAGAAGGCATGTTCATTTTGGTTTCCCTTGAGACATTTTGGCCACCACATGACATCTCCTATGTCTATCTGTTTTGTATTGGGTAAATCTTGGCATGATTCTCTCATGATGTGCATTAATGGAGTTCATTTGTATTGGGCTGGTGTGACATTCCACATGTCTATCAGTATGTTTTTGCTTCATGCTGCATAAGAGGAGGAGAGAAAGCAGCAAGATCTCTTGTTGCTTTGGTTGCTTTTAGGAGAGTTTGGCTTGACCATATTACATAAAGGTGATTCTAGGCCATCTCTTTAGCTAGATCTCCTCATATTTTGTACATTATGTAATTAAATCTTCTCCAACATAATAAAATGGCTCAACTTCTCTATAAATTCTGATATTGTCTTAAGATTTAATATTTATTTAGTTGCAGTCCTTATATTGTGTTTAAGTATTACTGCATTCTTCCTTTTTGGATATTACAGTGGTATCAGAGCATGATCTTTGGTTCATCTTGTGGACACTTCATCTTTTACATAAAAAGAAGAAGCAGTTGGATGATATCTATCATGGAGGATGAAAATTCTGCCACTCCTTTCTTTAGATCCATGCAAGATCTCTCCAAGGAGCTTAATAAAATGAAAAAGGAAGGACGGAGAGAAGATCCAAGAAGTATATTTGAAGAGGAATGTCCAAGCACTTCCTATCAACAGAAAAAAAAAACCATAGAATCATAGATCTCCTCATAGATCCACTATCCCCACCTTATTTGGAGAAGGTGAGAGGTGTAGAAATGAAGAAATAAGAACACCTGAGACTCATGAGACTCTCAGTCGATATCTTGAAGAGTAAAAGGCACAGTCTAGAGCATTCAAGGAGAAGCTAACTCTCCAAAAATTCTTCAAAATCAAAGAAGAAAGAGGATCCTATATGTAATATTCCCAATTAGCCCAAGCTAATGGAAATATCCTATTTTTCATTGTTTAGTTTTGCATTTCATGTTGATGGATAAAATGTAGAGGAGGACATGTAAAACTCCTAAAAATAACAAAATAAATCAATGCCCAATGTGAACATGGCTAAATCTGAGCCATTTTATAAAACACACTTGAGTGTGAAAGAGGTTGATCACTTGACCAAGTCAACCTTGACCATATCTACAGTGCAGTCTAGATGCATTGTACCTCCATGAGGGACAGCACAGTTCTAGAAGGAGATTCTACATGTGAAAGGAGCTAAACTAATGAAGTGGTTTAGGGTTTGACAAGACTCCAATATTATAAAAGGAAGAGGAGAGAAGCTTGAAGGGGTTTTTGAAGATATTATTTTCTGAAGGTATTGTCTATTTAGACACTCCTCTCTGGGTTTTCCTGTTCAGGATTCCCACCTCCTTCCTTGAGCAGCTCTTGGAGGAGACTTGTTCCATCTTGTCCACTATCAGGCTTTGGCCAAGCTTTGCCTTACACCTACTGCACTGATCCTGTTGAGGGTTGGGTTTTCCTTGTGAGTTGCAGCAAGTGCAAGACACTAGATCTGCTCAGATCTAGATTTTACTAGTGCCTCTTCTCAGTGAGTCTGTCTTTTAACCTCCTCGAAGAGTGCATTAGCTGATTGAGATTCAGATCCATACCTCGGCATCAGGATAAATCATTCTCAAATCCTACAGCATATTTTCTCTCCCTATACTGCGTTATTTGAAAAGGACGAGTTGTAAGGTGTTTTTTCTGCATTCTGGAGGAGAGATCTCCGGTGTTAGGATTCTTCCTCTCATTGTGGTGATACATAGATTGGCCACCAAATCCATGTATGTTTCAGATTTTATCTACTATTATGCTATATTATTAATTAATTTCTGAATATTTCTATAGATCTGCAACTCTAGATCTCAGATCTACTCTCTGTGATTCATGATTTGCACAAAACCCCAAGGGGAATGTATAGATGAGCTCTTCATGTACACAGATCTGAAATAGATCTATATTTTTATGTACATATATGCTCTACATCTAAGTATTAATAAAATTCTTCTTCATCCCCTTAAAATAATGTTGTCAATTTTCTGCAAACTTTTTTTATGGTTGTAGCACCTCATTTATGAGGATTTTTCCGGTATAGTCTCATTCTTTCTCTTGTACAATGTATCGGTTGTAATGTAAATCTGATTTGCTGTTATACCTCTGATATTTGAACCTAAATATCAGCCTAATTCTTTGCTTTAGTGGATCTGTGTTATTTCTGTAGTATTCCATTGCATATAGCTGCAACCCCTCTCTTTGAGTGATTTTCAGCTAGACTAGGTTGTGGGAGATCTATTTAACCCACCTATTTTGATTTTTTTTTGCTCTCCTTTTGGATTTAGATCTTATATGAGATTATATAAGGGATCCATGAGCTAAAAACTCATTTCAATGCACTGAATTCTCAAAAGCGCGTTATTTTAGCAGGCTTGTTGTGCAATACCTATTTTGGGATATTACAGTGGTATCAAAGCAACTTTCCTTGGCTTAGCCTATGAGTTTCAAGAAGTATGGAGTCCTCTCATGGGGAGGAGGAGATCTACAAGAGAAACTAGAGCAAACCCTTGTTGACAGGAGAAAATAGGTTCACATAATTTTTATCTCAAGCTCTGCAAGGTATCAGAAGAGACGTCAAAGAAATGAGGAGGGAAAAGCAGGAAGATCCCTTGAAAAGATATACAAGATATATACATGAGGAAATTTCTAAATCCTCATCTCATGGATATGTGCACTCATCCATATCACCAAATCTTCAACGTTCTATCAGTGACTTCCTCATGAAGAGGAATAAAGGAGGTGTGCCCAAGAAGGAGACTCTTGGAGAGTATTTGTGGGAGTATGAAGCCCAATCGAAGGAGTTCAAACATAACTTGAACTTCCAAAGGTTCTGCAAGATCAAGGAGGATATAAGCACAAAGGAGAAGCAGCCTACTGTGAGTAGATTCTTTCTACCTACTTTTGATGGATCACCTAAATGTCTAGTTAGGGTTTGGGTGGAGGAGCTAAGCAACGTTGTGCAGAAGCATCAAGTTTCAGAAAATGAAGCCATCGAAACAACAGTGCTGCATTTTGAAGGTAAAGCATATGCTTGGTGGTTGTTTGAGTACTTTTCCTTAAGGAAAGCAAATACACCTACTTATGCAAAGTTTATTGCAAGATTAATAGAGAGGTTTGATGATACTTCATGTGTGACATCTCCTATTGAGACTATCAAACCATACCAAACAAATCTTTTGCATGATTTGGAAGCATATATAGATCCAAATCCATTTCTGAAGACCATGTTAGAGGGTGTGAAATTGTTTGATACTTTACCAAGGGCAAGATCTCCATTTGATGAAGGGATTTCTTCTCAAGATGGAGGCAAGAAGGTTCATCCTTCAATAGAAGACCAAGATCTGAGGCCCCTTATTGATGATGGGCCAACTTCAACTATATAAGAGGAGGAAGTGAAGGTAGGAGATAACAACGCAGTCACAACAAGAGCACCTCAAGCACCTCTTGATTGGAGGGAAACTAAAGTGTTCTATCAACTATGGGAAGCATTTGCATACTTGGATAAGAAAGGAGCCTTGGGAGAAGCCAGCACAACGTAGAGAATCTCCCATGAATTTAGAAGAGAGGTAAGAAAATTCCTGAAAGGGGCATTGCTATCTCCCACTCAGTTATCATCGTTGAGGAAGGAGAAATCAGAAGTCTATGATGGCAGGGAATGGGGACACATGGCATCTCCGTACCTTTGGGATAGACCATGGTATCTTCATTCACGAAGAATATTTCTGAACATGGCAAGGGGATGCTAACCCTCTTGCATGCATGGGCCAAATTAAGGAAGTATTGGAAGACAAGGACTTTCCAAGGGGAAGTTGATTTCCATCTGCTTCAATCTTGTCTTGAGCAAGATCAAAAACAAATGAGGTAGCAAAGGGAATATTATGATGCTCCAACATGTGATTTTGACATCAAGCATGTCAAATAGGAGAGCCATGATATGACAGGGGCAGCATTCCAGACTTCTAAAACGCTTTCATTCTTGGGAAGCCTAGATCCTTATTGGGATTCCTAACTCATGATGGAATACGCCTAGGACCTTTTCACATGTGAGGTTCTTGATTGGAAGGTAATGGATGGGAGGTATAAGTTAGTTGAGGGAGTCATTTATTTCCATGAAATATCTTTTTTGCTAAGGACTCTAAGCTCAAGGAGAGACTGCTAGATGTAGCTTATGAGATCTTGCTTTCCAAACCCACTGGTTTCATTAGAGCATATCACACTATCTTAGATGGATTCATCTGGGAAGGTTTCAAATAAGAGGTGAAATATCATATGAGGAAGTGCATGGATTATTTGTTAGATAAGGAGGAACATAGCTCATGGGAAGAGCCATCATTTACACCTCCTTACTCATTGAGTGTGAAAGGGGACTCATCCATGAGTCATCTCACTAATGTAAAACAAGTATATGGAGGTACTTGTCTTTCTAAATATTATGATGTATCTCCTATATGCTTATATTTATCTAACACTCATTTGCAGGACATTGCTCCAATATGGGGCACTATTTATGAAGGGTTTCATGGGTCACTCAAGGCCATGAACTATGTTGATGTAGGTCATCCCTTGGAGGCTCTTGGGAAGTTATTATATCCTTCATGGAATGATTATTTTACAACAATTATGATACACCTTCTCCAAGCATTCAAGGAGGATGGGGCAGCAAACAAGTGTTGGGGGAGGCACTTGTCATCCCCTATTCTATGGCAGTTAAGGGTGAAACTACGTTGGTTGCACATGAGAGAACATATTCCTTCTCCTTTATCACACATGGTAGCTAGCATGATTATAATCATGATTCCATATGTTGGGGATGTTCTTACTCCTGGGAACATGGTGGGAGGAGTGGCACATCGGTGGGATGTGTCACTGGGGAGAGGAGTCTCCCACTCTTTTTGCACTACATGCTTCAATGGGAGTATGAGATATTATATGGCCACTATCGTAGACCACTTGTTTCTTAGTGAGGTGAGCCATATGTTTGTTGGGAGCATGACTCTCCTATGTATTGGGGAGGATTTTTTCTATGGATTTCCAAGCTGGAAGGTGATCCACTTCATTTGGATGATAGCATGGAGATGGGAGTCTTTCATGGATGATGAAATTCCCCATGGTTGTCATCACTTCTACCTTGAGGAGGCCATGGATCAGTAAGAAGGTTTCCACATATAATTTCCATTATTTCATGATGGAGGCCATTGGGTTTATTCACCAAATTTCAACTTGCACACTTGGGAGGAACCATTGAGAGGTGGAATTCTTGCAAAAATTCTGAAGCAATGGTGGATACTATTGGATGAGGGGGCCACGGGAGAAGGAGGGGAGATTTTGCAGCACTCACATTATCAGTTGCTTGAGGACAAGAAACATCTTGGAGGGGAGGACTGTAATATTCCCAATTAGCCCAAGTTAATGGGAATATCCTATTTTTCCTTATTTTGTTTTGCATTTCATGTTGATGGATATAATGTAAAAGAGGACATGTAAAACTCCTAAAAATAACAAAATAAATCAATGCCCAATGTGAACATGGCTAAATCTCGGTCATTTTATAAAACACACTTGAGTGTGAAAGAGGTTGATCACTTGACCAAGTCAACCTTGACCATATCTACAGAGCAGTCTAGATGCATTGAACCTCCTTTAGGGACAACATAGTTTTAGAAGGAGATTCTACATGTGAAAGGAGCTAAACTAATGAAGTGGTTTAGGGTTTGACAAGACTCAAATATTATAAAAGGAAGAGGAGAGTAGCTTGAAGGGGTTATTGAAGATATTATTTTCTGAAGGTATTGTCTGTTTAGATAGTCCTCTTTGGGTTTTCCTGTTCAGGATTCCCACCTCCTTCCTTGGGCATTTCTTGGAGAATACTTGTTCCATTTTTTCCACTATCAGGCTTGGGCCAAGCTTCACCTTACACCTACAACACTGATCCTATTGAGGGTTGGGTTGTCCTTGTGAGTTGCAGAAAGTGGAAGACACTAGATCTGCTCAGATCTAGATTTTACTAGTGCCTCTTCTCAGTCATTGTGTCTTTTAACCTCCTAGAAGAGTGCATTAGTCGATTGAGCTTTAGATCCAAACCTTCGCATTAGGAAAAATAATTCTAAAAGCCTACAATGTAGTTTCTCTCCCTGGACTGCGTTATTTGCAAAGGAGGAGTTGCAGGGTGTTTTGTCTGCATTCCGAAGGAGAGATATCTGGTGTTAGGATTCTTCCTCTCACTTTGGTGATCCATTGATTGGCCACCCAATCCATGTATGTTTAATATCTGATCTACTATTATGCTATATGATTCAGTAATTTCTGAATATTTTTGTAGATCTACAACTCTAGATCTCAGATCTACTCTCTCTACTTCATGATTTGCACAAAACCCCAAGGGGAATATATAGATGAGCTCTTCTTGTAAACATATCTGAAATAGATATATATTTTTATGTACATATATGCTCTAGATATTATTATTGATAAAATTCTGCTTCAACCCCTTAAAATAAAGTTTTCAAGTTTCTGCAGACTTTTCTTATGGCTATAACACCTCATTTCTGAGGATTTTTCCTGTATAGTCTCATTCTTTCTCTTGTAAAATGTATGGGCTGTAATGTAAATCTGATTTGTTGTTATACCTCTGATATTTGAACCTCCATATCAGCCTATTTCTTTTCTTCAGTGGATCTATGTTATTTCTGTAGCAGTCCATTGCATATAGCTGCAACCCCTCTCTTTGGGTGATTTTCAGCTACACTAGGTTGTGGGAGATCTGTTTAGCTCACCTAGTTTGATTTGTTTTTTCTCTCCTTTTGGATTTTGATCTTAGATGATCTTATCCAAGGGATCTAGGAGCTACAAACTCATTCCAGTGCATTGAATTCTCAAAAGTGCGTTATTTTAGCAGGCTTGCTATGCAATCCCTATTTTGGGATATTCCATTATAACAGCAATAGAAGAAAGAGGCATAATAGATCCTTTTTTCCTACATTTGATGGACCTTCCTCAAGCACTATTAGAACTTGGAGGAGAGATTTAGATGCATTTTTTAGGCTACATCCTATATTTGAACGAGAGGTTGTTCAAATTGCAGCGCTTCATCTTTTAGGTGAAGCCAATGATTGGTGGTTTGGTCACATGGAGCATGAAAAGGTGACTAAATATTCAGATTTATTTCACAAGTTGAGGAAGGAGTTTGATGTGAAGAAGAGAAAGATGTGCCACAAAGATATATTTCCTAAGGAAACAAATGAGGATGTCATTCTTGTCACTCTGGACAATAAGTCACTAGATTCACCACCAGTTGCAGAAATACTTGCATCCAGAGAAGAGACACTTGCAACTTTGCAAGGTGGTCTTGAGCTCTTGACACGTAGAGTCCCATGCATGATTCAGGAGGTGTATGAGGAAGAGGAGGAAGATTCCAGTGCTAGTACATTGGAAGAAGAGCAGCCATCTCTCATACCAATAGTTGGAGATACCTTTTTCCCTGTTAGAGGAACTCTTGTGCTCTGTAAAGAGGTTCCCACATATCAGTTGATCCAAGGTACGCATACACATTCATCACCTATTGTTTCAGTAGATCTTATTGAAACTTATGGGGACATGCCATCTATTGGGGTCCTATGTTTTGATAGTTTGGCAAATCAAAAGACAAGGCAACATCAAAACAAATATTTAGAGTTCCAGGATCTAGTCCTCTCGTTCTCAGAGAGGGATCTCTCAAATTATTTGTTTTGCGAAGGTTTATCTTGTTTGCTTTTGATTATTGTTTTTAGACTAGTTATTAAGTGCAAGTGTTTGTTTGTTTGTTTGGTTGAATTGGCATAGAAGAACATGAAAGGTCTAAGTAGTATAGATAGAAAGAAGAAGTGTCAAATTCATTGGGAAATGGAGTCAAGAAGAGGTTTATGAAAAACTTATCAATGGATATGGGATATCAAAGGGAAAATATAGCTTGGCCATAAGATCCTTTAGTTTTTTTGAATGAGATGGAAATTAATGATTTGGAAAGAGAAAATGAATTCTCAACAAAGGGAACTTGAAAACATAACTTGAACAATAAAGAGGTATTTGATAGACAGGGCTAACCATGAATTCTACAAACCACACTTTAAGAAAATGATGACTTCAAGACGACTTTCAAAATGGAATCTAAGATTCGGGAGCACATCCTATTTCCTCAAATATTTTATTTCAAATGACTTAGAAAACATAAAATATTCACTGATAATTGCAGTCACAGAAGAGGGAACACCTAACACATCTATGATCACAACGATAAAGACCTTTAAAACAATTGTTCCGGAAGGGACAAAGGGTATGATCAAAACATACCTCCTTGGCTAACTATAAACAATGGTACCTCAAATGGAGACTTTAAAAATAGTTTTCAAGTGGCAGCAGACAAGCAGGGAAAACCATAAATCATGCTAAAACCAACTATTTGAACTATTAGATAAATAAACAATCATGAAGACTACAGAGAAAGATTAAATACTATAAAATACCTCAGCAGAAGAAAACATAAAACAATGAAGGATAAACAGGTCTAAGGTGCTTCCAAGAGTCATTTCTTAGCCTAAAATTTTCATCCTACTGTAGAAAGAATTTATGAAACATAATGAAAACAGGAAAAACATCAGACAGTTCAGAATACATCACCAATATCCAAGCTCATGAATCCAATGGTAGAGCCTTCTGAAGAACAAGCATGTCACAACACCATCAAGCTTCCAAGACTTCATTTTCTTCTTCAACTTCAAACAGAATATGTATTATTTCAAAGAGCTTCAGTATTACAACTAGTGACCAACCAACCCATATCTCATCTTCTTCAGAAGTATTTATAGAAGAAATTAGGGGGTGGGAAAGTTTTAGGATTGAAATGCAATTAATTCTATACTAAATGCAACTCCTATCCTTTAAAACCATGTAAGGCTTAAGGCAGGAAAGAATTTCATTTACAACTCTACTTCATTTACTCTGTTTCTGCTTTTTTAGGCTTAATGGGAAAAAAGATTGACTTCGAGGCCTATTTATCTTTTACAATAACTTCAATGACAGTTTAGAATTTGTTCTCTCTTTAGTAATAATTGTTCAGGTGTCTTTTAGACAAATATCTTCTGTTTAGGCAATAACTATACCTTCTTTTGATTCATTTAGAATGCAGGTGGCATTTTTGTTAGCTGTGGATTTAATTAGCTCCTTTTATGTGGCTCTGAGGTGTCCTTCGGCTGATATTCCTCTTTTTTATTTTAAAAACACCTTAATCTACTTTTTGTTTCTGTTTTAGGCCTAATTAGGCTTTGATAATTGTTCTCAGGTATTTTTTCCTTAACATTGTCTTTATCCTTTAAACCTGTGGATTAAAAACCTTGATCTTTAGGTTTTTAGGCATTAATCCCTTTATTTTTTATTCTTCACTGATACACTTTGCTCAACTTGTTTATATAGGTGGATTATGCAAATGGAGGGTTTCTGACTTCGAGGATTGTGCTCTAGATGATTCAAACAAATATTTTAATCCCTGCAACTCCTTTTCCTTTGATTTTATGCCACAGAATCGTCATTCTGGGCATTTTTGTTGATGGATTGTGACTAGGAAGAACACAAAGAAAATATGATCTAAAACCCTGCAAAAACACACAAAATTGTTATAAAATCCTGCGGAAATGGTTTAAGACTACTTCAGAGGTTTGGTGGAGGGGACAAAGCTGTGCGGAATGGAGGATTTTGCATAAAACAGGGAGAAAAACCCTTGGCGGAAGAAAAATGGGTGCAGATGGAGTTTGGGCACAAGGATGAATAAGAACCGTTGATCTAGAATGATCAACAGTTGAGATTTCCTAATGAAATAACTTTGGAGAATGATGGAGGGTGAAAGACTTTGGGGTTTTGATCTAATCTAGGCTATTGGATTAATATAATGGATGGCTGAGATCAGGCGATGAAGTCCTTTGGGAGGACAGATGAATGCAAATGGCTTGGGATTGGGATATAACACAAGCCGTTGGATTAACATGATGAACGGACAAGATCAAAAGATGAAAAATACTTGTTGCGGAAGATGGTGGTAAGTGGAAAAACCGGAATGGTTTTCGTGCAGCATTGGGGTGGTTTTGAAATTTGGCCAAAAAAACACGATACCATACATTGGTTGACAGGCATCCTCTACAATACTGCCCATTTCGGATTTTTTTGGGACTGTGAACTTGTGGGCGGAGAAAAAACATGAAACGTGATTTGAGCCATCGGATTAGAGGTTGGATTATTCGAAAGTGTAGATTTCACGCGATGGTGAGAGTTGCACAGTGGATAAAAGTAGTGGGGGCTAGATGTCAAAATTAGATTGGGCAGGGTTTATACATGGTGGATGGTAGGTCTCAATGGAGGTGGGGTTATTGGATTTGATTCCAATCTTCGGATCTTTATAAATGGAGGGTTAGATTTGAAAGATGGAGCGAGGTCATATGAACAAAGGATAGGGTAAGGTAGGGGATCGGGTTAAATCTCGTTCATTATATCTTATAAATGGATGGTGGAGATTCTGCGAAGGGGCGGGTTAATGAATAGAGGAAAAGGCAGAGAAGAGGGAAAGGCGGGGTGGAGGATGACTTGAGGGCCATTGATCTGGATAGATCAACTGTCCAGATCTGTCTAAAAAATGATATGTTGAAAATGTGAAATATAAGGAAAATGAGGTTTGGGAAGTGTTTTAAGGCCCTTTAAGCACCTGACTACGGGACTAGGGCATATGGAGGTCAGGATATTAAAGGAAATAAGCCTTTGGGGGCTTAAAAAACCTTATAGTGCAGAAAGGGTGTTTTTATGCCAAAATGCAGAGTTTTTAAGCCAAAATTGGGGTTCTGGTAGAGGAAAAAGGAGTTTTTTAAACCAAATGGAAGGGGATCAAATATTTTTAAAAGGGTCTTGGAAGATTTTGAGGCCAAAATGAAGGGTTTTTAGAGGAATTTTGTGGGAAAAAATGGGTTAAAGGGGCAATGAAAATGATGGAAAATAGGGGTTTTAAGCAGTCTTCTCTTGGTAAAACAACAGGTATTTTAGGACAAAAGGGAAATAGAAGTGAAGATTAACTCAAAGAGTAATAATCATCATAAAAAATTTAAAATATGATAAGTCTTCAAAGGGAATTATCTCTTGAAGTTTTGAAAAGAAAAGTTTACCCACTTCTTGGTATAACAAAATTTATCAATGGCTAACAGTGGCTCTACTTGGGGAGGACAACTGGTCTTTTAGGTGTCTATAACCTCAGTTGTAAATCTCTGGCTTTCATTAAACCAGTGCCTTCATCCATTGGGCAGCAAATTTTCTTTTCTTTTGGCTGACCTTTCTCTGATTTGATGATCTCTGCAGCAATTTGAAACAATGGAATTCTTATCAAAATAACAGCTCTACCTACCCATTCCTAATGATCCTAACATTTTTTCTTCTTTCAGAGTGCATTTGGACTAGCAAACTCTCTTCAAAAACATTTTATTATTTTGAAAAACATGAAACTAATCTATTTCTACTCTTATTTCTCCATGAACCCAGTTTAAACAGTTGAGTTCATAAATTCTCTACCTAACTACTATCTGTCAGGATTAGACTGTCTGACAGATTTTTATTCTCTAAATTCTAAAACAGAAATTTAAAAGCAGGCAAGCCAAGAATAAGCAATTTGACTTGCTACAAATCTATGGCATAAAAACAAGCTACACATAGACTAAAATTGCATAAAAGTAAAACAAAATGGTGAAGTCTTAAGATCTGAAAATTTAAGAACATCCTTCATTATTTATTCAGCTCCGTTTTTTATTTTATTTGAGCTTTCTTCTTTCTCATCTGGTTCAAGTTTTAAGAATATTGGAACCAGTTCTTGATCAATCTCATAGGTTCATATTTTGAGCTTGTTTGAACCTTTGTTTTTCTACCCTAATCTACCTTACTGATAAGCCAATATTGTGTTGTTTGGCTGATCTAATTCACTAACCTATCAACAGTAAATTGAAAAGCTATTTAGTCATGATTAGGCTGTATGACTAACTAGAAGTGTGTTTTTAGGAGTGGCATTTGAGCTTGCACACTTTAGACTTTGTCTCTCTTTTTGGTATGGGGCTATACCTTTCTTATTTTGACAATCTGCCCTCTTTTCTCTTTTCCATTGTTATATGTATATATATATATATATATATATATTCAAGACAAAAATCAACAACTAACTAAATGCTCAAAGCTAATCTTTACTGACATTCCTATCTAACCTTATCTAACTTGGAATATTTACATGTTTAGCTAATGAAATCCCTTTTCCATTACAACCAATCCAGTAATTGATTCGATGATTGGTCCTTCTTCATCCCTTTGGATAGGGTGGACAAACAAGGCCACTCCCATTCCTTTTGTTTTTTAGCAGCAGTGCTAAATAATCTTCTTGCTTTTGGTAATACACTGATCCTAATAAACTTTATCCCTTCTTCAAATGCCATCAAGAAGTGAGCATAGGGATCTTGAAAAAATGGCTGGTTATGAGTATTTGTAAGATAGGATTCAACCAGGGTTACCCTTTCCTCCACTGGATCAAGTTAAATATTCTCTTGAGAAAGAAAAACTTCTTCATCTTCATTATTATCTGAAGTGGAGGATTCATCATATATTACAGTGTTGTCCTCTTGTAGTCTTGGTATGCTCTGATTCAGTGGACTGTACTATGTGAAGAGATCATCATATTCTTGAGCAAGGGTAACTCTTATTACCTCAACCCTTTTAGGGAAGGCTCCTTATCTTCATCCTACTTAAGAAATTCCTCTTTCTTCTCAACCTCAACATTACAACTAATAGATTGCTAATTCCCAATTATGTGAAAGCTATTTCTAATGGATTGGATTGGTTGATTGCTGCTTTCAATTTGATGATAATGAAATTCATGAGACCAATCAATTGCTGGTTGCCCTGCATGATTAGTTTCTGTTTGGAGCTCATCATCATTATCAGACTGATCAAAAGTTGAAAAATCATTAGTATAAACAATTTCACCAATCAAACATATTGGGTTATCAGTTTGTTTTTCTTTTATCTGATCTACAAGTTGATTTTCTATTTCAAGACAACAAGGTTTAGTAGGTAGATGAGTAGAAGTGCTTTGTTCTAATAAAGATTTGAGGGTTGACTGTTTGTTTAATATTTGGTCAATTTCTTCTTTTGTCAAAAGGGGATTTTTTCTTTTTCTTTGGACAGAAAAACAACAGTCCTCTTCCTCTTGTATTGACTGATTTTGAGGCTATATGTATTCTTGAGCCTATTCTAGGGAATCATTACTTGTGTTTGCAAGGAAACTTTGAGGATTCTCTTCTTTTTCCCGATTTATCTCAGTTTTAAACAACTCCTCATGATTTTTGTGACAGTCATTTAGAATATGGGATTCATGAGTTGTTTCTAATAGATTTTAGGGATTCCATTCTTCTTTAATAATCTGAAATGAGTCATGACATAAAGGCAGAGACTCTAGTTGTGCTGTCTCTTCTCCTATTTCAGATTTTGTGAGTTCAAGATGGCTTATGTTTTCCTCAAGGCATTGTTCATGTTTTACATCTGCATTTTGGTTGTAAAGTTCTCTTAATAGTGCAATACAAGATAAAGGGAGGCAATCAATCCATTCTTGACAATATTCCTCATTGTTCTCTTTGTAATCTTGCTCATCATGCATCTTTTGTTTGTTGTTTATATCTTGTAGTGGTTGACTTTGTGTTTGATCAGGGAAAAGCATGGGCTTCTCTAGATCATCAATATTTGAATTAGCGTCATACCTCTCCATTATTTTTCCAAAAATTTCCAACATTATTTCCATCTTGGTCAATATCTTTTCTTCTAGTACTGCATCTGAATCCATGTTGGTAAATCAGAAAATAGGTCACTAAATCTTTTCAACCAGTTCAGAGTCTTCTACCAGTGGATTTATTAGCTTTTTTGGGATTGTGGAGTCGCCAGGTGGAAGAATTTGAACTTTTCTATCCACCAACATCATGATTAGGTTTTCTCAAAGCATTCCCAGGAGATTTTACAAGGAATATTGAAGTAATAGGCCTACTGAAGGCTAGTGGAGTCACCAGGTGGAAAATGTTTAGCTTCTGTGAAGGTAAAATGTTTTATGGTTCCACCACCATGTTTATTATGAAGGCAAACTAAAATAATTTTTTTGTTTTTCTGAGTTTATATGGTTGTTTGAAAGACTAATGAGTCTATAAGAGCTTGCTAGGCTACTATGAACACAATATGTCCCACAGTGATTTCCATTATGTTGGGGTCCTGTGTTTTGATAGTTTGGCAAATCAAAAGACAAGGCAACATCAGAACAAATATTTAGAGTTCCAGGATCTAGTCCTCATGTTCTTAGAGAGGGATCTCTCAAATTATTTGTTTTGCAAAGGTTTATCTTGTTTGCTTTTGAGTATTGGTTTTAGACTAGTTATTAACTTCGAGTGTTTGTTTGTTTGTTTGGTTGAATTGGCATAGAAGAACATGAAAGGTATAAGTAGTATAGATAGAAAGAGGAAGTGTCAAATTCATTGGGAAATGGATTCAAGAAGAGGTTTATGACAAAATTATCAATGGATATGGGATATCAAAGGGAAAATCTAACTTGGCGATAGGATCCTTTAGTTTTTGTGAATGAGATGGACATTAATGATTTGGAAAGAGAAAATGAATTCTCAACAAAGGGAACTTGAAAACATAACTTAAACAATAAAGAGGTATTTGATAGATAGGGCTAACCATGAATTCTACAAACCACACTTTAAGCAAATGATGACTTCAAGACAACTTTCAAAATGAAATCTAAGATTCCAGAGCACATCCTATTTCCTTAAAGATTTTATTTCAAATGACTTAGAAAACATAAAAGATTCACTGATAATTGCAGTGATAGAAGAGGGAACACCTAACACATCTATGATCACAACTATAAAGACCTTTAAAACAATTGTTCAAGCAGGGACAAAGGGTATGATCAAAACAGACCTCATTGGCTAACTGTAAACAATGGTACTTCAAAGGGAGACTTCAAAAACAATTTTCAAGTGGCAGTAGACAAGCAGGGAAAACCATAAATCATGTTGAAACCAAATATTTGAAATATTAGAGAAATAAACAAGCATGAGGACTAAAGAGAAATATTAAAGACTATAAAATACCTCAGTAGAAGAAAACATAAAACAGTGAAGGATAAATAGGTCTAAGGTGCTTCCAGGAGTCATTTCTTAACCTAAACTTTTCATCCGACTGTAGAAAGAATTTATGAAACATAATGAAAACAGGAAAAACATCAGACAGTTCAGAATACATCACCAACAACCAAGCTCATGAATCCAATGGTAGAGCCTTCTCAATAACAAGCATGTCACAACACCATCAAGCTTCCAAGACTTCAATTTCTTATTCAACTTCAAACAGACTAAGTATTAATTCAAAGAGTTTCAGTATTGTTGTAGAGGTAAATCCCCTCTATGGACAGAGGCGATCCCTACTATCCCAGATTGGGTCTAGCAACAATCGTAGCACGCTATGGCGCAAGTTCCTAATTGCAATAAACCAAATTGTGAAGAAGACTTACCTTGAATCCAATGCTGTCGTTTGTAGAGAAGGTAGCACTCCCATTCCCTTGCTCCAGAAGATCACAATCCTCACGCTCGCCGTGATCGAACACCTGCACAAGCAAGAAACACGACAAACACAAGCGTAAAATCCAATAGATGCAATTATGTATCAGTCAGAGAAGACACAACTCATGATCATAATGAACAATATGAGTGGAACCATAACCAAAATCGCTTATCATTAATTCATACAAAGGAAAATACAACCTGGTTCTAACGTTGAATCTTCCTTCGGCGGGTCGTCAGCGGAATACGTCTCGGTAAAGCTTGTTGGGAATAGGGACAAGCCTCTCTCTTCGATCATCAATCTCCTTGCTATTGATCTGGCTCTATGAGGACTATTGCAACATTATTTAGGCTATGAAGGCTCTTGGAGACTAGCTTGCAAAGGTAAATGGCAAGCTTATATAGATGGTGGAAGGGGAGTTGGGATCCCTACAATCATGGGATTGGCCCTATCCTCAAGGAATCTTTGATGAGAGGTGGAAAACTACTTCCTCTACATGGAGATCTGGAGCCAACCTCCCAACTCAATTTAGAGACTAGTTTAGGAGTTGGTTGGAGTCAATATTCCGCCATTTATTTTTAAAAAACACCCTTTATTAAGCCTGGTGTGAGTGTGACTCTGAGACAGATCGCCAATTAGCGCGCCCTCTTTGAAGGATTTGCCCCATTGGCACGGGTATAACACTAGCTAGTCATGCCAAGGATGAAAAGGCTATTTGTAGGGCTTTTCACAAGGAGATGTCTTCAGGGGAATTAAATTCCATGTCTAGGGGAATTCCATGAAAGTGTTTTCAGATCATTTCACTACTCATAGGTCACGGAATAAGCCCTCCAATGTGTGGGACAGGGAATTTCAGGGACGGTGACAAATTGCTGTGTAACAGATGCCCCCAGTGGAGTCGCCAATTTGTTGTAGATGTAAATCCCCTCTGCGGACAGAGTCGATCCCTACTAGCCCAGATCGGGTCTAGCAAAAATCGTAACATGCTATGGTGCAAGTTCATAATTGCAATAAATGAAATTGCAAAGAAGGCTTACCTCAAATCCAACGTTGTCATTTGTAGAGAAGGTAGCGCTCATGTTCCCTTGCTCCAGCAGATCATAATCCTCATGCTCACCACGATTTAACACTTGCGCACGCAAGAAACATGACAAAAACAAGCGTAAAATCCAATAGATGCAATTATGTATTAGTCAGAGAAGACATAACTCATGATCATAATGAACAATACGAGTGGAACCATAACCAAAGTCGCTTATCATTAATTCATACAAAGGAAAATACAACCTGGCTCTGACGCTGAATCTTCCTTCAGCGGGTCGTCAGCGGAATACGTCTCGGTAAAGCTTGTCGGGAATAGGGACAAGCCTCTCTCTTCAATCATAAATCTCCTTACTATTGATTTGGCTCTATGAGGACTATTGCAGCATTCTTTAGGCTATGAAGGCTCTTGGAGACTAGCTTGCAAAGGGAAATGGCAAGCTTATATAGATGGTGGAAGGGGAGTTGGGATCCCTACAATCATGGAATTGGCCCTATCCTCAAGGAAGCTTCCATGAGAGGTGGAAAACTACTTTCTCTACATGGATATCCAAAGCCAACCTCCCAACTCAATTTAGAGACCATTTTAGGAGTTGGTTGGAGTCAATCTTTCGCCATGTATTTTTAAAAAACACCCTTTATTAAGCCTAGCGCGAGTGCGACTCTGAGACGGAGCGCCAATTGGCGCTCCCTCTTTGAAGGATTTCCCCCATTGGCGCGGGTATAACACTGACCAGTTGCGCCAAGGATGAAAAGGCTATTTTTAGGGTTTTTCACAAGGAGATGTCTTTAGGGGAATCAAATTCCGTGTCTAGGGGAATTCCATGAAAGTGTTTTCAGATCATGTCACTGCTCACATGTCACAGAATAAGCCCTTCAATGTGAGGGATGGGGAATTGCAAGGACAATGAAAAATTGTTGTGTAACAGATGCCCCCTAAAGCATGAGGCCCGAAAGAGAGAGAGGGGTGAAATGCTTTACGAGAACGTGTCCAACTGAAAACACTGCTGTCGGAAAACCTGCATAGAGAAGTAAAATTGATATCTCAAATACATGATATAAGTGGTATGGGCGCATCCATTCATAACAGAGTATACAATAATCCAGATCCAAGGTATGGATGCAGCCATCCAGTGAGGATTGATAAATAGACTTAGGTATGGTCGCAGCCATCCAATGAATGAGTCATGTAACTAATCATAATAATCCACAAAATCGTAGCCTAGATTCCAACAGACAAAATCCAGGGTCTTGCGCTCCATCTCGACCCGAACAAAGTACAAGTTCAAGCATGTTTATTAGTGAGCTGAAGTCGAACATGCGAGAACATCGCCTGATTACCAGCCAATGATGAAAGTTGTTAATAGATGCGAGAGGTACCACCAATAATGACAATGGTCCTCAAGGTACTATAGGTATAGTCTATGGCATTTGAATCAGTGAGCTGGCATTGAACACCTGTAGAATCACTCGATCGGAGGCCAATGATGAAAACCTCACGTCGAACGCGAAGAACCTGCCATTGAGGTATGCAGGCTCCAAGGTACTAGAAGGGAGTCTCTAGATCAGTTTCTTGGATAATGAGCTGAAGTCGATAGGAAGTGACCTTGATCAAAGGTGGGCCATAGTGTTTCCCACATCATCGACATGAGATAGAGGAACATAATGTCTTTGTGAATCAAGATTAGATGAGAATCAGAGGAAGCTTGGAACTTGCAGAGGTCAACTTCTCTTGAACATATTGGCAGCACGACAGTGAGTTTGGCAGTATTTGACATCAAAAGATCAAAGGTCATGGTGACAAGGCAAAGAGAAGATGAGAGGTCAAAAGGGATCACCCAAACCCACGGAGGCAAGTGAAAAACGAGATGATATGTCCCCAACCCGACAGGAATGTAGACAAGTGCCATGTTCAAGAGCGACATACTGCCGACACGACAATGATGTTGGTTCCATTTTTCCCCACCATTTTTGGCGAGTACCCCAATTATTTTTGAAAAAAAGCTTGAAGGGGATAGCATATGCTTGTAATATAAGTCCTCCCTTTAGGAAAATCCATCCTAGTACATTTAACGAGCCCTAGGAAGGAGAAACTCGAATATCGTTGTTACGACTGAATCCGATGTCATCAGGGTTTAACGAGTCTGAAAAAGGGAGAACTCGGCGTCTTTTCATGTTTAGAGAGTTTGAAAAGATAGGAGAAAAGTAAACTCCAACAGTCCCTTTTCGTAAATATTTCCTCAGATCTGAAAAGGTAGAAAACTATGTCTGATAAAACCTCCTAGTCGCGATAGGCTAAGGTATTCCTTTTTCGTAAATAATCCATCCCAGCCCGAAAAAGGGGTAAACGTATACTTGGTAGATTTCGTTTCGTGGCCACCTTAACGAGATTGAAATGACAAGGGACTTGGAAATATTTTCATATTTAGAGAGTCATAAAAGAGCTGAAAGATGACTCCTCCTGGAGGAACGAGTGGTATAAAGGGAAGAAACTGGTTTCGATGATAGTGGAACTGCTCAGAACAAGTAAAGGTTGAGAGGCTGGCTAACAAGACCAATCATTGTAGCGGTTCCTCAGGAATGGTTAAAAAAACCAAGTGAAGGCATATGATCAGCCAAGAATATAATGATGATGGAGTGAGAAAACCAAGGCTCATCTGGCAAAAACGGGCTGATAAAATGGAAATCACAAGGGGTAAAATGGGAATGGTTTCATTTTTACACAAGCTTGAAACAAAGATAAACTATGCTCGAAACTAGTTTCATTTCTCCACAAGCTTGAAATAGAAACAAACTATGCTTGAAAAATTAAGCATGCCCCCAGCATGGTGACTCAATTCAAGGTACATGCCCCCCAAGCTTCAATCCATATGAAATGCAGATGGAGTGAAGGTTCAAAATACGGGATCATGAGAAAGACTCGACTGGGATTTTACGAGATCTTATCAAAGAATCGAATTGAACGGGAACGTGTTTCATTGTTTTAATGAGGTTGACACATTAAAAGAACTATCCTCAGGACACCTTGTTTCATGGTTGAAGGAGCTTGGCACAAGACAAGGAACTCTGCTCCGACAACCTTGTTTCATTTTTTAAGGAGCTTGACACAAGACAAGGAACTCTGCTCCGACAACCTTGTTTCATTTTTTAAGGAGCTTGACACAAGACAAGGAACTCTGCTCCAACCGTCTTGTTTCATTTTTTAAGGAGCTTGACACAAGAAAATGAACTATGCTCCGAAGACAACTCATCATGATGAACAAGAAGTCATCGCTTCCAAGAGTTTCCCATCTAATGGAAGGAAAACATCTTGGAAGTCAGGACCCAATGCCCCCAACACACTATGCACAACGGCACTACCATTGAGTACAGGCATGGGGTAGGTAGCCACATAGTTGTCCTGTGGTGGGGTAGATACAACGGGTGGATAAAAACCAGGAAGGGATGATGGCGGGCCAGCTGCCACATTAGGACCAAAGAACGAAAGTTGATCAATGGTCACGATCCGTCCTTCATGTGCAAAAAATACCACACGAAAAAGGGAGGAGACAAGCGCTCCCATGGAATAGGTGTAATCATGCCCCAAAAGTACATTGAAATCCAAGGGGCCTGGAACGACCATCACGTCCATATGGACGGTTTTACCTCCCAAAGTAATAGGTAACCTTGGAAGGATCCCTAACGGTTGACTCGTTCTTCTGTTAAATGCCAACAGATTCTGCGTAATAGGCGCAAGCGGCGGCAAGCCAAAAGCTTGCCAAGTAGTTGAGGATAAAACACTCACAGACGGGCCTTCTTCTATAATGGTGCTGGGTACAACCAGACCAAAAGCCTGTACTGTGATCTCGAAATGCACATAAGACGGAAGGCGGTATCCTGCAAATCAACTCCAGTCAAAGGAAGCGACCAAACTACTTAGAGGGGTTACCATTGAATTGAGATGGTCTTCCCCTGGTGTTACAGAAGAAGAAGAAGCATCCTCCATGACCTCCATCTCGAAGGCGGGAGGAGTATCCTCCGAGACCTCCATCACAGGAGGCGGAGGAGTAGCTTCTTGAGATATAGGGACAGGAGAATATTTCTCCAAGTCCGAGGAATCTGAAGAAACAACAAGAACCTGAGGGGTGTGAGGTCCACTCTCAACGGAAAATACCTGGTGCACCATAGACGAGGCCAGCTCGACCGATCTCACAACCAATGGTTGGTCGGGAATAGATTCCTGAATGGGAATTTCTAGGGGAGCGGGATCGACCAAGGATGACTCTTGACCAATCATAGGATCAGCTGGTGGATGGCTCAAAGAAAGTTGTTTATAACCAACTGGGAGGCATGGTGTAGAAACAGTTGAGTTTTCCAAAACTCGCTTGGCTTCATCCATGTACGGACAAAGGTGAATGGCATGGTGCCCTTCACACAACTTACAGGGATTTGTAATCTTACCCTGCTTCTTAGGAGCCTTACCAGCACTAGTTGAAGGCATGCCCCCAACCTAACTCCTGGAAGCCAAAGGCAATGGTGTATGACCATTGGACCATTCTTTAAGCACCTTGGGAATGCTAGAGCAATCTCAAACAAGATGGTCTCCCGTGCACAACATGCAAGGGAACTTGACTTTCCGCGGAGGGTTGGGAGGTTTATCGACTAAAGGCTTCTTAGGCGCAATAGCCACAGAGCTAGCCTCTCCTTTATTAGAATTCTTCTTCTTCTTCTTAGCCACCAGGTTACTCGAATCCAGAATTTCACTATGCGAAGTAGAGGAGGAGGATGTAGAAACAGGCGAAGAAGGGGAGAGGTCCACCTTAGAATCAACATGATGTTGTTCAGGCAGAGGAACTGATTGAACAGTAGCTGAGACATTTGGGACCACAGAGGTTGAAAAAAACCAAACAGGCAACCCAACAGTTAACCCAGGAAGGGACAACGTTTCCATATAAGGAGCACCAACATTTCCAAAAGGAGGAAAATGACCAGGATTCCCATCGGAGGGGATTCCTTGGTTGGTGAACTCTGGAAAAGTTTCCATCAACAACTCAAAACCACACACGGGCTGAAAAAGAACCAAGGCACACAATCAAACGACCAACAAGCAAAATCTAACAGGGCGTGTGATCGCGGGTGATTAATTTTACGACATTGAAACTAGAAACTTCATCGTTTCATGTTTTAAGAGTCGAGAAACGGTTGAAAAGGTGACTCTATCTCTTTCAGTTTTGAAGCAAGCGTGAAAGAATGGCATTCCAGTGATCTTTTCAAATTTGAGAGTCGAGATAAGATTAAAATAGTAACAAATTAAATAAAGGTGTATAAATAACGTGTTGCAATATACACCTTGGTTTCAAAATGAAAGGGAAATCAGCAGGACTTGTCCAAGTAAACAATCTCAGAATGTTGTATTAAGGTGTATCACGGGTATAGGGTGGAAGACTCAGCTTCCTATGGATAAAGGATATAAACCTAGTGGGGTCTCCCTTTATATACGTGACAGTATGGGGAGCACAAGTCCGTACTAGTACTGTCTGTTGGAACCCCTAATCCTACATGGGTAGGTGTGGAATGCAAAAAGCCACAATGGAGTCCAAGTGACCTTGGAATATGAAACCAAGAGTCACACCATTGTACTATAAATGTACATCTTTGTATAATGGAAAATAAAAAAGCCTCACGCTTATCCTTCATTGTGTGTTGAGTCTCTTGTGTGTGCATTCTTCTTCTCATACACCATGTGTGTGCTTCAACATGGTGTTTAACATGGTATCAGAGCGGGCGATTGCTGGCCCTGCTCCAAATTGAGTGAGCCATTTGTGTTTATGGCCTGTGCATATCTGCAAAAATTCTTGGCATTTTTGCAGCACTCAGAGTTTCTGCAGCAGTGTTTTTGCCGCCATTCAAGAAGTGTTTTGAAGAGGAGCAGCATTCAAAATCGCATCATTCATAAATTGGCAGCATTGGTTTTGAAGAAGGCAGCACTGCCCATCTGAAGGTTTTCATTCTAAATTTTCTCTGCAATTTCTGCTCATTAAAATCTACATTTTTGAGCTGCTGGAAAATAGTTTAAAGAGGGCTTCTGAAAGATTTCTGAGTTTTTCAAGTAAAATTTCTGAGTTTTTCATTGGAAAATCTCTGCAAGTTTCTGGGTTTCTGAATACTGTTAAATTCTGCAATGGAGTAGATTGCTGTATATTTGAAAAAATCTGCTGTTTTGAAGACTATTCTAAAGTTGCCCTCATTTCTGCACTTTCTGCTGCTATATGGCCCTCTGTAATTTTTGAAGAAAAATTCTGGGTTTTTCCTAGAAAGATTTCTGAGTTTTTTCATTGAAAATTTCTACAATTCTGGGTTTTTTTGCTACTGGAAAATATTCTTCTGCTGTTGGGCTATTAGAAATATTTCTGGGTTTTATTGGCAATCTGTTGTTGCATTTCAGTACTTGAAATTTTGAAATTGCCCTCATTTATGCACTTTCTACTGCTGCTGGATTTGTTCTGCTATACATTTGGAAAAAATTCTACTGTCCTCTGTTATTCTGCTCTCTACTGTTTTAAGAAAAAAAAAAATTCTGAGCTGTTTTCAAGCCTTCTGGCCCTCCTCTCTGTTGTTTTAGTTTAAAAAAATAATAATATAAAATATATATATATAATAAATAAATAAATAAATAAATCATTCAAATTCCAGGCCATACGGCCCCCTCTCACTGCTCACCCCTACCCTGCTACCTTATGGTCCCCCTCCTAGCTACGTTAACCACTCTCATTGCAACAACGCTTCCCTACTCCTAACCCCACGCATTCCCTATCCACCACTCCATCTACGCACTGTCGCTCCCTTCTGCAAGCTCACACTCCCCTACGCTTCTCCCTACGCAGATCCCTTACACCACCCAACACACCTGCATACAATACACATCCCTCACATCTCCCTCATGGCCTTTCGGCCTTCCCCACGTCCCTAACCCTCTACCCATCCCTCTCACCAATCCACGGCATACGCTCTTCAATCCTCTACACGCTCTACACACTCCAACGCAGACCTCGTGCTCTCAATTAACCGTCCGCTCTACACTTTGCAATACCTCACTACACTCACCAGTGGCAGCCCTCTTCACAGAGACTTACGCCATTCCCTCACTCCCTTGGCTGCTCGGCCTTTCCCGCCCACAGCCTTTTCACAATTCATTTTTTTAATTTTAATTTCTATTATTCCCCCTCTCCATTACAATACGCTCTCCATATTTCGTTTTAAAATTTTTTATACACCCCCCCATATAATTAATACTACCCCTCCCATTTAAATTCCCCCTTTCATATAATACCCCTCCCTTTTAATTTTAATATACGCCCCTTTGATATAATACCCTTCCCTTTTAAATTCCCCCTCCCTTTCCACTAAAATTAATCCCCATTTTTAATTAATTTCTTTTTAATAATCCCTTTTAATTAATCCTTTTTTAATAAAAACATTTTAATATGCCCCTCTCCAATATAAATTTCCTCCCTCCCCTCCCATTTCAATAAATTTCCCACTTTTTAAATTCCCTCTCTTTTAATTAATCCCCCTCCTTCTTTTTTACTATAGTCTTTCATTCCCATTAATTCCTATTAATTTATTTTTTAATTAAAAAGAAAAAAAAACACACACACACCAAAGAGAGAGAGGAAGGAATATGAACAGCAAAAGAAGAGAAAATGACATGTGAGTAGATGGAAAGTACACATAGAGAAAATTGCAGATTTGACATTGTGTGATTTGTGGCATAAGGGTGATTTTTTGAAGAATTTTACATAAGAAGACAATTTTTCCATCATTGAACACAACTCTTTGAAGAAGAAATTCAGCTGCCTTAAAGACTTCTTGCACGTGTTTTCAGCTACACATTTACAAATATTTTGCAGAGATATTGTATTGCTTTGACATTGTATTTTGAGTGGAATTTGCCTCTTCATTAATAGTTGGAATCAGTGAATTTGAGTTGTTTATGTAAGTCATTGTTGATTTCCCTCCATCATTTTAGGAGAAGATTTTGTACTTTGAGATTTCCATAGTTGTAAGTTCTCTTAAGTCATTTGTATTTGTTGAATCACATTGTAAATGGGTGCATTTTCGGTTGAAGCCGACACCCTTTCATTTTT
The DNA here is from genome assembly GCA_034641835.2 of Pinus albicaulis. NCBI lineage: Eukaryota > Viridiplantae > Streptophyta > Pinopsida > Pinales > Pinaceae > Pinus > Pinus albicaulis. Next base: position 1,950,060,555 of record CM076578.1, read on the forward strand.
TGAGCCTAAATCGTTGAAAATGGCTAAAATCAATGAGGCATTAGTGTTGTTAAATAACCTCATTCATTCAAATGTTGATGATGTCATAAGAATGAGCAAGAATGCTCTTAGTAATTTTCAAACTTGTTTACAAAATGCACAAGAAAAGATTGATTTTTTGCAGTTGGAAACTCAGCTTCAGCAAGACGAACTTCAACAAAAGAGTCACCATTCTGAACCTGTTTCTGTTCAGAAGATTATGAAGGACTCTCATCAGAAGAAAGAAGATAAAGATGCAGTTGATCCACATTCAGTTCCTTGTACTAGAGCAGATTTACATGCAGATGAAACAGTTCAACTTGCACTTCCTAAGCCCATCATCAGACCTTGGGAATAGCTTTTCCACAACAAGCACCGAATTGGTCTTGGATATGACAAGGATGTGTCCTTTCATATTCCAGACTACACAAAGCCCATCAAATTTCAGAGTGCTGGATTCTTGTATGACAGTTCACCTGCAGCAGTTCCAGATCCTGCTCCACAACAACAATCACAGATCGTAAAATGCCAACACTGTGATCGAGTTGGCCATATGAAAGATCATTGTTTTGATCTTCATCTATGCAAGCCCCATTCTTTAGACATATGCTTCAGACACAAGCCTCCTGAAAGAACCAAGATTCATCTTGGATGGATTGCTTCTTGGCAATGGGCATCAACAGCCAAGAAGATGTTTAAGTCGCATGTCAGAACATGTTCATGGATATTGAGCAAACTTGCAATTGAGTTTTCGCCATCATCTCACCTTGTCGCTGACAAGGGGGAAAATGGTGGTCATGTACAAGCTTCGACGACAAATCAAGCGAGCCTGAGCCACAATCTCTCATTCTATGCTCAGAGTTGTAGCCAGCAGTTCAAGCGAGCCAGAGCCACAATTCGTCATTCCAGATTCAGAGATGTATCCAGAGACACGGATGCCCATGAGCATGCCTTCGGTTGGTGGATAACCTAAAACCATCATTTTTGGTTGGTGGATAACCTAAAACCATCACAGGTAGCAGACCTTCCTTCTTTTAGGTCGAAGGTCTCCCTTTCATATATGAGGAACACTTCCCCTAGCAGAAGCCTTCAGCTTAGCAGCCTTCAGCTTCTTGCCAGCTTTGGTTGAGTTCCAGGAAATTCTTCAAGCATTCCAGAGTTGTTGGTAATCCTAAAACCATCATAGGTAGTAGACCTCCCTTCTTTTAGGTTGAAGGTCTCCCTTTTTTTATGAGGGACAATTCCTCTAGCAGAAGCCTTCAGCTTCTTGCTAGTTTTGGAAGATTTCCGGGAACTGCAACAAGTATTTCGTTCCAGTGTTTGTGGTCATCCTAAAACCGCCTCTTTTTTCCAACATTTCAGAGAGTTGATTCAGCCCAAGTGCTGCCATGTATACTTTGCAAATTTCTATTACAACTCTCTTCTTGGACTCACACATACCCCTTCAGATTAAGGGGGGATGTTGGAACACCTAATCCTACATGGGTAGGTGTGGAATGCGAAAAGTCACAATGGAGTCCAAGTGACCTTGGAATATGAAACCAAGAGTCACACCATTGTACTATAAATGTACGTCTTTGTATAATGGAAAATAAGAAAACCTCATGCTTATCCTTCATTGTGTGTTGAGTCTCTTGTGTGTGTGTTATTCTTCTCATACACCATGTGTGTGCTTCAACACGGTGTTTAACACTATCTAAAGCCAAGAGGCGAATGACAGCTACTAGGTTTAAAGACGTCGGAACACGTCTCTGGCCTAGACCTCTAAATATTTTGTTAATGTTTCAATGTTTCCTTAGTGTAAATTGAATGAATTTTAATGTTTATCTTCAGTTATGTTTCAGTTTTCAGGCCCTAGAAAGTGTTATGTCTCAAAATTTCGTAAATGTACACTACATGCCATAGTATATCATTTCATTCGATGAAAGCTAATTACGAGAGAGTTAAGAGCTTTTCACACAAAAACAAAATGATCAGACAACAACCAATGACATCTCTAATGCAGCTAATGGAAACTAAAAGCTTTTCTTTCAAATTTAATAATCGCTAATAACACCGAAAAGATTTAATTCTCACTAACTAATCCAAAGCAAAAGAGATTTTTTTTGTATTTTCAATGTTTAAGAGAAAAATGCACTAAACAAAATGAAAACTAATGAGACAAGAAATTTGAGAAGTGATAGCAAAAGAGAAAAACACTCAAATTTTACTCAATTCAAACACATAATCGGACCTCAAATTGACAAAAATTCCCTCAAATCACAAGACACCCAAAGGCTCAATTGAACCATGTAAAGTAGGCCCAAAACGAGACAAGGCGAAATTTGAATGAAGAAGAATCCAATCACTCAAATAACACAATAAAGTGATAGAAAAACACCAAATGAGTGCAGAGAAGAAATCACAAAGCTGACTGAATAGACAGAAACCAAAAACTCCCAAGGGAGGCTCGACGGACAATAACACCTAGATGCCCTAGGGCTAGAATGTAAAATCGATAGAAAAGGGAAAACAACCAAAGGATAAAGGTTGTTGTCAGTCAAACAAGGCTCCAGAACACTCAAGCAGTCGAAGAAATGAAACCAAAATCAAAGATCAAGCTCAGAAAGCTCAAAACCAAGCAAACCCTAGCACTTCACAGTATTGGCGTGACTGTCAGGCTGAAACTAGCGCCATAACAAGATTGGCGCGAGTAGTAAATTGGAAACTAGCGCCAATTGGCATGACTGTCACGCTAATAAGCGCGCCAGTCAAGTTTGCTATGCAAAAATAAAAATAAGCAAACCAGTGATGTTGGAGTTTAAACAAAAAGCCAAAAACACGAAAAGAGCCAGCCAAAATAGCTGATCAAGCAAGAAAATTCAAGAATCGACTGAAAGACAAGACGATACTCCAAGTGTTCAGTTCATAAACTAGATCGGAGATTGACTGAAGCAGCATTGATCTACTTTCTCTAATGCAGAGCAAGAGGGTTTCGAAGGCTATATGGCTAACTTCAGGCTCCATCTGTAGTTTATAAAGAAAACAACAAGCTAACTCCCCAGCGGAGTGGCCAATTTGTTGTAGAGGTAAATCCCCTCTGCGGAGAGAGGCGATCCCTACTAGCCCAGATCGGGTCTAGCAACAATCGTAACACGCTATGGCGCAAGTTCCTAATTGTAATAAACCAAATTGTGAAGAAGCCTTACCTCGAATCCAACGCTGTCGTTTGTAGAGAAGGTAGTGCTCCCGTTCCCCTGCTCCGGCAGATCACAATCCTCACGCTCGCCGCGATCGAACACTTGCACATGCAAGAAACACGACAAACATAAGCATAAAATCCAATAGATGCAATTATGTATCAGTCAGAGAAGACACAACTCATGATCATAATGAACAATACGAGTGGAACCATAACCAAAGTTGCTTATCATTAATTCATACAAAGGAAAATACAACCTGGCTCTGACGCCGAATCTTCCTTCGGCAGGTCGTCAGCAGAATACGTCTCGGTAAAACTTGTCGGGAATAGGGACAAGCCTCTCTCTTCGATCATCAATCTCCTTGCTATTGATTTGGCTCTATGAGGACTATTGCATCATTCTTTAGGCTATGAAGGCTCTTGGAGACTAGCTTGCAAAGGGAAATGGCAAGCTTATATAGATGGTGGAAGGGGAGTTGGGATCCCTACAATCATGGGATTGGCCCTATCCTCAAGGAAGCTTCAATGAGAGGTGGAAAAATACTTCCTCTACATGGAGATCCAGAGCCAACCTCCCAACTCAATTTAGAGACCAATTTAGGAGTTGGATGGAGTCAATCATCTGCCATTTATTTTTAAAAAACACCCTTTATTAAGCCTGGCACAAGTGTGACTCTGAGACAGAGCGCCAATTAGCGCGCCCTCTTTGAAGGATTTCCCCCATTGGCACGGGTATAACACTGGCTAGTCGCGCCAAGGATGAAAAGGCTATTTATAGGGTTTTTCACAAGGAGATGTCTTCAGGGGAATGAAAGTCCATGTCTATGGGAATTCCATACAAGTGTTTTCAGATCATGTCACTGCTCACAGGTCACGAAATAAGCCCTCCAATGTGCGGGATGGGGAATTGCAGGGACGGTGAAAAATTTCTGTGTAACACGTATTACAACTAGTGACCAACAAACCTATCTCTCATCTTCTTCAGAATTATTTATAGAAGAAATGAGGTGGTGGGAGAGTTTTAGGATTGAAATGCAATTAATTCTATACTAAATGCAACTCCTGGCCTTTAAAACCATGTAAGGCTTAAGGTAGGAAAGCATTCAATTTACAACTCTGCTTCATTTACTCTGTTTCTGCTTTTTTAGGCTTAATGGGAAAAGAGATTGACTTCGAGGCCTATTTATCTTTTACAATAACTTCACTGACAGTTTAGAATTTGTTCTCTCTTTGGTAATAATTATTCTAGTGTCTTTTAGGAAAATATCTTCTGTTTAGGCAATAACTATGCCTTCTTTTGATTCATTTAGACTACAAGTGGAATTTTTGGTAGCTGGGGATTCAATTAGCTCCTTTTATTTTTCTCTGAGGTATCCTTCAGCTGATATTCCTCTGTTTTATCTTAAAAACACCTTAATCTGATTTTTTTCTATGTTTTAGGCCTAATTAGGCCTTGATCTTTGTTCTCTGGTCTTTTTTCTTTAACACTATATTTATCCTTTAAACTTGTGGATTAAAAACCTTGATCTTCATGTTCTTAGGCATTAATCCCTTTATTTTTTATTCTTCACTGATATACTTTGCTCAGCTTGTTTATACTGGTGTATTATGCAGATGGAGGGTTTCTGAGATTGAGGATCGTGCTCTAGATGATTCAAACAAATATTTTAAACCCTGCAGCTCCTTTTCCTTTGATTTTATGACACAGAATCGTCATTCTGGGAATTTTTGTTGCTGGACTGTGACTGGGAAGAAGACAGAGAAAATATCATCTAAAAACTTGCAAAAACACACAAAATTGTTATAAAATCCTACGGAAATGGTTTAAGACTACTTCAGAGGTCTGATGGAGGGGATGGAGCTGTGCGGAATGGAGGATTTTGCAGAAAACAGGGAGAAAAACCCTTGGCAGAAGAAAAATGGGTGCAGACGGAGTTTGGGCACAAGGATGAATAAGAACCGTTGATCTATAATGATCAATGGTTGAGATTTCCTAATGAAATCACTTTGGAGAATGATGGAGGGCGAAATACTTTGGGGTTTCGATCTAATCTTGGCAGTTGGATTAATACAGAAGTCCTTTGGGAGGACAGATGAATGAAAATGGCTTGGGATTGGGATATAACAAAAGCCATCAGATTAACATGACGAATGGCCAGGATCAAAATATGAAAAATACTAATTGCGGAGGATGGTGGTAAGCGGAAAACCGGAATGGTTTTCACACAGCGTTGGAGCGGTTTTGAAATTTGGCCAAAAAAATGAGATACCATACATCGGTTGACACGCGTCCCCTACAGTATCGCCAATTTCATGTTTTTTTTGGAGTTTGAACTTGCAGGCACAGAAAAAACGCGAAACTTGATTTGAGCCATTGGATCAGAGGTTGGAGATCCGACGGTGCAGATAGCATGCGACGGGGAGAGTTGCATAGCGGAGAAAGTAGTGGGGGCCAGATGTCGCAATTAGATTGGGTGGGGTTTATACATGGTGGATGGTAGGTCCCGACAGAGGTGGGGTTATCGGATTTGATTCCCATCGTCGGATATTTATGAAAGGAGGGTTAGATTTGAAAGATGGAGCAGGGTCATATGAACAAAGGAAAGGGTAAGGCAGGGGATCGGGTTAAATCTCGTTCGTTATGTCTTATAAATGGATGGTGGAGATTTAGCTAAGGGGTGGGTTAATGAATAAAGGAAAAGGTAGAACAGAGGGAAAGGTGTAGCGGAGGATGACCCAAGGGCCATTGATCTGGATAGATCAACGGTCCAGATCTGTCTAAAAAATGATATGTCGGAAATGTGAAATATAAGGAAAATGAGGTTTGGGAAGTGTTTTAAGGCCCTTTAAGCACCTGAATGCGGGGCTAGGGCATATGGAAGTCAGGAGATTAAAGGAAATAAGCCCTTGGGGGCTTAAAAAACCTTATAGTGTAGAAAGGGTGTTTTTAGGCCAAAAAATAGAGTTTTTAAGCCAAAATTGGGGTTTTGATAAAGGAAAAAAGGAGTTTTTAAACAAAATGGAAGGGGATCAAATGTTTTTAAAAGGGTCTTGGAAGATTTTGAGGCCAAAATGAAGGGTTTTTAGAGGAATTTTGTGGGAAAAAATGGGTGAACGGGGGAGTGAAAATGATGGAAAATAGGGGTTTTAAGCAGTCTTCTCTTGGTAAAACAACAGGTATTTTAGGACAAAAGGGAAACAACAGTGAAGATTAACTCAAAGAGTAATAATCATCATAAAACATTTAAAATATGATAAGTATTCAAAGGGAATTATCTCTTGAAGTTTTTAAAATACAAGTTTAGCCACTTCTTGGTATAACAAAATTTGTCAGTGGCTAACACCATCAAGGCCAATGCATGACCAAGGGTTATATCCAAATGCTGATTTGAAGCAGAAAACTATCACAGTGTAGAGGACCCATGATATAATCAAGGAGGAGATGAAAAGCTGTCCCATTTTTTCATGGATGGAATACATTCAACCTCTTGAGTTGAAGTGTAGAGTTTCAGAAGAAGGGATGATCATGATCCTATTTAAAATGATTGGTTATGAGATTAGTATTGTACCTTGCTTTGAGACAGTAGATGTATTACCTTGCAGGTCTACAATGTTGTCACTTAGTTGTAGTGATAATGATAAGGCCCCATTATTCTTGGATCATTCTGAAGGTAGCTTCAGTCATGAATCAATGGAGGACAAGATGATGAATGGTAGAAATCTAAATATGAGAAATATTTTCTCCTTTCTTGATGACAGTTTCTCAATGATCATCTCACAACTCAAAGGGAGACTTATATCTACAGCAAATCCAGAGCCTCACTAGTTTTGGAAGGCCATGGATGAGAAGAAGTTCTCATTAAGAGATCTCATTGGAGGTGCACTTCAACATTTCATGAAGTGCAAGGTTCTTCATCAGTTTGGGGAAGGTGGTATTCTACAAAGGGAGGACACCATGATTATGCAGCACATCACTCATATTCCATATTGGGGTGAGTGGGTGAGGATGATAAGAAAGGGGTTGCATGACCACTTGTATATGTATGACATGGGCCAGCAAGTTTGGTTATGTTGCTTGCCCTTGGGAGATTCTTATCACTGCCCAAAGGTTCTATTTCTTTGATCCATGCCTTGAAAAACACTTATGAAATGAAGAAGGAGGAATGGTTGCACTTGGTGCTCTTGGGTGAGTATGGTTACCACCCAATAGCTCATATTTTTCTGATTCATGCCTTGTATATCAATGTTTCCCTTGAGATATTTTGGCCACCACATGACATCTCCTATGTCTATGTGTTTTATATTGGGTAAAGCTTGGCATGATTCTCTCATGATGTGTATTAATGGAGTTCATCTGTATTGGGCTGGTGTGATATTCCACATTTCTGTCAGTATGATTTTTCTTCATGATGCACAAGAGGAGGAGAGAAAGCAACAAGATATCTTGTTGCTTTGGTTGCTTTTGGGAGAGTTTGTCTTGACCATCTTACATAGAGGAGATGGAGGATGGCAGCAAAGGGCCTTACTCTGGTGGTTACTACTAGGAGAATATGGTTTGGAATCTTTGTCTACCCATATAAATCCTTCCCTTATTCTTTTTCATAACATTGGAATTATGCATGGATCCAACAATTCCAACATGGCTAAGGATGGGAGCATGAAAATGCTCAATCAAATTCATAAATCATGGGATGAAGAGATGTATAGTGAGAGGGAGATTTTCCTTTGTGGAAAGAACCACTTTATTTTATGTATCTCATGTATTAATTATGAAGTTGGAACTCATGTGGTTGTCACTTGGCACTTCATAGTGGAAGGAGGGCATCTAACCATACAGTTGGAAGTCATCCTATATGTTTTTGAAAGACAAATTTGGAACCAAACATGTATAAAACAATGCAGAAAATGGAGGAAGCCTTCCTTATGTGGATGTCATTTGGAGGGCAATATATGGCTTTGCATCTACTATTGGAGTTGCTTGAGGACAAGCAACATTTTTCCGAGGAGGATTGTAATATTCCCAAATTTCACCTGATATTTGGAATATTAGAGTTCTTAATTTTCTTAATGAATTAAGTAAATAAAGGGTGGAAGGACCCATAATCCTCAATAAGAATAAATATCCAATTTTTATGTGTGAATGTGGATTAATTATGACTAGATCTACAAAATGAGGTAGTTGAGAAACTACTAATGTGAATGGGATTTGAGATCATGTCTCATTTATGAGATAGATAATGGAGGCTGACAGAGTCAACTAAGATCTTGAATATGTCAAATAGGAGATCATGAAGAATTCATGATAAGATGATGGAGGAAGTTGTGCAATTAATGCACACATGATGGAGAGGGTGTACATTGCACCTAGACATGATGGATGATTTGGTCAAACAACGTAGTAAAAAATGGAGGATTTGGTCCACATGCATAGCGCGGTATAGATGGAGGCCAAGGCATGGGAAGGCTCAAATATTATATAAAGGAGATGAAGGCAAGGATGGGGTATGTTGGTGATTGTTGATGTTAAGGATCTTTTTAGATCTAGAATTTTCATGTGACATTCCATTGTGTTATTGGGTTGTTTAGCAGAGATTGCAAGTGTTGTTTAGCAAAGGGTGTTCCCGAGTGGGAATCCCACCTCTTTCATAGAGTAGCTCTAGAAAGAGTATTGTACTTCATTCCACATCAGGCATTGGTGCCAAATCTCTTTTCCTACTTTCTGCAGAACACTCATATTCAGGAATTTCAGATTTCTGAAGATCAGTTTGGAAGGTGGAATTTCTCATCAGTACTTCAGCTGGAGAACTGGTGAGGGTTTATTCCTATCACCTTGGGCTAATAGATCAGCATTCCTAGAGTTTCATTTCAGATCCGTCATTAGGCCAAATGTTATTGACCTCCTAGCAGTATTACTTCCTTCAGGAATTACGATGTCTAGTTTGTAGATCCAAAAGGAGGAAGGAAGTTGCTAGCATTTCAGCTAGTAATCCTGTGAGGGATCATCCCCTCACATTGCCATCAGTGTTTCCATCAGCCTAGAATTTATTGTAGAATTTTTCAGCAGGCAAAAGGCCTCTCTTTCCCTCACAACATATTTTGTATTGGCAGTTGTGTTGCAACAGCTGTAATGATCTTTGGAGGATTGAGAAGCTAGATCTAAGGCTTCTAGCTTGTACATCTGAAGAAGGGATCAACCCTTCAAGCTTAGATATGATCTTGAGACATATTTTAGCCATCTATTTTTCAAATCTAACTTCAGATCTGTATTTCCCAGTAGATCAAGGATCAAATCCTAGGAGGGTGATATTACAAAGTTGTAGACCTGGAAAATCCTTTCTAGGTTATCTTGGGAATCCATCACATTAGATAGATCTTGAATCTTGACATCATCTGAGCACCAGATTTGAGTATATCTACATTTTCCTTTTCAGCCTGTAGTCATATGTTCATATTCTGCTGGAGGGACAATGTAGTATTTTATTCAGTGGCTCTTCAGTTACGCAGTGCCTATTGTGGCATGTTTTCTGGGTGATTCTAAGCAATCTCTTTGGCTAGATCTCCTCATATTTTTTACATTGTGTAACTGAATATTCTCCAATATAATAAAATGGTTCAACTTTTTTGTAAATTATGATATTTTCTTAAGATTTATTTTTTACTTAGTTGCAGTTCTTATATTGTGTTTAAGTATTACTGCATTCTCCCTTTTGGGATATCACAGAAAAGCACTTGTCAAATCATATCCTATGGCAATTGGGAGTAAAACTGCACTAGTTGCACATGAGGGACCATTTTCCTTGTCCTTTACTATATATGATAGCTAGCATGACTCTAATTATGATTCCATATGCTAAAAATGCTCTTATCTTTGTAAAGGACATGGTTGGAGAGAGACACGTTGGTTGGATGTGTCCTTGGGGAGAGAAATTTCCCACACTTTTTGCACTTCATGTTTCAAGGGAAGAATGGGAAACGTTATGGCCACTATAGTACATCACTTATTTCTTCATGAGGTGGAACATATGAGTGTTTGGAACACTTGGGAAATACCTCTCATGAGCCATTGGGAGGAGCTTTTCTATGAATTACCAAGCTGGGAGGTGATTCATTTTGTTTGGATGATAGCATGGAGTTGGGAGTCCTTCATTGATGATGAAATTCCCCATGACTTTCATCACTTCTATATTAAGGAGGCCATTGATCAGCAAGAAGGTTTCTATATAGATCTTCCATTCTTTCATGATGAGAGCCATTGGGGTTATTCACCAAAGGCCAAGTTGTACACTTGGGAGGAACTGTTGGGAGACATAATTGTTGCAGAATATCTTAAGCAATGGTGGAGACTATTGGACATGGAGGCCTAAAGATGAGGAGGGGATATTTTGCAGCACCCTTGTAGTTTCTTGAGGACAAGCAACATTTGCGAGGGGAAGACTGTAATATTCCTAAGTTAGCATGCAGCTAATAGGAATATTAATTTTTCTTGAAATATCTAGCTAGATGAATAGATGCGCAAAGAGGCACATAAGTTACTTAAGTAGGAATAAGATCCCTCATACTGTGAAAAGGGATCATGCTAATAACCAGATCAAGAATCCACATGTGTGAATAGGGTCTAAAATGTGTGGACAGAGTCAAGTTTTACCAAGTTAACAACATTAATATTTGAAGAGTGGATCCTAAATAAGGACAGCTCAATGTCAATGAAGATCGATCTAGCTCATCAAAATGAAGACACCTTGAGTGTGATCCAGTCAAGGTTGATCCCGTCAGGATTGACCAAATCAAATAGAATTGTAAAAGGATAAGAAAGACTAACAGAGACAACGTAATTTTGGTGGAGGAGCCATTCCATGGATGCAACCTCATAATTGGGTGGGAGACTTGGTGAGGAAGCTCATCAACTATATAATGGAGGGGATGGCAGCCACATGAGGCATGATTGAAGAATATATTTTTTATGTGGTCTATTTAGACTTCTTTTCATACTTTGGCTATTTAGCAAGTTTGTTGCATTGTTTAGTGCAAGGGTTTTGTCATGCGGGAATTCCCCACTCTTGCTTGGAGATCTTGTTTAAGAAATATGAGGAGAGAATTTTGTGCTGCATTTCCCACTATCTGGTGTTAGGCCAAGCAGTTGAATTTAGTAACAATGCAGTACATTTTAGAAACTACGTTATTTCTTAAGGTATTGAAGTGGAGGGGTTTAATCCCGTGTTTTGAGAGCTAGTTTCTGAGGAGGAGGAACAACCTTCTTCGGGAAAAGCTAGAAAAAGGAGCTATAGCCATATCTTTGCATGATCAGCCATATTTCTGTAGTGATTCAGCCATACAGTGTGATTCAGCAATAAATATGCAGTAGATATTTCATGTATATGATTTCTGTCAAGAAACCCTTGCCGAGTCATCTTGGATCTATGTAAAAAGAGATTAGATCTATGTTTTTGTGCTCTATTGATTAATAAATCATCAGATTTGATTTTTCACTCCATTTTCTGAGTATAACCTTAAAATAAATGTGTTGTCTCTTTATGCAGTAATTTCTGTGTGTAGCAGTCTTGGGGTTTCAGTGTTTCTGTGCAGTTTTTAGCATGGGAAGCCTGTTTAACTAGGAAAAAGTCATTTGTTTCTGATCTCCTCTTATATCTAAGTTTAATATTGTGAGATCTAATGGATTCATGGGCTGCATTTTTCTCTTTAAACTTATATTTCTGAAAGATGCATTTTTCATGCATGTATTGCTGAATTTTCCCATTTGGGATATTACACCAACCTATCCCCATCATTCACAGCGTAGTTTCAGCTAGGAATTGTGTTATTTTGGAGGGAAGTTTCAGAGGAGGATCTATTGGCTATTTTAGAGCATTTTCCTATAGTTGAAGGGTTCAACCCTTCATTGGAGGATACCCTTGACAAGATCTACCTCAGATCAATATTATTTCACACTTCTATTTCATCAGATTTAGTTTACAGTGACTCTTCAGTCCTAGGGTTGTAGATCACCATTTGTATTTGGGTGCATTTCTAGATACCCTTCACAAGTTCTCTTGGAAAGGTGACTAGGAGGCTAGATATTCACTCCTAACATTATTTGAGCTATATAACAGGAGATCTACATTGATCTATCTTTATGCAGCATTTTATGCCCTAAAACTACGTTGTATTAGCTCAGGGCATTTGTATGGCAACTATTTCTCATGTGATGTCATATTTTTCTTGTAGAGGCTTGTTCGGTATTGCTTGAGTGATTTGATCCTCAAGATCTTATACCTATTATTTTATGATATGTTTAATAAGATGTTTGTACATTTGTCTCATATCATGGTGAGTTGATTTATTCAACTTTCTTTGCACTATTTTTTCATGTATTACTTCTTCCCTATTTGGGAATACTACAGTGGTATCGGAGCATAATCTTGGCTCAGCCTGTGGATCTCAGCCATTATGCTATCACGATATTAAGGAAGAGATCAAAATGATGGAGAGAATGAATTTTATCTGATATGTTTTCAGATATAAAAAGGACCTCACCAAGGAGGTAAAGAAAATAAAAATGGAGAAAACAAGTGAAACCACACTAAGGTTTCAAGGTGAGGAAATTTCATGTACTTACTATCAGCAAAAAGAAGATATGGTATTGCACTGAGGTCCAAATAAAAATGTTATGCCCTTTCCTTTCGAAGACAAAAGGGATGAATATGGAGAACACTTAGATCATGAGATTCTAAGTGAGTATCTTGCAGAATATAAATCTCAACGTAGAGATTTCAAGGAGAATCTAAATCTCCCACAGTTCATTCAGCTCAAACTATAAGGGAGGCCTTGCAGCAATAGAAGAAAATAGGGCAATAGGTTTCTATTGTCTACCTTTGATGGGTCATCCACATGCACAGCAAGAGTTTGGAGAATGGAGTTGGATACATTCTTCCTACTATATCTAGTGGTAGGAAGAGAAGTTGTTGAGACTGCAGTGCAGCACCTTGACGGTGAAGCAAACATTTGGTGGTTCAGCCATTTGAGTCATGAAAAAGTACTGAATATGCAGATTTTACTGAAAGATTGATCAAGAAGTTTGACAATAAAAAATCAGAGGAGAAGAAGCCTTCACCACCACTTTCTATAGGAGCACTTGCATCAGTAGAAAGAACCCTTGCATCTTTGCAAGATGGTCTTGATATATTCACATTTAGAGTCCCATGCACTATTCTAGAGATGCATGAGGAGGAGGAGACTTGTACCAGTGCTGATGCAGCCATAGAAGAGCAGTCATCATCATCATAAGTTGGGGAGCCCATCACACTAGAAGGAGGAACCCTTATAAAAGTACAAGATGTTCCCACGCTTTACCAAGGTATGCACATGTTTCCACTTTCCATTATTTCAGCACATCATACGAAGGATTGTGGGAATGTAATACTGCATGACCTAGGGTCAAAGTACATTGCTGATTTGGAGCAACAGACTATCAATGTGATGAGCAGCCTTGATTTTCTTAAGGAGGAGATATACAGTAATCCTAGTGTATCATTGTTGATTTGCACACCACTCTTGGGGTTAGAGTGTAGATTCTTGGAGGATGTGATGAGTATTTTCCTGAACCATGCCATGCAGAACTATGTGTTCAACATTGGGAATGATCTTAAGATAGTAAATGCACCATTATGGAGATCAACACTGTTGTCATTGAGCAACAGTGATGAATTGGTGGCCTAAGCATTACTGGATCATTCCAATGACTTTTCTACTTGTATAGCATAGGATAAGCAGATGGTTGATGAGAGGCATATTATTGATATATATTTATTGATGATCACTTCATTTCTTAATGAAAATATTTTTCCTTCAAAATATTTAGATCCTTATGGGATCAGCTTGGTCACTGAGGAGTGGTCTTCATTTGGAGATCTCCAAGAGATTTCATTTAAACATGCCATGAAATGAAAAGACATAAATCTGATTTTGGAGGATGGTATTCTCCATTGGAGGGATGCCACTTTTGGACATGATGATAGACACTAACCCTTGGTTGGATGGTTGATGTTGATGAGCAAGAGTTTGGGAAGCCACTTGCAGATTTATGACACCGGGTAGCAGGAGGCAAGACTGTGTTTGTTACTCTTGAAAGAGTTTGTTCATCATATGACACATTATATTTCAAAGAGTAGGTTGGTGGATGGAACTTGGCATGGAACTTACATCATATGGTAGCAAGGATTGTGGGTATATTGGGGTGATGTGATATCTTTCATATCAACCATCATTTTGTTTCTCCATAGTTTATATGGTGATGGTGTGGGGAGGCAACAATATTTGTTGTTTCTTTGGATGTTCTTGGGGGAGTATGGAATAATTTCCTTCCATAGTTTACATAATGTTGCAATAGTGGGTGATGGAATTATCATGGTGCAAAGGGGCTACTCCTTAGCCTTGGAGGATCAAGAGCACTTTGGAAGGAATCTCCCATATATAGCAGCATTATGATGGGTTGCTTTGGCATGTGGTATGTCAAAGTATGGAGATATGATATCAGAGGAGCCGTATTACAAAGGCAAACAACGTTGTCATTTGCGAGCTTGGGGTTGTTGATGGAGTGTTCCCAGGATCACTTCACATAAGATGCACTTGATGGGAAAATAGGAGAAGAGAGTGATGGAGTAGTGGATGGAGACATCTATTACCATGATATGATCTTCTTGATTTGGCTTTCCAAGCATAAGAAGAAAGATATTCATGCAACACATAGTTCATTCCTCTCCATGGGAGTATGGCGTACCTTTATGGAGGGCTCATTCATGGGTATTATTATCAGATTACTCTCAGTACATGATAAGAATTGTGTTTTTGTACTTATTGATTATCTAGCACAGTATTTGCATTCTCTTACCATCTCTATATAGTCCATTACTTCACATGACGACAAAACTGTTTTGGGCTTCATGGTCATTTTTGGACTAACATCTATAATGGAGAGAGCCTTTTCTTGTATGGATTTGGGCAAGTTTTGTACTATTTCTTGTATACTCAATTGATATACAAAGCCATTTACTATTCACTAGTAAATGTGATGACATGCACAACTAGCAATTTGTTGGGAGACAACTTGCCACATCATGTTATGAAACCGCAGTTGGGAAAACTGTGTTGTAACTACTTGAAGAATTGTTGGTACCTTCCAGCACTATGTAAAACGTTCAGTACTTCTTTGATTTGGATTCAATATGATGATAATGAAATATTCATTTTATATGCGATGATTTGGGCAAAAACCAAAGAGTGGATCTTTGAGGATCCTATTGCCTTTTTTCTCCATGAAGGCAACATTATTGCAACCCATATTCAGCAAAAAATATACAGTTATCATAAGTGGAGAGAGAGACAATGTGGGATCGACAATTTGATCCATCATATTCAGTTATGCAACCCACCTTCTTTGCAGGAGCCTAAGGTGGAGGAGATATTTCATGAGTTACTGTGTTGGAGGGTGACTCACTTTTTGTGGATGATAGATTGGGGATGGAGGCTTCAAATGGGGATGATGGTTCCCAATACATTTCAGATTCCATGCCTCAAGAAGGCCTTTAAACAACATATAGTTTCTTCCATGGATATTCCACTTTTTCATAGTGAGAGCCCTTTGGATTTTTCACCAAAGACATACTTATACACTTGGGAGTTGCAGATTGAGGACATATTAATGAGAGAGCATTTTGTTCATTGGAGGAAATTATCATATGAGGATGCTACAAGAGGAAGAGGAGAGGATATTTAGCTCTACCCTTGTATTTGCTTGATGACAAGCTACATTTGGGAGCGGAGGACTGTAATATTTCTAAATTAGCACACAGCTAATTGGAATATTAAATTTTAATTTTTCTCTTAGATAAAAGAATAAGAGGGTATTGAGACCCATAAATTTCCTTAGTAGGAATAAAACACACTCCTATTGTGAATAAAGTTCATCTAAAAGCTGGATTGAAGACCCTTAGGAGTGAAAAGGGACTGGATCATGAATACTTGGTCAACTTTGACCAAATCAAAAAACGATGTTATGGGGGAGTGGAATTAACAGTGGAACTACGTAGTTTGGGAGGGATATTAATTGCATGATGCTGGAAACCCTAATGAGTAGGACCCAAGTTGAGAAGGCTCACATTGTTTATAAGGAAGAGGATGGTAGCCATATGGAGTTAGCTTTTGATTATTATTTTGATATGTCTATTTAGACTTTCTTTCTCTCTTCAGTAGTTTAGCTAAGATTATAGTTGTAGGTTTTAACCCTGAACATAAATTATCTACACACAAATCTTGTAATAGAAAATAAACAATAGCGAGAGCACAAAACATAAAACAGATAAACACAGAGATTTTCCCCTGGATCCCAAATTGGAACAACCAACTTGATATTTCATTATATTCATTTTAATGTTACAACACATATATATACATGCCGAAGCATACATAAACTCCAATCCATTAACCCTAGATTAGAACATAACCGTAGTTCCCATGATCGGATCTACAAAAATACCAGGGGCCGAAAACCATCATACCCCAAAACCGTGTGCAAAACCATGCATAAAACCATGGGCGCGAACCACCCACTGGAAATTAAGGACAAAAAAATGTTCATAGGGCACTGCCCCAGACCCTGACAGGGGGGCTAACGCCCCCCCTCTTACCGCCCTATTGCGCCCAGCACAAAGGGGGGGCTATCAGGCCCCCTCCTACCCCCCCGTGTATGATTAGTCGTGGAAAGAATATAACACATACCCAAAATTCTTCCACTTGTTGTTTTCTTTCCACAGGGGGCCATAGGAGAGCTTAGTCACTGGCCCAATTCTTCAACACCCATTGTTTCTCTACACCAAGAGAACTTCTGAGTGCTCACAAGCATTGTCAATGCATCTGCAACATTCTTCAAAGTGTCCATATTTACCAGAAACACCCTTTTAGCCTCAACCATATCTCTAACAAAGTGATATTGAACATCAATGTGCTTTGTCTTTGAATGATAAGCAGGGTTCTTAGCCAAGAAAATTGCACTTTGGCTATCACAGTCTATCCTTATAGCTTTCTGTACCAACCCCATACTTGAACACAATCTCTACAACCAAAATGCTTCCTTTCTTGCATGAGTGGCTGCCATGTATTCTGCCTCTATAGTTGAAAGAGCCATTATAGACTGTCTTTTAATCATCCAACTAATTGCGCCTCCAAATAGGCTAAACACATACCCACTTGTAGATCTTCTTTGGTCTAGATCTCTAGCCCAGTCTGCATCAACAAAACTAGAATTTCGAGCATTCTTTCCAATCCTGGTCTTCTTAGTAGCACAAGCCATAATCACTAGTGCCACATAAGTATCTGAAAACTCGCTTCAATGTTGTCCAATGCTCCTTCCCTGGGTTTGACATAAGCCTGCTCAATACTCCCACTGTATGTGCAATGTCTGGTCTATTACATACCATTGCATACATCAGGCTACCCACTGCACTTGCATATGGAACACGGGACATATCCTCCTCTTCTTCTTTTGTCTTGGGACAATGTTCAACAAACAAATTTACACCTATAGGAATAGGAACATTCATTGGTTTAATATCCTGCATATTGAACCTCTGCAATATAGTCTCGACATACTTCCTATGGTTTAGCCAGAGCTTCCTCTTTTCCTGATCTCTCTTAATTTCATGCCCAAAATATAGTTTGCAACACCAAGATCCTTCATGTCGAATTTGGAGAACAATTGGGTCTTCAAATCTTGGATAATTACTTTTTCATTTCCAATCAACAAAATATCATCCACATACAAGACCAAATAAATAACACGGTCACCAATTAATTTAAAATAAACACAGTGGTCCTCCTTTCTTCTGGTGAAGCCAAGTCCCCGTATATAGGTATCAAATTTATGATACCACATCCTTGGTGACTGTTTTAACCCATACAAAGACTTCTTCAACCTGCATACCAATTCTTTCTTACCCTTCACCATAAAGCCTTTAGGTTGCTTCATGTAGATCTCCTCTTCTAGATCCCCGTGAAGAAATTTTTTCTTCACATCCATCAGTTCTATCTCAAAATCAAATGCAGCAGCAACAGATAAAAGTAATCTAATAGAAGTAACTTTGGCAACAGGAGAAAAAATATCACCAAAATCAATTCCCAGCACCTGGGAATAACCTTTTGCTACCAACCAAGATTTGTATTTCTCCACCTTGCCTTCTACATTCATCTTCTTCTTAAACACCCATTTTCTCCCTATAGGCTTCCTTCTAGCCGGCAACTCCACTAGATCCCATGCCTCATTTTTGTGCAAGGATGCCATTTCATCACTGCCTTCCAGAGTTTTTCGCCCTCTAAATATACTACCTCCCTGATAGTTCTGGGATCATCATCATTTATAGTTAAGGAAAAACCTGAACAGAAAGTAGATGGAATATACCTTTCTGGTTGCCTTCTTTCCCGAACTGATCTTCTCATAACTGGAGTTTGTGGCTCTTCCTCTTCTGAATCTTCTTCTGCTGTAGATTCTGATGCATACTCCTTTAGCTCAAACTCTATCTTCTCATGTTCCTTTGGTATGACTTCATGTTTAACAACATATTTCACCTCTATAAACACCACATCTTGGCTGTACACAACCTTCCTTGTTTCCCGGTTCCAAAGCTTGTAACCTTTTAAACCATCCTTATACCCAATAAAGATGCACCTTTCAGATTTATTATACAACTTGGTCCTTTTTAATTTGGAACATGTAAATATGCATCACATCAAAATACCCTTAGATGTGAAAGAGAGCGTTTCTTACCAGTGCATACCTCATGTGGAGTCTTATCCTCCAACACTGATGAAGGTGATCTGTTAACCAGATAGCATGCAGTCTCCACTGCCTCTGCCTAGAATTCTTGTCCTAATCTGGTACCAATGAGCATGATTCTTGCCTTTTCCATCATTTTTCTATTCATTATTTCTGCAACTTCGTTTTTTTGAGCTGTGTATGGAGTAGTCTTATGCCGTGCTATACCACCCTTCTTACAGAACTCTTCAAATTCCTTCTTGCATAACTCTCCACCATTATCTGTCCTCGGCGCATTTATCTTCTTATCTGTATGGTTTTCCACCAAAGCCTTAAATTCTTTAAATCTATCAAAGACTTCATATTTCTTCCTCAAGAAATATATCCATGTGTTCCTTGGGAAGTCATCTATGAATGAAACATAGTATATAGACTTTCCCAGTGATGGAACTGACACAGGTCCAAACACATCACTGTGCACAAGTTCTAATATCTTGTTCGTCCTCTTAGCACCAGAAGGAAAACTCACCCGATTCTGCTTCCCATATACACAATGTTCACAGATATTGAAATCTAGAGAGAAATTAGACATAACTTCTACCATACCATTTCTACGTAGTATCCGAAGTCCCTTCTCTCCAATATGTCCAAGGCTTTGATGCCATAGCATGGTATTTTCTCCAAAGAAAACTAGGCTTTCCACTCCACTTTTAGGCACCATAGAAATGTTACACACATCAATAACAGTGCTACCTTGTAGCTTGTACAGAGTTCCAGTCTGAACTCCCCACATTAATACCAGTGCTCCCCAAACCATCTTGCAGGCATCTTTCTCAAACACTGTTTTTACACCTGCATCATCCATCTTGCTTATAGAAATCAATTTTTTGGCCAATGCAGGAATATGCAGAACACCAAGAAGTGTTCTAATCCTTCCACCTTACAGTTTCAGCTTAACCTACCCACGTCCGACGATTTTGGCCTTCCTATCATCCCCTAGGAAGACATCACCACCATCATATTTCTCATACTCGCGGAACCACTCCCTATAGGGAGTGAAGTGAAAGGATGCACCTGAGTCAATCAACCATGACTCGTGATCTACATGTGTATTTGAAGAAGAAGCCAAATACACATCCCCACCTTCATCCGAGGTGGTTTTTGCCTTTGCAGAAGGAACATCATCAGATCCCTTTCCTTTTTCAGGAGCTTTAGATCTGCAGTCCCTTTTGTAGTGCCCTTCCTTTCCGCATTTCCAACATACCTTTACAAACTTTCCAAGAGATTTAGATCTCCCTCTAGATTTGGATCTCCCACTCGAAACCTTATTCTTGTTTCTATTTTGGGACCTTCCTCGTATAGATAAGGCATATCCATTCTGGCCCTCCATATTTCTCCATCTCATTTCCTCCAACAACAAGGCTGAGACAATGTCATCAAAATTCAAGGTAGTTGTATTTCTACCTATTGCAATAACCAGACTGTCCCACGATTCTGGTAGAGAACACAACAAACTGATGCACTTATCTTCATATGAGATTTTAATATCAATAGATGACAACTGACTTACCACAGTATTGAAGTCATTTAGATGCTCTATCACTGAGTCTCCATCCTTCATCCTCAGGTTATACAGCTTTTTCCGTAGGAACAACTTATTCACCAGAGACTTATATTGGTACAAAGTCCCAAGTTTTTCCCAGAAATTCTTCCTCATAGCTTCCCCAGATACATTCAACAATACTGAATCTAAGACACACAACCGTATTGTGCTCTTAGCCTTCCGATCTAGTTTCTTCCAGTCTTCATCTGACATTATCGTTGGTTTAGTACTTGGATCTACTGCGATCCACTGATCTTTATCCACCAGCAGATCCTCCATCTCGAGCTTCCATAACTCAAAACTCTGAGCATTAAATTTCTCGATCTCTATCTTTCCGCCGCTCGCCATCTTCTTTCACTGCAAGAATCGATCCCACAGATCTCCCACTAAACAGGGTCTACCTCAAGCCTGAGCAAAAAACCCTCAGCAGCAAAGGTGTCCCCTTGAAGCTGAAACAACTCTGATACCAAATGTAGGTTTTAACCCTGAACAGAAATTATCTACAAACAAATATTATAATAGAAAATAAAAATAGCAAGATCATAAAACATAAAATAGATAAAAACAGAGATTTTCCCCTGGATCCCAAATCAGGACAACCAGCTTGATATTTCATTATATTCCTTTTAGTGTTACAACACATATATATACATGTCGAAGCATACATAAACCCCAATCCATTAACCCTGGATTATAACAAAACCATAGTTCCCATGACCGAATCTACAAAAATACCAGGCGCTGAAAACCATCATACCCCAAAACCATGTGCAAAACCATGCACAAAACCATAGGTGTGGACCGCCCACTGGAAATTAAGGACCAAAAATTTTTAGCCAGGGCGCTGCCCCAGACCCCGACAGGGGGGGCTACTGCTCCCCCTCTTACCCCCCCATTGTGCCTAGCGCAAAGGGAGGGCTATTGCCCCTCCTCTTACCCCCCCACACATGATTAGTCATGGAAAGAATATAACACATACCCAATAGTAGTGTTGTTTAGCACTGGGTGTTCCTGAGCGGGAATCCCACCTCTTTCTTTAAGAGGCCTCTTGGGAGAGTAGTGATCTATCATTTCCACACATCCCACATTCTAGCCAAGCTTTAGTCTTTAGTGACAACACAATTTCTATTTAGATTTATGTTGTTTTGTAGGGTGCTGCAGTGGAGGGTTGACAAACCCACTTTCTGAGCTAGTTTTTCACAGGAGGAAGGATTCTTTCTCTTTGGAGATCAACAAGGAGGGTTCTGGGGCACATTTTAGATCCTTTTCACTAGGCCAACCTATCCCCATCATTCACAACATATTTTCAGCTGGGAATTGCGTTATTTTCTAGGGCAGTTTTAGAGGAGGATCCATTGGCTATTTTAAATCATTTTCATGTAGGTGAAGGGTTCAACCTTTCATTGGATGAGACCCTTGACGAGATCTACACTAGATCCATATTATTTCAGACTTCTATTTCGTGAGCTTCAGTTTACAGTGACTCTTCATTCCTAGGGCTATAGATCACCATTTGTATTTGGGTGCATTTCCTGAAACCCTTCACAGGTTCCCTTCGAAAGGTGACTAGGAGGCTAGATCTTCACTCCTAAAACTGCCCTAAAGCTGTGCTGTCTTAGCTAAAGGCATTTGTATGGCAGCTATTTCTCATGTGATGACATATTTTTCTTGTATAGGCTTGCTTGGCATTTCTTGTGTCACTTGATCCTCAAGATATTATGCGTATTATTTTCTGATATGTTTAATAATATGGTTGTACATTTGTCTCATATCATGGTGAGCTGAATTATTCATTGTTCTTTCCATTATTGTGTTCATGTATTGTTTCTTCCCTATTTTTGAATATTGCAATGGTATCAAAGCATAATATTGGCTCAGCCTATGGATCTCAGCCATTATGCTATCAAGATATTAAGGAAGAGATCAGAATGATGGAGAGAATGAGTTTTAGCTCACATATTTTTACATCTAAGAAGGACCTCACCAAGGAGGTCAAGAAAAGAAAAATGGAGAAAATAAGTTAAACCACACTAGGGTTTCAAGATGAGGAAGTTCCATGTACTTACTATCAGCAAAAAGAAGATCTGGTATTGCATAAAGCTCCAAATAAACATGTTCTGCACTTTCCTTTCAAAGACAAGAGGCATGAATATGGAGAACACTTAGATCATGGGATTTTAAGAGATTATATTGCAAAATATAAATCTCAAGGAGAATCTAACTTTCCCACAGTTCATTCAGCTCAAAGAAGAAAGGAGGCCTTGCAGCAATAGAAGAAAAAAGGGTAATACGTTTCTATTCTCTACCATTCATGGGTCATCCACATGCACAACAAGAGTTTGGGGAATGGAGTTGGATACATTTTTCCTACTATATCCAGTGGTAGAAAGAGAATTTTTTCAGATTACAGTGCTACACCTTGAGTGTGAAGCAAATATTTGGTGGTTCAGCCATTTGAGTCATGAAAAAGTTAATGAATATGCAGATTTTACTCAAAGGTTAATGAAGAAGTTTGACAAGAACAAATAAGAGGAAAAGAAGCCTTCACCACCACTTGTTGTAGGATCACTTGCATCAGTAGAAAGAACCCATGCATCTTTGCAATATGGTCTTGATCTCTTGACATTTAGAGTCCCATGCACTATTCTAGAGATGCATGAGGAGGAGGAGACTTGTACCAGTGTTGATGCAGTCATAGAAGAGCAGCCATCATCATCAATATTTTGGGAACCCATCACACCAGAAGGAGGAACCCTTGTAGCAGTACAAGATTTTCCCAAGCTTTACCAAGCTATACACATGTTTCTACTTTCCATTATTTCAGCACATCATACGGAGGATTGTGGGAATGTACTACAGCATGACCTAGGGTCAAAGTATATTGCTGATTTGGAGAAGAAAACTATCACAATGCTGAGCAGCCTTGATTTGTTCAAGGAGGAGATATACAGTAATCCTAGTGTATCATTGTTGATCTGCACACAACTCTTGGGGTTGGAGTTTAGATTCTTGGAGGATGGGATGAGTGTTGTCTTGAACCATGCCATGAATAACTATGTGTTCAAAATTGAGAATGTTCTTAAGATAGTAGATGCACAATTATGGAGATCAGCAATGCTGTCATTGAGAAACAGTGATGAGTTTGGGGTCCAACCATTATTGGAGCATTTAAATGACTTTTCTACTTGTATAGTAGAGGATAGGCATATGGTTGATGAGAGGCATCTTATCGATATATATTTCTTGATGAGAACTTCATTTCTTAATGAGAAGATTTTGAATTCAACATGTTTAGATCCTTATGGGATCAACTTGGTCACTGAGGAGTGGTCTTCACTTGGAGATCTCTAGGAGATTTCATTTCAACATCCCATGAAATGAAAAGACAAAAATATGATTTGGGAGGATGGTATTCTCCATTGCAGGGATGCCACTTTTGGACATGATGATAGACACTCACCCTTGGTTGGATGGGTGATGTTGATGAGCAAGAGGTTGGGAAGCCACTTCCATATTTATGACACCGAGCAGTAGGAGGCAAGACTGCGTTGGTTACTCTTAAAAGAGTTTGGTCATCATATGACACATTCTATTTCAAGGAGTAGGTTGGTGGATGGAACTTGGCACGAAACTTACATCATATAGAAGCAAGGAGTGTGGGTTGATTGGGGTGATGTGATATATTTCATATCAACCATCATGTTGTTGCTCCATTGTTTATATGGTGATGGTGTGGGGAGGCAACAAAAGTTGTTGTTGCTTTGGATGTTCTTGGGGGAGTATGGACTAATTTCCTTCCACACTTTGCATAATGTTGCAGGAGTGGGTGATGGCACTATCATGGTGCAAAGGGGCTACTCCTTAGACTTGGAGCATGAGGATGTAATTCCACTTTGGAAGGAATCTCCCATATATAGAAACATTATGATTGGTTGCTTTGGCATGTGGTATGTCAAAGAATGGAGCTATGATATGAGAGAAGAATTATTACAAAGGAAAACAATGCTGTCATTTGAGAGCTTGGGGTTGTTGATGGAGTGTTCCCAGGATCACTTCACATAAGATGCACTTGAAGGACAAATAGGAGAAGAGAGTTATGGAGTAGTGGATGGAGACATCTATTACCACGATATGATCTTCTTGACTTGCCTTTCCAATCATAAGAATAAAGATCTTCATGGAGCATATAGTTCATTCCTCTTCATGAGAGTATTGAATACCACTATGGAGGGCTCATTCATGGATATTATTATTATATTACTCTCAGTACATGGTAAGAATTTTTTTTTTTGTACATATTGATTATCTAACCCAGTACTTGCATTCTCTTACCATCTCTATACAGTGCATTGCTCCACAAGGCAGCAAGCTTCTATTTACGCTTCATGGTCATTTTTGGACCAACATCTATAATGGAGAGAGCCATTTCTTGTATGGATTTGGAAAAGTGTTGTACTATTTCCTGTATACTCTGTTGATATAAATTTCCATTTACTATTGACTAGTAAATGTGATGACATGCACAACTAGCAATTTTTTGGGAGACAACTTGCCACATCATGTTCTGAAACCGCAGTTGGGAAAACTGCACTGTAACTACTTGAAAAATTGTTGGTACCTTTTAGCACTATGTAAAACCTGTAGTAATTATCTCATTTGGATTCCATATGATGATAATTTCATATTCATTTTATATGGAATGATTTGGGCAAAAACCAAAGTGTGGATGTTTGAGGATCCTATTGCCTTTTTGCTCGATGAAGGTAACATTATTGAAACCCATATTCAGAAATAGCTCTACACTTATCATAGGTGGAGAGGGAGACAAGGTGGGATGGAAAATTTGATCCATCATATTCAGTTATGCAACCCACCTTCTTTGCAGGAGCCTAAGGTGGAGGAGATATTTCAGGAGTTACCGTGTTTGAGGGTGACTCACTTTTTGTGGATGATAGCTTGGGGATGGAGGCTTCACATGGGGATGATGGTTACCAATACATTTCATATTCCTTGCCTCAAGAAGGCCTCTAGACCACATATAATTTCTTCCATGGATATCCCACTTTTTGAAAATGACATCCATTTGGATTTTTCACCAACGGCATACTTATACACTTGGGAGGAGAAGATTGAGGACATATTGATGAGAGAGCATTTTTTTCAATGGAGGAAATTATCATATGAGGATGATACAAGAGAAAGAGTAGAGGATATTCAGTTCTATCCTTGCAGTTTCTTGAGGAAAAGCCACATTTGGGAGGGGAGGAATGTAATATTTATAAATTAGCAGATAGCTAATTGGAATATTAAATTTTAATTTTTCTCTTAGATAGAAGAATAAGAGGGTATGGAGACCCATAAATCTCCTTAGTAGGAATAAAAGACACTCGTAGTGTGAATAGAGGTCATGTAAAATCTTCATTGAAGACCCCTAGGTGTGAAAAGGGACTTGATCATGAATACTTGGTCAATTTTGACCAAATCAAACAACGATGCTATGGAGGAGTGGCATTAATGGTGGAACATCACAGTTTTGGAGGGAGATTGGTTGCATCATGGTGGAAACCCTAATGAGTGGGACCCAAGTTTATAATTTTCACAATTTTTATAAGGAAGAGGATGGAAGGCATATGGAGTTAGCTTATGATTATTATTTTGATATGTCTATTTAGACTTTCTTGCTCTCTTCAATTGTTTAGCTAATATTGTAGTGTTGTTTAGCGCAGGGTGCTCCCGAGAGGGAATCCCACCTCTTTATTTGAGAGGCCTCTTGCGAGAGTATTAAAATATCATTTCCACACATCCAATATTCTATCCAAGCTTCATTCTTCATCTACAGTGCAGTTTCTGTTAAGATTTGTGTTGTGTTGCAGGGTGTTCCATTGGAGGGTTGAGAAACCCACTTTCTAATCTAGTTTTCCATGGGAGGAAGGATTCCTTCTCTTGGGAGGTCAAAAAGAAGGGTTTTGGGGTACATTTTAGATATTTGGCACCAGACCAACCTACCCCTATCATTCAAACTATAGTTCTTCTAGGAATTTCATTATTTTGGAGGGCAGTTTTAGAGGAGGATCTATTGGCTATTTTAGAGCATTTTCCTGTATGTGAAGGGTTCATCCTTTCATTGGAGGATACCCTTGAAGAAATCTACATCATATCCATATTATTTTAGAATTCTATTTCATGAGCTTCAGTTTGTAGTGACTCTTCAATCCTAGGGCTGTAGATCACCATTTGTATTTGGCTATATTTCCGAAAAACCTTCACGGGTTCTCTTAAAAAGGTGACTAGGAGGCTAGATCTCCACTCCTAAAATTATTTGAGCTATATAACATCAGATATAAATTGATATATATTTATGCAACATTTTATGCCCTAAAACTACACTATCTTATCTTAGGGCATTTGTATGGAAACTATTTCTCATGTGATGGCATATTTTTCTTGTAGAGGCTTGTTTGGTATTGCTTGAGTGACTTGATAATCAAGATCTTATTCCTATTATTTTCTGATATGTTTAATAAGATGGTTGTACATTTGTCTCATATCATGGTGAGTTCATTTATTCACTAATATTTCCATTATTGTGCTCATGTATTGTTGCTTCCCTATTTGGGAATACTACGGTGGTATCAGAGCATAATCTTGGCTCAGCCTATGGATCTCAGCCATTATGCTATCAATATATTAAGCAAGAGACAAGAATGATGGAGAGAATGAGTTTTATCTCATATCTTTTTAGATCTAATAAGGACCTCACCAAGGAGTTCAAGAAAAGAAAAATGGAGAAAAGTAGTGAAACCACACTAGGGTTTCAAGGTAAGGAAGGTTCAATTACTTACTATCAGCAAAAAGAAGATCTGGAATTGCATATAGCTCCAAATAAACATGTTATGCCCTTTCCCTTCGAAGAAAATAGGAATTAATATGGAGAAAATTTAGATCATGATATTCTGAGTGAGTATCTTGCAGAATATAAGTCTAAACCTAGAGCTTTCAAGGAAAACCTAACTCTCCCACATTTCATTCAGCTCAGAGAACAAAGGAGGCCTTGCAGCAATAGAAGAAAAGAAGGCAATAGGTTTCTATTGTCTACCTTTGATGGGTCATACACATGCACAACACGTGTTTGGGGAATGGAGTTAGATTCATTCTTCCTACTATATCCAGTGGTAGAAAGAGAAGTTTTTGAGATTGCAGTGTTGCACCTTTAGGGTGAAGAAAAATTTTTGGTGTTTCAGCCATTTGATTCATGAAAAAGTTACTTAATATGCAAATTTTACCTATAGTTTGATCAATAAGTTTGACGAGAATAAATCAGAGGAGAAGAGGCTTTCACCACCACTTGTTGTAGGAGAACTTGCATCAACAGAAAGAACCCTTACATCTTTGCAATATGTTCTTGATCTCATGACATTTAGAGTCCCATGTGCTATTCTAGAGATGCATGAAGAGGAGGAGACTTGTACCAGTGCTGATGCAGCCATAGAAGAGTAGCCATCATCATCAGTAGTTGAGGAAGCCATTGCACTAGAAGGAGGAACACTGGTAGTAGTACAAGATGTTCCCAAGCCTTACCAAGGTATGCACATGTTTCCACCTTCCATTATTTCAACACATCATACTGAGGATTGTGGGAATGTACTAATGCATGACTTAGGGTCAAACCAAATTGCTGATTTGGAGCAATAGACTATCACTACACTGAGCAGCCTTGATTTTTTCAAGGAGGATATATACAATAATTGTAGTGTATCATTGTTGAGCTGCACACAACTTTTAGGGTTGGAGTGTATATTCATGGAGGAAGGGATGAGTATTGTCTTGAACCATGCCATGCAGAGCTATGTTTTCAACATTGAGCATGATATTAAGACAATAGATGCACCATTATGGAGATCAAGAATGTTTTCATTGAGCAACAGTGATGAGTTCGGGGGCCAACCATTATTGGAGCAATGCAATGACTTTTCTACTTGTATAGCAGATGATATGCATATGGTTGATGGGAGGAATCTTATCGATATATATTTCTTTATGAGCACTTCATTTCTCAATGAGAATATTTTTCCTTCATTATATTTAGATCCATATGGGGTCAACCTTGTCATTGAGGAGTTGTCCTCATTTGGATATGTCTAGGAGATTTCATTTCAACATCCCATGAAATGAAAAGATAGAAATCTGATTTGGGAGGATTGTATTCTCCATTGGAGGGATGCCACTTTTGGACATGATGATAGACACTCTACCTTGGTTTGTGTTGGCAATATGATGCAAAGTGTTGTCCTTGATGGCAACCCACTGAATGAAGATGAAGACATACGACTGTTGACATGTGTTGTCCTTGATGGCAATCCACCTGATGAAGTTATTCTTGACGTGATGGACTTGGTAAATGATGTTTGTTAGTGACTTGATGCTGAGTGTTGTCCTTGAATGGCAACCCACTTGATGAAGATGATGGCAAATTACTTGATGAAGTTGTGCTTGATAGAATATGTTCTTGATGAAGTAAATCTGATGTATCTACAGTGAGTACAGAAGGCAATTAAGAAAGGAATTCAGCATGTGCTAAATCTATGATAAAAGAGTATGTCTCTAGGCATATGCGGATTTGCCTAGCGGAAGTTGCGTATGCACGCGGGAATAAACGTGCCAAGTCGTGTATGGGAAAAGCGCTTAAACCTGGATCAGGTAACCACCATGGTATTGACCCATTGTATTGGGTAATGATTCGTCTAAATGACCCCGTCCAGGAATACCATCGGAAGTAATGTGGTTTTGGCTCATGGTATTGAAAAAGGGTAAACCTATATAAGGAGAAGAAATTCATTGTGCAAATCATAAGTGTGGGTGCAAGATGTTTTAGCTTCAATGAATACTTCTCTCTGGAGTATATCTGAATGGAAAGGGTTACAGTTGAATGAAATATCTGAATGTATGATGCACCAATGAAGGAGTGATGAAGAAGGGGATCTAGATCTGTATTGTACATGTATTTGCTAGATCTGTTTTGATTAGATCTGTGATGAGGCGAACATATAGGCGAACATCTGTCTGAGGTAAAGGGTAAAATCTGAAGTGATATATCTGTTGTGAAGAATTGCAATGACATTTTAAGTTTGAAGAACCATACGCTAGTTCGCCGAAGAGGAAGCGTGTATATACGCGGCTTCGCTGAAGAGAAAGCGCGTATGCGCAATAAAATTAGCTCTGTAATTTGTACTGAAGTATACACTGGTTTATGTGAATGAAAGCGCGTATATACGCGACATCAGAGAAAGGAAAGCGCGTATGCAAACTAGGGTTTGCTGAAGTCTGTGGTAAGAAATGTCTAATCTGTTCTGCTGGTTTGCTGATATCTGTCAGTAAGTTATATGTATCTGTTTCATGGTTGACTATGCTTAAAAGTATGGAAAGGGTCTAGTCTGAAAATATGATGAAATGTGGCTTGCAAGTGGTGTCTTAGAGGAAGCTTTGGATCCAGTGTGAAAATTGATGAAATGTGGTCCATAGAGGTGCTGAGGGTTGTAGCCTTCCACTGTGGGGCCAGAAGCCCTTCCGTGTGAGGTCACAGACTGTAAGTCGTAGTTTCTTCCAGGAGAGGCTGGTAAACGAGTCAGGGGGTTGAAGCTCCCTTCCAGGAGAGGCTGGTAAACGAACGCAGGTGGGTACCTGCATGCTGGTAGGAGTCTGCACCAGCACATATGTTGTAAGATGTTTTCTCTATAATAAAATATTGAAGGCTGAGGAACGACAGCGGTGGTTTTCTCCCGACTTGGGTTTCCATCTAAAAATCCTGGTGTTCATGTGTGATGCTTTGTGTGATGGTTTACTCTGTTCTTACTGCATATGTTTACTTTTTATTAAACATTTGATGAATGAATGATGGAATGATTTAAGTGAAGAACTAATGACATAATTAAATATCTGTGTATACGCGAGTTTCATAAAGAGTATCCGCGTATATACGCGAGTCTGTTTCAGGAAAGTAGCGTATGGGTTTTAGAGAGTGAAAAAGTAAAATTTTTTGAATATGCAGTAAATACTGATTCACCCCCCCTCTCAGTATTTTTCCCAACAATTGGTATCAGAGCAAGTACTTCTGCAGAAGCTTGATCGCTTGAAGGAGATTCGTCGCAATGGGAAGTCAAGAAGGAGTAATGTCTATAAAGCCACCTCTATTCAATGGAAGCAATCTGATATTCTGGAAGGTACGAACAAAAGCATATCTGCAAAGTCTTCGCGCAGATGTATGGGCAATCATGGAAGAAGGTTATCAATACCCGGCAAGTATTCCTACTGATGCTGCTGAAAGAAAGAAGTATGAAATCAATGCCCAAGCAGTGAATGTCTTATTAGGAAGCATGTCTGAATCAGAATTTGCTAAAGTGATGCAGCTACATTCAGCAAAAGAGATATGGGACAAACTCATTCTAAGCTATGAAGGAGATACAAAGGTAAAAAATGCAAAACTCCAAACTCTTAGAATCGAATATGAAAATTTGAAGATGCATAGTGATGAAAATGTTACCAGTTTCTTTCTTCGTCTAGATGATATTGTAAATCGGATGAGAAATTTGGGTGAAACCATAACCGATACTACTCTGGTGGAAAAAGTCTTAAGATCCTTGACTTGAAAATTTGACTCTAAAGTTTCAGCTATTGAAGAAAGGCAAGATCTGCAAACTCTTACTATTGTTCAATTACATGGTATTCTGACTGTTTTTTAAATGAGGCAAGGAGGCCCTTCTCAAATCAAAGAAGCTGCTTTTAAGGCATTAGCAAAAGGAAATGAAAAGGAAGTTGTCAAAGAATCCAGCTATATATCTGAAGAAGAAGAAGAAGAAAATTTTGTGAGAAGACTTCAACTAGGTACCGGAAAGTTCAAAGGTAAGCTTCCTTTCAAATGTTTCAATTGTGGAAGAGTTGGTCATTATGCTGCAAAGTTTCCTTATAAAGAAACTTCGGCTAAAGGAAAAGAAGTAGCAAGAAGGAATAAGATTCGATCTAGCACAAGAAAAAGTTATTATACTAATGAAGACAATGATGGATCATCTAATAGTGAGGAAGAATGTGAAGAAGACTTTAGAATTCTCATGGCTTTTGAACAAAGAGAAGAAAAGGATACTTTTGTGGATGCTCTAGAGGACAATGATTTTCTTGAAGAAAACAATCAACTCAAAGTAAGCCTAGAAGAAAAGAACATAATCATAGAGACTTTTGAAAATCATCTTGAAGCCAAGGAAAAACGGATTGAGGAATTGGAGTGTGAAGTAGTAAGTCTAAGAAAAGATAATGAGAAAGTGAAGACTCTCAATCTTAGATTTGCTAAAGGTTCAGAAACCTTAGATGAGATTATCAAGACACAACAGTCTCCTCTTATAAAAACAGGTCTTCGATATACTGGGGAATCTTCCCAGACTTCAGCAGCAAATTATCTGAAAGCAGTCACAACTGGTTCTCTTCACTCAGCCACTCAGCAAGGGAACAAAGGATCTTTACAGGTAAAGCATGATCATCTCAAATCAAGGATCACTAATAGGGAGATCCCTCAAAGAAGCAACAACCAACAGGTAAATTCAAATAGAAGATTTCATGGTCGCCGGAATTTCTACTTCAATGGACAATGTTTCTCATGTCACAATTTTGGTCATAAAGCTGTTCAATGTGTTGCATATAAAACCATCATGACAAGAGAAGCAAGAAAGAAAAGGATGAATATTGAACCAAAGAAGAACACCTATAACAACTTTTATCCTCTTCAAAATGAAGTTGAATGTACTTATTGAAATAACTTTGGTCATGAAGAATCTGAATGCAGGAGCAAGGTCTAGCCAAAAGAACATGTTCCCTCAAGCTCTAAAGTATGGAAAAAGAAAGAAATACAGGTTGAAAATTGTGGGATAGAATTATTTGCAGAAGGTGAAGAAAATCAATGGTACATTGATAGTGGGTGCTCAAGACACATGACAGGTGACAAAAGCAAACTTCTTATATATAATGCTCTAGAAAAGGAAAAGAAAGTTACATTTGGAAATGATACTCTTGATGTAATTAAAGGAAAAGGGTCAGTATTTATAAAAGAAAAGGCGAAGGCTAATGATGTCATGTATGTGGATGGATTAAGGCATAACTTGTTAAGTGTAAGTCAAACGTGTGATCAAGGAACAGAAGTGGTCTTTAGTTCAAAGGAATGTGTGGTTCGTGATCTCAATACAGGTAAAATCATTATAAAAGGAAAAAGAAATCCTAGCAACCTGTATGTACTGAACGGCATAGATCAATGTTACTTGAGCAAGTCTTCAGAAAATTGGCTATGGCATAGAAGGCTGGGGCATCTGAGCTTCTCTCAAATCAACAAAGCAAGCAGACTTCAAGCTGTTCGTGGTCTTCCCAATATTAATCTACCAAAAAGTATCATATGCAAATCTTGTCAATTCGGTAAGCAGACCAGAGTACGATTTAATGCCAAAGAAGGATCATCAAGTGAGCCTCTTGAACTCATTCATACTGACATATGTGGACCTATGAGGAAAAAGTCACCACGTGGGGAAGAGTACTATATCTTATTTATTGATGATTACTCTAGAATGTGCTGGATCGGGTTCATTAAACACAAAGATGAAGCACTTGAAAAATTTCAGATCTTCAAAGCATTGGTAGAAAATGAATTAGATCTAAAAATCAAGTGTCTTAGATCTGATCGAGGAGGAGAATATACATCAAATGAATTCTTTGAATTTTGTGAACAACATGGCATAAAAAGACAGTTCTCTGTAGCAGGCACTCCACAACAAAATGGCGTAGCATAAAGAATGAATAGAACAATTCAACAAATGGCTAGAGCTATGCTTGATGATTCTGGAACTCCTGACATGTTCTGGGGTGAAGCAGCACATACAGCAGCTAACATTCTCAACAAGGCTCATGTTCGGGTAAATAGTGACAAAACTCCATATGAACTCGGGTATGGTAATTCTCCATCTGTGAAGCATTTTAGAGTTTTTGGAAGTAAATGCTTTATCAAAAATAATGATGAAAAGCTTGGCAAGTTTGAACCTAGATCAGATGAAGGGATATTTCTTGGTTACTCATCTTCAAGCAAAGCATACAAATGTTACAATAAAAGGCTTCGAAATATTGTTGAATGTATTGATGTTGTTATTGATGAGTCTCTTGTAGCTCCTAAAGAAGAAAAACAAACAAAAAAAGAAGATGATGGTGACCTATGTCCTTCTACATCAAATAGAAATGATATAGAAAATGGATCCAATGAAGAACCTGAAGATGATCTATCTGAAAAAGCTCCATCCAGATATGCGCAAAAGAATCATCCTGAATCTCAAATTTTGGGTGACAAGGAATCAGGTGTACGGACAAGGAGAACTCTTGTGGGATCTTCTAATCATCTGGCACTTCTATCCACAATTGAACCACACAATGTCAATCAAGCTAGCAAAGATGAATGTTGGAGGCAAGCCATGAATGAAGAGCTTGATCAAATTGAAAATAATGACACTTGGGAATTGGTACCAAGACCACATGATAAAAATGTCATTGGAACTAAATGGATTTTCAAGAACAAGTTAAATGAGAATGGGGATGTTGTAAGAAACAAAGCTAGATTGGTCTGCAAAGGGTATACTCAACAAGAAGGTATAGACTTTGAAGAAACTTTTGCTCCTGTAGCTAGACTTGAAGCCATAAGAATTTTTCTTGCTTTTTCAAGCTATTAACAAATCAAAGTTTATCAAATGGATGTTAAATCTACTTTTCTTAATGGTGATCTAGAAGAAGAAGTATATATAGAACAACCGGAAGGATTCATTTTGGGAAATGATGAAAATCTTGTTTGTAGACTTAAAAAGGCACTATATGGTCTCAAACAAGCTCCAAGGGCATGGTATTATCGTCTTGACAAATATCTTCATCAACAAGGATTTTCAAAGGGGTCTGCTGATAGCAACTTATACACAAAAATTGAAAATGATAAACTATTTATTGTGGTTGTATATGTTGATGATATCATTTTTGGGAGTAACGAAGAATCTATGAGTCAAAAATTTGCTTCTGTCATGCAGCAAGAATTTGAAATGTCCTTACTTGGGGAACTAACATTCTTTCTTGGCTTACAAGTGCATCAAACTGCAGATGGTATATTCCTATCACAAGCGAAATATCTTAAGCAAATTCTGAAGAAGTATGGCATGGAAGAATGCAAACCTGTAACTACACCAATGATAACCGGATGCAATCTCAGTTCTCATGATGATTCTCCCATGGTGAATCAACCAGAATACAGATCAATGATAGGAAATCTACTTTATCTCACTGGGACTAGACCATACATTACGCATGTAGTTGGGATTGTTGGACGATTCCAAGCTAATCCAAAAGAGTCTCACCTTCAGGCCGTTAAAAGAATTTTCAAATATCTTCAAGGAACTCAAGACCTTGGTCTATGGTATCCAAAGAATGCTGATCTTACTCTTCATGCTTACACTGATGCAGATTGGGCTTGAAGTGTTGATGATCGGAAAAGCACTAGTGGTGGTGCATTCTATATGGGACCCCAGTTAGTATCTTGGTTCAGCAAGAAGCAAAATTCTATTGCCTTATCTACAGCAGAAGCAGAATATGTGGCTGCCGCATCTTGTTGCACTCAACTCCTTTGGATGATGAAAACCTTACAAGATTTTCAAATCAAGTGTACACCTCCTGTCCCCATTATGTGTGACAATACAAGTGCCATCAGTATTTCAAAGAATCCTGTTATGCATTCGAAGACCAAGCACATTCCCATCAAGTATCACTTCTTACGTGAACAAGTGCTTGAGAAAAAGGTGAAATTGGAGTATGTTCCTTCCAAAGAACAAGTTGCTGATATCTTTACCAAACCTCTGCCCAGGGAAGCGTTCGAGTATCTAAGACAGAAGCTGGGAGTGTTCTCTGCCAGTCAAAAGAACAAATCTGCATAAATTTAGAAGATGGTATTGATACGCGGGTTTCCTGAAACACAGTCGCGTATATACGCAAGTTCATGCACAGAAAGCCGTGTATGTCTGATTGCTGACATTTTTCTGTTTGGAGTTAGCTCTCTTTAGCACAGCTGCAGTGCTGCTTGGTATCTCTGATACTGTTTGGTATCTCTGGTGATGTTCCAGTTCTCTTAAGTCTTCTTCTAATATTTTGATAAAGATGCCTTGATGATTTTTTGGTAAAAGTGTTCAGGATGCACAAGCTAAGGGGGAGCCTTAGTCATATGGAAATGTTGCTTGGATGCACAGATTCAGGGGGAGCATTAGCGTTGCTGAGTATAATGCATTGTTGGCACTATGATGGTTCTGAAATATGTTCTCTTTCTTGAGGAATTTCTGGTGTTGGTTATGAAAAGTCATATTTGTATTTTGATGAAAAGGTCATGTTGAGACCCATGATGTAAAATTGTAATATTCAGTCATGTAAGGACTTGTCAAAGTTGTAAACCCACTTGGTTGGGTAGCTGAGTCATTTTTTTTTGTAAACCCACTTGGTTGGGTACTTGAGTCTCATATGTAAATCCACTTGGTTGGATATTTGATGTAAGTATGAGTCTTTGGTGATAGGAAGTTCATAGAGTCATGTACTTCATTGGAAAATATGTTTGAAGATTCAGCATGAACTCATGGGGAGCTTGGTCACTTCTGTATATATCAGATCTGCAGAATGCTTCTTCCACATGAGGAGAAAAGGGGGAGAGTATGTTGGTTTTTGATCAGCCCTTTGCCCTTGATGTCAAAGGGGGAGAGTGACATGGTGTTTGAATGGTGTCATTGTATTCTGACATGGTGTTTGAATGGTGTCATTGTATTCTTAATGTACCTATCTGTTGTGGTAACCAAACACCATCGTGGTTGCCATCAAGTCCAAAGGGGGAGATTGTTGGCAATATGATGCAGAGTGTTGTCCTTGATGGCAACCCACTGAATGAAGATGAAGACATACGACTGTTGACATGTGTTGTCCTTGATGGCAATCCACCTGATGAAGTTATTCTTGACGTGATGGACTTGGTAAATGATGTTTGTTAGCAATTTGATGCTGAGTGTTGTCCTTGAATGGCAACCCACTTGATGAAGATGATGGCAACTTACTTGATGAAGTTGTGCTTGATAGAATATGTTCTTGATGAAGTAAATATGATATATCTACAGTGTGTACAGAAGGCAATGAAGAAAGGAATTCAGCATGTGCTAAATCTTGATGAAAAGAGTATGTCTCTAGGCATACGCGGATTTGCCTAAGGGAAGTCGCGTATGCACGTGGTAATAAACGTGCCAAGTCGCGTATGGGCAAAAGCGCTCTTAAAGTGCAAAACCAGGGGTAACCACCATGGTATTGACCCATTGTATTGGGTAATGATTCGTCTAAATGACCCCGTCCAGGAATACCATCGAAGTAATGTGGTTTTGGCTCATGGTATTGAAAAAGGGTAAACCTATATAAGGAGAAGAAATTCATTGTGAAAATCATGAGTGTGGGTGCAAGATGTCTGAGCTTGAATGAATACTTCTCTCTGAAGTAGATCTGAATGGAAAGGGTTACAGTTGAATGATAGATCCGAATGTATGATGCACCAATGATGAAGAAGGGGATCTAGATCTGAAATGTACTTATATTTGCTAAATCTGTTTATGGAATGATTAGATCTGTGATGAGGCGAACATCTGTCTGAGGTAAAGGGTAAAATCTGAAGTGATGTATCTGCTGTGAAGAATTGCAATGACATAAAAGTCTGAAGAACCATACGCTAGTTCGCCGAAGAGGAAGCGCGTATATACGTGGCTTCGCTGAAGAGAAGGCGCGTATGCGTAATAAAATTAGCTCTGTAATTTGTACTAAAGTATACGCTGGTTTATGTGGACGGAAGCGCGTATATACGCGACATCAGAGAAGCGAAAGTGCGTATGCAAACTAGGGTTTGCTGAAGTCTGTGGTAATAAATTTCTAATCTGTTCTGCTGGTTTGCTGATATCTGTCAATAAGTTATATGTATCTGTTTCATGGTTGACTGTGCTTAAAAATATGGAAAGGGTCTAGTCTGAAAATATGATGAAATGTGGCCTGCAAGTGGTGTCCTAGAGGAAGCTTTGGATCCAGTGTGAAAATTGATGAAATGTGGTCCATAGAGGTGCTGAGGGTTGTAGCCTTCAGTCAGGTGGTTGTAGCTCCCCTCCAGGTGAGGCTGGTAAACGAGATCAGGGGGTCATAGCTCCCTTCCAGGAGAGGCTGGTAAACGAGTCAGGGGGTTGAAGCTCCCTTCCAGGAGAGGCTGGTAAACGAACGCAGGTGGGTACCTGCATGCTGGTAGGAGTCTGCACCAGCACATATGTTGTAAGATGTTTTCTCTATAATAAAATATTGAAGGCTGAGCAACGGCAGCGGTGGTTTTCTCTCGACTTGGGTTTCCACCTAAAAATTCTGGTGTTCATGTGTGATGCTTTGTGTGATGGTTTACTGTGTTCTTACTGCATATGTTTACTGTTTATTAAACATCTGATGAATGAATGATGGAATGATTTAAGTGAATAACTAATGACATAATTAAATATCTGTGTATACGCGAGTTTCATAAAGAGTATCCGCGTATATACACGAGTCTGTTTCAGAAAAGTAGCGTATGGTTTTTAGAGAGTGAAAAAGTAAAAAGTTTTGAATATGCAGTAAATACTGATTCACCCCCCCTCTAAGTATTTTTCCCAAAAGTTTGATGGTAGATGTTGATGAGCAAGAGGTTGGGAAGCCACTTGCAGATTTATGATACTGGGCAGCAGGAGGCAAGACTACATTGGTTACTCTTGAAAGAGTTTGGTCATCATATGACACATTTTATTTCAAAGAGTAGGTTGGTGGATGTAACTTGGCATGGAACTTACATCATATGGCAGCAAGGAGTGTAAGTATATTGGGGTGATGTGATATCTTTCATATCAACCATCATGTTGTTGCTCCATGGTTTATATGGTGATGGTGTGGGGAGGCAACAAGAGTTTTTGCTGCTTTGGATGTTCTTGGGGGAGTATGGACTAATTTCCTTCCATACTTTGCATAATGTTGCAGGAGTGGGTGATGGCACTATCATGGTGCAAAGGGGCTACTCCTTAGCCTTGGAGCATGAGGATGTACTTCCACTTTGGAAGGAATATCCCATATGTAGCAGCATTATGATTGGTTTCTTTGGCATGTGGTATGTCAAAGAATGGAGCTATGATATGAGAGAATCATTATTACAAAGGAAAACAACATTCTCATTTGGGAGCTTGGGGTTGTTGATGGAGTGTTCCCAGGATCACTTCACATAAGATGAACTTTAAGGACAAATAGGAGAAGAGAGTGATGGAGTAGTGGATGGATACATATATTACCATGATATGATCTCCTTCAATTGGCTTTCCAAGCATAAGAAGAAAGATCTTCATGCAGCACATAGTTGATTCGTTTTCGTGAGAGTATCGCATACCACTATGGAGGGCTCATTCATGGATATTATTATCAGATTACTCTTAGTAGATGGTAATAATTGTGCTTTTGCACATATTGATTATCTAACCTAGTACTTGCATTCTCTTACCATCTCTATACAGTGCATTGCTCCACAAGGCGGCAAGACTCTATTTGGGCTTCATGGTCATTTTTGGACCCACATCTATAATGGAGAGAGACATTTCTTGTATGGATTTGGGAAAGTGTTGTAATATTTCCTGTATACTCAGTTGATATACAATGCCATTTAATATCCACTAGTAAATGTGATGACATGCACAACTAACAATTTTTTGGGAGACAACTTGCCACATCATGTTCTGAAACCGCAGTTGGGAAAACTACGTTGTAACTACTTGAAAAATTGTTGGTACCTTTCAACACTCTGTAAAGCCTGTACTGCTTCTCTCATTTGGATTCCATATGATAATAATTTAATATTCATTTTATATGGAATGATTTGGGCAAAAACCAAAGAGTGGATGTTTGAGGATCCTATTGCCTTTTTTCTCCATGAAGGTAACATTATTGCAACCTATATTCAGAAATAGCTCTACACTTATCATAAGTGGAGAGGGAGACAAGGTGGGATGGAAAATTTAATCCATCATGTTTAGTTATGCAACCCACCTTCTATGTAGGATCCTAAGGTGGAGGATATATTTCAGGAGTTACAGTGTTGGAGGGTGACTCACCTTTTGTGGATGATAGCTTGGGGATGGAGGCTTCACATGGGGATGATGGTTCCCAATACATTTCAAATTCCATGCCTCAAGAATGCCTCTAGACCACATCTATTTTCTTCCATGGATATACCACTTTCTGATAATGAGATCCATTTGGATTTTTCACCAACAACATACTTATACACTTGGGAGGAGTAGACTGAGGACATATTGATGAGAGAGAATTTTTTTCAATGGAGGAAATTTTCATATGAGGATGATACAAGAGGAAGAGAAGAGGATATTTAGTTCTATCCTTGCAATTTCTTGAGGACAAGACACATTTGGAAGGGGAGGAATTTAATATTTATAAATTAGCAGATAGCTAATTGGAATATTAAATTCTAATTTTTCTCTTAGATAGAAGAATAAGAGGGTATGGAGACCCATAAATCTCCTTAGTAGGAATAAAAGGAACTCCTAGTGTGAATAGAGGTCATCTAAAATCTCTATTGAAGACCCCTAGGTGTGAAAAGCACCTGGATCATGAATACATGGTCAACTTTGACCAAATCAAACAACGATGCTATGGAGGAGTGGCATTAATGGTGGAACATCACAGTTTTGGAGGGGGATTGGTTGCATCATGGTGGAAACCCTAATGAGTGGGACCCAAGTTTAGAAGGCTCACAATGTTTATAAGGAAGAGGATGGAAGGCATATGGAGTTAGCTTATGATTATTATTTTGATATGTCTATTTAGACTTTCTTGCTCTCTTCAGTTGTTTAACTAAGATTGTGGTGTTGTTTAGCACAGGGTGTTCCTGAGAGGGAATCCCACCCATTTATTTTAGAATTCTCTTGGGAGAGTATTGATCTATCATTTCCACACACCCTAAATTCTATCCAAGCTTCAGTTTTTAGCTACAGTGCAGTTTTTGTTGAGATTTATGTTGTGTTGTAGGGTGTTCTAGTGGAGGGTTAAGAAACCCACTTTCTAAGCTAGTTTTCCATAGGAGGAAGGATTCATTCTCTTGGGAGATAAAAAATGACAGTTTTTGGGCACATTTTAGATCTTTCACACCAAAACAACCTATCCCCATCATTCACAGTGTAGTTTTAGGTGGGAATTGCATTATTTTGGAGGGCAGTTTTAGAGGAGGATCTATTGGCTATTTAAGAGCATTTTCTTGTAGGTGAAGGGTTCATCCTTTCATTGGAGGAGACCCTTGATGAGATCTACATCAGATCCATATTATTTTAGACTTATATTTCATGAGCTCCATTTTGTAGTGACTCTTCAGTCTTAGGGCTGTAGATCACCATTTGTATTTCGGTGTATTTCCGGAAAGTCTTCACGGGTTCTCTTGAAAAGGTGACTAGGAGGCTATATCTCCATTGATAAAATTATTTGAGCTATATAACATTAGATATACATTGATATATATTTATGCAGTAGTTTATGCACTAAAACTATGTTGTCTTACCTTAGGGAATTTGTATGGAAACCATGTCTCACGTGATGGCATACTTTTCTTATAGAGGCTTGTTTGGTATTGCTTGAGTGACTTGATCGTCAAGATGTTATTCCTATTATTTTTTGATATTTTTAATAATATTGTTGTAAATTTGTCTCATATGATGGTGAGTTCATTTATTCACTATTCTTTCCATTATTGTGTTCATGTATTGATGCTTCCCTATTTGGGAATACTACAGTGGTATTGGAGCATAATCTTGGCTCAACCTGTGGATCTCAACCATTATGCTATCAAGATATTAAGGAAGAGATAAGAATGATGGAGAGAATGAGTTTTATATCATATATTTTTAGATCTAATAAGGACCTCACCAAGGAGGTCAAGCAAATAAAAATGGAGAAAATAAGTGAAACCACACTAGGGTTTCAAGGTAAGGAAGGTCCAGTTTCTTACTATCAGCAAAAAGAAGATTCGGTATTGCATAGAGCTCCAAATAAACATGTTATGCCCTTTACCTTCTAATACAAGAGGCATGAATATGGATAACACTTAGATCATGAGATTATAAGTGAGTATCTTACAGAATATAAATCTCAACCTAGAGCTTTCAAGGAAAATCTAACTCTCCCACATTTCATTCAGCTCAAAGAAGAAAGGAGGCCTTGCAGCAATAGAAGAAAAGAGCGAAATAGGTTTCTATTGTCTACCATTAATGGGTCATCCAGATGCACAACAAGTGTTTGGGGAATGGATTTGGATGCATTCTTTCTACTATATCCAGTGGTAGAAAGAGAATTTGTTGAGATTGTAGTGTTGCATCTTGAGGGTGGAGCAAACATTTGTTGTTTTAGCCATTTGAGTCATGAAAAAGTTACTGAATATGAAAATTTTACCTATAGGTTGATCAAGAAGTTTGATGAGAAGAAATCAG
Source organism: Pinus albicaulis (assembly GCA_034641835.2). NCBI lineage: Eukaryota > Viridiplantae > Streptophyta > Pinopsida > Pinales > Pinaceae > Pinus > Pinus albicaulis. The sequence continues at coordinate 1,950,102,761 of CM076578.1, forward strand.
AGGAGAAGAGGCCTTCACCACCACTTGCTATAGGAGCACTTGCATCAGCAGAAAGAACCCTTTCATCTTTTCAAGATGTTCTTGATATCTTGACATTTAGAGTCCCATGCATATTCTACAGATGCATGAGGAGGAGGAGACTTGTACCAGTGCTGATGCAACCATAGAAGAGCAGCCATCATCATCAGTAGTTCAAGAAGCCATTGCAACAGAAGCAGGAACCCTGGTAGCAGTACAAGATGTTCCCAAGCCTTAGCAAGGTATGGAAATGTTTCCACCTTCCATTATTTCAACACATCATACTGAGGATTGTAGGAATGTACTAATTCATGACCTAGGTTCAAAGCACATTGTTGATTTGGAGAAGCAGACTATCACTACTTTGAGAACCCTTGATTTTTTCAAGGAGGATATATACAGTAATCCTAGTGTATCATTGTTGAGCTGCACACAACTCTTAGGGTTGGAGTGTATATTTATGGAGGAAGGGATGAGTATTGTCTTGAACCATGCCATGCAGAAATATGTGTTCAAAATTGAGCATGATCTTAAGATAGTAGATGCACCATTATGGAGATGAACAATGTTTTAATTAAGCAATTATGATGAGTTGGGGGCCCAACCATTATTGGAGCATTCCAATGAATTTTCTATGTGTATAGCAGAGGATAGGCAGATGGTTGATGAGAGGCATCTTATCGATATATATTTCTTGATGAGCACTTCATTTCTCAATGAGAAGATTTTTCCTTCAGAATATTTAGATCCCTATGGGATCAACCTTGTCATTGAGGAGTGGTCTTCATTTGGATATTTCCAGGAGATTTCATTTCGATATCCCACGAAATTCAAAGAAAAAAATCTGATTTGGGAGGATCATATTCTCCATTGGAGGGATGCCACTTTTGGACATGATGATAGACACTCTGCCTTGGTTGGATGGTAGATGTTGATGAGAAAGAGGTTGGGAAGCCACTTGCATATTTATGATACCAGGTAGCAGGAGGCAAGACTACGTTAGTTACTCTTGAAAGAGTTTGGTCATCATATGACAAATTTTATTTCTAAGAGTAGGTTTGTGGATGGAACTTGGCATGGAACTTACATCATATGGCAGCAAGGAGTGTGGGTATATTGGGGTGATGTGATATCTTTCATATCAATCATCATGTTGTTGCTCCATGGTTTATATGGTGATGGTGTGGGGAGGCAACAAGATTTGTTGTTGCTTTGGATGTTCTTGGGGGAGTATGGACTAATTTCCTTCCATACTTTGCATAATGTTGCAGGAGTGGGTGATCGCACTATCATGGTGCAAAGGGGCTACTCCTTAGCCTTGGAGAATGAGGATGTACTTCCACTTTGGAAGGAATCTCCCATATGTAGCAGCATTATGATTGGTCTCTTTGGCATGTGGTATGTCAAAGAATGGAGCTATGATATGAGAGAAGCATTATTACAAAGGAAAACAACATTGTCATTTGGGAGCTTGGGGTTGTTGATGGAGTGTTCCCAGGATCACTTCACATAAGATTCACTTGAAGGACAAATAGGAGAAGAGTGTGATGGAGTAGTGGATGGAGACATCTATTACCACAATATGATCTTCTTGACTTGGCTTTCCAAGCATAAGAAGAAAGATCTTCATGCAACACATAGTTCATTCCTCTTAATGAGAGTATGGCATACCACTATGGAGGGCTCGTTCATGGATATTATTATTAGATTACTCTCATTACATGGTAAGAATTGTTTTTTTTCACTTATTGATTATCTAACCCAGTATTTGCATTCTCTTACCATCTCTATAAAGTGCATTGCTCCATAAGACGACAAGCCTTTATTTGGGCTTCATGGTCATTTTTGGACCAACATCTATAATGGATAGAGCCATTTCTTGTATGGATTTGGGAAAGTGTTGTACTATTTCCTGTATACTCAGTTGATATACAATTCCATTTACTATTCACTAGTAAATGTGACGACATTCACAACTAGCAATTTTTTGGGAGATAACTTGCCACATCATGTTGTGAAACCACAGTTGGAAAAATTGTGCTGTAACTACTTTAAAATTGTTGGTACCTTCCAGCACTATGTAAAACCTTCAATACTTCTCTCATTTGGATTCCATATGATGATAAATTCATATTCATTTTATATGGGATGATTTGGGCAAAAACCAAAGGGTGGATATTTGAGGATCCTAATTCCTTTTTGCTCCATGAAGGCAACATTATTGCAACCCATATTCAGTAGAAGCTCTACACTTATCGTAAGTGGAGAGAAAGAAAATGTGGGATGGACAATTTGATCCATCATATTCAGTTATGCAACCCACCTTCTTTGCAGGAGCCTAAGGTGGAGGAGATATTTTAGGAGTTACCTTGTTGGAGGGTGACTCACTTTTTGTGGATGATAGCTAGGGGATGGAGGCTTAAAATGGGGATGATGGTTCCCATATATTTCAGATTCCATGCTTCAAGAAGGCCTCAAGACCACATATAGTTGCTTCCATGGATATCCCACTTTTTCATAATGAGAGCCATTTGGATTTTTCAACAAAGGCATACTTATACACTTGGGACGAGCAGATTGAGGACATATTGATGAGAGAGCATTTTGTTCATTAGAGGAACTTATCATATGAGGATGGTACAAGAGAGAGAGGAGAGGATATTTAGTTCTATCCTTGTAGTTTCTTAAGGACAAGCCACATTTGGGAGGGGAGGACTGTAATATTTCTAAATTAGCACACAGCTAATTGGAATATGAAATTTTAATTTTTCTCTTAGATAGAAGAATAAGAGGGCACAGAGACCCATAAATCTCCTTAATAGGAATAAAAGACACTCCTAGTGTGAATAGAGGTCATCTAAAAGCTGGATTGAAGACCCTTAGGTGTGAAAAGGGACTATATCATGAATAGTTGGTCAACTTTGAACAAATCAAACAACGATGCTATGGAGGAGTGGCATTAATGGTGGAACAACGTAGTTTTGGAGGGATATTTATTTCATGATGGCGGAAACCCTAATGAATCTGACCAAAGTTGAGAAGGCTCAGGTTGTTTATAAGGAAGAGGATGGAATCCATATTGAGTTAGCTTATGATTATTATTTTGATATGTCTATTTACACTTTCTTGCTCTCTTCAGCTATTTAGCTAAGATTGCAGTGCTCTTTAGCACACGGTGTTCCTGAGCGGGAATCCCACCACTTTCCTTGAGAGGCCTCTTGGGAGAGTATTGATATATAATTTCCACACATCTGTCATTCTGTCTAAGCTTTAGTCTTTAGCTACAACACATTTTCTGTTCATATTTGTGTTGTGTTGCAGTGTGTTGCAGTGGAGGTTTGAGAAACCCACTTTCTGAGCTATTTTTCCATAGGAGGAAGGATTCCTTCTCATGGGAGATCAACAAGGAGGGTTGTGGAGCACATTTTAGATCATTGGCACTAGGAAAACATATCCCCATCATTCACAACATATTTTCAACTGGGAATTGCATTATTTTGGAGGGCAGTTCTAGAGGAGGATCTATTGGCTATTTTAGAGTGTTTTCCTGTAGGTGAAGGGTTTAACATTTCATTGGATGAAACCCTTGACGAGATCTACATCTGATCCATATTATTTCAAAATTCTATTTCATGAGCTTCAGTTTGCAGTGACTCTTTAGTCCTAGGGTTGTAGTTCACCATCTGTATTTGGGTGCATTTCCGGAAAACCTTCATGGGTTTGCTTAGAAAGGTGACTAGGAGGCTAGATATTCACTCCTAAAATTACTTGAGCTATATAACAGAAGATATACATTGATCTATCTTTATGCAGCAGTTTATGCCATAAAACTACACTATCTTAGCTCAGGGCATTTGTATGGTAACTATTTCTCATGTGATGGCATATTTTTCTTGTAGAGGCTTGATTAGTATTGCTTGAGTGACTTGATCCTCAAGATCTTATGCCTATTATTTTTTGATATGTTTAATAAGATGGTTGTAAATTCTTCTCATATCATGGTGATTTGATTTATTGACTTTTATTTCCATTATTGTGCTCATGTATTGTTGCTTCCCTATTTGGGAATACTATAGTGGTATCAAAGCACAATCTTGGCTTAGCCTGTGGATCTCAGCCATTATGCTATCATGATATTAAAGAAGAGATAAGAATGATGGAGAGAATGATTTTTATCTCATATCTTTCCAGATTTGAGAAGGAACTCACCAAGGAGGTCAAGCAAATAAAAATGGAGAAAAGAAGTGAAACCACACTAGGGTTTCAAGATGAGGAAGGTCCACGTAATTACTATCAACAAAAAGAAGATTCGGTATTGCATAGAGCTCCAAATAAACATGATATACCATTTCCTTTCGAAGAAAAGAGGCATGAAGATGGAGAACACTTATATCATGAGATTCTAAGTGAGTATCTTGCAGAATATAAATCCCAACCTAGAGCTTTCAAGGAGAATCTAACTCTCCCACAGTTCATTCAGCTTAAGAAGAAAGGAGGCCTTGCAGCAATAGAAGAAAAGAAGGCAATAAGTTTCTATTGTATACCTTTGATGGGTCATCCACATGCACAAAAAGATTTTTGGGAATGGAGATGGATGCATTCTTCCTACTATATCCATTGGTAGAAAGAGAAGTTGTTGAGATTGCAGTGCTGCACCTTGAGGGTGAAGAAAACATTTCATGGTTCAGCCATTTGAGTCATGAAAAAGTGACTGAATATGCAGATTTTACTCAAAGGTTGATCAAGAAGTTTGACAAGAATAAATCACAGGAGAAGAGGCCTTCACCACCACTTGTTGTAGGAGCACTTGCATCAGCGAAAGGAACCCTTGCATCTTTGCAAGATGTTCTTGATCTCTTAACATTTAGAGTCCCATGCACTATTCTAGAGATGCATGAGGAGGAGGAGACTTGTACCAGTGCTGATGCAACCATAGAAGAGCAGACATCATCATCAGTAGTTGGGGAAACCATCACACCAGAAGGAGAAACCCTTGTAGCATTACAATATGTTCCCAACCTTTACCAAGTTATGCACATGTTTCCACTTTCCATTATTTTAGCACATCATATGACGGATTGTGGGAAAGTACTACTGCATGACCTAGGGTCAAAGTACATTACTAATTTGGAGTAGCAAACTATCACTGCACTGAGAAGCCTTGATTTGTTCAAGGAGGAGATATACAGTAATCCTAAAGTATCATTGTTAAGCATCATGCAACTCTTGGTGTCGGAGTGTAGATTCTCGGAGGATGGGATGAGTATTGTCTTGAACCCTGCCATGCAGAATTATTTGTTCAACATTGAGCATGATCTTTAGATAGTAGTTGCACCATTATGGAGATCAGAAGCTCTATCATTGAGAAGTAGTGATGAGTTGGTAACCCAACCATTATTGGAGCATTACAATGACTTATCTATCTACGTGTATAGCAGAGGATAGGCAGATGGTTGATGGTAGGCATCTTATCGATATATATTTCTTGATGAGCACTTCATTAATCAATGAGAATATTTTTCCTTCAGAATATTTAGATCCTTATGGGATCAACTTGGTCATTGAGGAATGGTCTTCATTTGGAGATCTCCAGGAGATTTCATTTCAACATCCCATGAAATGAAAAGACAAAAATATGATTTGGGAGGATGGTATTATCCATTGGAGGGATGCCGCTTTTGGACATGATGATAGACAATGACCCTTGGCTGGATGGGTGATGTTGATGAGCAAGAGGTTGGGAAGCCACTTGTATATTTATGACACCGGGCAGCAAGAGGCAAGACTGCATTGGTTACTCTTGAAAGAGTTTGCTCATCATATGACACATTCTATTTCAAAGAGTAGGTTGGTGGATGGAACTTGGCATGGAACTTACATCATATGGAAGCAAGGAGTGTGGGTATATTGGGGTGATGTGATATCTTTCATATCAGCCATCATGTTGTTGCTCCATAGTTTATATGGTGATGGTTTAGGGAGGCAACAAGAGTTGTTGTTGCTTTGAATGTTGTTGGGGGAGTATTGACTAATTTCCTTCCATACTTTGCATAATGTTGCACAAGTGGGTGATGACACTATCATGGTGCAAAGGGGATACTCCTTAGCCTTGAAGCATGAGGAGGTACTTCCACTTTGGAAGGAATCTCCCATATATAACAGCATTATGATTGGTTGCTTTGGCATGTGGTATGTCAATGAATGGAGCTATGATATGAGAGGAGCCTTATTATAAAGGAAAACAACACTATCATTTGGGAGCTTGGGGTTGTTGATGGAGTGTTCCCAAGATCACTTCACATAAGATGCACTTGAAGGACAAATAGGAGAAGAGAGTGATGGAGTAGTGGATGGAGACATCTATTACCATGATATGATCTTCTTGACTTGGCTTTCCAAGCATAAGAAGAAAGATCTTCATGCAACACATAGTTCATTCCTCTTCATGAAAGTATCACATACCAATATGGAGGGTTCGTTCATGGATATACTATCATATTACTCTTAGTACATGGTAAGAATTATGTGTCTTCACTTATTGGTTATCTAACCCAGTACTTGCATTCTCTTACCATCTCTATACAATGCATTGCTCCACAAGGAAGCAAGCCTCTATTTGGGCTTCATGGTCATTTTTGGACCAAAATCTATAATGGAGAGAGCCATTTCTTGTATCGATTTGGGAAAGTGTTGTACTATTTCCTGTATACTCACTTTATATACAATGCCATTTACTATTCACTAGTAAATGTGATGACATGCACAACTAGCAATTTGTTGGGAGACAACTTGCCACATTATGTTCTGAAACTGTAGTTGGGAAAACTTCACTGTAACTACTTGAAAAATTGTTGGTACCTTTCAGCACTATGTAAAAGTTTCATTACTTCTCTTATTTGGATTCCATATGATGATAATGTCATATTCATTTGATATGGGATGATTTGGGCAAAAACAAAAGAGTGGATGTTTTAGGATCCTATTGCCTTTTTGCTCCATGAAGGTAACATTATTGCAACCCATATTTAGTAATAGCTCTACACTTATCATAAGTGGAGAGGGAGACAAGGTGGGATGGAAAATTTTATCCATCATATTCAGTTATGTAACCCACATTCTTTGCAAGAGCCTAAGGTGGAGGAGATATTTCAGGAGTTACAGTGTTGGAGGGTGACTCACTTTTTGTGGATGATAGCTTGGGGATGGAGGCTTCACATGGGGATGATGGTTCCCAATATATTTCAGATTCCATGCCTCAAGAAGGCCTCTAGACCACATATATTTTCTTCCAAGGATATCCCACTTTTTCATAATGAGAGCCATTTGGATTTTTCACCAAAGCCATACTTATACACTTGGGAGGGGCAGATTGAGGACATATTGATGAGAGAGAATTGTTTTCATTGGAGGAACTTATCATATGAGGATGCTACAAGAGGAAGAGGAGAGGATATTTAGTTCTATCCTTGCACTTGCTTGAGGAAAAGCCACATTTGGGAGGGGAGGAATGTATTATTTCTAAATTAGTAGACAACTAATTAGAATATTACATTTTAATTTTGATCTTAGATAGAAGAATAAGAGGGTATGGAGATCCATAAATCTCCTTATTAGGAATAAAATACACTCCTAGCGTGAATAGAGGTCATCTAAAAGCTCGATTGAAGACCCCTAGATGTGAAAAGGGAGTAGATCACAAATACTTGGTCAACTTTGACCAAATCAAACAACGATGTTATGGAGGAGTGGCATTAATGGTGGAACATCACAGTTTTGGATGGAGATTGAGTGCATTATGGTGGAAACCCTAATGAGTGGGACCCAAGTTGAGAAGGCTCACACTGTTTATAAGGAAGAAGATTGCAGCCATATGGAGTTAGCTAAGATTGTAGTGTTGTTTAGCACAGGGTGTTCCTGAGAGGGAATCCCACCTCTTTCTTTGAGAGGCCTCTTAGGAGAGTATTTATCTATCATTTCCACACATCCGAAATTCTATCCAAGCTTCATTCTTTAGCTACAGCACAGTTTTTATTTAGATTGTGTTGTGTTGCAGGGTGTTCTAGTGGAGGGTTGAGAAACCCACTTTCTAAGCTAGTTTTCCATAGGAGGAAGGATTCCTTCTCTTGGGAGATCAAAAAGGAGGGTTCTGGGGCACATTTTAGATATTTGGAACTAGGTCAACCTATCCCCATCTTTCACAATGTAGTTTCAGCTAAGAATTGCATTATTTTGGAGGGAATTTTTAGAGGAGGATCTATTGGCTATTTTAGAGCGTTTTCCTGTAGGTGAAGGGTTCATCCTTTCATTGGAGGATACCGTTGACAAGATCTACATCAGAACCATATTATTTCAAACTTCTATTTCAAGAGCTTTAGTTTTCAGTGATTCTTCAGTCCTAGGGCTGTAGATCACCATTTGTATTTGGGTGTATTTTTGGAAACCCTTCACGGGTTCTCTTGAAAGGGTGACTAGGAGGCTGGATCTCCACTCCTAACATTATTTGGGCTATATAACATCAGATCTACATTGATATATCATTATGAAGCAGTTTATGCCCTAAAATTATGTTGTCTTAGCTCAAGGCATTTGTATGGAAACTATTTCTCATGTGAGGGCATATTTTTCTTGTAGAGGCTTGTTTGGTATTGCTTGAGTGACTTGATCATCAAGATCTTATTCCTATGATTTTCTTATATGTTTAATAAGATGGCTGTACATTTGTCTCATATCATGGTGAGTTCATTTATTCATTGTTCTTTCCATTGTTGTGTTCATGTATTACTTCTTCCCTATTTAGGAATACTACAGTGGTATTAGAGCATAATCTTGGTGCAGCTTGTGGATCTCAGCCATGATGCTATCAGGATATGAAGGAAGAGATCAGAATGATGGAGAGAATGAGTTTTATCTCATATCTTTTTAGATCTAAGAAGGACCTCACAAAGGAGGTTAAGCAAATAAAAATGGAGAAATGAAGTGAAACCACACTAGGGTTTCAAGGCAAGGAAGGTCCAATTACTTACTATCAACAAAAATAAGATCTGGTATTGCATAGAGCTCCAAATAAACATGTTATGACCTTTCCTTTAGAAGGAAAGAGGCATGAATATGGATAACACTTAGATCATGAGATTCTAAGTGAGTATCTTGCAGATAATAAATCTCAACCTAGAGCTTTCAAGGAAAATATAACTCTCCCACAAATTATTTAGCTCAAAGAAGAAAGGAGGCCTTGTAGAAATAGAAGAAAATAGGGAAATAGGTCTCTATTGTCTAGCTTTGATGAGTCATCCACATGCACAGCACGAGTTTGGGGAATGGAGTTGGATGCATTCTTCCTACTATATCTAGTGGTAGAAAGAGAAGTTGTTGAGATTGCAGTGCTGCACCTTGAGGGTGAAGAAAACATTTGGTGTTACAGCCATTTGAGTCATGCAAAAGTGACTGAATATGCAGATTTTACCTAAAGTTTGATCAAGAAGTTTGACGAGAAGAAATCATAGGAGAAGAGGCCTTCACCACCACTTTCTATAGGAGCACTTGCATCAACAGAAATAACCCTTGCATCTTTGCAATATGTTCTTGATCTCCTGACATTTAGAGTCCCATGCACTATTCTAGAGATGCATGAGGAGGAGGAGACTTGTACCAGTGCTGATGCAGCCATCATCATCAGTAGTTGGGGAAGCCATCGCACCAGAAGGAGGAACCCTTGTAGTAGTACAAGACGTTCCCAAGCCTTACCAAGGTATGCACATGTTTCCACCTTCCATTATTTTAGCATATCATACTGAGGATTGTGGGAATGTACTACTGCATGACCTAGGTTCAAACCATATTGCTGATTTGAACCAGCAGACTATCACTGCACTGAGCAGCCTTGATTTTTTCAAGGAGGATATATACAACAATACTAGTGTATCATTTTTGAGCTACACACAACTCTTAGGGTTGGAGTGTATATTCATGGAGGAAGGGATGAGTACTATCTTGAACCATGCCATGCAGAACTATGTGTTCAACATTGAGCATGATCTTAAGATAGTAGATGTGCCATTATGGAGATCAGTAGTGCTGTCATTGAGCAGTAGTGATGAGTTGGGGGCCCAACCATTATTGGAGCATTCCAATGACTTTTCTACTTGTATAGCAGAGGATAGGCAGATGGTTGATGAGAGGCATCTTATCGATATATATTTCTTGATGAGAAATTCATTGCTCAATGAGAATATGCTATAAGAAGAAGAGGAAAGGATATTTAGTTCTATCCTTGCAGTTGCTTGACGACAAGCCACATTTGGGATGGGAGGAATGTATTTCTAAATTAGCAGATAACTAATTGGAATATTAAATTTTAATTTTTCTCTTAGATAGAAGAATAAGAGAGTATGGAGACCCATAAATCTTCTTATTAGGAATAAAACACACTCCTAGTGTGAATATAGGTCATCTAAAAGCTGGATTGAATACCCTTAGATGTGAAAATGGATTGGATCATGAATACTAATTTCCTTCGATACTTTGCATAATGTTGTAGGAATGGGTGATGGCACTATCATGGTGCAAAGGGGTTACTCCTTAGCCTTGGTGGATCAGGAGGTACTTCAACTTTGGAGGTAATCTCCCATATATAGCAGCATTATGATTGGTTGCTTTGGCATGTGGTATGTCAAATAATGGAGCTATGAGATGAGAGGAGCCTTATTACAAAGGCAAAAAACGTTGTCATTTGGGAGCTTGGGGTTGTTGATGGAGTGTTCCCAGGATCACTTCACATAAGATGCACTTGAAGGAAAAATAGGAGAAGAGAGTGATGGAGTAGTGGATAGAGACATATATTACCATGATATGATCTTCTTGACTTGGCTTTCCAAGCATAAGAAGAAATATCTTCATGCAGCACTTAGTTCATTCCTCTTCATGAGAGTATGGCATACCACTATGGAGGGCTCATTCATGGATATTATTATTAGATTACTCCAAGTACATGGTAAGCATTGTGTTTTTACACTGACTGATTATCTAACCTATTGTTTGCATTCTCTTACCATCTCTATACAGTGCATTTCTCGACAAGACGACAAGCCTCTATTTGGGATTCATGGTCATTTTTGGACCAACATATATAATGGAGAGAGCCATTTCTTGTATGTATTTGGGCAAGTGTTGTACTATTTCCTCTATACTTAGCTGATATACAATTCCATTTACTATTCACTAGTAAATGTGATGAAATGCGCAACTAGCAATTTTTTGGGAGACAACTTGCCACATCATGTTCTAAAACCGCATTTGGGAAAACTTCACTGTAACTACTTGAAAAGTTGTTGGTACCTTCCAAAACTATCTAAAAACTTCATTACTTCTCTCATTTGGATTCCATATGATGATAATGACATATTCACTTTATATGGGATGATTTGGGCAAAAACCAAAGAGTGGATCTTTAAGGATCCTATTGCCTTTTCGCTCCATGAAGGAAACATTATTGTAACCCATATTTAGAAACAGCTCTACACTTATCATAAGTGGAGAGAGACACAACATGGGATGGAAAATTTGATCCATCATATTTAGTTGTGCAACCCACCTTCTTTGTAGGAGCCTAAGGTGGAGGAGATATTTCAAGAGTTACTATCTTGGAGGGTGACTCACTTTCTGTGGATGATATCTTGGGGATGGAGGCTTCACATGGGATGATGGTTCCCCATATATTTCAGATTCCATGCCTCAAGAAGGCCCCTAGACCACATATAGTTGCTTCCATGGATATCCCACTTTTTCATAATGAGAGCCATTTGGATTTTTCACCAAAGCCATACTTATACACTTGCGAGGAGCAGATTGAGGACATATTGATGAGAGAGCATTTTTTTCATTGGAGGAACTTATCATATGAGGATGCTACAAGAGTAAGAGGAGAGGATATTTCATTCTATACTTGCAGTTGCTTGAGGAAAAGCCATATTTGGGAGGGGAGGACTGTAATATTTATAAATTAGCATACAGCTAATTGGAATATTAAATTTTAATTTTTCTTTTAGATAGAAGAATAAGAGGGTATGGAGACCCATAAATCTCCTTAGTAGGAATAAAAGACACTCCTAGTGTGAATATACGTCATCTAAAAGTTAGATTGAAGACCCTTAGGTGTGAAAATGGATTGGATCATGAATACTTGGTCAACTTTGACCGAATCAAACAACGATGTTATGGAGGAGTGTCATTAATGGTGGAACCGCAGTTTTGGAGGGAGATTCATTGCATGATGGTGGAAACCCTAATGAGTGGGACCAAAGTTGAGAAGGCTCACATTTTTTATTTTGATATGTCTATTTAGACCTTCTTGCTCTCTTTAGTTGTTTAGCTAAGATTGCAGTGTTGTTTAGCACATGGTGTTCTCGAGTGGGAATCCCACCTCTTTCCTTGAGAGGCACCTTCGAAGAGTAGTGATATATCATATCCACACATTCAAAATTCTGGCCAAGCTTCATTCTTCAGCTACAACATAGTTTCTATTCAGATTTCTGTTGTGTTGCAGGGTGTTGCAGTGGAGGGTTGAGAAACCCACTTTCTGAGCTAGTTTTCCATAGGAGGAAGGATTCCTTCGCTTGGGAGATAAAAAAGGAGGGTTCTAGGGCACATTTCAGATCTTTGGCACCAAGAAAACCTATCCCCATAATTCATAGCATAGTTTTAGTTGGGAATTGCGTTATTTTGGAGGGCAGTTTCAGAGGAGGGTCTTTTGGCTCTTTTAGAGCATTTTACTGTAGGTGAAGGGTTCATCCTTTCATTGGAGGAGACCCTTGAGGATATTTACATCAAATCCATATTATTTTGGGCTTCCATTTTATGAGATTTAGTTTGCAGTGACTCTTCAGTCCTAGGGATGTAGATCACCATTTGTATTTGGGTACATTTTAGGAAACCCTTCCCGAGTTCTCTTGGAAAGGTGACTGGGAGGCTAGATCTTCACTCCTAACATTATTTAAGCTATATAAAAATAGATCTACATTGATCTATATTTATGCAGTAGTTTATGCCCTAAAACTATATTGTCTTAGCTCAGGGCATTTTTATGGAAACTATTTCTCATGTGATTGCATATTTTGCTTATGGAAGCTTGTTTGGTATTGCTTGAGTGACTTGATCCTCAAGATATTATGCCTATTATTTGCTGATATGTTTAATAACATGGCTGTAAATTTGTCTCATATCATGGTGAGTTGATTTATTCACTCTTATTTCCATTATTGTTTTCATGTATTGTTGCTTCCCCATTTGGGAATACTATAGTTTGGTTTGTACAAAACACAGTGACAGGTGCCCCAAAACATTAAAGTGTTCTCTCATTGATGATGTGAGGAAGGTGTTTTGCTGACGTTGGGGGATGCATTGGTTGTTCTCATGTGTCGGGTTGATGAAGCAGATGGAAAATGTCGCAGATGGGCTATGCTGATGGAGGTATGGTACGCCAAATGTGAGGCATGGGAGCACACTTTCGATTTGCTTTCAAAAACCTGGTAGTCCGGGAAAGGGGTTCTATTTCAATATCGTAAAAATTAACCTGATGAATAGTGAGTGAAACACACATGAGATGCTTCCTGGACTAATGTGGTATGGCCATAGCATCGTTAGTTTTGTGATATATTGTCTACTGTGGGTGACGGGCGCCATGGAGGGGAGGCTCTACCGACCAACAAGGATGTTTATCATGTCCAAGGTGGGGTGATGATAAACATGGATGGTTGCTTGGAACCTATGGTTGATTTCTTGTCGAGAAATGATGTGAGGATATGCACAGTTCTTCTGGGAATCTATCATGCTGAGGGTAGAATGATACCTACTCTCGGGTTTTTTTATGGATGGAGCGATGTATGGTTTGCACAATACCTGCAAAAACATACCCCAAGAGAAAGAATCTTCATTACTCAAATATTATTGAAATACATATTATAAAAATGAATATGAGAGAGGGAATTCCTGTGGGCAATGAAAATTTATTTTTTCGTAGGTGTGAATGTGTGGTACCTCCTTTGGGTGTTTATGAAGTGATAATCCTAGTGTTACAGATTACTGCTGCCTGGGTGACGTTGGGCCAAAGACTCAATCAAACCATCTATAATAATTGACACACGTGGTAATGTAAGAGGATGACGCAACCAGGTCCCCTATTCCTGGTAGGTGTATGGTGGCTTGGGGGGAGGAGGAAGAAATGGTTGTCTTCCTTCTGGCTTCTCTTCCTCATGTAGGTGTAGACTGACTCAAGGTTCATCTCCAGCTGACTGGATGGAGGGATGATGGCTCAATGGCATGTAAGGCATCCCTTTATCGCAAAATCTCTGGGAAATGATAGGTGTAATGCCAATAAATGCCAAAAATAGCGCATGAGTGATTGGTATGCAATGCCTTGCCTTGATTTTTGGTTATAGGTTCCTTTTTACGGGAACTTGTTGTTGTGATGTCTACCGTAAAGCTAAGGAGAAATTTTAATTAGATGAGCTCTATGTAGATGTGTGTAGGGTGGCCTACCACGTTGCATATGGTGCAGGGCAGTGATTTCAGTTGTATTTTAGGATTCTCTACCTTCTTTCCTTTTCTATTGGTGTTCTTGGTAATAATCCTCTATTTTGTGGTAGCAGTTTCCTGCGCAGGGATGTTTGTGACAGTCCCCTGAACGAGTGGGGCCTCCTCAAGATTGAGGGGTACTAACCCTATAGAGGTGATGTGTGTGGCTCTCATACTAGTAGGTGGAAGCAGGTACCAAACTAGGATTGCAAAGGATACGTTTGGTAATATCATAGTGGCCAAGACCTGCTGGGATACAAAACCAGCTGGAGGCTAGAGAAAAGGAGTTTGGGAGGTGGCGTAATCTAGAGAGGTCGTTGTAGCTAAAGACTCGGTGTTATTACTTCTCATCTATCTGTCTTTACTAGCTTTGGTGCTTGATGTGGACATCATGTACACCGTGGCTTTTGTGACAATCGATGATGACTCTGATATAATGGGGGAATCTACTAGGAATGACCCTACGATGGATGATGGTTTGAACTGGCCGGGACCATATTCTTGGTACTGTGTGAGAGTCTTGGAAATTGTTTCTACGTAGGGTAGAATGAAATCGATATTTTTTAGGGGTCACTTTTCGATGTATGTCAATTGGTCGATAGTAATGATGGGATCCTCATGGGGGAACATCATAGTTCGGAAGACGAAGGAGGCTATGGCTGACATGGCATACATATAACCCTGGCCAAGGAGTATATTATAATCTAGTTGAGCATCCAAGACATTGATGTCTATAAGGATCATCTTTCCAGCTAAGTAGACCAAGAAATTTTGGTAGATACTGATTGGGGCAGAAGGGTATCCATCGTATGCTCTAGGTGTGATGTCTGATGGCTTTAGTTCGGGAGACCCTAACTTCTGCCAGACCTTCTTTGACATGATGCATGTGGATGCACCCTCTTTAATTATACTTCGGTGGATGGTGATGTTTTGAACTGATACTGGTATCTAAAAGGTGACCATTGAGGGAAGAGTAGGGGTGGCTTTATCTAAATAAAAAGCCATCCAACACAAATCAGCAAGGTCCATGGTGTCTAATGCAGAAATTAAGGCTCTCCTCTGCTTTGAGCATGATTGTAATACATCCAAAGCTGACATAGCAATGGGAGATTGAGCTAGACCATCCACAATGATATAGTTATGGGTTGTTTTGGAATGGTTTTCTACCTGCCGAGTTGGTCCCTTAGCCATTTTTGGCAAAGGCTCAATAGGAATATTTGATATGGTCAAAGGTGCTATTGGTGCACTTGTACTAGCCCCTAACGAATTAGTGTCTGGTGGGGTATCGTAATTTTGGTTCTGTTTCTGAAAAACATTTTTTTTCTAGTCATGTAGATTTCATGGTTATTCTTTCTGGAATAGTTAGGAGATTTTTGTTTTTGCTGAGTGCTAAGAGTCCCTTGATGGGGGAGAGGCTCCTGCATAACTATTGTCTACTAGCAGGATCCCCCTTTTCCACGGTTTCCTTGAAGCTTCTTTAGCTGAGGGAGGTTAGGACAGTGGGGATTGTAATTGCTGTACTCGCTACAAATTGAACAAGAGTGGTTTTTCCAAATATTTTCCCACTTGTTCTATATTTGGGGGTTACTTGGTTCCTAGTTTTGATTTCAGATGGAGTTGCCTCTAGTCTGAGATCGCGGAGGGCATTTTTGATTGTTGCCCCCCTATCCAAGATTTCCTTTAGGATTATTTTTTCCCTTTTTCTTAGCGCTTTGGGAGGAAAATTTTCATTCTCCTAATTGTATGGTTGGTGCGGTTGTGCTTGGTAAGTTTTCAAAAAGTTCACTTGTGCATTATTCTACATGGGTGGGTTTTGTGCTAGGGACTGGGCATATTGCGGTCCTTGTCCCTAGATTATAAATAGATGTTGGGGGAAGATCTTACATCAACATGTCTAGGTGCATATTGGGTCCCCTGAGCTAGAGGATAGGGTCCTCCATGTTGATGGTGGTACGATGACGCCCTACTGGTAAAATTTTGTGAAGCGCAAGATGACTTTGGTAGTCGAGTTGTGGTATGTTCTGGGTAAAATCATATGTGTAATCGAGGTATGGAACACTGCTGATTAGGTGATTTTGGGTCAATGACCCAATTAAACCTCTATGGAGTTCAACGTGACTAGAAATTCCCTGTATATTTGTAGGCGCGGCGTGTTAGGTAGGATATTGTAAATATACCCTGACTGTGTATAAATCAGCTCGAGTTGTTGGGCATTACTGATGGTGTCCTCTTAGAATATGGCCTTTTTTTGCACCACATACTTTGAAATATCTACAATGAGAGTTTTCAGGAACAATTCTAACAGAAATTTATCATCGAGTTTATCTTTGCACAAATTACGACACCATCGCCATTCGTGGAGAAGGTCTAAGATATGGACGATAGGTGTTTTCCTAAAGTGGGTCAGTAATTCAATTCTGGAATCATGGTGGGTGGGTAGCTGAAAATAGGTCAGGAATGCAGTAGCAAGGGCACTAAAGGTTTCATGTGTAGCAGAGGGGTGCTCCACATACCATTTCACGGCTATTTCAGTTAGGGTGCGTTGAAATAGTCTTAGTCGAATAGTAACATCAACGACGTTGTTTGAAGAACACCACAGGTAGAAAGTCATAACATGATTTTTGGGGTCTTCCGATTGCTTCCCTTAAAAATTTGGAATGTCTAAAGGGAGCTTTGTGGGCATGGGAGGCCATGTGGGGTTGTGTGCAATGGGGTCATTTGTCAACTTTGTTAAATCTGGTAGATTTAACGAAGCTAAGAAAGGTGATTACGAGTTTGTAGTAATTGAAATTTGTGAAAACACAATGCTCTGGTTAAGAATAGGGTTTTTTTGCAACATACCTTATTGTGTTTTCACCTAGCTTCTCGAATGGGTGGCACTCCTCTAACCCCTGGGGGTTGTGGGAGGAGTAGTATGTGGTGACCTTGTGGGGGTGTTCACCAGTGTGCCATTAGCCGATTGACGAGGGTTCCCAAATAATGATGCCCCAATAAAGTATGAACCAATAAGGGTGGCATTTTTCTATCTTTGACACCTAAATGGTGAAGGACTTGGAACCCCTCCCAGTAATGGGGGCGGGTCCTAAAGACATCTAGATCGACGAGGTCCCGTTGAGTTTGTTCTGGCATCGAATAGGTATGGTTTTGGAAATACTTGAGAGGATATATATTATAATAAAAGTAATAATATGATCACATACATAAAACAAAGCAAAAATAAAAGATAAATTTTCCCTTTAGATTAATCCTATGTGACTAGTCGATCAAAAAATATGGTTTTTTGTTATTTGCATATGATACTCAAATCCTAGAATACCTAATTGTCCTCACAAGCTAAAATGTAACTGAGCCTTGAGAATATATCTTGCGGATGATGGAAAAAAGTCCTGAAAGAACTGGCAACAACCCCAGTCAACCAAAGAAAAGCAACCAACGAAAGGGTAGAGGATCTAGTGTCTTATGCACCGTCACCTATAGGGAAGTATGCCCTAGTTTTGGCCACTAAGTACCGTCATCCCACGTAAGAGTTTGAGTCTTGATATTATTGGTAATTCAGCGACCATTTCCGAGTATTAGATGAGTCAGGTAGCCTTGAATAATACCGAACACACTGGACCTAAGCTTAACCCCCTCTAAATCGAGTATCTGCCGTGCTCATGTTTTCTTTGTCGTGGGCAGATAAACAGATTTAAAAGTTCCCTAAATGGTCAAATTCTATGTTTCAAGATGTAGACTAACCAAGGCGGCTTATTGGATTCCTACTCCCTTGATCCTAACTTAAACTATAAATTCTCTTATGGCCCCTCTAGGGAGTGCTTAGTGAGTTTGGCTAAGTTATTTTTAGGTGTCTTTAATTTACTTAGGGTGTGAATGTGTGTGAAAAAAAGGTGAAAAAGCGCATAGTTTGAACATATGGATATGCGGTGATACTTTCTAAAATCCCCTATTTAATCTATTTTTGGTTGTTCCTTGCTTGAAAGAAAAACATGTGCGAATATGGGCTACTTTCAATGCTTCCTAGTTAATCTAAATGATCAACTATAGGGAGATGGTGAATTATCAATAGATAGTGTTCATATGCTTTCCTAGGATCACCCAAAGGTGAAAACTCAACAAATATTACTTTCTCTTTAAAGACAATTTGATCCTAGTCTCAAATCCTGGAGCAAAAAATTGAACTAAGACTAATAACTGTTACACTAGAAAAATGAAAAATATTTTAGCTAAGCATGCGTGGACTGGGGCCACTTACTTTGTGTAATATTTCCAAATGGGGAAATCAGCGATACATGCACATAAAATGATTTTTTCATAAATATATGCTCTAATAACTCATAAAATCTAATGGATCCCTTATTTTATTCATTATAGGACCCAAATCCAAAAGGATATTAGAAAAAAATCATGATAGATGAGTTAAACAAGTCTCCCACACTAGATTTTCCCAAAAACAATGCAACCCAAAAACTACTGCAACAAAAAAATACTACAACAAGTGATAATGTAGTCTAATGAGGGTTTTCACTCAAAAATTACAAAGACAAATAGATCTGCTCATATATTAATCAATATCGCTCAAAAAATGAGACTAGTCTCCTTTATATAATTCCAAGAGAACCCACGAAGGGTTTCTGGAAATACACCCAATATAAATGGTGATATATAGCCCAAGGACTGAAGATTCACTGAAAACTAAAGCACATGAATATAGGAGGCTGTAATAAGATAGATCTGATGCATATCTACTCACAGGTCTCCTCCAATGAAAGGCTGAACCCTTCAATCACAGGAAAACACTCTAACAGAGCCACAAGATCCATCACTGAAGATTCCCTCCAAAATAACACAATTTCTTACTAAAATTATGTTGTAGGCGACGGAAATATATTGGCTTGATGTCAAAGATCTAAAATGTGCTCAAGAACCCTCCAAATGGATCTCCCAAGAGAAGGAATCCTTCCTCCTATGAAAACTAGCTTAGAAAGTGGGTTTTTCAACCCTCCACTGCAACACCCTGCAACACAACCCAATATTCTGTAGAAGTTGCACTGTAGCTGAAGACTAAAGCTTGGCCAGAATTCCAGATGTGTGGAATGATAGATCAGGACTCTCCCAAGAGGCCTCTCAAGGAAAGACATGGAATTAATAAACATGAATACCTTGTGCTAAACAACACCACCAATCTTAGCTAAACAACTGAAGAAAGAAAAAGTCTAAACAAACATATCAAAATATATTTCATAAGCTAACCCCATATGGCTTCCATCCTCTTCCTTATAAACAATGTGAGGCTTCTCACCTTGGGTCCTACTCATTAGGGTTTCCACCATCTCACAATCAATCTCCCTCCAAAACTGTGTTTTCCCATAATTAATTCCACTCCTCCATAACATCGTTGTTTGATTTAGTCAAAATTGACCTCTTCAACCTGCTCCAGCCCTTTTCACACATAAGGGTCTTCAATCCAAATTTTATATATATATCTAAACTAATCCACATTCATACTGGTTGTTTCTATTGATGATTCACTCCCTCCATTACATCTCTATTGATTCGGTCAAACTTGACCTTGTCTCCATGCATTATCCCTTTTTCACAAATGAGGGTGTTTTTTCTAGCTATGAATATGATCCCTTTTCACATTAAGAGGGATTTTATTTCTGCTAAAATGATTTATGGGCCTCCCTACCCATTTATTCATCTAACTATAGGTTAAGAGCAAAATTAATATTCCAATTAGCTACATGCTAATTTAGGAATATTACAATCCTCCCCTCCCAAATGTTGCTTGTCCTCAAGAAAATGCAAGGATAGAACTGAAGGTCCTCCTCTCCTCCTCTTGTAGCATCCTCATATGATAAATTCATCCAAGGAACAAGATGTTGTCTCATCAATATATCTCCAAGTTGCCCCTCCCAAATATACAGGTTAGCTTTTGGTAACCATCCCAAATAGCTATCATCATGTAGAAGTAAAACACCCATGGAGGCGTGAGATATGATATATGTAGAGGCATTCTTGAGGCATGAGATCAGATATATATCAAGATCTATCATCCCCATGTGAATCTCCCATCCCTAAGCTATCATCCACACAAAATGAGCCACCCTCCAAAATGGTAACTCATGAAAAATCTCCTCCATCTTGGGCTTCTGCAATGTAGGTGGGTTGAATACATGAACATGGTAGGAAAAATAGCCTACCCCATGCTATATCTCTCTCCACTTATGATAAGTGCAGAGTATTTTCTGATCTTTGGATGAAATATTGTTGCCCTCAAGTGGCAAGAAGAATATTGGATCTTCAAAGATCATCTTCATATAATCATGAATCATGTTGGCCCAATCCATCCCATACAAAAAAAATGGTACATAATCACCATATGGTATCCAAATCAGAAAAATGTTTAAGGTTAGGTGCAAGTTTTTATTGTCCCAATGGTTTTTCCAGTGGATATAGCGCAGTCTTTCCAACTGCTATTTTAGAACATCATGTGGCAAGTTGTCATTCAACAAGTTTCTAGTTGTGCATGTTTTCTCATCTACTACGAGGTAGTAAATAGTATTATATATCAGCTGAGCATGAAAAGAATAAAAACACACTTGCCCAAAGTCATGTAGAGAAGGGTTATCTCCATCATAAGTGTTGGTCCTAGAATGACCATGAAACCCAAAAATAATCTTGGCCTCTTGTGGAGCAGTGCACTGTACATAGATGGTGAGATAATGCAAATACTCAATGAAATGATCAATAAGTACATAAATACATTTCTTACCGTGCATAGTGAGTAGGATGAAAGTGAGTTACATGGATGAGTCCTCCCATGATAATATTCTCATAAAAGTCTGCAAAGTGAAGGGATGCATACTCCCCTTGCAACACTCCATCAATAGAAACATACTCCTAAGTGACAAAGCTATTGGTGTTAGTGATAAGGCTCTTGTCACTCCATGAATTCCTTCTTTGACATGCAATATGATAAAGTCATCCACAATCATGTTTCTATGTGTGGCGATCCCCTTCCTATGTGGAAATACCTCCTTATCCTCCAATGTTGAAGGGTAGCCTCTTTGCATTTTGATTGTGCCATCCCTTTCTCCTGAAATATCATGCCAAGTATGGAAGAAAATCTTCCCATACTCTCCCAAGAGTAGCCAAAGCAACAATAACTCTTGTTGCTCCCTCACACTTCCATCATACAAATCATAAGGTAAAGATATGATGATTGACATAAAGAATGTCATATCAACACAATGCACCCAAAATCCTTGCTGCCATATGAGGCAAGTGTCCTGCCAAGTTTCCTCCACCAACATACCTTTTGAAGAAGGATATGTCACATGATGGCCAAAATCTTTCAAGAGTAGCCAACGCAGCCATGCCTCCTGCTGCCCCGTGTCATAAATATGCAAGTGGTTCACAACCGCTTGCTCACCTTCCACACCCATTCATCTAGATGTGGGTGTTTCCCACCATGCTTGATCTTGGTACTCCTCCGATGGAGAATACCATACTCCCACATCATATTTCTACCTTTTCATTTCATGGGATGTTGAAATGAAACCTCTTTGAGATCTCCCAGAAAATACCCCACACCAATGACCATATTGGATCCATAAGGATCCAGGTATGCTGAACACAAAACCTCCTCTTAGGCATGTACAATGCTCATGCAAATAGATCCATCACAATTATGAAAGACAAAGTGTCTCTCATTGATCATCTTCTCATCCAATGTCACACAAGTGTAATGGTCATCATAATGCTCTAATAATAATTGGTCCCCCAACTCATCAATGCAGCTCAATGACAACATTGTTGACTTCCCAATGGTGTATTTGTTGTATCATGCTCAAGCTCAATGTTGAACATATAGTTCTGCATTTGATTTTTTAGGTAAAATATCATTCTATCCTCCAAAAATCCACACCCCAACCCAAAGTGTTGTTTGAATCTCAATAATGATACACTAGGATGATTGTTTATCCCCTCCTTGAAAAACTCAAGGTTTCACAGTGCAGTGAAAGTCGACTGCTCCAAATCAACAATATGTTTTGACCCTTGGTCATGCAATGACATATTTCCACAACCATCCATAAGATGTGCTGAAATAATAGAAAGTGGAAACTTATGCATACCTTGGTGAAGCTTGGGAACATTTTGTATGACTGCAACAGTTCCTCCCTTCAACTAGTTGGCTCCCCCAATTGTTGATGATAATTGTTGCTCTACCATAGTTGTATCAATGCTGGTACAAGTCTCTTCAAGTGGTGGTGAAGGCTGCTCTTCCTTTGATTCCTTCTTATAAAAATTTTCGATCAAGCTTTGAGTGAAATCTGCAAAAGTAGTCACTCTTGCATGGCTCAAATGGCTAAACCACCAAATGTTTGCTTTACCCTCGAGGTGCAGTGCTGCAATCTCAACAACCTTCCTTTCTACCACTGGATGTAGTAGGAAGAATGCATCCAACTTCAATACCCAAGCCCTTGCTGTACATGTGGATGACCCATCAAAAGTAGATAATAAAAATATATTTCCCCTCATTCTCCTATTGCTGCAAGACCTCCTTTCTTCTTCAAGCTGTATACACCGTGGAAGAGTTAGAGTCTCCTTGAAAGCTCTAGGTTGAGACTTATATTTTGCAAGGTATCCACTCAGGATCTCATGTTCCAAGTTCCCTCTATCTCCATGCCTCTTGTATTCTTCATCAAAATGAAAGGGCATAGTGTCATGCTTTGGAGCTTTTTGTAACACTAGTTCTTTCTTCTGAGAATAGGAACTATATGGACCTTCTCCTTCTTGAATCCCTCTAGATCTATCATTGTATCTTTCTCAATTCATCTTCTTAACCTCCTTATATAGGTTCTTCATAGATATGAAAAGTGATGAGACAAAGCTCATTCCTTCCATGATTTTAGATCTCTTCTCCTTCTCTCCCTCTTCTTATAGCATATTGGCTGAAACTTCACAGGCTAAGCCAAGATTATGCTCTGATACCACTTGTTGTGCTCAACTTAGTGTTCCTAAATTGAGGTCATAAATTATCAACCAGGGTTAGTAAACTGTTGAAGTGTGGTGCACTATATGTGCCTAGGTATCTATTTCTCACTACGTTGTGTTTAGGATTTTTATGATGTTTTTGGTTTTATGGTTTTATGCCAAGAAGGAAAAGAACTAAGTGTTGGTAAAGAGAAGTGGATGGTTACACTAAAACAAAGAAAAACCTACTCTAAACTGTGTATGACACTAAAGAACAGAAAATGCAAAGCTTGATAATGACTCCTAGTAAGGAAAAAAATCACAACATGAACTCAATAACTCATAGCATGAACTCATCCAATTCATTCATTAGGAATATGTTGGAATAGTTTGAGAAAAGAACAAGTTTAATACAAATGAGGTTCTCCTAAGGACACAATCATCTTACAATATTACAAAGAATCTCATCCATGGCTAGAGGTTTATTGGAACACAATTGAAAAGAGATTATTTGTAGCACAATAAGATTTCTACTTTAAATTAACTTGTAATGCTAAGATTACTCCATTCTGCAGCTCAGCTTGTCACTAGTAAACCTCATCCAAAAGTTAGATATTTTCTAAAATAGTTTTTGGAAAGAAAGGTTTAATTGTGAATTTGCAAAGGATTGCAGAATAATCAAGGCCTTAAATTGATATTACTAACTCCTGTCCAGATGATGATGTATTAATAGAAATTCAGAACAAAAGAAATTTTGTAAATAATGAAGGTTGTGGAATCTAATGTTAACAATTAATACTACTTAAAGAACAATGGATAACACTGAGAATGCAATTGATCAAACTTGAAACACAGTAACCACAACTAAACTACAGTGCCATTAACCTAATTTGAAATATAGTGAACAAAGTTGAACTAGAATGCCACTAATCTAACTTGAAATGCAGTGAATTAAAACTGAACTAGAGTGCCATTATCAAACTTGAAATATAGTGACAGAATTAAACTAAAATGACATCTACCTCCGGAGTGCTACCACTAGACTAAGGATGCAACTAATTAATCAAATGTTTCAGCTCTATCTCATTCAGAATTAGTGGATTTTGGAATAGTTTGTAGAATAGGACTGGCTGCAACATGTTATGTAGATGAACATGAAAGCATAAAATTCAACAGAACACAACAAAGCTCTAAAACACCACAGCTATGTCCCATCCGAAATTAGTGATATTTTGGAAGAGTTTATCATGACTAGCTGTACAACTGATGTAATTGAGCATAAGAACGTAAAACTAAATCCTAAAATACTATAGTCACACCTCATTTGACATTAGTGATATTTTTGAAGAGTACGTAAGAACGAGACTAAGTTGTAGCATCTAATGCAAATGAATAAAAAATCAAAGTTCAGAAAGTCAATTAAACTAGGAATGAAACGAGGCTAAATTACTTATCTAAATTATATGAACAAAGCTCCTCAGGTAGCAGGGGCCCTCTACCACCAAAGTAGCACGCAAATCTACTCAAGATTGACTCATCTCGTGCAATAAAATGATGTTTCTTTTATTAAAGGAGAAAATCTTCAAAACAGAGTATTTACGGCCTTCAAAGATCTAGCAACAAAACAAAATCTAACCAACAGTTTCTCGGTCTCCCGAGTCATACTTATAATGAGATTACATAACTACTCTTTGAGAGAAACGGGGATAAGTGTCTTTCCCACTTCTAATCAAATTAAAACTCTTATTAACAGTCTTGTGCTTAACCACGGACATCTGTAAAGTCCATGTTTTGATAGGAAACTGCTTCTCTTCTACGTGCATAACTGCTTTGATACTTTAACTCAGACTTCGTGGGGAGCAAGAGATGATGGGGAGGTGTTGTGGATTTCACCCATATGCCTTTTTCTTTGCAGTGACACCTGGAACCTACATAAACATGAGGATGGCTGCAGAACAGATGACTGGCTACGGAATGCCTGTATTCTGTAGCCGAGTCTTAGTCAAAATTACTACACCAACAAAATCATAAAAACATAGCAAGTTAGTCATTATATAAATTCTTAAAGCAATTTTAATTAATCCTATTGATCATTTAAGCCTGTAATTGATGAGGGACAAAGAAAATGAAGTGGAATGTGGTGAAAGAGAAGAACATCTTTGGGGCTCAACATACCCCCACTGCAAGGTTTTTGCATGTCCTCATGCAACTACTCCATGTACTCTGAGACCTCTGCTAGGAAATCCAACCCTCTTCTTCTGCTTTTCCTGACAGTCAATGGTCTTCTGGGCTTCCTTATGACTAACTTGAATCTTAAATTTGTAAGTGCCCTAATTAGCTTTTTGTTTTTCTTCTTCAATTTTTCACTGGCCTTGTACAATTTCTCCATTTGTAAAGACAGAGTTGAATTCATATCACTTTTTAGTTTCAGCTGCTCCCTCAATATGTCATTCTCATTCTTGATGTGCCTATTGAGTACTTCTAACTCATACTTATATCTTATTAGAACATCAATTTCAGATTTTGGTGGGCTAGGAGTTCTGTCTCTACTTTCTGAAGCTCTCCTCTCTAATGACTCAATATAATTGTAAACTTGTTGCTGTGCTGGGTCAATTTCTGGAGTTTCTTCATCCTCAATTTTTATGATCCCTATTTGTCTAACCTCTGTTTTTTTTAGTATACCTCTAAGTCTATGGCTTCGTCTTGGTTGAGATGGCCCTTCACCTCTTTCTTTGGCATATCTTTTTATTATCCTCTCCTTCTTAAGTTGCTTCTTTAATTGAGCCCACTTCTTAGAAATCATATCTTCATTGTCCTCTTGAATTGATTTACCAGTTTCAACTTCAATAGCTTTGGAAGTTTCCCTTCTCCTTCTTCTTCTTGTAGGTTTGCTTTCAGGTGGAGATTCTTTGGGTTCCTCAAAATGGTTCCTCACTAGAAATTATTCCTAATTATCTCCCATTTTCCTCAAGTGATGTTCAATTAATATTTTTACTAAACCATGGTGATACAAAGTTGTTTCTAGAAATTGAACCCTTTTTTGAACATTTGAGGCCATTCTTTTCAGACTATGAAGTAGGAAAAAGGGAAAATTAATTTCCTCATCTAAGAAATGCATCATTAACCGAATATGGTAGACATAGAGAGTACCAAATCTACCTTCACAGGTGATAAAGTTTTGCAAAATGAGTAAAATGTTCCTCCACTTATTCCTTAATGCCGAGCTAGGAATACCCTTTTTAAAAATGGAAACATCCATACCTGGAGTCTTAAGCATTTTCCTCCATGCTTCGTTATTGAAGTCCCTATTTTTGAACCACCTTTCTCCTTGTCTAGGTAGTTCCGTTGCCTCTGCAATGAAAGCCTTTGTAACAGTGAATTTAATGTCTCCTATTTAGACCTCGGCTCCATTGAAGGACCTTGCAAATGTTTTAGTCACCTCTTTGTGAAAACCACTAAATTTCTCCAAAAATTTCAACCAACTTGCTTGCTGTAACATTTCTCTGATTTGCGGATATCCCTCCAAGTACTTGGTTCCAACTGGTTCAGTCCTCACTATTAGACCCATAGATTTTCTTCCAACCTTCAGTTTACTGCTCCTCTGCTCACGGTGAAATGGCTGTTAAAGAGATATTTCTGCCCCAAAGATGTTTCCTCCGTTTTACATAGCGGAATGGCTAAGTATTAGCTGCGGAAATGAATGATATGGAGTGGTTTTGAAATGAGTATAATGCGGTGAGGTGGTTCATATGAGTTGAAAGCTAACACGGAAGACCGCAGAGATATTTCATTAAGCAATTCAAAATCATCATTAAATACTTTGGCCTAGTGACGTGACTGATCAAATCATTTCAGTACTTTAGTCGTTAAGTTTTTTAAATGATGATCAAATATGGTAAGATGGAAGGGTTTTTTTTTGTTCAAATTTTTTATGATATGGTTGATAGGCATGATCAACACAACTAATTAAAATAACCTTTTTGAATCATATATGACTTAACTATGCTAAAAGTTTCATGATTTGTCACCATAATAATTTCATACCTTTGCCTTTCCTTTGATTTTCTTTGTGGTTTCGATATGCCTTGTCCTCAATCATTGATCTTCAGTTCCTCATAACTCCTTTGATTTTTCTTGTTGTCTTGAATATGCAGGATCAATTTGCTGCTAAATCAAATGTTTACTGGATAGTGCCTTCAAGGTCTCTGGCTGTAGAATGTCTGTCTAGCTGCAGAATGTCTGACTGGCTGCAGAATGTCTGATTGGCTGCAGAATGTCTGATTGATTGCAGAATGTACCTGTAGAAGTCTTAAAACATGGAATGGAATGGTTTGAAGTATGAATGGAATGATGGAATATTGTATGAAATGAATTAAAAATGGATAATGAAATATGGTGTAATGGAGTATGGGTGAAGTGAATAATGGGATGAAATGAATCACAATTATGAAGTGGAGTGAAAAAGTGGCCTGCAACTTCTGATATGTATTATTCAATTGCAGAAAGAAATCAATCTTAAAACTCTGAGATGGAAATGAGGTGGACCATGGAATGAAATGAATGAAGTATGGATGAATGAAATGAAATGGAGTATGGATGAATGGAGTGAAATGGATCATAAGTGGAATGTGAACCACTTATGATTTTATGATAGCTGATTGCAGAAAAAGAACAAACTTGAAAAGCTAAAGTGTCAGAAATATTCTGATTTTCACTCTATATTTTCTGTATAAACATGCTAATCAAATATTAGTTTTCATGATTATACTTTATTTATTTATTTTTTATGCTTTTGAATTCAAAAAATTCAACTAAGTTGATGAAGAAGAAAAATTCTTCTTCATTAACTTCACATCACTGCTTTCCTGAAATCTCTTGACAAATTCTTCTCTTGAAAGTGGCTTATGATACAGCTTCAATCTATGACCATTTACAAGAAAAGTGACCTCTTCTTCATCTATTGTCCTGATTTTTATTGCTCCATTGTCAAAAAATTTCACAATTTCATATGGTCCAAGCTAATGTGTTTGGAATTTACCTTGAAAATCTTTGAACTTTGAATCAAACAAGAGAGCCCAGTCACCTTCTTTGAACTTCTTTTCCTTGATGTACTTATCATGCCATCTAGTCCTTTGCTGCTGGACTATACTTGTTTTCTGAACTGCATCTTGTCTGATCTCATCCAATTCATTAATATGCTCCAATCTATGCTTTTGTGCCTCTGTTAGATCAATTCCTAGCTGAACTGCCATTTTGAAAGTTTGAATCTGGAACTCTATGGGAAATAAAACTTGCTTTCCATAAACAATTTCATAATGAGTATGGCCTGTTGTGCTTCTCCATGTAGTTCTATAGGCCCATAAGGCTTCAAGAAGCCTATCTGCCCAATCTCTTCTATGTAAATGAACAGTCTTTGTTAGGATCCCTTCAATGACCTTATTAGTAGATTCCACTTGGCCATTTTCTTGTGGATGATAGGGAGTAGATTTTCTGTGTCTGATTTTGTACCTCTCCACCATTTGTTCCACTAGCTTTGATGTGAATTGAGCTCCTTGATCTGTAAAAATTTCTCTTGGGACACCAAAACGAGTAAAAATATCCTCAAAAATAAAATTAACTACAGATGCTTCAGTAGCAGAAAGTAATGGCTTGGCCTCTACCCATTTGGTAACATAATCAGTGCAAACTAATATATATTTCTTTTGTCTTGATGGAGGACTAATAGGTCCTACAAAATCTAAAGCCCATTTTTCAAAAGGTTCAATATGTACCTGAGGCTGCAATGGCATCTCACCTGAAGGAGAAGGTTTCCCTACCCTTTGGAAATTGTCACACCTTTTGACATACTCTTTAGCATATTTAAACAGGGATGGCCAATAATATCCCAAATGAAGGATCTTATAGGCTGTCCTTTTATCAGCAAAGTGTCCACCACAAGGTTCATCATGACATGCCTTGAGAATCTCACGCATCTCATCTTCCCGAACACATCTCCTAATGATAAAATCTGGACCTGTCTTGTATAACTCATTAGCAACCCATGAATATTTTGCACTGTCATAAATGATCTTTATTTTGTCTCTTGCATTCATTATTGAAGGAAATTTCCCTGAAACTAAATAATTAGCAATGTTAGCAAACCAAGGAGTTTGAGTAGAAATTGCAAAAAGATATTCATCAGGAAATTGATCTTCAACTGGGGTATTGTCTTGGATGTTTTGGAGTCTAGATAGGAAATCAGCTATTGTGTTTTGTTTTCCAGGCCTATCTAGAATGGTAATGTTGAATTCTTGTAAAAGAAATAACCATCTTATGACTCTGCCATTAGTAATTGATTTGTTCATTAAATATCTAATTGCAGAGTGATCCGTGTGAACAAAAGTTTCATAGCCTGTTATATAGTGTCTGAATTTGTTTATGGCATGAACAACAGCTAAAAACTCTTTTTCAGTTACAGTATAGTTTAACTCTGAAGGAGTCAAATTTTTACTGGTATAGTAAATGGCATAAGGAATCAGGTCTTTTTGTCCCAATACTGCTCCTAGAGCTGTATCTGAGGCATAGGTTGAACTATGAAAAGGTAGCTTCCAGTTAGGTCCCCTTAAAATAGGTGCTTCAGAGATTTTTGTTTTCACGGTCTCAAAGGCTAACTGGCAATCGAGATTCCACTTGAATTCACAGTATTTGGTAAGTAATTTAAAAAGTAGAGATGCTATCTTGGTGACGTTTTCTATAAACCTTCGATAATATCCTGTAAATCCTAGAAAACTCCTAACATCTTTTTGACAACTTGGAATAGATAAGTTAGAGATGACTTCAACTTTTGACTCATCAACTCTAATCCCATCCCCTGAAATGTGATGTCCCAAAAAAATTCCTTCAGTAAACATCATAAAACACTTTTCATGACTTAGTGAAAGATTTGCTTCTTTACATCTTTTTAAGACTTTTTCCAAGTTTGCTAAATCTTCTTCAAATGTGTTTCCATAAACTGTGAAATCATCCATATATACCTCTACACAATCATGTATTAGATCTGAAAAAATTCCTAGTATTGCCCTTTGAAATGTTGCGGGTGCATTTCATAGTCCAAATGGAAATACTCGGTAAGCATAGCTACCCCAAGGATAGGTAAATGTGGTTTTATCTTGATCTTCTAGTGCTACTTGGCTTTGATTATAACCACTAAACCCATCTAGGAATGAGAAGTACTTTTTCCAGCCTAATGTATCTAAATAATTCTATCTATGAAAGGTAAGTGGGAAAATGATTCTTAAGAGTAGCTTTTTAAATTTTCAAAGAGTCAATAACATACCCTCCATTTACCATTTTTCTTTGGCACAATTACCAAAGGAGAAACCCACCACCTATTCTAAATGTGGACAGATGAAGTTAACAATTAATACCGTAATTCTCATCTTAACAATTCTCCCTAAGATTTGGATTCATCCTTTCTAAGTTTGTCTCGATTGGTTTACAATTTTCTTCATATAGATGTGATGAGTAAGTCTTGGGGCTTATCCCTTTTTCATACGTTGTACCCCATGCATATGTTATCATCAGCCCCTATAATATCTTGACTAGCTCTTCTTGTTGAGATTTCTCTAGGTTCTTGTTTATGTTTAAAGTTTTTCCTGGAAATATCTCAATTGTAGAGCTGCCAAATTTATCCATGGAATAGAGAGACATTTTCCTTGATGAAAAAAACTCAATGTTGGATTCTTCTTGAAATTGTTCATGCTTATATTCCGAAGAGGATTCAAAGCTTTCCAAGGTATTCAGAATTTGGCTATCTTCACTAATTTCTGAAATTGTGAAGAGAGGTTGTAAGTCTTCTTCATCCTCTATCCATTGAGTATCATCTAATTCTGTAATTGTTCTTGCTGGAGGATACAAGGTAAATTTCTTAGTTGAACTACCATCAGAGATGTACATATTGCCAGATCTACAGCTAATGAAAGCATTAGCTGTAGCTAACCAATGTATTCCTAATATAATAGGATGTCCTCCTAGATTATTCTTAGGAGTTAGGATCATAAAATCCACAGGATACTCCCAAGAGTCTAGGGACACTGGAATGTCTTCTATTACCCCATCAGGTTTAATCATAGATATTTCTGCTAATTGTAATAATGTAGGTGTAAAAATAAGATTAGGAAGTTTAATTTTATCCATGATTTGTCTACTCATAATATTGATTGCTGCTCCTAAATCAATGAGTGTGTTTTGGATTTCAATTCCATTGATGTGAATTTTGACAACTGGATTTCCCAGGTCTAGATACTTTGGAATAGCAATCTTACCCATCATGATATCTGCTATTTTTCCTGCCAGTTGAATTATATTTATCTCTCTTATTCTTTTTCTTGTTTTCTTCATGCTCAACTCCTTTATTGTCTTTGCTAAGATTGGAATTTCCTTGATGGCTTGCAATAATGGGATCTTAATACAAATATTTTTCAGCTCATCTAGGAAATCATAATTAGGCACCATAATTTTTTTTTCTACACCCCTATAAATTTTTAATATTTCTGGGAAGGGAGGTGTAGAAGTGGATGTTGATGGGTGCTCTAATATAGGAGTTGAAATTATTGGTTCTTTTTGTTTTAATTTTTCAATGTTTGGGTCTTGGAAAGTTGTGTTCTCTTCAAGACTTTTATTTACCCGTAGAGAATCTTCCTCAGAATTGTCTTCTCTTGTATGATTACAAAAGGTTTCCTCTTTTCAAGTATCCTTCCAGACCTAAGTTGAACATCACTAAGGTCTAAAGGAGTGATCAAATAAGTTGGAAACTGTTGGCCTTCTATCACGTATGTGTTCTGAGGATTTTTATTGTTGGGGTTTGGTATGGGTTGGGTAGGCAACTGATTTGTTTTCTAAGGAAATGGTAATCGAAGTGGTTGATTTTGATGTTGTGGATTTTGAGGATTTTGTTGAAAGTTTTGTTGAGGAGGGAAATGTGGATATGGTGGATAGGATGGTGGATATTGATAATACTGAGAGTATCTTCCATAGGGATTTTCTGCTCCTTGCATCCAAGTTTGTGATTGATTTTGAAATTGGGGCCAAGGTTGCTGCCAAGAATTCCAATTTGGTGGAGGTTGATTGTACATCTGATCATGGAATCCTTGTGTTTGAGGTCCTTGCCAAGGCCTTATAGAGACAAAATTGAGAGATTCCGTGGAACTTGAAGGAGTATCTTCTTGAAAGACAGATTTAAGACTAGGAAGTGAAGGAAAACTCTTGGTCTCATGTTCTTCTGAACAAATTACACAAGTATCCTCAAATTTGGCATCCAAAGGGCACTCTCTCAAGGCATGTTTCTTTCTACATTTGGGACAAAATATTTCTAAGGCATCAGATTCATCTTTTTGCTTGTTTTGTAACTTAAGGGTGTCTATTTTTTCACTAAGAATCCCCAAGATATTAGATTTTAACTCATCAAGCATATGTCCTATTTCTGCCCTACTTACTGTCCCAGAAGCAAAATTACTTGCCCTTGCAAGAGCAGGGTTTCTTGGTCCTTTTACAGTTTTAGATTTCCCCCTTCAAAGGTTGATACATAATTCAACTATTTTAGGTAATGTAAGCTGAGATATATCCCCTTTTCCCATCATGTTAAGGATATCTAACCATTCATCCCTAATTTTCTTCAACAAGAGAGCTTTTAAAGTGTCTTGGTCTAGGTTTTCCATTTTTGCTCTTTTGATGTTGTAGTTAAATCTCTCCAACAAATCTTTTAGATTTTCATCTTCCTTTTGTAGCATTTTAAACACTTCCTCCTTATGGTTGGCTGGCATACAGTAGTCCAAATACCTTTCTAGAAATACTTGTTTCATGTCTTCCCATGTCCTAATAGAACTGTTGATCAAACTCATAAACCACTTCAATGCTGCTCCTTTCAATGTTGAAGGAAATAATTTAGGTTTTTGAGCATCTTGTAAGTAGTCATAGGTTCTACACAGGACTTCAAATTCAAATAGGAAGGTTTTAGGATTTTCAGTTTTCAGTCCATAAAATTTTGGAAGGACAGAGGGTGAAATGTTTTTCATAGTTGTATTGGTTTCTTCATATACTATAGGAAACCCAAAATATCTTCCCATTTCCCTTCTACCTCTTCCTCTGCCTCCTTCTCCTTCTGCACCTCTACCTCCTTCTCCTCTATCTCTATCACTACCCCCTCAAAATAGTGTGTGTTCTCCATTAAAAACTCCTCCTCCCCCTTCTTCTGCCATAGTTGATTCTTCTGTAGAAGTTGAAAATTTTATGTCCCTAGCAGGAGTTCTTGAATCTCCTTCTAAGACAGGTTCAGTGGGTAAAGTGGAAGGTCTTTCTAATGGAATATCTGATCTTAAGTTCTCTGGAAGTCTAGGATCAGTAAAGGATGGAATGTGTGTTTGAGTTGGAGGTGTGCTAGCTCTAAGTCTTGGTGAAACAAGTGGTGTTCTAGGAATCAAGCTTCTGCTTCTTATGAATCTACCCCTTGAGTCTCTTTCTCTAACCATATCACTGTTTTTGGGTGCTAAGAAACAAGGCTACCTAGTTACACTTCCCCGGCAATGGCGCCAAAATGTTGTGCTCAACTTAGTGTTCCTAAATTGAGGTCATAAATTAGCAACCAGGGTCAGTAAAATACTGAAGTGTGGTGCACTATATGTGCCTAGGTATCTATTTCTCACTACGTTGTGTTTAGTGTTTTTATGATGTTTTTGGTTTTATGGTTTTATGTCAAGAAGGAAAAGAACTAAGTGTTGGTAAAGAGAAGTGAATGGTTACACTAAAACAAAGAAAAACCTATTCTAAACTGTGTATGACACTAAAGAATAGAAAATTCAAAGTTTGATAATGACTCATAGCAAGGAACTAAATCACAACATAAAATCAATAACTCATAACATGTACCCATCCAATTCCTTCATTAGAAATATATTGGAATAGCTTGAGAAAAGGACAAGTTTATTGCAAATGAGGTTCTCCGAAGTAAACAATCATCTTACAATATTAAAAAGAATCTCATCCATGACTAGAGGTTTATTGGAACACAATTGGAAAAGATTATTTGCAGCACAATAAGATTTCTACTCTGAATTAACTTGTAATGCTAAGATTAATCCATTCTGCAGCTCAACTTGTCACTACTAAGCCTCATTCAAAAGTTAGAGATTTTCTAGAATAGTTTTTGGGAAAAGGCTTAATTGTGAATTTTCAAAGGATTGCAGAATAATCAAGGCCTTAAACTGATATTACTAACTCCTGTCTAGATGATGATGTATTAATAGAAAGTCAGAACAAAAGAAGTTTTGTAAATAATGAAGGCCGTGGAATCTGATGTTAACAATTAGTACTACTTAAAGAACAATGGATAACACTGAGAATGTAATTGA
This sequence comes from Pinus albicaulis, assembly GCA_034641835.2. Taxonomy (NCBI): domain Eukaryota; kingdom Viridiplantae; phylum Streptophyta; class Pinopsida; order Pinales; family Pinaceae; genus Pinus; species Pinus albicaulis. Next base: position 1,950,137,710 of record CM076578.1, read on the forward strand.
TCAAACTTGAAACACAGTAACCACAACTAAACTACAGTGCCATTAACCTAATTTGAAATATAGTGAACAAAGTTGAACTAGAATGCCACTAATCTAACTTGAAATGCAGTGAATTAAAACTGAACTAGAGTGCCATTATCAAATTTGAAATATAGTGACATAATTAAACTAAAATGACATCTACCTCTGGAGTGCTACCACTAGACTAAGGATGCAACTAATTACTGGAATGTTTCAGCTCTATCTCATTCAGAATTAGTGGTATTTTGGAATAGTTTGTAGAACAGGACTGGCTGCAACATGTTATGTAGATGAACATGAAAACATAAAATTCAACAGAACACAACAAAGCTCTAAAACACCACAGCTATGTCCCATCCGAAATTAGTGATATTTTGGAAGAGTTTATAAGATCATGAATAGCTATACAACTGATGTAATTGAGCATAAGAACGTAAAACTAACTCCTAAAATACTACAGTCACACCTCATTCGACATTAGTGATATTTTGGAAGAGTACGTAAGAATGAGACTAAGTTCTAGCATCTAATGCAAATGAATAAAAATTCAAATTTCAAAAAGTCAATTAAACTAGGAATGAAACGAGGCTAAATTACTTATCTAAATTATATGAACAAAGCTCCTCAGGTAGCAGGGGCCCTCTACCACCAGAGTAGCACGTAAATCTACTCAATCTTGACTCAGCCCATGCAATAAAATGATGTTTCTTTCATTAAAGGAGAAATTCTTCAAAACAGAGTATTTACGGCCTTCAAAGATCTAACAACAAAACAAAATCTAACCAACAGTTTCTCGGTCTCCCGAGTCATACTTATAATGAAATTACATAACTAATCTTTGCGAAAAGCGGGGATAAGTGTCTTTCCCACTTCTAATCAAATTAAAACTCTTATTAATAGTCTTGTGCTTAACCACGAACATCTGTAGAGTCCGTGTTTTGATAGGAAACTGCTTCTCTTCTACGTGCATAACCGCTTTGGTACTTTAACTCAAACTTCATGGGGAGCAAGAGATGATGGGGAGGTGTTGTGTATTTCACCCATATGCCTTTTTCTTTGCAGTGACACCTGGAACCTACATAAACATGAGGATCTCTGCAGAACAGACCACTGGCTACGGAATGGCTGTATTCTGTAGCCGAGTCTTAGTCAAAATTACTACACCAACAAAATCATAAAAACATAGCAAGTTAGTCATTATATAAATTATTAAAGAAATTATAATTAATCCTATTGATCAGTTAAGCCTGTAATTGATGAGAGACAAAGAAAATGAAGTGGAATGTGGTGAAAGAGAAGAACATCTTTGGGGTTCAACACCACTGTAATATTCCCAAATGGGGAAATCAGCGATACATGCACATAAAATTCATTTATCATAAATATATGCTATAATAACTCATAAAAGCTCATGTATCCCTTATCTTATTCATTATAGGATCCAAATATAAAAGGATATTAAAAACAAATCATGACAGATGAGTTGAACAAATCTCCCACACCGAAATTTGCCCAAAAACAATGCAACCCAAAAACTACTGCAACACAAAAATACTGCAACAAGTGACAGTGTAGTCTAATGAGGGTTTATACTTAGAAATTATAGGTAAAAATAGATCCGCTCATATATTAATCAATATTGCTCAAAAACTGAGATCTAGTCTCCTTTAAACAATTCCAAGAGAACCCGAGAAGAGTTTTTGGAAATATACCCAATAGAAATGGTGATCTACAACCCAAGGATTGAAGAGTCACTGCAAACTAAAGCACATGAAGATAGGAGTCTATAATAAGATATATCTGATGCATATATACTCATAGGTATCTTCCAATGAAAGGTTGAACCCTTCAATCACAGGAAAACACTCTAATAGAGCCACAAGATTTCTCACTGAAGATGCCCTCCAAAATAACGCAATTCTAGACTGAAATTACACTGTAGGTGATGGAAATAGATTGGCCTAATGCCAAAGATATGAAATGTGCTCAAGAACCCTCCAAATGGATATCCCAAGAAAAGGAATCCTTCCTCCTATGAAAACTAGCTCAGAAAGTGAGTTTCTCAACCCTCGACCCCTACACCCTACAACCCAACACAATATTATGCAGAAACTAAGCTGTAGCTAAAGACTGAAGCCTGGAAAATATTATAGATGTGTGGAATGATATATCAGGAATCTCCCAAGAGGTCTCTCAAGGAAAGTCTTCGAATTCCTAAACAAGAATAATTTGTGCTAAACAACACTGGCAATCTTAGCTAAAGAGCTGAAGAGAGAAAAAGTTTAAATAGACATATCAAAATATAATTCATAAGCTAACCTCCTATAGTTGCCATCCTCTTCCTTATAAAAAATGTGAGCCTTCTCGCCTTGGGTCCCACTCTTTAGGGTTTCCATCATCACACAATCAATGTCCCTCCAAAACTGCGTTGTCCCATCATTAATCCCACTCCTCCATAACAACGTTGTTTGATTTTGTCAAACTTGACCTCTTGAACCTGCTCCAGCCCTTTTCACACCTAAGGGTCTTCAATCCAACTTTTATATAGCTTTCTAAACTAATCCACATTTATACTGGTTGTCTCTATTGATGATTCACTCCCTCCATGCCATCTCTGTTGACTTGGTCACACTTCACCTTGTCTCCATACATTAACCCTTGTTCACACATAAGGGTATTTTTTCCAGCTATGAATATGATCCATTTTCACATTAAGAGGGATTTTATTGCTGCTAAAAAGCTTTATGGGCCTCCCTGCCCATTTATTCATCTAACTATAGGTTAAGAGCAAAATTATTATTCCAATTCGCTGCATGCTAATTTAGGAATATTACACTTTCACTAATTAACTAAGTTTTTTTTGGTGCCTAAATTCGCAAAAAATAAATTATTTTAGAATGAAATTTTAGTTCCCCCTACTTAAACTATGTGTTAACTTTGCAAAAATTAACTTGAAAATTTTAAAACTAACAATTAAACTACTAAAATGCAGCCAAAAGTGAGCTTTAACATGTTGTGGGATGCCTCAACCAGTGGTGGCAGATTTATAATGGGATACCAATCACTTCACAAGAAATAAATAAATGAAAATAGTATCAAATCACAACTTCTGGTTTCCACGCGAAAAAGGCTAAGACATGCATGAAGGATGCACGCAGGTCACCGTGGAATGCGCGTTATCGGGCTCTCCTGTCTGTGGAAAAGACACATGATTTTATTGCAAAGAAATTTTGGGGGCTCTTCAGCTTCAGCCTGTCACTAAGGGTGAATCAAGAAGTGGAGGAGAGAAAGGTGGCAGTTCCAACCCAAATCCATAGCAAAGAAAGAGGTCTTTGCAAAAAGGCACAACCACATAAACTTGGAAATAAAAGTTAATGGAGTCACCAATCCTTTATATGTGTGTTTGGCACACGAATGTAGCAAGTCACACATTAGTAAGAGAAGTGGTTTTTTCCTCTTACGTTCTTGGTCACAGGTAGAAAATAAAGGAATTCAAGAAAGTTCAGGAACATGCTAAGACATAAACATACTAAATAGTAAAATATCATGCATATTCAAACATAAAAACTGAACTAAAACAAATAATACAAAAGCTCTAATTAGAGTCAAACAACTTCAATAATCCAAATGGTGGCGCTTACATCCCCTCTTTTTGAGTGCTGGTAGGAATAAAGGATGAAATGTTTACCCACTTTCCAGGGAGCCCTTAGAACTTGGGAGTTCTAAGACCCGATGGAAGGATGTCTTTACTTCCGAGTTACCTTGGCGCAAAGTCTCCCTCTCTCTACTCTGAAGGATTGGAGTTGTTGGACATCCAACAACTTAGTCCCCTCTGTCTCTGCTCAGGATCACACACTGCTGGATTGCCCAGGGAAATTGTGACCATCATAAAAATGTGTTCTACTATTGTTCATCTCTTGTTGGCCTTCTATAGTAGAATTCAAACTCTCCTTCCCTCTCTTGGTACATCGATGCATGGTGACCCAAGAGAGGGGGCTGATTCCATTATGTGCTCCCTTGAGATCCTAAGGAGGCTTGGGTGGTAGTCCATAAGCGGCATCAAGTGTTGTATCAATGTCATGGAGTGTGCCTTGTGGTCCTCAAAAGTAAATTCCACCACTCTTAGGTTCATGTTGCTTTATGAGGAAAAGTCGTGCAAAGGCACACTTATTAAAGAAAAGTGCACACAAAGGCGCATTTTGTTGGTTCCTTCACTGCAAAATTTTATTTTCCTTCTAGACCTTAGATATTTTTAAATACTTAGGATTCTCTAATGTGCCTCAGCCTTGTAAATCCTTCTGCCTGACATTTAATAATTTCGTCTTTCCTTGTCCAATTTTCTAGTGATAGCATCGTTGGTACTCATGGGAAATGTCTCCCACTCGAGCATGCTCTGGATTCTCGATAGTCAAAGCATATAGGTTATACGAAATCTCTTCTTCCAGATCCACTCCTTCCACATATGGAGTGGTCTTGAAGTCTCTTTCCACCCTCCTCGCGATCGACGACATCCTTGCTGGCCTCTATGGTCTAACATCTGTGACAGATAAAGTTTCTATATTAGCACATATATTAAAAAAAAGCATAAAACATGCAAAAGATAACAAAAACATGTTTTTACCTCTATCATCCCATTGTTCACCTGCTGGAAGTGGTGAATTAGGGTCACCCTAGAAATCTGTCCCGAAGTATGGCCAATCCTCCACCATAATCAGTTGACATCTTAGCCATGTAAAGAAGGCAGGTTTTAACAACAACTTCTTTCCGCCTCCTCCGCAAGGCATAAGCTCCACCAAACTCTGTAGTCATTCCTCTCATGCTAATAGTGCCACTACCTCTACCGTATTGGAACAATGGTACCCGTTATAGGAAGATTTCCCTGAAAATGGATCTGTACCCGAACTACTTCAACTTACTACTATTGCACTTTGTGAGCTAATTTTTCATGTTTTCCACCACGGCCTTTGAGCAGTTAAAAATGGTGGGTGTCGTACAATTCACTATAGTCTCTAGCTGAGCCTTGGTGGCCTCATGCGGCGCTTGCACCCCAACCACACGTGTAAGGGTATATATCACTACTTTGAGTGGTAGATTGGCCACAATGCTTACTGCTATCTTCCCGCTCAAAGATCTTAATGCCTCTAAGAATTCTCTCCCAATGAGCATGTCCATGCTTTCACCCATGATTTGGGCTCCTATCAGACTTTCTCATGCCCATCTATGTGAGAGGCTAGTAATAAAGTAGATGTTAGCCACTTCAGTTTCATGTTCCTGATCACCCAGAATAGACCTCTCTCAATATGTATCCTAGATGTTGATCGAGTATTGTAATAGGTCCAGTTGGGCTCTTATGTCGAATGTCATGAAGAAATTGAGGAGCCCACAATTCCTCAATGTAGTGATACAATATTTTTCCTCCATGTCTACTCTGTCAACATCATCATCATCTCTCTCTTTCCATTCTATCACCATGATTAACTGATCTTCCTCCCTACAAGCAACGTTCAAATGGTTTACTATTAGTATTCATGCTAAAGAAATTGACTTTAAATTGTTTTCTAAAGAGGAATTTTCCACATTTTTGCACTCTCCAAGCGATGCAGTTGTTTTGAAAACAACAACACTGATCATCACCTTGCCCGTTTTAAAAATGTCATTCCGACACAATCCCGACATGGGACCCCCACGTCGATCCACTGGCACCATCGGTTTGAAATCCTCCTCCTAAAATTTAAATCATACCATGAAAAATAATGAAACAAGTATTCAAATGTAGGGAAGGAGTGTGCCTCTTACCTGGCATTGACGGTTTGTTTATTGACCTCCCAAATATCCCATGATCTGCTCCTGAAAAAGTGAGGTAAATGAGGGTAAAAAACTTCTTCTCAAGAGTGGGAAGCTAAAAATTGATTTTTTTTTACTTTCCCTATTTTTATGAGTGTTCAAAGTCACTTTAGGGTCTTTTTTATCATATTTTAATAATATTTTAAAGTTTTTACCTCGAAAACGAATTATGGGTTTGTTCTTGTGTAGAAACGAGATTAATTTCTTCATGGATGACATATTTACGAGTTTGAGTTTATTAATTTTTCATAATTGATTTAAAATAAATGAAAAATTAACCCTTTGGAGTCATCTTTCAGCTCATTTTTTATTCTCTAAACATGAAAATATTGTCTAGTTCTTGTCTTTTTGAGATTGTTAAAGTGCACAAAATGTCGTTTACCCAGTAGAAATTTACCCCTTTTTCAGGCTGGGATAAATTATTTACGAAAAAGGAATACCTTATTCAATCACAACTAAGAGGCTCTTTCAGACTTTGTTTACTACCTTTTAGGGTATGACAGACTATTTACAAAAAGGGTCATCTGGAGTTTTCTTTTTGCCTCTTTTCAAGCTCCCTAAACATGAAAAGACATCGAGTTCCTCCTTCCTAGGGCTCGTAAAATGTACTAGGATAGATTTTTCCAAAGGAAAAACTTATATAAAAAGCATATGCTATCCCCTTCAAGCTTGTATACAAAAATAATTGGGGTACTCACAATAAATGGTGGGGGAAAATGGAAAGTAGTAATCATTTTTGATGGCAGTATGTCGCTCTTGAACATGACATGTCTTATGTTTTGTGTCGAGTTGGGGATATCCGATATTCATCACTTTTACTCCATGTGTTTGGGAAATATTTTTTTCCTCACATGGCATTACCATTTAGATCAATGTGACCACTGATTCCATTTGAGTCAAATACTGCCAAACTTCAAAGTTGTGTCGCCGATATGTTCAAGAGAAGTTCCTTCTGTGTCTTATTCATTGCCTGATTCTCTGATCACTTTCGTTATTATCTTATTTGCTTCATCTCGTGTCAAAGATGTGGGATGCATTATGGCCCTCCTTCAATGGATATCTTCCTATCGACTTTAGCTGATTGTTAGGGAGGTTGATCTAGAGATCCATTTTTCATTACCTTAGAGCCTGCATGCCCTAATGGCAAGTTGTTCACATCCGACCCCAAATCTTACATAATTGGCCTTTGATCAGATGATTTCATGAGTGTTTTACGACACTTCCTTATTCTCATCTCATGGATTATACTGTTAGTACCTTGAGGGCCATTGTCACTATTGGTGGTTTCTCTCACATTTGTTATTAGTTTACATCATTTACTGGTAGTCAACAAATCTTCTTGCATGTTCAAATTCAACTCGTTTATTCACATGCCTAAATTTGTACTTGATCGGATCGTGACCAAGTGAAAGACCATGGGTTTTGTCTGATGAAGCCTAGCCTGCGAGGATATATATATTATTCATGATTGTACACATGACTCTTTCATTTGGATGGCTGCAACCATACCTTGAATCTGTATTTGTGATCCTTTTTATTTGGATGGTTGCGACCATACCTCAGATCATATTTCATGATCTATTTTATGAATGGATGCGTCCATACCTCAAGTCATGTGATTATTTCATAGATTTCAGTTATGTATATATGTGCTTGTTTGCGTAGGTTTTCCGATGAAGACGTCTTGGTCCTTGCACATACTCATAAAGCATTTCACCCCTCACTCTCATTCAATATTCATGCTTTAGGGGGCATATGTTACAAACAAAATTGTCAATGTCCCTCTACTCCCTGTTCCTGATCCTGGAGACCCCTAATAGTGACCCATGTGTAAATTTTCCATCATGAAAATGTGCCATCATATCCCTTAAAATATAATTTGTAAACTTTCCATTGACCATTCCTAAAGCAACTCGTTAAAAAAATGATTGTCACGAGCAGAGCGCCCTCTAAATGTATTTCTCACACCGATGGATTTTTTTTGTTCTGGGGCAATGTCGATCGAAACTATAATGAGAATCATGCCCACATCGATCCTCTTCTGGATTTATTTTTTGAAAATGGAAGTAAAGATTTGAGATCTAGAAGCTTCATGGTAGAGAGCTGGTTGTTTGTTCTTAAGGATAGAGCCAAGATTCTCCCTTTGGGATTTTTGTTCCTACAAAATTGGAACCATGCAACGGGATAAATCATTTCCCCACCTTAAGTGGATCCATGTTCTCTCTTCCCTTGCTATAAAATGGAAAACCTCCCATAGCTCTGTTAGTTAGAATAGAGATAGAAGACCAATAGAGAGATATTTGTTGCTATATGTATCGAGCGAGGGTTGAGACATTTTTCCCTCCACATCAAGTTGAAACGAGCACTTTGGAGACGTGCTTGGATCCAGACCCACCAAAGGAGAGCTACGATATCAAGGCGCATGTTGTAACTCCCCCTCTCTATCTTAATATAATAAAATTGATTCATGATTTACATTATCGTCTTTAATGTATGATTGGATTCTTATTTCATTGGATTATGAGTTCTACTTGATCAACTAGGTAGATTGTATATTCAAGATATATTTTATGCTTTCACATTTTTTGTTGTTTGCTCCCTTGTGCAAGTAACCAAGCACCGACAACGGTGGGGATCTAACTATGAAGCACAAAGGATCAAAGGATTTAAATGATGAACAACATCAAATCGAGGTAGGTGATCTATTAACAATCTGCATACATTTACAATCTAGGAAAGTAGGCTTCTAATTGTCCCCTGTTGTTACTAGACCCATCCTATGGCTAGAGGGATCATCTCTGTCTGCAGAGAGGATATTCCTACATAACAATAAGGGATATTTTTTTCATTATGAGCATTCTTTTGTAATGGAAGAGGAAGAGAGTTATGATTTCATTGTTTTAATTTGAGCTTATTTTTGAATATATGCAAGGTGATTGACTCCAAATTCATGGTGCATCATTGGAGTTCATTTGAAGTGCCTCTAGTAGAAAATGTCAACTTGGGAGGGGCCCTCAAGATTGTTAATATTATTCTCACTATATTTTTAATTGAAGTTTATTTTTTTCTCTTTTTTCATTCATCTAGTACCATAGATTTATTTTCAAATGCTATTTCTTGGGTTGTATGTTAGAATTATTGTTTTCTATTTTGAAGAACATCAAATTTTAACACAAGAGATCTCACCACTCACATGCATGTGCCATTAATTTAAGGCCCTTGTGATATCCATCGTTTCCTACAATTTGTTTTATTTAGTCGAATTTGGTTTTCTCATAGCTTAGCTAACCATTACAAGACTCCATTGAAGGACATCAAAACTGAAGTAAGATACTCGTGATTGATCACACATGAAAGAATGTGATCTGAGCCTTCATAGAAAAAGTTACTTATGTATCCCAGTGATGAATCCTTAGTGGAAATTTCATGCATCTTGTTTTTCTTTTCTCATATTGTCGTCGACTTTAGATTGGGCTAGACTAGGCTCCAATCCTGCATTTCTTTTGATTCCACCTTTAATTCTATGACTCCCTAATTGAAAATTTAACATTGGCAAATAATAATGTATATATATGGCCTGACATGTATAGGTAGTGATACATCTACAATTATTTAATATGCATAACTATCGAATTTTGGAGTATAATTATTTAACATCAATATGTAACATACAACACTCTATTTTGAAATCCACATACATGGTTACAATATCATATCGACTATTCCACATCTTATACCATGCATTTTAGTAACTAAAAAAAGCACCAAAATATTGTAACTGAGCATAGACCGAAATGTGGTGTATAGGGAGAACACATATCCTGTTGTAATATTGCAACCATGCATAGGAAAGCGGAAACTCCAAACATATTTGGGACATAAAAAATATTAAAGAACTTAGAACTTAAAATGGCCATTGTCATAAGGTCAATTATTCTCCTCCCAACCACTAAAAAGATACCAACAATGCAACTACCAACCCTATATTATGAATAATATCCTAATTTTCATATTAGGGATTCTAGAGTTCTATTTCACCTCCAACCTGCATAGAGGAACTTTTTTGTGGGCTTGTGTTGGTTTCCATAGATAATAATCCTCCACCCATCGACTAATGATGGGCTTCATAGATAAAATTCCATCCCATATTTCATGGATTCTAGAGATTGGCCGCCACCTCGAGGTTGTTCAAAAACTCCACCTAGTGTTGGGCATCCATAGTGCACTAAATCTGAGCACTCAACAAGGAATTAGTATAAGGAGGATTGAGGCCTCCACCCTTTAGCCTATGAGAGACTCCAAAGATGAAAATTCTCCACCCTTAGTCAGATAGATTACCCTAGAGAACTTAAAAAAATATTTTCAAAGAGTTCATGTCTGTGGTGAAATGGTTGGAATCTTAAAGGTTCACCCAGGGTTTCCCACCAGACTAGTTGGAAAGTAGCTAAGAAAAGCTATTATTGTTGTAAATTATTGTTGTATGAATGGTAGTGATGATCAAGATATTACATTATTGAAGTGTGTCTCTACCATTCTACATACAAAATGGACATGGCTACAAGTTTTTCACCCTTTGAATAGTAAGGACAATCAAACAGTTACATATTTGAATGGTATTCCTAGCCACCCAACGTGTAGGAGATACAAATGCCCTCTAAAAAATTTGTATAAGGTAATATAAAATGAAAATATGAGTTGAAATCAAAGTAATGGTTTTGATTATGCTGATCACAACATGTATTTATATTAATATAGATTCAAAAGAAATCATTTCTTGCTAAAATATGCCTTTGAATGTATACACTAATTAGGTAAAAAACAATAAAATGTCTACCACAAGTTCACCGTGTTAACCTCTACTGCTAAAAATCCCCCTATTTCCCTAATGATGCCTACCACATGATTCTAAACTTGTGCGTCTCTACTTTCTTTACAACAAATAACCTTGATGATGTTATTTAGATGCTTATCCATCCTTTTGCACTTCCTTCTTTCCTCATTTACTAGTTTTCTAATATGCTATTCTTCTCCTTCGTTTTGTCCTATCTTGACTTCCTAACTTTTTTTACTACCCCAATGTTGACTTTGGTTAGTTAGAGTCCAACCTCTCTTGACCAACGAATATTTCACAGATGTCTCTCTTGGCTCAATCATTGTTGATCAACCTTTTAGGCCAATAAGTGTTGTAGTATTTTTCCTTCTTTTAGATTCACTTTTCACCATCTATCTTCCTCCTAGTTCTAGTTCTAGAACCAACAATGTGTGAGAAAGAAATATGCTCCTCCAAGTGCCAATTACTGTAGTACCTATATATATGTGTTCTAAGTTTCATATTTTCACGACTTAGCCAAAGCAAGGAAACGAGCACACCCTTAATTTATATTCTTTGACCTTTTTATGATTTAGCTAACCTTTGTTTATTAGTTATATTCTTCTAATTAAGATAAGGTAAGGAATTTCAACCTTAGTTAGAGACCTTTCATTTCAAACAACCTAGGGATATATCAATAGGCCTAGATTAATTCATATTTAGAAACATAAATATGTGTCACAATAGCCAAATACCATCTTCTATAGCTAAGTGCCTACATCTTGTTTAATTTTACAATATTCATATAGGGTTTACAAAATCATATACATGACTTTATATATTTACATTATTCCCAAATAAAAATTACATATTTAAATCATGTTTATATACAAATCTTTGCATAGATATATTTATTATCTTCATCATCTATACACAGGAAAATAAGGAAGTAATTACAATGATCATACCAAATAATGGTGGCCAAGACAATAATTACACTATATACACAAATGCACCAAGATCGGGACCATAACACAATATGTACATACTTTTCAAAATAACCAAGGATCATTACAATTGCAATTATATGATATTTTAAGAAAATAAATAATAATAAAAACTTACCTTTATATCTAACATCAAGAACCCATATTCAATGTATAAATAAATAATTATCTCAACCAAGGAAAAATGAAATGACCATAACAATTTCTACAAAAGAGTAAATCTTTTGGCACTTTAAAAACATAATCATTCAGCATAAAATTTATAAAATATTACTTAAAAACATAAATAATTATAGTCTAAGTATTAGTTTGATTCAAAATCCAACCACACACTTCAATTTCCTAAATCCCTAAAAATAACTATGAGAATTCAAACTTGGGGAAAGGGAAGGTCAAAATTGTCCTTTAGACTCCAGACCTAAAAGGGTAAAATGATCAAATAAATATTTATAAAAATAAGAACTAACACATTAAGGAAATATGTAGTCAAATAAGTTTTTATTTGGAGATCACATTCATGCAATAAAAACATTATTTCTTCTGAATTCCCAAAAAGAGAGTTATAAGAAATTCAAAGATACATTGAAGAGAAACCATGGATTTAATAAAATAAAATATAATAAAGCATTGGTCTATTGAAGTCATTTAAACAATAATATAAATACAATAAAAAAATATATCATAGGTCCCATAGTGATAAAAAATTTATTAACATACTTCCTCCCCCTTTTCTCTTGAAAATTGAGGGTTTATATACAAATCCATGAGCCCTTGATATTATAAACTAAAGCTTCGTAAATAAAAATAGTTTTTTCCAAAAATGACATTAATAGTCTATCTGCCTTAAACTCTAAGGTCAAATCATAAATGCTTCAAAGTAAATAGACACAATTAACTAACCCAATATCCATAAGATGTGTTCCAGATTCTAGTGATAACCATGAAAACTATAATCTTAGGAATCATCACCAACATTCAGGAGATAATTAAAACCTATTTCAAATCAAGAAAATGTAGTCAATGATCTATATCATAAGTAACTTAAAGCGACTACAAAATCATATATTGTGTAACTGTTTATAAAACTAACAAACTAAATTTAAAAAAAAGCATGCAACAGTAAGCTTGTAACATGTGAATAGAAAATTAACATCATATTAGTTAACGTGGGTTTAACTCTAAGGATCTAAATTTAAAACTACTTTGACATTAGAATACTTGATGATAAAGTGTGTATCTCATGATTGCGGCTTTCCTTCAATATGAAAGCTATGTAGTCTTGTTGATTTTCCCTAATGTGCTTCATCATTCTCATTGCTCATTTTCCTATTGAAGCTACTTAGAGTCTATGTTCCACACATGGGACCGTTACACATAGTGTTGTTGCCAATAGACGCTCTAAGCACATCTATCAAAACTAGAATTATATTAGCATTGGTTATCACAACTATCACCATACTAAGCAAGAGTATTATCATCAATAAATTCAAAATTGTGATTTGGTTAAATATTCTTTTTTGATGCAAGCTTGTTGAAGCTACTAGAGTCTATGTTCCAGACATGGGACTGTTACACATAGTGTTGATGCCAATAGATGCTCTATGCACATCTATCAAAACTAGAATTATATTAGCATTGGTTATCACAACTATGAGCACCCTAAGCAAGAGTATTATCATCAATAAATTCAAAATTGTGATTTGGTTGGGGCTTATTCTTTTTCGATGCAGGCTTGTTGAAAGACCTGTTATCAACATGCATCTCTTCAACAAGGAAATTTTTATCTCTATATTTTTCTGCTCGAGATATTGTTCAAGCGATTTGGCTATTCTTAACTCAAGATTGAAAAAATAAACCTGGATGATTTTTTTCTTGTTTTTGTGCATGTTTAGAATGACCACTTTGGTATGGGGAGGTTGGTTTAACATCACCGATAAATTAGTGTTCTAGTTTAATGCGTTGAAATCCTATTGTCCTCAACATGCTTTGTGTTATACGTGCATGGGCTAAATTATGGGGTTTTACTCTAGCTTAATCACATAAGTTTAACCCATTATACTTGCACAAGTTATCAAGGAGAAAATTATCAACACCATCAGTCTCAAAAACCACTTAATCAGTTTCTCAAATAGTGGGAGAAACCCTATAGGGTTTTTTTTTCTGTTAGTAACTTGGGATTATTTTTAAATCATTCAAGTGAAGGAATGATTCCCATGAATCTATAGACTCAATTAAATGGCGTTTAACCGTAATTTAAATCGACTCATGATGGAACAAGTATCCTTATGGGTTCATGTGCTCACATTGGTATAATTTAGTCGTTTTATGCAATATCTTACGTAAATAATATGAGAGATTGAGCTTAAAGCCAAGAAAATTCCACTAACATCCATATTTTATATAGAAAAAAAAAAAACCATACCTACCGTGATAAGTGATAAAAAGCGTAATAAAATAAATCAAGTATTGTCATTTGGTTTTGAGAGGCTTTATACACATGCATTTCACATCATAGGAGTAGTTCTTTGAGGCCAAAAAATGAAGCCAAGGAATGTCGTGAAAATGGATTGTTTTTTACTAGCTCTTGTCATCACTATATAGATGGGCTCATGAGGTATAAATTTCATGTATACTTGCATTTCTATATCACGACGACTCACTTTTGTACCATGTAAAGTGGAAGAAAAATATTTAACCACATAATCGTTGTAGTCAGAAAATATTTTGTTGAAATCCAACCATCCAACCTCGCGGAATAAAGTAATGTATTCCTCATCTGGCTATAATCTCGCTGCCAATAAGTTATATTTGAAGTACATGTGCCATGATATAATGAATATCATTTTTTCATTCATAAAATTCAAACAATCCTGCACAAAGAAACCCTATCCTTACATAATGACATGAAAAATAAAAACTCGAAACTAGAATTCAAAGAATGTGGTGATAGAACCCTAGGACATGAATGCCAACTAGAATGGAGTACAACTATACTGAGTAGTAATGATATTGGTTTAGAGTTTTCATAAACCCATATATTTTGATATATATCAATCATGTGATGAGTATCTATATGTCAAAGCCTACGTTTTCAAAATCAGACAAATGGAGGCATGTCATAATACATACACATGATTTATTCCATATCAAATGCCATCACATGTACACACATAACCCACAGTAGTTAAGTGTTGAATATAAGAATTATTACTTATCACATTCATAGATTTATAGATATTTCCCATTAATTACGAAAGAAAAGAATGTGCATGGTGTTAAATTGCATTACCTCATGCCATAATAATCAACCATCCAAAAAGAAATGACATGGCTTCGAGATGGAAGGACCAATATAAGAACAAAATAATAACACCATTTTCACATGTAGAGTTGATTCAACTATCCTCTAGTGTCATGAAATTTCCCATTATAACAAACGGATTGTGATACCTATGAGTTTATAGAGATGGTGTAACATTTTCTATGTTGCAAAATAGTTATCAAACAATTTTCTTTAGTATTTAAAATGTGGACTTAAGTTATTCTGATATCATCATCAAAATATGCACCAATGAAATGAAAACCATTTCAATGTCTAAAAGAAATAAAAACACAAGGATAAAAGTTATACTTAGGAATATTAATCATCATTCAAGGTTACGAAGGCAAAGTAATAAAACATGAAATAAACTGATAGGTAAGGAGATGAGCCCATTTCATTTGAAAAATGTAAGGGGAGTCTATTGGGTGGTCATGAATATTGAAGGAATTTGAGGTGAAAATATCCAGACTCCAAGATGAGCATGGGACCTAAGAAAGAGAATATATGATATTGGTCTAATTTAGGCCCTTCTAAGAATATTCATTTGTTAAAATCTCCTAGATCACTATACATAGTAGACCAAGAACAAAAGAAATGAAGATGGGACATAATAGGGGTGATCGCCACATATACATCCCAAACACATCCAAGTCATAAAATAAATGGGTGATACATATGTATGTGGTTTGTGTCCGAACCATGGATTCCCAGATGAACCATGGAGTCCCATACTAGCCTAAAATATATCCAGATCCGTGGATCGAGACAAGGAAAGCGCAATAACGAGAACTATTTGTAGTTAGATTATATTATGGGTTACATAAATAATTTGTTTTTTCTTGCTTTTCATACAATGCCCCCTCATGGAGATAACAAAGAGGACTCCTCACAACTATTAAATGATGGCATCACTAAATGTTAGGTTGATTCTCTTAGAAAGTATCATCATCAAGTTACTTTCTACATAAAACTATGCATATTTTCATTATTTTTTTTAGTTCCCATTAAGATTTTCCATCAGGTTGCCGAGGAGGTGGATGAGAGGCTTCCTATTCCCTCTACATGTGCAGGCATAAATAGTTATGGATGCATGCAACCATGACCCATTGGCATGTGGGCAACCCAACCCAGTTTAGCTAGATTTGTTTAATTACTATATATGTTTATAGAATTAATGTATTTTTTCAAATTGTGAATTTTGTATTATTTATTTTTTATTTATATTATCAATTTTTACTTTTATAACATTTACACTTTTCATTTATCTAAATTATGTAAAAAAATCTCTATAATTAATAATTTTTTTAGAGCAACCTGAATTTAGTAATACCACACTCTATAATATTTAAATTAATTTTATAATTCATGATATTTTGAACAAATTTTTCTATTTTGGAAAATTAAAGACTTATCACATACTATGTAGACTACAAAGTATTTATTCTTTAATTTCTATAATTTCTTTAACTTGAATTAGTACTTATGACATCCAAACTACCCATTATCTGTTTGACAAATAAAAGTGAAACTAAGAAATCTTAAAAAATATCAGTTTTTTATTTAATAAATCTATATATAATTAATTATTTGTTTAATAAAATATATATATTTATGAAGGAAAATATAATTAAAATTTCTAATTAAAAATATGCTTTTAATTAAAAAATGTGCTTTTATTAGTAGTTATCAAAATATTTGATTTTAAGACATAGAAGCTTCATGAACCTCAACAAATGGAAAAAATCACAAGGAAAAAGTCATCAAATCAAGGCATCTATAACTTTCAAAATAAAACAGCTTTATCTTTAGTAGTTATATTTTCTAAATAAACATATTTACTATAAATATTCAAGACACTTTTTGAAAGCCTTTCACTCAGATATATATTTGTACAATGCCGAGAGCCTCTTCCCACTATATAAAGAATTGAAATATAAAGTATTTGAAGTTACCAATCATTAAAACCATAAACTATAAACTAGTTATATAATTGTTGATTTGAGGTTTCTGCGATTTATGTTGTTGTTTGTACACTCTTCCAGATTAATCACATCCATTTTTTATGTAATCAACGTTTCAAACCAATCCTTTGTGGTTCATCATCTTGATGAATGAAAATGCTCGATATCATAAGCAGATAGTTATGCATAATTTCATAAAGAATGTTTACTATATTGGATATATAATAAGATTTATACATTTTTGAGGAGCGATAGGGTGTGTTCATTTGCGCGATCAAAGGTTTCAGACATAGAGGAGTTTGGATATGGCATGAAATCTTCAGCGCAGGGCACTGAAAATACAATCGTTTGCAGGAACATTGAACGACCTGCAGACGCAGCTAGCCAAAGACGTGATGGAGAGGCACGCTTTAGAGGAAAATACTCAACTCCTCACTTTGAAATGATTGAAAGATACCACACTGTGGCGTTTCACCTCTAGTCAATCGACTTTATCCAACGTATCTTTCTTTTCCTCTGCCTCTCTGCCTGTATTCACCTGTGTAAGATAACCTTTCACACAACAAAGTCTATTACCAAGTATACGAGTTACTAGAGTAAATTACAAGCCCCATAAATTTAAAGATGTGCAAAACTTCATTTACCCTTTGGAGGATGTCTTTTTGACGTGATCTTTTTGAGTTCGGAGGATTTCTTTTTTCAGGCAACTTTTATACGTAGTTACCAAAAAATAAAAATAGTTATTAAATAATAAAAAATAAATTTGAACTCACAACTAAAATAACATGTGAGAATAACATAAGTATGTATAATTGAAGAAATTTATGACTTTTATAAGTAAATATCAATATCTACAGTCATTGTAAGTTTTAAAAAGCACAAATCTAGTTTGAACATGATAAATTTTGAAAAGAACAAATCTAGTCATGTTTTTTATGGAAGAGATAAGAGCCATGACAACTATTTCTATCCCGTAAACAAATCCATTTTATAAAGAGTGAGATCTATCATGAACATAATAATAGTGAACAAACAATATGAAAATTCTAAAACTTTTGACAAAATACTTATTATGTCATATTTATTATTCTTTCATTTAATGACTAAAAAACTTTTCTATCTATTTAACTATCTTGTTGTTTTTATATACCATATATATGCGCTCAAAAGTATGCTATCCAATCAAGCTTTTTTTGTATGATTCATCTCCAACGACCTAGTCTTTCATCATGTTTATCGTGAAAGCCTCAACTCTCAGCACCTGGCAATAAAATTGAATCAATCACTCAATGTGTGAAATACTTGAGCTACAAAGATGACTACAGATTGGCGATGAAATATTAAACGAAAGATGACCACGTACGCCGAAGGAAAAAATGGCGAAAATTATTTCTCTTCTAGGTCGCGATCTGCGATAGTATGCGTATGCTTCTTCCAAGGCGGTAAGGCAAGGTCATTTCGTCTCGCTGCATCTTTCGCAGAAGACGCAGCTGGAGCTACGCCACCCTCGTGCACATTTGCTGGTGAAGAGACGCGATTTGACCATGTCATACGCTCTCCTTCCAGCTTCCCGTACTGATTGAGTCCGCCATTACTTTTCACGAGAAGAGACGCAGAGTTTTGGAGCTACGCCACCCACGCTTTGCGTCACGTCGCTTCCCTGGAAATCACAGCAGAGAATTATAGTTTGTACAAAAATTGACACTATGTGATTAACAATAGAGTAAGTTGAGACAACCCCAAGGGGTTTTTTGTACATGTTTTATCATAACCTTTATTCTACTTTATAACTCTGATCCAGAAATCAAAGAAAATGGCTACGAATTTCACAAGTTATTAGTTTATAACTTGATCCACAATGAAAGAAAATGGCTAGCTATGTCACAAGTTATCATTGGCATGGTGATGTATTGACGTTCTCAAGTTAAAATGGTGGCTAAGGACACTCAAAAATTCAAAATAGATATATGTTATGGAATCCATATTGTCTACAAACCATCCAAATTTTCCATCTTATACAACAATTTCTAACAATAACTCGCTCAATTTACTCTCAATTTTTTAAACCCCAACCCATGACCCATGTGGGGAGATCACAAAGTGTAAAATCAAATATTCATGTGGTTTTTTTAAAGAGTTCATAAACAAAAAAAATAATGAGAAAGTCAATATTGTGGTATAATAATTGATTTTTTGAATCATTGTGACAAAACAAAACATCACATTAGCTCATAGAATATATCTAATGCTATAAGGAACTCGAGATGATAAACAAAAGTTTTTGAATCATCATAACTAGGTGACAACCAAAACTAAGTTGTAGCCACAAAAAAAAATCACAACAACTCATAGAATATATCCAAGGTTGCAATGAATCACATACATAGTGATGGACCTCATGGGAATTTTAGTGCACATAAAACACCACCCTAAAAATTATATACTCTTGATCAATTTAGAATAACCTAAGATTTCTAGATTGGATGTGGAGGTGGGTTGTACAATCATTGAGGATTCTTCTTAAAGGGTAAGGGAATTTAGACACTCTATCCTTCCACCAAATCTATAAAAAGTGAGACTTGTAGATTATAGTTTTTAATAAATTGACACTATGTGGTTAAGAATAAGTTACAAACATAAGTAATAACCACCAAATCTATAAAAAAATGAGACTTGTAGATTATAGTTTTTAATAAATTGACACTATGTGATTAAGAATAAAGTTACAAACATAAGTAATAAAAGGAATGTACACGAGGGCCATGGTAATTTGTAATAGTATTTTGTATTTGTATTTTTTTAAATGAATATTGTTAAATGTGTAATTCAGTAAAATGTATTAAATTGATATTCTAATTTTTAAGATATTTATTTCAAAAATTCAAATTATGGTGAGTTTTGTTTTATTAAGCTTTACTCTAGATGTGTAAAGAATGAATCTATCTCAAGTCCCAAACAAGATTCTTCTTTCTCTTCTTATTCTAGCTTGCACCTTAACACTCCTCCTCCTCCTCCTTGAACAAATTTAAACTATGAGGCACAAGGTGGTTGTTGCATATAGGAACATTTAGATATGATAAGAAAAATGTGATACTCTATTGTAATTTTCTCTACAAATGTGATGGAAAGTGTGCCCTAAATGTTGACAATTTCATGGTTAATGTAGTATAATCTACATGAAAATTTACATTGTTGTGTACAATATCAAGAATACTATGCCCAATATCGAACACCATAGAGCAAGACATGTTCATCAATTCAACAATTCATGACTTGCTTCCAAATCTCTCTCGATGCTAGAGTTGTTTTCTCAATAAACTTGTTTGTATATAGGAGCATCTAGCTGTCATAATAAAAGTGTGATAATGTGTTATAATTTTCTCTACAAATTTGTTGGAGTTTTTTTCTCAATAAACTTGTTTTTACTGCTCTTAAGTGATGAAATCCATATTATTTTCATATAGGAGCATTTAGCTCTGATAAGAAAAGTGTGATACTGTGTTATAATTTTCTCTACAAATGTGTTGGAGTTTTTTTTCCAATAAAATTGTTTTTACTGCTCTTAAGTGATGAAATCCATCATTGAGTCATATAGGAGCATTTAGCTCTTATAAGAAAATTGTGATAATGTGTTATAATTTTCTCTACAAATGTGATGGAAAGCCTGCCATGAATTTTGGCTATTTCATTGTTAATGTAATATAAGCTAAATACAAATTCATTTCTTCTACATAAGATCAAGAAAGCTATGTTGAGTAGCTAACACTGAGAACAAGCCATGTTCACCAATTCCATAAATTGCTACCGAATCTCTCTCGCTGTTGGAGTTATTTTCTCAATAGCCTTATTTTTACTTCTCGAAGTGATGAAAGCCACCTCTCCATACATTTTTTATTATATTCACAAAGAACAAAAGAAACCAAATTCATATATGTGATACTGAGAAAAACAAGAACATGGTAGACACCAAGGAGATCACCTGGTAAAGAATAATGTGATCTTTTGAATATTTTCAAAGATCATGAAGAAAACTAATACATAGGTGACTCAATAGGAAGTGATCAATATTAAATATGGAGGAACTGCACTCAAAAAGTACCTTTGATTTTTGAAGGTAGAAAATCACAATCTATTTCTTTATTCATGAGGCATTCATGTTGGTATGATCAAGCAAGGTCTTTAACTTAACTTCGACTTAATTTTTTTAATTTTTTTTGTTAATATTTAAAATGTTACATGTCAACTCCATATTAAAAAATAAATGAATTACAAATCTTCCTTTAAAAAAATCTATTAATGAAATAACAATTCTTTCTCTTTAGCTCATATTAAACTTTTTCAAATATATATATGTTTGTTTTATATAGTATATACATAGTTGCCTTAGGGCATTCCCTTTGCAACATGTGGTGCAATTGTCTAGTTATGTATGTGTGTGTTTTCACAAGAATTCTCAAAAATCCGATAATGCAACTCAATACAAACAATTTAAACTAAAGTTTTTAAAAAACTCTATCATATTTTGAATTACAAATTAACCATAAAAATGGTCGTGAAAAAGGCCATATCGTCTATAATTTAGATTAATCCTACAAATAATAGCTATAAAGTAAGAACCATGTTATCATATATATTAAAAATAATAATTTAGTAGGAATATTTAAATTTAATTAATAAGCATGTAAAAACCTTAATACTTTATAAGAAAATTATAATATAACGAAATATTGGGTCCAATTTACATTTGCAAATCAGATTTGTTACAATACCATAGACCAATACCATGTTTTATCAATACCACATGCCCAAAATCCATTTTTTAATTTCAAAACTAAAACATTTTTATAAACAGTTTATTTTAATTTTATTTTATAACATATTTTAATTAAATCTAAAAGAAAAAAATTATAATTACTTTTGATGAGGGAGAATGATCAAAGGAAGAAGCAAGACATTTATAGTTGTAAAAATTGAAGTGTTTTTTATTGATTTATTTATTTTATTTTTCTTTTATTAATTATAAAATACAAATGAATAAATTAGATATATGATAATTTAAACTAAAGATAATTAAACTAATGAGTAAGATATATGGATAATCAATTTCTACCATGATTTAATTTGATAGCCATTTTTCTCTGACTAAAGTTGTTCGAGTGCTTCTCAACCTTAAACGAATCTATAATGAGATTTTGGAGTTGTAAAATGGAAATAGAGAAAAGTATTTTTGGTTTGGTTAAAGACATACTAGATGTTTAAAAATGAAAAAGTGCTCATTTAATGCATACTTTTATAGAAAAAGATAATCAATGGGAGAAATATGTTCTTTAACTCGAGCTTTGAAAGGAGTCAAAATAGACATGTATGATTGCACATGAACAAGGAGAATCTGGCGAGATCGCTGAATTCAATATGGGGAAAACATCTTGTTTGAGTTTGGTGGAATACTTCTTGCTTCAAAGTGTGTGTGATGCTTGGAAAACAGTCTCATCTGTCGTTTTCTGCATGAGTACAATAATCGTAAGTAGTCCCTTTTATGCATTGGGAGATAATAACTGAGCTATATTTCAGGAAGGAGACGCAGACTGGACCTCACGGCCACTCCCGCTGCTGCTGCTACTTCAAAGAAATCGCAGGACATTAAAGATATAGCGAGCGGAAAGGCAAGGTCATCTTCATGCAGAGACGCAGATGGAGCTACGCGCCACGCTGCCATCTTTTGCAGGAAGGAGACACCTGGGTTGGACCTACGGCCACCTCGCTGCCGCTAACTTCCCAGTTGGATTGAGTCTACCAAGTGCTTTCGCGGGAAGCCACGCAGTTGGAGCTATGCTGTCTTTCGCGGGAAGAGGAACGCCAGTTGGAGCCTACGGCCACGCTGACTGCTGCTTCGGAAGATCGTGCCATGGGAGATTCAAAAGCATACCAAGCAGCTGCCAAAGGGCAGCGATGGAAGCGTTAGAGAAAACTCTCAACTCCTCACTCAATCGAATTGGGGACCCACAACTGTGGCGTTCACCACTTTTGGTCAATATTGCCCTATCCAACGTAACCTCTTTCTCCTCTGCCTCTCTCTGCCTGTGGCTTTCACCTGTGTAAGATAACCTTGCACACAACAAAGTCTATTACCAAGTATACGAGTTACTAGAGTAAATTTTAAGCCCCAATAAATTTTGGTTTTGGAGGATGTAAATTATAAGCACACATCTAGTTTGAACATGGTAAATTTTGAAAAGAACAAATCTAATCATGTTCTTTATGGAAGAGATAAGAGCCATGACAACTATTTCCATCCCGTAAACAAATCCATTTTATAGAAATTGAAATCTATCATGAACATATCAATACTGAACAAACAACATGAAAATTCTAAAACTTTGACAAAATACTTACTAGAAGTATATGAGTTACTAGAGTAAATTATAAGCCCCATAAATTTAAAGATGTGCAAAAACTTCTTCTCCTCTTTTTGGTTTGGAGGATTTCTTTTTGACCTGATCTTTTTGGTTCGGAGGATTTCTTTTTCAGGTGACTTTTTATTAGTAGTGCCCAAAATAGTTATTAAAGAAATTGATAAATAATAAAATAAATTTGAACTCACTGTTTTTTTAAATAAATATTTGAGACTATTTTAATATTTGAAAAAAAATAATAACATAAGTATGTATATTGAAGAAATTTATGACTTTTTTATAAGTAAAGACCAATATCTGCATCATTGTAAGTTTTAAAAAGAACAAATCTAGTTTGAACATGATAAATTTTGAAAAGAACAAATCTAGCCATGTTTTTTATGGAAGAGATAAGAGCCATGACAACTATTTCTATCCCGCAAACAAATCCATTTTATAAAAATTGAGATCTATCATGAACATAGTAATAGTGAACAAACAATATGAAAATTCTAAAATTTTGACAAAATACTTATTATGTCATATTTATTATTCTTATTTAATGACTAAAAAACTTTTCTATCTATTTAATCTATCTTGTTTTGTTTTTATATACCATATATATGGCTCAAAGGTAAGCACATTCAAGCTTTTTTTTGTAACATTCATTCCCAACGACCCAGTCTTCTTAGTGAGTGCACAACTTTATGCATTCATATTAAAGTCCATGACTCTAAAATGAGAAAATTATCAAAACTTAACTACCAATAAAAGACAAATATAAACCCAATAAACACCATGTTTATCATGGAAAAAGCCTCAACTCTCAAGAAAATCTAAGTAATAAAATTGAATCAATCACTCAACAAAGCTAGGCCAAAAGCTTGTGTTTTTTCTTATTGTTTGTAACTAGCAAGAAAATACGAACATAACACAATATACAAAACATTGATATGATCGAAAAACCTTAACTCAGAAGAACAGAGGACAAGCGAACTAGCCGATGGAAAATTTTTATTCCCTTATCAAAAATAGGCCAAGAAGATCAAGTGAGCCTTCATTATTGAGATTTCACTGCACACCTTTATGACTATCACAATGACTTCTTCCAAGCCTTTTAAAGGGTTCATTACATGTAATCCACATGCACAAAACCATGGAAACCAAAATACCATGAGCCAAAAAACCACTACTATGAGCCGATCAATTTTGACTTTTTTCCCAAGTCAAGTTTACCGAACAATAGCCACCATGCAATGTATGCTTATCTTTTACTTTTTTGTGTTTTCTTGAATTTTTTTCTTGAAATTATGTCCCTAGTTTTGTTTATATATATTTATGTATGTGTGTGTTTTCACAAGAATTCACAAAAATCCGGTAATGCAACTCAATACCTTAAAAAAATACCCATGGGGCACTCGAGTTATGCACACTAAACAATTTAAACTGAAGTTTTTAAAAAACTCTATCATATTTTTGATTAAAATTAATCAGAAAAATGGTCGTGAAAAAGGCCATATCATCTATAATTTAGATTAATCCTATAAATAATAGCTATAAAGTAAGAAAAAATGTTATCATATATATTAAAATAATAATTTAGTAGGAATATTTAAATTTAATTAATAAGCATGTAAAAACTTAATATTTAAAAGAAAATTATAATATAACAGATATTGGGCCGAATTTACATTTGTAAATCAGATTTGTTACAATACCATAGACCAATACCAATACCATAGACCAAAATCCATTTTTAATTTCAAAACTAAAACATTTTATAAACATTTTATTTTAATTGTATTTTATAACATATTTTAATGAAATCTAAGAGAAAAAAAATTAAAATTACTTTTGAGATATATCTAAATTCTCTATTACAATTGAATATATAACATATAAATAGTACTTATAAATTATGATACATTTTACCATATAAATTAAAATAATAGTTTTGTAACCATATAAATTTGATTAAGAAATATTCTTCTACCCGAGTAACAATATTTTTTAACCATGTATATTCACCCTGAGTTGACCATCGATGTTATTAACTTGTAAATAGACCTTGTCAAAATACCATGGTCCAATATTATAGGACATTAATATTCAAAGCTCTAGTTTTCCATCTATATTATAAACTTGTAAAGAGGCCTTGTCACAATATAGTGGTCCAATACTATAGCACATTAATACCACACACCCTAAAATTATCTATCATTTCACAATGGATTTTTCTTTAGTGAGACTTTTTGGAGTTTGTTCAGAAAAGGAAAATTTTGAGGTGAAATCTTGATTTTTATTATTTAAATTTGTTTTTTTTTACCGTATATATAGATTCAACACACTGAAAAACACATTGGGCACTTAAATTATGCAAGCTTTACTCATGAAGATTGTCCATATTTTATAGCACCAATAGACACTCCCATCCCAATATGGATTGAAATAAATTTGTAAAATATTGAGAGATTTTTTTTTGTGTGTGTTGAAACACCGTGAATAATTTTTAAGCCCGTGCAACGTTTCGTGGACACCCACCCCTTCGGGGATTTGGGAATTTAATGATGACAAACTAGTGTTGTGGATTCTTTTTATATAAAGAAGTTATGAATTAGACATTAACAAATAATAATAAAATAATAAACTAGGCTTTTAGAGAATAATATTAAAATATTAATACAAATGAAATAATTAAAGGAAAATTAGATAATTAAAAGGAAATAGTAGTATATTTTTTTTTGTAAGCTTAGGTAGTTCCTTCCATTTTCTATTAATAAAATCCGGGAAAAATATAAAAAACTAGACCTCAACTCTGCCGCAGGGAAACCAGTATTTCGGCCATCGAAGTTCGGAGTATGTCAACCAAAACATAAAAAAACCTTAATAGTCTATACTATATCTAACGATACTTAATATCTAAGTCTCGGAGATAACAACATATACAAAAAAAAGTACTAGCCGCTAAAAATGAAGTAAAACATTTGATCATGAAAACCTTAATCTTCTTCGCATTCCACCGGTGTTGGATCTTTCGCATTGGACCCCGGTAATTCAACTTCAACTCGTCGCATGGGACTTGATTTCCTTCTCCAACCTTTCAAGCCTCACATATCGATACAATTGTCGAAGTTTGATTTCCTAGATGTTCTCGTTAATATCTCGCTAAACTTGATTCCGGCTTAGTTTCTGCTATCGACATGACTTCCTTAGCTAGTAGGCATTTGATTAACCAAAGAAGTTCTAACTAATTGTTGAAACAAGAAAATTCAACCCCATGTATGCCCCGGGTCATTCACCACATTCTACGTGTCCTCGGAAGCCATTTCATCCTCCCCTGTCCAAGTTTATTAAAACCTTAGTTTCCCAACCATAAATGCGGGAGCGTACCAAATTTGGGATTTTTTTGAAGAAAATGTATTTGAACTAGCGATTGCGGATGTTGTTGCAGTAGATTTTCTTCCTCTTTTCCTCGATGCTCGCTCGTAAAATCGACTCGTTTTCCTTTGTCTCCCTGGGCTTCCTTCCTCTTCTAACCATCTTAAAGTAACTTGACAAGGAATCTGCTAAAGTTACCATCTAAAAAAACAACACCAGTCAGTATTCCACGACAAGATTCGAGACTCGAAATGCGAGAGAGGTTCCATCATCCGGGTTAGGCTCCGTGAGAAAAGACATGAGATAAAAAGATAAACTCGACAACAATGCAATCTAACCGAGCAAGAAAGAAATGAAGAGCAACCGACAGATTGTTGCCATGACACAAGATAGATATGGACAGAGTGTTAGAAGGTAAAACCCGAGTCTAGATACCAATATAGAGATAAAAAGGTGAAAAATATTGCCCACATATCATCCTCGAGACCCTATTAACAAAATTTCCAAATATGAGCGAGACAAGAGAAAAACAAGCGAGAAAAAACAAGCCTCTGCTACAAGAAAGTGAAGAAAGTCCTTCCCAACATAACAAAGGCATCAACATAACAAAGGCAAACTATTTTAACTTTCAACAAAATATTTATCCGTAATTTTCCGACTCTTACCTGTGCCTCCTATTAGAGATGAAATTACAAACAAAAGAAAAGGAGAGACAGACAGACAAAGACATACCCATTCAAGGTATTTACAGAGAATTTTTTGACAGGGATGACAACCATTTTTTTTTCTAAATAAGAGTAATCTATTAACAGAGTGATAAAAATACAACGTGACCGCAGTAAAAAACTACTGCCTTGGAGGCAGAAATGTCATGAAAACCAGTTGTGGAGACTGCCCTTTGATCGGGAAACCAGTCAAACAAAGATAGCCAAAACCCACGCAGGGGAGCCAGTTGTGATTTTTCTGAGTTTGCATAGGACCAAAATTATACAAAAATAAGCTGAAAAACCTTGAAACCACTTGAACAAAGACAAGCCCAATAGTGTGGGCAGGAGGAACATAAGAAAGACAAGCAGAAGGCATACTAATCATCAGGAGGCTCTTCTACAATTCGACACCAACCTGCAACCATCAAGTCTCTGGCCAGAGCTTCCTCGGATTCAGAGGGACCAGGATCAGCAGGAGCCATAACCACATCAGGAACGCTGCTGGCTGGAACCTCCGGCACCTGCAACGACGCACTGCCAGCCTCCATCTGAAAATTCGAAGTCTGGGTAGGATCCATCTCAGGGCCAGTAGGAAGGGCGCTGGACTCCTCATGAAAAACCACCGTGAAGAGCGCAGTGATTCTTGGGCGAATCAGGGAGCTGGTGAAGGTAAAACGCGCAGAACCTGTTGTGGGAGGAGGCGAGGTAGCAGGAGGGCGGGGGGTAGGGGAGTACCAACCAAGATGGGTGTCAAGATAGCGCCCCCTTCCACTGCGTGTGCGAGGGTAATGGCCGGGCATTATGCCACTGGAGAGAGAGGCTGAGACCGAAGATGGGCTGGAGTGGTCTCTTGCAGGACGACCCCTTGTGCCTCCACGATGACTCCGAAGCCTGTGGCGCAAACGAGGCATTGCGGAAACCAAATGTATCCAAGCAGCGACAGTGGCAGGGGTATGGGAACTTGAAACCAGAACGGTGATCCGAGACAAATGCCGAATGTGCAGAAGAGGTTGCACTTCAGTCGAACTGGAGCTCTGCTTCAAGTGATGAACCCCCTTCAGACTGCTCAAGATGGCTGAATTGACGATAACGATTCCACGCAAGTAGAGAGCCGAATTGATACCAGAGAGGAGAAGGAGGTGGACGCAATGCGTTGGAGACCTTGGCATCATGGTCTTATCGTGACTCCATCCCTTAATCTTCCTGCACGCTTGTTGGAAATCCCCCATAATAACTGATGCATTAAAGAGATTTGCGCAGAAGCGAGTGATAGCAGAGGCCAGATCGGTGGGCATGAGGTGAGGTACAAAACCAGTTGGACCGGATCCTTTGGTTTCTGCGAGATTTAAATGCACAAATCCGTTACAAATCAAACTGAGATCTTCGTTGTCCGGGGTGGGCAGGTGTCGAACCACCTCGCCGCACCTTTGTCCCATCGGATTAGACATCCGTCGGAGCACCCGCATCCGGGAGATAGATAACAACCTTACTAAAACCCATGTACAACAAATTACTGTAAAAGAGCCGAACCAACCCATTAAAGAGCTGAAGCAACCAGTAAATATAGCAGAATTCGAAAACCATTATCTTAACAATGCACGGATCAGAATGAGGAAATGAAAACTGTAACCAAGTTCTAACCAAAGATTTTGATAACAGAACAAAAACCTGTTGAGGAAGAATAAGCCTACAACCAGCTTCATCAACCTTCTGAATTTGTTCATACCAGAACCAACCAAATCTCCATTCAAAAAAATAATCTAAGAAAACCATTACCATTTTCCGCATTCGACAAAAGTCAGAAATATTTGGGTCAGAGGGTAAGTATGATGATACATACCAGTTATCTACCCAGCCCATCATCCTTAACTTTCGCTGGAGATAACCCCTAAACGCGCAACGAGCTTCCAAGAAAGAGCACAATGCACAAATCCAAACATTACCACAGTATACACTGCATCCTCGTTTCTTTTTCCAAAAGTTTCCCTGATGTACTGGGCTGCATACCTGTACCGGAATCACATAGGTACTTCTTGTACTTATTACATTTGGTGGCGGAAGTCCCATCGACCATTATCCTCCGTGATTGCGTTTTCCATGTGGTGGTCGTCCTCCCCACGTGGCAGTTACGATCACCAACATATTAAGATTACGCTCGACCTCCCCCTCGCTACAAAAAAATTAGAATAATAATAAGAGGATGAGATGATTTCAAAATAACCATATTTGAAAATGAAGGAGAATGATCAAAGAATGAGAACAAACATTTATAGTTGTCAAATTGAAGTGTTTTTATTTATTTATTTATTTTCTTTTTCTTTTTCTAATTATAAATACAAATGAGTAAATTAGATATATGATAATTTAAACTAAAGGTAATTAAACTAATTGGTAGGATAATGGATAATCAATTTCCCACCATGAATTCATTTATAACCATTATCTCGACTAAAGTTGTTCGAGTGCTTCTCAATATTAAACGAATCTATAAAGATTTTGGAGTTGTAAAATGAAACAGCGGAAAGTATTTTGGTTTGATTAAAGTATACTAGATGTTTAAAAATGAAAGAGTTCTCATTTAATGCGTACCTTTATAGAAAAATATGATCGATGTGAGAATTATGTTCTTTAACTAGAGCTTTGAACGAATGCCTAGTCCAAACGATGTATGATTTTCCACATGAACAACAGATCTAGTACATCACTGAATTCAACATGGGGAAAACTTATCTTCAACACATTGGAATATTTTCTTCAAATTTTTATGATGCTTGAAAAGAATCTTAATGTTTGTTTTCTGCAGAATTTTTACAATAATTTAAGTAGCCCCTTTTATGTATTAGGAGATAACCTTGAGCCTACAGAGGAGATAAAGGAGGGTTGATGGGTTTGGAATTATATAAGCCTTGAAATACTTATTGATCAGATAAGAGGAATAGAATTAGGTTTGAAGGCATAGACTAGGTGGGTTTTCACTGAGGGAAGGAATCGAGGAGTATCAATTTTAAGGGTGCGGTGGATGAGGGATTTAATAATGTCATATATTTCATATGAGTGGCGGTGAGAATTTGTATCATGATTAGAATCAATGTGGGTATTTTTCTATAAATTTGATGGGTTATGGAACCATCAGTAATCTTGGTGAAAAGAGCATCTAAAAAGGGAAGAAATTTATTAGATTCAACTACATCGTAAATTGAATGAGGGGAGATGATATTGAGATGGGAGAGAAATGGATCCAACGTAGGTCTACCATGTGCCCAAATAACAAGTGTCATCAACAAACCTAAAAAAACATTTACGTTTAAGATGCCAAGAGTGTGGAGCTTTAGCCTCAAAATATTCCAAAAATATGTTAGCCAGAATAGGGGAAGGAGATTAACCCATTTTCGTAACTTAAAATCGTTCATAAATTGTTTCTTCGAAAGAAAATAAGGTGTGTGAGATATGAAGTTCAATTAGATTAAGGGTTTTTGAATAAGTTTTTTATAAATTAGATCAGTCACTCCAGATACAAGAATTTTTGTAAAAAAAATATAAAACATCAAAGGTCACGAGAAGTTCGTTATTATGAAATTGAATATATTTAGTCTTACAAATGAAATCTGATGAATATTTAATGAAATTGGGGTAGCACCCAACACGTTTTTGATTCTTAGAGGAAAGATATAGACTAAGTGTGAAAGTTTCAAAATAGAATCCTTACTACAGTGTCAAGATCTACTTTGCCTACTTGTTTAATTTACTTAACAAGTTATTTTACTAAATTATTCAGAAAAACATTAAAGCGGACACAAAATAAAGCCTACACATCTACAGATCATTTAATGAAAAATACACACATGTAACAAGATTACACACGACTGTTAAAACAAATGTCCCTCAAAAAACCCAACGCGGAATAAACGATGAAGGAGCTCTTCAGGGTTTTATTATTATGCAGAATTTGAATACAACATTATGGGCACCATAAATAGTTTTCCCTAAAGAAAAATTACATGACAGTTAGTACCTTTCACTTTGAGACACAAAATATGTTTGTATCACATCCTCAAATGATATTTATAGCTCACGAGCCCTTTCTGGCCGACTGGAACCCTCGGTGTTTCCTCTGCTACCTTTGCATTAGCCCTCACTGTCTAATATAACAAAACAGGAAAAGACAATAATACAAAACAAAACAGTTGGAAACTGCAGAAATATGGAAATAAACTAAATATGCCATGAAAATATGCAGAATAGTTGAGTCATTTTATTAATAAGGAGGTAGATAAACAAGTACAAAAATGCTCAAAAATAACAACACTCAAGCCGAAAGAGATGGCTAGAGTGACCCTCAAGTGTCCTCACTAAAGGCACTGCATAATTGTTGATCTGCTGGAGGCTATATTGTGGTGTCGCTACTAAAAATTTCGGGACAACAACTGTCATTTCAAAAATAAAGTGTGGAATAGGATGATCTGGAGTTAGATGATGTCAGGATTTTAGATCTGAGCTTTATGATGTAAAACAAAGATAACCCTGAAAGGACTTCTAGATTGGCACACTTTAGAAAATCACCCTCCTATGGCCTGTAACATATGACTTCTGGGTATGCAGATCTGTGGCATGAACTAAAAGATATGATGGATGCAATGAAACAAAATTAGCGCAATGCATGAAGGGATGATCCCATCTTCAGATATCCAAGCTAAAATCTTGAGATCTATCTCCTCCTTCCTCCTCTCAATGTTGCAACTGCTGAATACGTAAATGCTATAATGGACTGCACTGTCAAGTAGGTTGAAGATATAGCTTGCTGATAGATGATGCAATTTAGCTCAATAATGATGGAAACAATATCTCCAAGGTGAGGGGATTTCCCCTCACAAGATTCCAAGATGAAATACTTGGAACTTCCTTCCTCCAATAAATCTACAAGACTGGAATGTGCAATTCGTGTGGGAACTTTTGCTGCATGGAGGTGTATAATGATGACCTGATGCCATTTATCAATATGATGCTCCTAGAATAGTGAAGTGAAAGCGTAAATGAAATGATGAACCCTCCACCAACTTCTTAGCTGAAATTATAGAAAATACCTTCCTCCTCTCAAACCCTCAAGAAAGAATGCATAAATCTTGAAGTTGTATGTATTGTAGAGAGGGGATGAAAGAGGCACCAATGCTTGATGATGAATGGTTGATCAAAGAAACCTTCCCAGAGTAGGCACTCGAAGTCCCCCATGGGTAAGGGTGGGATTCCTACTCGGGAACACCCATGTGCTAAACAACACTACAGACTTAGCTAAACAGCTAAAGCATACCAAGAAATGTCAAATGAAAATTCCAGATATAAAATTCAAATAAAAAATATGCCTTCTATGGCTTCCTTCACCTTCCTTTTATGCTTTGTGAGCCTTCCCTATCCTTATCCCACCTCATAACTGCGATGCACATGTGGCCACTAGCCTCCATGAAGACTACGTTGTCTCTCCATGATCTCGATCATCTCTGCATTTAATTTCAACTCCTTCATCACGTCTACATTTAATGCAACACTCCATCCATTACTGCATCATTATTTCTCTATGATCTTACTTTTACTCTTCCACTATATCCATCATATCTCTCATTATCTCTCCATGACCTCCACTCTTCCTTTATTAATAAGATGATCCACTACTCCATAATGTTGATCTGATATATACTAACCTACATTCACATAAACAAAGTGGATTTTATTAATCTATGGGGTTTATGGGTCGCTCCATGCTTTTATTTACTTAATTAATTAAGAAAAGTAAGAACTCCAATATTCCAATAATCAGATGGAATATTTTGAATATTACAGTCCCCCCCGAAATGATGTTGCTTGTCCTCAAGCAACTGGAAAAGTAGATGCTACAACAATCTGTCTCCCTCCAAATGACATCCTCATATGGAAGGTACCCCCATCTTCTACAATGTGCTATGAATGCCTAGCACCATAGCTGCCTCTCTAGAATGTCTAGATGATCCGGATTTATGCAGGAACGCAACAGAATAAACATATAACCATAAATACAGAGATGCAGCGGAAATAATACTTCATTTCATTAATGTCAAAGAACTAAAATTTGCTTACAGACAGAATGGAAATAAAACTAGCTAGGGCACTGGTAGCTATCTCTGAGAAGAGATGTGGAGGCTACATGCCTCTAAACTGAGTTACAATGAGGCTCGAGGGCCTATTTATCATTTAGAAACAATGGGAAATCCTAAACAGCCAAAACCCTAACCCTAGGAGATGAAGCGCCAAAATTATGGGCCCCGTTTGGGTAAATTGGTGTTTCAACTTCCCAGGGGCGTAACTTTGGCATACGATCTCCATTTGACGCGTACCATACCTCGTTAGAAAGATCTATCCGAGGAATACAAATTTGGAACGAGCAACATCGGTCCATGGACCCATGTTGCTCTCCGTTTTCCCAAAAAACGTCGTTTAGGGCCTCAAAACGGCTCCGGAAGTTTAGGACCCGAAAAACTGCTAAAAATAGTAAACCGTGCCGAAACTGAAAAACTGAAATAGACAATGGTGGAGCCCCAAGTGGAATAGGCGGGTGACCACCAATATCCACCTGGATCATTCCTCCCCCCTTAGGAAGCAATGGTCCCCATTGCGTTAAGTTCTTCCATGAGATGAGGAAATTTCTGCTGAACTTGGTCCCTGGTGAACCACTTTCCTTGGTGCAGGAGTTGGCCAGCTTTGACAACCCGATATAGTTGGATCTTCTGCTGGAAAGTGTTCTTGATTTGCATGTCCATGATACAATCTGTGGTGGCCTGTTCCATGCAGTCTGGATTTAACTCTGTTGGTGTGAGTTGTTCTGCAATGTCCGAGGTGTCCAATAGAGGTGGGAAGTAAGGACGAAGGCGATCCACATTGAAGACTGGGTGCAGATCAAGGAATGGTGGAATACTGAGCTCGAAGGCATTGTTCCCTACAGCCTTGGTGATGGTGTACGGCCCGTATCGGAGCGGGCGAAGCTTGCGGTGGGGTCCAGTGAGGCGCTCCTTCTGCAAATGTAGCCATACTTTGTCACCCACCGGGAAGTTGTGTGGCACCCGGTGTTGATCATGGCGTTGCTTGTACTTGGCATTGGCTCTGTCCAATATATCATGAACCTGTTGGCGGATTTGTTGAATGCGCTCGATGAAGCTACTGGCTTTGTCAACTTCAGACTGGACATGAGCTGAATTGGCCTGAGCAGCTGCAAATGGCATGGCTACGTCAATGGGGCATAGTGGCCGGAATCCCAAGCCCACCTGAAAGGGGCTATGGCCGATTGAACTGTGGAGAGCCCAATTATAACTATGTTGTACATAAGGGAGGCTCTCGTCCCATGTGCGTGGATGCTTTGAATTGTACATGCGCAGAATGTGTACAATCATTCTGTTGACGACCTCTGTCTGGCCATCTTTTTGGGGATGGAAAGTTGTGGACTTGGTGAGCTTTGTGTCCAACATTGACCAGAGGCTGGACCAAAATGTGCTGAGGAACCTGCTATCTCGATCTGATATGATAGACTGTGGGATCCCAAAGTGCACCCACACTCGTTCAAAGAAGAGTTTAGCAGTGGCTTCTGCTGTGATATTCTTCTTGCAAGCCGCCATAATGGCCATCTTCGAGAATCTGTCGACGACCACAAAAACACAGTCATTTCCCTGCTTAGTAGAAGGCAGGCCCGACATGTAATCCATGGAGATGGATTCCCAAGGTCGACTAGGGGTAGGTAGAGTAGTATATAGGCCTTGCTTCTTGATGGTCGGTTTGGCAATGGCACAAGCAGTGCAGGATCTGATGTGCTTCTCGACATCCTTTCGAAGGTTCGGCCAATAGAAATACTTCTGCAGGATTGCTACTATTTTCTCGACCCCAAAATGCCCAACGACTCGACTGTAGTGTGCTTCCCATATCATCTTGGCTCGCTCGCTTGAAGGAACACAAAGGTGTCCCATGTGACATAAAAGTGCATCTTGGAGGTAATGTCCGAGGTGTCCAATAGAGGTGGGAAGTAAGGACGAAGGCGATCCACATTGAAGACTGGGTGCAGACCAAGGAATGGTGGAATACTAAGCTCGAATGCATTGTTCCCTACAGCCTTGGTGATGGTGTACGGCCCGTATCGGAGCGGGCGAAGCTTGCGGTGGGGTCCAGTGAGGCGCTCCTTCTACAAATGTAACCATACTTTGTCGCCCACCTGGAAGTTGTGTGGCACCCGGTGTTGATCATGGCGTTGCTTGTACTTGGCATTGGCTTTTTCCAATATATCATGAACCTGTTGGCGGATGTGTTGAATGCGCTCAATGAAGCTACTTGCTTTGTCAACTTCAGACTGGACATGAGCTGAATTGGCCTGAGCAGCTGCAAATGGCATGGCTACGTCAATGGGACATAGTGGCTGGAATCCCAAGCCCACCTGAAAGGGGCTATGGCCGATTGAACTGTGGAGAGCCTGATTATAACTATGTTGTACATAAGGGAGGCTCTCGTCCCATGTGCGTGGATGCTTTGAATTGTACATGCGCAGAATGTGTACAATCATTCCGTTGACGACCTCTGTCTGGCCATCTGTTTGGGGATGGAAAGCTGTGGACTTGGTGAGCTTGGTATCCAACATCGACCAGAGGCTGGACCAAAATGTGCCGAGGAACCTGCTATCCCGATCTGATATGATAGACTGTGGGATCCCAAAGTGCACCCACACTCGTTCAAAGAAGAGTTTAGCAGTGGCTTCTGCTGTGATATTCTTCTTGCAGGTCGCCATAATGGCCATCTTCGAGAATCTGTCGACGACCACAAAAACACAGTCATTTCCCTGCTTAGTAGAAGGCAGGCCCGACATGTAATCCATGGAGATGGATTCCCAAGGTCGACTAGGGGTAGGTAGCAGAGTATATAGGCCTTGCTTCCTGATGGTCGGTTTGGCAATGGCACAAGCAGTGCAGGATCTGATGTGCTTCTCGACATCCTTTCGAAGGTTCGGCCAATAGAAATACTTCTGCGGGATTGCTACTGTTTTCTCGACCCCGAAATGCCCAGCCACTCGACTGTAGTGTGCTTCCCACATCATCTTGGCACGCTCGCTTGAAGGAACACAAAGGTGTCCCATGTGACATAAAAGTGCATCTTGGAGGTGAAAATTTGGAACTTGTGCACCCCCCAAGAGTGCCTTGTAAGTTTGGCTGAATTCTGGGTCACTCTCATAGAGAAGCGGCCAATCAGAAGTCTCGTGCCCACAAGAGTTGAGCACAGTGGTGAGTGCCACGATCGGTGGTCGGCTGAGGCAGTCTGCAACATGATTGGTGCTACCCTTCTTATACTTGATGTTCAAATGAAACTGTTGCAAATATGTAGACCACTTCTAATGGCGATCATTCTGCAACTTCCCTTGTGTCTGTATGAACTGTAGGGGCCTGTGGTCTGTGTGGATGATTGTTTCCTTCCCTAAAATGTAATGCTTCCATTGTCGACAAGCTTGCACAATGGAGTACATTTCTTTGTCATATGTGGGGTACTTGCGAACTGTGTCAGACAATGTCTCACCGTGAAATGCCACTGGATGTCCCTGTTGAGTAAGAACTGCCCCAATAGCATAGTCAGAGGCATCTGTCTCGATCTCAAATGGCTGTTGCAAGTCTGGTAAAGTGAGCACTGGGGCAGAACAGAGGCGGTTTTTCAGTTCTGTGAACGCCTTCTGTTGCGGTTCCGACCAAAAAAATTTTGCTCTCGCTCCTCCCTTGGTGACTTGACTCAAGGGCCAAGTGATATGAGAGAATCCCAACACGAACCTCCGATAGAAATTAGCAAGACCCAGAAAGTTGCGAAGCTCTGTTATAGTGGTTGGGGCTGGCCAATCCCGAATGACTTGGATCTTGGTCGGATCCACATGCACCCCCCTTTCATCAATAATGTATCCCAGATATTGAACCTGGGTCATGCCAAAAGTGCACTTCTCCAAATTGGCACACAACTTGTGTTGCCGCAATGTTTGGAGGACTTGTCGGATGTGGTGAAGGTGCTCTTCCCAAGTCTGGCTGAAGATCAGAATGTCATCCAAGTACACCACTACAAATTAGTTGGTGAATGGCCGCAAGATGTCGTCCATCATCCTCATGAAGGTTGCCGGAGCATTCGTCAACCCGAAAGGCATGACTAGCCATTCGAAAAGGCCTTCCTTGGCTTTGAAGGCAGTCTTCCACACATCGGAGGGTTCAATTGGTACCTGGTGATACCCAGACTTCAGGTCGATCTTGCTGAAATATTTTGCACCTTTGAGTTGGTCCATAAGGTCATCAATCCGTGGGATTGGGTACCTATTCCAGACAGTGATCTTGTTCAGCGCCCGATAGTCAATACAGAGTCTCCACGTCCCATCCTTCTTCTGTACCAACACGATCGGGCTCCCACAGGGCGATGAACTTGGTCTGATGTGACCTTTCTGCAACAGCTCCTGAATCTGCCTCCTGATTTCATCATTCTCCAGAACAGAGCGCCGATAGATCGGTCCATTAGGTAGCGGCGCACCGGGGGTCAGATCAATCGGGTGCTTGACCTGACAGTGCAGAGGAACCCCCGTGGGTGAGGTGAATATGTCCCCGTACTCCTCCACAACCTTATCCATTTGTTGTTGTTGTGCAGAGGAGCCCTGTCTGGAGGTCGTGGCCACAGTCTTCTTCTTGCCCCGGGGGCGGATCATCAGAAAAACGAATTTCCTGGTTTGGGAAATGAGCTTACTACATTGTTTTGCAGTAACCAAAGAGATAGTCGTAGGAGGTGGTACCTCTGGTATCCTGTACAACTTATTTCCCAAAGTAATAATAACAGCACGAGGTCGAGACTCATACACCGCATGACGCTTCCACAAGTATGGTTGTCCTAATAATACATCAGAAACATCAATAGGAGCAACGTCACATAATACCTCATCCGTGAAGGGCTTGATGCTATAGGGAAGGCGACACTGCCGGCCGACGCGGAGATCTCGTCCTTGGTGAAGCCACCCGATGGTGTATGGATGTGGGTGAGCTGTGGTCGGCAAGCCCAACCGCTTCACGGCGTCTGCTGAAATGAGGTTCTTTTGGCTCCCATTGTCGACAATGAACTGTACAGGGGAGCCCTTTACCCACATCCGGGAGTGGAAGAGACGTTCCTCCTCCTCTGGATCTTCCGGTTCCTCCTTCTGGACCTTTGTAGTGGCAACAGTGGCGTTGGGCTCCGCATCAATAATCTGTTTCCCTTTTTCATTCCCCTTTTCAGGTTCTGATTCGGAGTCGGAGCATGCATCTGACTCAGAAGCCCTCATCTCGGCCACTAGCGACTGCTTGGCCCGATACTCACTTGTGTTGTGAGTGGAGCTCTTATGGAACTCACACCACTTTCCCGTGTCCTTCTTTGGCTTTGCGGTGCTGTTCTTTTCTTGTGGCTTCGATGAGTTGCCTTTAGCCGCCATGCCTTGGCTCTGTCCTTTGTTCTGCGGTTTGGAAGCACCTTTCCCTTGCTTTTGATTCGCAGATCCAAAGTCTCGCTTCTTCTGCTTGAATTTCTGCTCAATCTTGGCAGCATACCGGTATGCCGTACCAAGCGAGGAGATGTCGAAGAACTCCATTTCCTCCTGAATGTATCTGTGCAGACAGCTGCGATACTTTAGCACCAAATGTTTCTCTGAATCTTTGATACCCAAATTTGTGCGTAGGGTATGGAACAGATTCGTCAGCTCATGCACATCTTGATTCCTTTGTTGTCGCAACGTGGTCCATTGTATGTACTTGTCCTCATAGCTCCCCACGGGATAGTACTGTTCCTTGACGGCGTCTCGGAAAGAATTCCAAGTTGGTACG
Source organism: Pinus albicaulis (assembly GCA_034641835.2). NCBI lineage: Eukaryota > Viridiplantae > Streptophyta > Pinopsida > Pinales > Pinaceae > Pinus > Pinus albicaulis. The sequence continues at coordinate 1,950,177,013 of CM076578.1, forward strand.
GCCGAGAACAAAGAGGGTTCTGTCTGGTCTGTTCTCACAGTAGGTTTCCCACCAGTCCTTAACATGGGGGGTAGCTTTGAGGAGTGCAAAAATAATCTTCTCCCGATCTGAAAAGTCATGAATAGAGAAATATCCTTCTAATAGATTCAACCATCTATCTACGGCATCTACATCTATTTGACCCTCAAATATGGGAATGTCAAAATTTACTTGTACCTTAAAGGGAGTCGCAACTCCAGAGTGGCTACTGGATGCAGATGCGCCGCCGGTGGGCAGCCGTTGAAGGATCTGAACAAAGCTATCCATCATCGCGTTCCTTTGTTTTTCGAGGGCCTCCTCGAGCAATATTTTGATAGGATCTCCTGCTCCCTCATCTTTCTTTTCGTCCCCCATGGGCGTCCGTCGAGGTTTGCGAGGCTGATCTTGCAAAGGTTCCACCAGATCAAGCCCTAGCTCCTTATACCCCGACCTCGTTGGGGACATGCAAAGAAGGACCGAGAAAAAGCAGACCGCTCTGATACCACTGATCCGGATTTATGCAGGAACGCAACAGAATAAACACATAACCATAAATACAGAGATGCAGCTGAAATAACACTTCATTTCATTAATATCAAAGAACTGAAATTTGCTTACAGACAGAATGGAAATAAAACTAGCTAGGGCGCTGGTAGCTATCTCTGAGAAGAGATGTGGTGGCTACAGGCCTCTGAACTGAGTTACAATGAGGCTCGAGGGCCTATTTATCATTTATAAACAATGGGAAATCCTAAACAGCCAAAACCCTAACCCTAGGAGATGAAGCGCCAAAACTATGGGCCCCGTTTGGGTAAATTGGTGTTTCAACCTCCCAGGGGCGTAACTTTGGCATACGATCTCCGTTTGACGCGTACCATACCTCGTTAGAAAGATCTATCCGAGGACTACAAATTTGGAATGGGCAACATCGGTCCATGGACCCATGTTGCCCTCCGTTTTCCCAAAAAACGTCGTTTAGGGCCTCAAAACGGCTCCGGAAGTTTAGGACCCGAAAAACTGCTAAAAATAGTAAACTATGCCGAAACTGAAAAACTGAAATAGACAATGGTGGAGCCCCAAGTGGAATAGGCGGGTGACCACCAATATCCACCTAGATCATTGCGCCTCCAAGGCGTTTATCCTGGAGACTTCTTGGCCTTCACCATTAGTTTCCGGTTGGTCGACTTACTCTCTCCCGCCATCGTCGAGTTAGTCCTCCCCCTAGTCTGCACTCCGACTCTTCTTCTGATTTTTCGAGTTCTCCCCCTACTTCTGGTTCTCCCCCTATTACCTTCACCGTGTCTAGTTCAGGACCTAACGCTAGCAACCTCGGTCCTATTGATGGGTCTGTTACTAGAGGAACCACCACGAGAACTACCTCGACTGTCCCTTTGCTACCTTATATGGCTGGTCTCAGTCTCCCCGATTTCAATCAGTTGATCAACGACCCTATCCGCCATGATGTTATTTGGCCTGCTATGCCAACCAAGCTCCCCTCCAACATTCCCATGTTTGAAGGCCTTGCTCGTCAAGATCCCTCCAACCATATTCGATCTTTCCACATGTGGTTTTCATCCAATTCCATTACTGACGATTCCATCCATCTTAGGTTGTTCCAACGCACGCTTACTGGCGAGGCTTCTAAATGGTATGTTGATCAGACCGCCTCTTCCCATACCACCTTCGCGACCATTTCCCAAGCCTTCTTATCTTATTTCCAGCTCCCTCTCCGATATGACACTGGTATCGAACTCTTGACTTCTTTCCGTCAATCATCTTCGACCCGCCTTTCCGCTCATGTCCAAGAATGGAGGAGAAGAAGGAGCTTATGTCGAGCAACCACCTTTGAAGATCGGGTCTATATGGACTGGTAACTCCGCTCTCTCTTACCTGCCATCGGCAAAAATGTTGCATCCAAGTTCCCTCAAACCGAAGAAGCCGCCCTTCAAATAGCCTTGAAATATGACCTCATCTATGCCCAATCTGGTTATGTTTATACCGTCCTTCCTGACCTCCCCAAACCTGGTGGCGCTAACGCCCCGGGGGCATCTCACCCTACCGACGGTATCATTGGAGCTCTTTCACATACCTACGCCCAACCTCCTATGGGCTATGGTTTCCCTCCGGGAGGGGCCAGCACCTCCAGCACTTCCCCCCCTCTAGGTAGCATGTATCCAGGATACGGCATGCCTCCTCCTTTTTCCCACCCTCCTGCTTACCTCAATGTTTCCCATCCTAACCCTTACCCTTATCCATAGCCTGGCGTCCCAGCTCCTCCAACGTTTGGACCTCTACCTCCCTTGCCTTCTCAACCCCCGCAACAGCAACTACTACCCCCTCCAGGGCAAGTATTTGCATAGCAGGGCGCGACTAATCCTCCTTCTTCTCAAAGAAAGCGGAAGGCAATCAAAATCAATCTGCCCCTGGTAATCGTGGATCCAATCCTCCAAGTATTAATTTTAACATTGCTCTCCAGCCACAGGGCTCTCAGCCCAATCCGGACAGGCCTCTTCGCACCAATAAGCCTTGTTCGTGTTGCGGTGTTTACGGTCATTACACTCACGATTGTCCCCTATTACCACAGATGCGGCAGATGTGGGAGGCTCAGGCTACATTGCGGGGACAACATACCTCCCCTATTGTTCCCCCCAATGCGGCTACTTCTCAACCGGCTGTGTTTACCGATCCTTTCCCTCAATAAGGATTCGTGGCTAATCAACCACTCCATGCCCCGGTAACCACTCAACCTTCCCCTTCTAGTTCCTCTGATTACCAGATTCTCATGATGAATTTTGAGCAACCTCTCACCGTCGACCTTAACCTTCAAACTGGTCTCGTCAGTACCCCACGCCTCCCACTCCGTTTATCCCCAAGTCACCTTCTTTAGGTCCTATAGAGCCTCTTTCGACACCAAATGGTCCTTTGCAGATCCCTCAACCCAAATTTGAGGTCCCTATCAAGGTTCCCAAGGGCCCATTACGCCGAACTGCTGCTTTCGATCGAGTTGCTCATTCGTATAGCGTAGTAGATGATTTGGCGCAGTCTCCTGCCACCATTTCAACACTGGAACTCCTCCAGTCGTGTCCTTCTCAAAGGAAGGCTCTACTATCCGCCATGGGCACTGTAGATCTTGCTAATGACCAATTGATTGTTTTTTACGCCCGTCAGCCAGATCATCCTCCCCTTCCGACTTTCGTCGCTTTCCAAATCCCAGTCAAAATCTGGAACGCTAATGTGTCTCGATGTATTATTGATGAGGGGGCATCTACATGTGTGATGTCTGCTTCAGTTTGGAAACAACTCAGATCTCCGCAGTTGGCCCCTTCCACAATCACCTTTCGTGCGTGGGATGGCCATGCCTCCCAGCCCATTGGCCTATTCTGTAACTGTCCTATCACCCTTGCGGGCAAGACTATTTGTGTCGACGTTGAAGTCATCGACGCCCCTCTTGACTATAACATTATTTTAGGGCGTAGCTACACCTATGCCATGTTTGTCGTCCCATCCACGGTCCACCACAAGATGTTTTTCCCTCACAATGGAAAGATAGTCACCATCGACCAGTTGACATATCATGAACCAAAATCTCAGACCTCCCCTGATTCCACCATCTCTTTTGTAGCCAATAATAAAACCATCGATTCCTTGACCAGTGTCTCCCCCGGTGTCTATAAAGACTCCTCGTTGCTTGGAACCTTCCCTGGCCTTCCTCCTCCTCCTATCTCTGATCCCAGCTTGGCGAATGTTTGCATTATGCAATCACCTCGGGCCGACCTTATGCAGCCCGCTTTGGCTAGTCAGCAACCTCAACCTCACCCACCACAACCAACTCCTAGCCCTTCGCCCCTGTTAGCCAGACTTCTTCTTTCTAAATCTTCTTCTACATTTAGTCCCCATGTGCCTCTCTACCCTCCTTGGTCGGTTCCACCCGATTTCAACCACCTTGGCACCGTCCCTCCTGGCCATTACCCCACTGGTCAGATACCTTTCCTTGCTCCCCCTCCTGGAGTTTATTCAGTCCCCATCTTGGACACCCTATCCCTCCCCAACTTGAACTTGGGTATACCCATTTGGTACCTTAACCCTCCGACCACTACCCCACCTGTTCACCCCAAACCTTACCTTGCTTTGACACTGGTTCAACCGCTCCCCTTAACTTCTTCCGTTGCTACAATGCCCCCAGCACCTCACCAGAACCCTTCTCCTGTTGTGACAGCTCCAGAAAAGAAAGGTAAACATCGCAAGGGGGCATCCAACGACAAAGCTACCCCGTCACACCCTGCCCCTCCTCAGCCGCCAAAGCATGCTATCCAGTGTGCCTTGTGCACTGTTGTCGGTCATGCCACCCATACATGTCCTGAGTTACCACCTCTCAAGACCATGGTCAATGAAATGTTTCCGGAATCTGATATCCCTGAGGTCTATGTCACTATACCTGATTCAATCCCGAAACTTAAAAACTTGCGCACCAATCACCCTTGTTCTTTGTGCGATTTCCATGGCCATTATACCCACCTCTGCCCCCGCCTTGACGAGTATCGTTCCTCTTTAGCCGCATACCGCCAATTCAAAGCCACACATGACCATATACCTTATTCATTAGCACCAGACGACCTGTCTACCTCAATTAACATTCCCCCTCCTGACATTGGAATGGCCGAGTATTCAGCCACCATTTCTTACCTCTCATCATCATTACGATCCTCGGTGGCCGACCCCTTAGTGCCTCCCCCCGATGATTCACCTGACCACCCATCCACTTACTCTTCTGTCACCCCCCATGATGTCATGCATGTGAGCCTTTCCCCCCAAAATCAGGAGTCTCATATTTCTACTTCATCAGGTGATCCTCTTCCCCCCACTCTTCCCATCTTCCAGGCAGATGATGACATTATGGAAGCCATGACCGAACCTGATTTTCCATGGGATGATATGCACCATTGTGCATACTTCCTTCCACATCAATCCCATGACCAATATGCTGTCGAATCTAAATACTTCATTCCTGATAAATTCGATTGGTTTAAAAACCCCATCCCTGCACCTGACGCTTTCGAAGAAGGTAATATGGCCAATATCTCTTCTACCATCAAAATTGACATTTCTGTCAAACCAGGAATCTAATAACATATCACCTTGGGCGCCCAATGCACTCCTAAAGAAATTGAAGCCTACACCAAACTCTTCAAAGAATTCTACGATATTTTCGCCTGGTCCTACTCAGAAATGCCCGGACTCGATCCAGCCATTGTCGAACACCATATCGACACATGGCCTGATGCCAATCCAATCCGTCAAAATTTGAGACCCATTCATCCTTCCAGGCGTGAAGCCATCAAAGCCAAAATCGATAAGCTCAAGCGGGCTAGTTTCATTTATCCCATCGAATACACCACTTGGGTGTCCAACCCAATTCCCGTCCTCTAAAAACAAGGCACCATCTGTGTCTGCAATGATTTTCGCGATCTGAACAAAGCTTGTCCCAAAGACAACTTCCCCACACCATTTATTGACCAAATAATTTATGAGTGAGTGGGGCACGAGGTTCTATCCTTTATGGATGGATTCTCCGGATACAACCAAATCGTTATCTGGCGTGCTGGTCAACTTAAAACTGTGTTCATTAGTCCGTGGGGCACTTTCGCATACCGAGCCATGCCATTTGGCCTTAAAAACGTCGGCGCCACTTTTCTATGAGCCATGTCTTATTGTTTCCATGACTTAGCTCATATTATCCTTGCCTATTTAGATGACCTTACTGCGCGTTCTACACATCGGGCGCAACACCTCCATGATCTGCGTACCATTTTCCTCTGAAATGTGTCTTCTGCATTCCTGTCGCCCGTCTCCTAGGCTTCATAGTGTCTAAAGACAGTATAACTCTTGACCCTTTGAAATTTCAAGCCATTCTTGAACTTCCTATTCCTCGTACCTTACGCCAGCTACAAAGTCTCCAAGGCAAAGCTAATTTTCTTCACCGCTTTGTTCCTGACTATGCCACTACTGCACATGGGTTCCTTAGACTTCTTCGATCTAACATCCCATTTTTCTGGGATACCTATGCTCAAGAGTCTTTTGATGCCCTCAAACATGCTCTCACATCTGCTCACTTGATTCGTCCTCCTAAATTTGATCGGGAATTCATCCTGTACATCTCCGCTTCCGCCTATTCGGTCGCTGGTGTCCTTATCCAAGAAGATGATAACGGTATCGAACATGTCATTTATTATGTCAGCAAGAACCTTGCCGGTCTGCCTGTATCCTACTCTCATGAAGAAAAATTAGCGCTAGCTGTCGTGTTCTTTGTCCAAAAACTGCATCATTACATCCTCATGTGTTCCACCTGTTAGCCACCTATAGAATTTGTTATATCAAAAGGTGGCTAAGACTTTTTGAGCCTTCAAGGAACAAAATTTATTACTAAAAAGTGTTGGCTCTTGAAGGCTCTTAAAGGCCTCATGCCTTTCCTCTGTCCAAAACTTCACTGCTGTTTCCCTTCAGAACTCAGAAATCCTGCTGATTTCCAAGCCAGAATACTGTTGCAAGCACCTTTTCCCTTTTCCCTTTCTTCCAAAACTAACTTTCATTTGCTCCCCTTTCTCCATAAAACTCCTCTGTTTTCATGATTCCTTTTCTCCCTTTCATGAAAATCCTCTTTACATGGTTTAAAACTCATTTTTAAACTATATCGGAACCCTCAATTTCCTTGGAAAACCATAAAAACCCACATGTTGGACATATATGGGTCCTAGCCCTTTTCCCATTGACCCTCGGTCATATATTTCTCCACACGCCCAAATGCCCTGCAGCCGGGCGCCTGATCATATTACATATATATCCCCCCCCCCCCGCGCGGAAAATATTAAAACCTTATGTTATTTCCAAATTTTGGGTTTTTAATTATTTTCTAAGTTTTTCCGCTGGTTTAAACCCCAGTCAATCTCCGCCGTCGATCTGATCTGCAGATCGACGGCGCGGAATCCATCACCCCGGTGGTCCCCGCCATCCACTAACAATTGCAAAACTGTGTGGTATCTATCGCACCGCCTTTGGGCGAGGGCAGTTTTTTCCCGATTGGCAACGATTTCATTCAACGGTTGACGCGTGGCCTGGGTATTGTTCACGAAACCGCCGTCCATCGCGCGTTAACATTTGGATGTGGACCCGGCGTGATATTGATGCGTGTCGTCCGATCTGAGGCCACCCATCCAACGGCTATCGCTCACCGAAGATGCCCGACAGTTAACTGAGCTACGGCGCGGCATTTAACGAATCTCTGCCATCGATCTGATCTACAGATCAATGACCCACATTTCATCGCCCCGTTTCGATCACCCAGTCAACGTTTTCCACTTTGACTTCCCGTTTCCACTTCCGACCATCGATCTCTACGCGATCGACGGCTCTAATTTAAACAAATCTTCCGCCTTCTCTATCACTTCTCCCAATCAATCCTGATTGTTGGATGATGCCATCCAAAGGCCACGCTTCCCCCACACGTCCTCCGCAGAAATAAACCTATATATGCATGATTTTTTAATATTTGTTTGTATTTTGCAGGGTTTAAATGGTTTTCTCGCCATTTTTGAAGAAAATTCGAAGGCAGAGGATGACGATCTTCCTGCCTTCGATTCACCAAAGAAAATCATCACAGGGTGTTAAAAATACGTTTTCATCAATCGTTCATGAAGCATTGATGCCACATAACCCTACGCAGCCCTGTATATCAGAAAAACCATGAATCAGGCACAGTCAGAGAGTATCAGTGACGAAGATCAAAATGAACCAGGACAGAGGATGGAAGACATATTTCCGGCTAAGAATGTTTATCGAAAGCCTAATCCCCAATTTAAAACATAGTTTAAAGAAGATCTTAAGTGTTTTATCACCAGGAGCACTTCCACCGCCACATCTGAGGCAAATTGATTCCTCCCAACTACCAAAATGCCACCTGTGCCTCAAAGTACTCAATCAGAGGCCGAAGTTATTGATTAAATGGAGATATTCGCCTCAGCGCAGCCAAAGAGGAAACTCTGCCAAGGAAATTAATGACAAACATCTGCATAGTTACTTCGATGCCACACAGAGCCTCAAAGGTCAACAAAAGCTCCCACCGAGCTTAAATCTTTATGTAAATCATTTAATACATAGGATATTTATGAAAGTTTCTTCATTGAGCCCCTCAAAGGCCAAGAAGCCATTAAGTCTGTATTAATTGTAAATTGGAGATCTTTTATCAGATCTCACCTCCTCATTATTCTATATATACTACTGTAGAAGATGAGTGAGGGGTTGGTTGTAGAACTTTGATATACACTTGAGCTTAAATTTCTGATTATAAATAGTGATTCACTGGCTCTTGGAGCTCTGCTGGTGGTAGATAGGTTAGGCTAAGATGTGTAGATGGTTGCTAAATTTAAGCACTGGACTTAAAGCTGTAACTAGTTTGGAGCATCAATACAAGCTGATTTATGGGATCCTGGTCTATGTTGACGGTGATGTTTTTCTCATTGTAACTTGTCATTTTGTTTTTGTTTTCACTGTGTTCCAATTTCTCTTATAAAGAATAGCATGCATAGAGTTAGGACCTACTGTACATCGGTAACCTTCTCTAACTGAAAATCTTTATCTGAATGTTTTCTTCCGAACTGTGTTATTTAGGAATGATTTAAATTAGTTCAAGCATAAGAATGTTGGTGTTCCCTCATCTTATTGTCTTAGCTGAATGTTGTTCTTGAATGTTACTTTCGGTATATGTTCGGTGAAGATGAACTAAGGAAGATATGGTGAGCCCTGGTCCCGGTTTTATCTCCACAAGTTGTCTGAATGTTTCCCTTGGAATGTGTTAAAAGCTGGCTAGTTTCAAAGTAATTACCAGATCTTAGGCCATTATGTATTACCTTTGTGTTGGTCTTGAAAGTAACCAAGTAAAGCAGAGCTAGGAGAGGATTTGTGGTGAGCCCGGCCCGCTAGTTTCTTCTCCAAAAGTTGCCTTCAAGTTTCCCTTTGTTTTAAAGTGTTTTCTATTGAAAGTGTATCAAAGGCTGGCTAGTTTAAAAGTACTTACCATATCCTAGTTTACTTTTATGTTTTTATTGAGTCTATGTCAAAGGCTGGCTAGTTTAGAAGTACTTACCAAATCCTGGGCTGCTCTTTGTTCTGCATCTGTTTAATTTCCCTTCTAATTGTATCATTTCATTCCATAAATAAAACTTTAAATAGATCCGTAGACATAGATGACTTGCCCCATGGAGCACTCTTGCCTCTTACTGTTCCAATTAAACCCTATTATGACTCCATAGCCCAATAGACTAAAACCTGCAATTATCTATCTTTTTGGTCGAAGCTTACTCTCATTGCTTGCAACTTCTCACCTTTGAAACTCTTTTCATTTAGGAATTTCCACCTCAAATAGTATTCATGCTCAACCATCCAAAAACAAAAAAAACCCTTGGCCTTCATAACTAGCCTAATATCATAACCCCAAACTTCAAAGACAAATCCATCTTTGCACTTATTGGAGAGATCCCTCTCCAGATTCAGGAGGGCTAGATCCTAGAATCCCAAAGTGGTTGAAACGATGTTGTTTCTGTGATTGGACTTTTCTGATCTTGCTAATTACGGATTCCTAACACCACCAAGGTTGTGACTAATTCCAACCCCATGGATTCCTATTGAGTTGACGCATCCTCAATGGGAAGTACGCTCTTTGGGTCATTATCCTTCAAGAATTCAACCTCGAATTTGTCACCCCAAAAAGTAAGAACAGTTTAGTCCTCGTTGAACTCATTTCTGAATTACCTAACAGTACACAAGATCCTACAATTAATGACGCTCTTCCCGATGAACACTTATTCGCCATCACCACCGACGACCCTTAGTACGATGACATCCTTACCTACTTGCGAACCCAAAATTTCGCCCTTCATCTTGATCATGATGCTCGACGACGTATCCAACACCAAGCCCCTCGCTACCTTCTGATCGGTGATGAACTTTACCGTCGCGGAGTAGATACTGTCCTTCGTCGTTGCCTCACACACGCTGAAGCCGAGAAAGTCCTTAATGCCTGTCATAGCGCTGCTTGTGGTGGCCACCTCTATGGTCTTGCTACCGCACAAAAAATCATGTGCGCTAGGTATTTTTGGCCTTCTCTCTTCAGTGATTGCATTGAATCAGTCAAACACTGTTCCAATTGCCAACATTTTGTCCCTAAGGCACGAGCTCCTCCCGCTCCCCTCCATCCTGTCATCACAGCGGGTCATTTCTGTAAATGGGCCGTCAAATTTATGGAATGTCGACCCCCATCTGCTGGTAACCACAAATATATCATCGTGGCAGTTTACTATTTCACAAAATGGGCCGAGGCTATGCCAACATTCAACAATACGGCAGCCACCGTAGCCCTCTTTTTCTTTAACCACGTCATTACTCGATTCGGGGTTCCAAAACAATTGGTTTCTAACCATGGCTGACATTTTTAAGATGAGATATGACGTGAGCTATCCTCACTATTGGGTTTTGAGCACCAATATTCATCATCCTATTACCCCCAAGGTAATGGCCAACTTGAAGCTATCAAAAAAATTCTTAAGACCATGCTTCAACGAACAGTGAATAAGCACAAAACCAATTGGCATCTTATGCTCTTCCCTGCTTTGTGGGCTTATAGAACTTCTATTAAAACCGCCACCAGTTTCACTCCTTTCCACCTTGTTTTTGGCGAGGAGGCAGTCTTACCGATCGAGTGTGAAATTCCTTCCCTTCACTTGGCCGTCGAACTTCTCCCTGATACCCAACCTATAGAACAACGACTCATCATGCTTGAGCGTGCCTCTGAAGACCGTCGTGTTGCATTGAAAACTCTTGAAGCGGCCAAAAAGCACACCAAAGCTTAGTATGACCGAAAAGCCCACCCTGGCACCTTTCATAAAGCTAACCTTGTTCTAGTATATGACCAGGCCCATGATGCCCTCGGTCATGGGAAGTTTGACTCATTATGGCTAGGTCCTTACATCATCAGTAAAGATCTTGGTAAAAGGGCATACCTTTTAGAAGACTTCGAAGGCCACCCCCTTCCTAATCCTCGCAATGCACTCTATCTTAAGAAATATTACCCTTAGCATTTCCCTCTCGAAATGCATGTTTTATTTTCTTTTAGATAGCCAACATTTGTTTGTTTTTCGTGATTCGCTACTTTACCAGGACACATGTTGTCCATGAAGGATCACTTCACCTCTCATCAAAATCAGATTTCCTCACTGACAACACTTTTCCTTGGGGCACCACTTTTCCTCTATACGTGTTCTTGTTTGTGTCAATTTCCGTCATAAGATACCATCTTGTACTCATGCTTTTATGGTCCTCCTTGGATTTCCCCCCATTTCATCATCACTAGTGTTAGTCTGTCAGTCACTCTATTATTTTCTCTCGTGCCTTAGTTGAGGATCCCTTATCGCCTCACCTATGGTGAACCTCCTTCTGTCGACATCAGCTTATTCATTCCAGAAGACAGGTCTAGAGGGCGGTGTACCTTGGTTCCAGCTTCCACACTTGTTCGGTGCCTCGATTTAGGCAAAGGGATTTCTCATTACCCTTTGACTAGATTGTTTCTCAGCTCCAGCTCCTTTCAACATGATCGAGATCCATATACTTGATGGTCTAGTGATGCAGCAGCAGATATTAGTGATTCCGGGTGTGTGTGAGATGTCTCAACCCTCATGAGGGGGTGGCCCTGCAGGTAGCCCCCCACATGCCCAGATGACCTCTTCATTGCAGCCCTTGATGCAGCTCCATATATTTGATGATGTCGGCCTTAGCCGCTTGCAGCGCCTCTTTGATTTGAATGTATCAGTCAGATTTTACGAGTCTTTCCCCGTTTATAGGGGGCATTTGGGTTGTATTTGTATCTCATGTACTCAAATATTATTGTATAAGTTCTGGCTATTATCCCAGGCACAACATTTATGTGGGATTCCTCATTATATCTTTTATCTGGCTCATGTTTATGCCAGCATGTACTTTACAGTCCGGTTCCTTGTTTACTAGATGCATTATTCTTTTGTACTTTGTCTCGGCAGGCATAGGTATGCCTCCCCCGCTACCTTTAGCACAGGTACCATCTCATAAAAAGAGACTTGTTGCACCTGTAAGTCTCGTCTCCTCAGGGTCTAGTCCTTTAGCACATTAGACTACCTTACATTTCTCTCTCTGACTTCCCTCTTAATGTCTGGTGATTGAGTTCTTACAATGTACTTCGGTCATACGATTTGCTCCTAACACTCGCATGTTGGGGGGCAATCTGTTACACCATTTTTTGGTCATCTAACCTATTATCATTAGATGGACCCAAGTACACCATGTAAGACCAAATTTACTCTAATTAAAATTGCTTTCACTATGTGAAATAACTTAGTAAAACACCTTTATTAAGTTATTTATGGTCTAAACAGGAAACCCCAAAGGGAAATATTAAACAAATCTATACTTGTTTGATTTTCCTCATGGAATAATTAATTAAACAATAATTTAATTATTATTCCAGGTCATATTTAACCCAAAAAAAGGAAATTAATTCGATAAATCCTTATTTATCTTATTATTTTCTAGGAATAATTATTTAAATCTTATTTAAAAAATATATTCCTTGTTAAATATGACTAAATCATTTATAAATAATTAAATAAATCATTATTTATTTAATTATCATTCAACCACTTCCTTAAAATAATAAATAAATCATTTATCTATTTATTATTTGTAAATAAAGGATGTGACCCAAGTCAAAATCCTTTTCCCTCCAAAAAATATAATAAAATATTCCTAAAAGGTGGTTCTAGAATTTGGTTAATAATATTTTATTCATGCACCAAGTTCTAGACTACCCTAATATTTTGTTATAAATAGAAGGTTTTTCCCATTCATTTGTCACCTTTCATTGCCTACTAGACCACTCTGGATCTATGCTCTTGGTCTGACTTTGAGCCATTATCATCGTCAAATTTTCTATCATTCCACTTTGTGAGCTCCCTTTGATTTCTATGTTTGTCTAGGTTTTCTACACCAACAAGAGAGAAATTTTAGATCTGAAGTGCTGAGGAATTTCAAGAACCCTTCCCATTGAGGAGGATTGGAAACACCTTTCTTGTTTTCCTCTCAGGTGCCCTTTAATATAAAAAATTCTTTCAAAAACATTGTTCTTTGTTGGAACACCTAATCCTCTATGGGTAGGTGTGGAATGCGAAAAGTCACAATGGAGTCCAAGTGACCTTGGAATGTGAAACCAAGAGTCACACCATTGTACTATAAATGTACATCATGTATAATGGAAAAATAAGAAAGCCTCACGCTTATCCTTCATTGTGTTGAGTTTCTCATTGTGTGTGTGTTTATCTTTCTCATACACCATGTGTGTGCTTAACATGGTGTTTAACATGGTATCAGAGCGGGCGATTACTGGCCCTGCTCCAAATTGAGTGAGCCATTTGTGTTTATGGCCTATGCATATCTGCAAAAATTCTTGACATTTTTGTAGCACTCAGAGTTTCTGTAGCAGACATTTTGCCGCATTCAGAAAGTGGTTTTGGATAAGGAGCAGCATTCAGAAATTGGCAGCATTCCGGCATTGGTTTTGAAAAAAAGAGCAGCATTGTGCATCTGAAGGTTTTCATTCTAAACTTCCATACAATTTCTGCTACCCACTTTTAAATTCTACATTTTGAAAAGCTGTTGAAATAGTTTAAAGAGGGTTTCTGAAGAAGTTTCTGGATTTTTACTGCTAAAATTCTCTGGAAAATTCTGCATTTTTAAAGTCCATTTTCCTGCTACTGGGCTACTGGAGAGATTTCTAAGTTTGCACTAAAATATTTCCGGAAGTCGCAAATCTCTAATTCGCATTTATTCTATATTCTCGTTGTCGGAAGGAAAAATCCTCTCGCTACTCTACTCGTTGTTTTAAAAATAAAAATAAAAAAAAATAAAAAAAATATAGAAAGAATGAAAGAAATTCCTCCAACCCTTATCACTCCACAAATCTTACAACTCCACGGCCTTACATACCCTGCTACAACACACTCACGGCCTGCGCCTCACTAATCCGCCTCCTTATTGCTCGCCCTTCCCTCACACTTGAGCTCTCACGCTTACTGCCTTAACGCTACCTTACCTCATGCCCTCCTCCCCCTACGCTACCCGCAGCCCCTATTCTACCCTGCATCCCCCTCTCCTCCCACTCTATCGAGCTCCAATGCTCTCCCTCTCCGCACATACACACACCCTTAATACGCCCCCTCTCTGCGTCAACTCACCCCCCTTCCCCACGACACCAGCCGGCTCCTTCCTATGTTCTCGACTGCTACCCATCCTCACACCCTCACCCAGCCTTACGACCCTCTCACCAACGCTCCACTCAAACGCACATACGCTCCCTCGCTGGTCGACCTCTCTCTCAGCCGCTCCACATTCCCACTTCACTCCACCGTGGCACCTGCAACCCATGGCCTTTCGGCCCCCAAACCCACTCCTCCTCCCATACTAACCCGACCCCCTCTCCTTACACGCCCTCACTCCACGGCTCCGCCCTCCCAACCCTGCGTGGCCTCACACATAATACTCCCTCCCTTCTCAATACATTCCCCTCCCTTTTTAAATTTCATATTTAATTTCATTTTAATTTCATTCCCCCCTCGCCCTCTTTTGAATTTTCCTTTTAATTTTTAAATATTCCCCTTCCCTCCCATATAATACGCCCTCCATTTTTAATATTAGCCTCTTTTATATAATACCACTCTTAAATTAATTTCTTTTGTTAATTAAAATCCCTTTCCATTATTAAAATCCCTCCCATTTTTTTTAATTCCATTCATTTTAATTAATTCTTTTTTTTTAAATAAATTCCCTCCTCCCTTTTAAATAAATTTCCCTTTCCATTTTTAATTATTCTCATTTTTTAAAGAAGACATGAACAGCAGAATTGAAGAAAATGACATATCAGTAAATGGACAGTACACATAGAGAAAATTGCAATTTTACATTTTATGATTTGTGGCATATATAAGTGGGTGATTTTCTGAAGAATTTTACATGAGAAGACAAGTTTGCCATCATTTTTAAAAAAACTTTTTGAAGAAGGAAAATCAGCTGCCTCAAAGGTTTCTTGCACAAGTGTTTTCAGCTGCACATTTACAAAATATTTTTGCAAAGATATTGACATTGTATTGTGAGTGGAATTTGCATCTTCTTCATAGTTGCAATCAGTAAATCTGAGTTGTTGATGTAACTCATTGTTGATTGTCCTCCATCATTTGAGGATCACACTTTGTACTTTGAGATTTCTATAAGTCATTTGTATTTTTGAAAAGAAGTTGAATCACATTGTAAATGGATGCATTTTCGGTTGAAGCCGACACCCTTTCATTTTTTGAGCCTAAGTTTTTGAAAATGGCTAAAATCAATGAGGCATTAGAGTTCTTGAATAACCTCATTCATCCCAATGCTGATGACATGATAAAAATGAGCAAGAATGCTCTTTGTAACATTCAAAATTGTTTGCTAGATGCATAAGAAAATATTGAGTTTTTGCAGTTGGAAACTCAGCTTCAGCAAGACGAACTTCAGCAAAAGAGTCACCATTCTGAACTGCTTTCGTTCAAATACCAAAAACATTGTGAAGAGACTCTCACTTCAAGAAAGAAGTCAGTACCAATGATTAACATCTCATTTCTTGCACTAGAGCAGTATAACATGCAGATGCAGTACTCAACTCCGTACCTCAAGCTCCATCATCGACTCTCGGGAAGAGCCTTCACAAATAAGCAATTTAATCGGTCTTGGATATGACAAGGATGTGACCTCATATTCCAGACTACACCAATCCCATCATATTTCAGAGTGATGGATTCCTATATGACAGTTCACCTGCAGCTGTTCTAGATCCTGTTTCACAACAACAGATTGAGAAATGCCAACACTGTGATCGAGTTGGCCATATGAAAGATCACTGTTTTGATCTTCATCCATGAAAGCACTATGGTCGGCACACTCATTCTTCAAGGCGATGCTATGGACAAGCTCTCCCCATGTTCTAAAACTAAGATTCATCCTGGATGGATCGCTTTTTGTGGATGGATCGCTTTTGGCAATGGGCACTGCACCAAGAAGATGTTTACGACACATGTTAGAACTTGTTCATATGGATGATGATAAACTGTGTGCTGAGTTTTCGCCATCATCTCAATTGTCCCCATGTCCTTGGGGAAAATGGTGGCCGTGTACAAGCTTCAACGCGACTGCGAGTCTCTAGTCACAACTTTCATTCCATGTCTTTGTTAAATGCAGACATGTTACTCAAGCGAGCCCGAGGCCACAATTCGTCATTCCAGATTCAGTGATGTAGCCAGAGACACTGATGCCCATGAGCATGCATCTGGTTGGTGGACAAGCTTAAACCATCATCTTTGGTTGGTGGATAACCTAAAACCATCACACGTAGTAGACCTCCCTTCTTTTAGGTTGAAGGTCTCCCTTTCATATATGAGGGACACTTCCTCTAGCAGAAGCCTTCAGCTTCTTGCCAGCATTGGTTGAGTTCCAAGAAATGCTTCAAGCATTCCAGTGTTGTTGGTAATCCTAAAACCATCACAGGTAGTAGACCTCCATTCTTTTAGGTTGAATGTCTCCCTTTTTTATGAGGGACAATTCCTCTAGTAAAAGCTTTCAGCTTCTTGCCAGTTTTGGAAGAGTTTCGAAAACTGCAACAAGTTTTTCGTTCCAGTGTTGGTGGTCATCCTTAAACCATCTCTTTTTCCAACATTTCAGAGAGTTGATTTAGCCCAAGTGCTGCCAGGTATACTTTGCAAATTTGTATTACAACACTCTTCTTGGACTCATGAAATGATTTGGGTTCGGGGGATGTTAAACACCCAATTTCTATGGGTAGGTGTGGAATGCAAAAAGTCACAATGGAGTCCAAGTGACCTTGGAATGTGAAACCAAGAGTCACACCATTGTACTATAAATGTACATCATGTATAATGGAAAAATAAGTGAGCTACATGCTTATCCTTCATTGTGTTGATTTTCTCATTGTGTGTGTATTTATCTTTCTCATACACCATGTGTGTGCTTAACATGGTGTTTAACATTCTTGTCTTTTCTATTGGGTGCATGGAGAAAAATTTCATTTTCACTACTTGATGTCTTTTTATGCATAGATATGGATTTGTTCAGCTTTGTCTTGATCAACTAACTACATATTTGAAGATATTGGCAGCCATAATTAATGTTAGGGCTATTCGTTATGCATAGCTAAAGTGGTATTTTTCCGACAAAAGATTTATGCTAACAACATGTTTCATTTTTTAATGAGGTTGACATAGTAAAAGAACTTTCCTCAAATGCACTTGTTTCATTTTTAACGAGGTTGACATAAGAAAAAATAACTATCCTCAAAGGCACTTGTTTCATTTTTTTTAACGAGGTTGACACAAGAAAAAATAACTATCCTCATAATCTGTTTCATTTTTTAACAAGGTTGACACAGCAAAAATAACCATACTCATGGGAACTTGTTTCATTTATCGAGGTTGACACAGGAAAAGAACTATCCCCAACACCTATTTCATTTTTTAACGAGGTTGACATAGGAAAAAGGAACCATCCTCATATTCTGTTTCATTTTTTAACAAGGTTGACACAGTAAAAAGAACCATCCTCATGACTCTAGTTCATTTTTTTAATGAGGTTGACACAGAAAAAGAACCATCCTCAATGTGCAGTTGGAGTAGTGAGTGTGTGCTGGAAAAGACATAGTCTAACAGAATCATCATTTAAGGAGTTTGATGAGCACCATAAATGATAAGTTATAAAATGCGTTGACGGGTCTTCTCCAAGGTTTTCATTGAATTTAGGAATGTCCGAGGGTAACATATGTGGTATCACCAGCCACCAAGGAGAGGAACTAGATAAGATTCCAGATGATGACATGGGTGAAGTCAATGGAAAAAACATCGAAGATGAAGCAACAACAAATGTTGTCGCAACTGAAATAGATTGTTCAGTCTAGGATGTTATCTCAGCCATGGTCAAATGACCCAATGTATACCCTATATAATCTACGAGAACTCAAAGTGAAACAGGATCAACAAAAGCAAAGGAAGGTGATTGAGGAAAAGACTCGTACAGGTAAAGCTCCTACCGAAAATGAGTTGGAGTTAAAGGTGTATCGTCTTGTGATATTTCTTCAATCAAAATCAAACCAGGTGGAAGAACTTCACCGTCAGGCACAAAGTATATTTCAGGTGGTTGACTGTGTGATATGGGAGACTCGATGGCTACAATAGATTATGGAGTGACCGATACATAAACAACTTCCAATTGTTCGACTTCGGGATCAAGATTTTTTCCACTTAGAGAATATAGAAATTGAAATATAAGGGGATGATAGACCCTATTTCATTGGTCCTGGGGATGATGTCCAGTTTGACCAATAACATTTGCCCCCTAAAGCACAATGGGATTCGGATCAACTTCCGGTTGAACAACGTTGGGTTCGGGAGGTATGGTCTCACAGATTGGATGGATCGTGACCACAGGTAGCTGTGAGGGCTCTCTCTCAACAACAGTAGACAAACCAAGATTTGTAGAAACAACTTGTGCCAACTCTGGTATATGGGAAGATGATGCTTCACCAGAGGTACTAATGGTATTGGTTTCGGTAGAGTGATGTCTATGCGAACAACGGGGGAAACAATTTTGTTCTTCCACGATGACTGATTTATTTTAACCAAAAACAAATAAACAAAATAAAAGGGGTAATGCTAGGAAAAAGGTTTACCAAGAAAATTTGAACTGCAGAATACCTCCTGGCGAACCAAGAAGTACGGACAGGCAATCTCCCTGAATTTTGTGTTCATTGTATCACAATTTACAAGGTGGCCGACTCGATTCACTATGGATGGATAGCACCTAAAATTTTTCCTCCAAAATATACCTGAAGGTACGTGGAGGCCCAAGTCCGTATTAGCGTTGTCTGATGTGAAACCACACAGTGAGAGCACCCATTTATACTTATCTTACTGTAACACCGCCCGATATACCTAAAAGTATGTGGACGAGCTACGATATAATTACGTACGTGGAGTGAGGTATCACACTCGGAATGTATCGCAGACAAGTTAACTACAGCTACTATGTTTTACGATGTCGGAACATGTCTCTAGCCTATACCTTCTAAATGTTATCGTTAAGGTTCCAAAGCGTTGTTAAGTAAATTGAGATTTATTTTATGTTGATCTTGCTTAACAATTTTCCTTTCAAAGGTTCACTGCGATGATGTGTTTGAAATTCCTAAAATGCAAGCTAAGAATGATAAAAAAACTTTCACTTTCAGCTTTTTCAATGAAGAACCTAGCTAATAAGGGAAGAGAGCAAATAATTTGAGAGTAAACAAATCAATGAACAAAAACAAAATCAATGAATCTCAAAATAAATGCATATTTCCTAATGTTCCTTTTGCAAAAAACACACAATCCTACATGCAAATGCAAGTTTTTCTTTTAAGTTTCCTTAACGTTATGAATGTAGAAAATAAAATACGTGCACTATATCAATAATTCAAATTATTTTTACTTTCGAGAAACGAATAATACAAACAACAATTTCTCTTTTGAAGGAAAAACAAGGATTTCAACAGCAATTTCTCCTATCAAGGAAATGAATATTTTATGACAATTTCCTATTTTGAAAGCAAATGATTCTTAATGCAACCATAAAAAATACTTTGAAATCAACTTGTCAATGATAAAGAAAAAAAATTTAAAACAACATTTAACAAATTTTCAATCAAAGGAGAAGAAATATATAAAGTTACTAGTCAATTGAGCATCAAACTTTTCAGAACACAGCAGCAAACAAAACTGAAGCAAGTTGCAAAGTCAAATTCAAGGGAATTTGATCACTTTTAGAAGTCAACGTAGTCTCCAAAGGGAGACAGTGCTCTGCAACGCAGGATAGGAAGCGATACAGTGCTCTGCAAAGCACTATGTCCAGTCTAAGGGTGCATTGGGTGCAGTAGACAAAGAAAAATACTACTGTTTAACTCACTGTCTTTGCAAATTAAGCTCTGAAAAATTTTAATCTTTATGTGAAAGAACTAATAGGTGGATAAACAAAGCAAATCAGAGGCTCTAACACCTAGAACTCAGAGAAATTCTCCCCAGCGGAGTCGCTAGTTTATTGGGCCAGAATTTTAATCTACGGATAATTTACTCTTCCCTAGACGAGTGCTAGTCTAGAACAACAAGTGAAAGACTATACGACTATTTTTCCTAACTCAAAACAGATACACAGAAAGGATTGGAGGCTTACTTGTTCAGTCACTTCCAAATGGCTCCTTCTGTCGCTTCCACTGTAGCTTCAAATTTAAGTGGTTTGTGAGCTGAATGCTTCCTGCAAGAAAGAACACTGAAACAGCAGAAGATGCAATAATATAGATATCTATTCAAGTTAGTTAGATAAATCAGTAAAGCATAAACCATATACATCAACTAAGATCTTGCAATATGGAAAATCAAAGCCAATACAGATGCATATAGGGAAAAATAACCAGTATTCTTTATTGATGATAGAAGGAGAGGTTACAACCAAATGACTAATTTGAAGTGACCCTTCCAGCAACGATCCAAAGCCTCATCACACTATAAATCTCTCCAGCAGTATCTTCACAAATCAAACTTTCAATTGAAAATTCTCCAGCGTTTCTCTACTCAAATTCTTCCTCCTCAAGCACTTAGATCTGTGCTCAATTTATAGATGAATTGTAGGTTGTTTTGCAATCAATAACTTTCCAAAAATAGGCAAGACATGTTTCCAGTCATGTAGATGTAAAATGGACACTTGGATCCGAAGCTTGACATATGTGAACTCTTCTATAAGGCACTAGCCAAGTGGAGATTCTGAAACAATGAGAATTTCGCTCCTAATGTGATCAACGCACCTTTGAATGTCAGGAAGTGCTTTGCAACGCAGCCTTGCATGGTGCTACCTACATATGCAACGCACTTAGGCCCCTTAGAGCCTGCGTTGGTGAGCTCTCATATGTTATACAATAAGCTTCAAACCATGGAAACCTTTGCTTGATGAAAGTATTGTTTGATTTGTCTTGTTTTCTTGTCTTAGAGCATATAGAAACTGAAATGATAGGGAATGATAGACCCTTGATCATCAGTCCTGGAGATGATGCCCAGTTAACCAGGTCACTAAGAATGGTGCCCAAATTGACCTATAACAATTTTTTTTTATTTTCCTAAGGTTTATACAATGTTTTTGTATTTTTTATGTTTTCCCAAGACTAAAATCAATGTTTGTCGTAATGCAGATGTTGGTCGAGATCAACCGGTGGAGGAACCAGAGCGTATAGCAGATGAGCCAGCAGAGAGGGTTGTCGGGAGAGCAGTCCTTCAGGATCTTGATATGGCTGAGACTTTGACTGAGCTTTGGCAGCACATAGAGGGGTTGACCTTCGGGATTCTGGATTTTCGGATCGAAGAGTTACCCATGCAACTGCAGCGTCACACTATAGGTGTTCCTAACCACTGGATGCGGTTACTATGTATAATAGCTAGATCTATAGCATGTTACCACGAGCACCACTAGTTTACTTTTGACAAATTGCATAAATTTTCAGATCAAATGACCAATGTGTCTTGGGAAAAAATTTTGTAAAAACTATAACTATCTATCTATTTGATTTAAGTGCTTTCCTATGTTTATTGTGCAATCCTATTCAATGATTTGAATGTTTTATTTACATATGTTGCAAATTCCTGTCTAAAAATTGATTAGCCAAAGAATCAGTTAATGTGTTCAAATTTGTGGAAATGTGTTGATATTGAATAAAACCAAAGTGTCTTTCCAAAATTCGAACTCTTAGGAAAAAATGATGCAGTGTTGGATTTCTAACAGTATAAACACTGGTAAGTTGTAATACCACAACTTGTGAGTCTAACCTTATGATGATGTGGTTAATACCAAATGAAATGGAATCAGAGAGAAGTTTGATCAATGTGCTATACTCAACGATATTATTCATCAATTTACCAATACAAATCCCTTGCAAACTCACTAACTCGTCGTTCAGAACGAAAATGGCCCATGCTGCAGAGGATAGATTCTGCGTACTACGACTAGCACCATCAGCATATCCAACAAAAGGTTCCAAAGATGCAGACATCTGCGATGAAATGTAAAGTGGATTATTGACGTCAAGAAAACTCTAAAAACAAAATAAGACAGCAAATGCAAATCAACAACATATATATACGATATAATACAAAAAATCACTACGCTCATGATTAAGCATAGCAACGTTTCAGATACAACCCAATTCTAGTTTGCGCCAACGGAATTCCATCGTAATCAAGTAACTCATAGGCACCCTTAGCAAGAAATATTTTGACAATATAGGGGCCATGCCATAATGGCTCAAATTTTCCTATACCTATTACATCAGCTTCTTGATCATAAAGAAGGACCAAGTCACCCTCTGAGAAAATGCGAGGCTGGACATTTTTGTCGTATTGTGCCCTTATATATCTCTTATGCGCTTCATTGGCCAATTGGGCTTCATGACGTGTTTCATCAAGATGGATGAGGTTAAAAAGACGTGTTTCTTCTTCTGAGGTGTCAGGTAACAAGTCAATTGCGAGTTTTAACGACAGTATTTCACATTGGATTAGCAAGATAGCTTCCAGACCATACACCAATTGAAAGGGAGTAAATCCAGTTGTGTTTCTCACTGAGGTTCAGTACGCCCACAAGGCTGAGTACATGATCAAATGCCAGTTTCTTTTACGAACTCCTATCATTCGTTGAAGCATATGTTTAAGAATCTTGTTGATAACTTCAACTTGTCCATTTGATTGTGGATAATAAGGAGTAGAATTATCATGTGACAATCCTAACTTAGCAGTCAATTCATCCATCATGTGGTTATGAAAATTCTTCCCATGATCTGTAAATATAGCCTATGGGACCCCAAACTGTGCAATAACATAATTAAAGAAAAACAATGCAGTTGTTTGTCTTGTGTTGATTAATGTAGGCATCGCTTCGACCCATTTGGTAAAGTAGTCGACTACGAAAATAATATAACTATACCCCCCGGATTAACGAGGGTTATAGGTCATGAAGTCAATACCCCATTTCAAAAATGGTCCCACAGAGACAACAAGATGCATTGATGCTGGCAGTTTGAAGATTTTACGATCAAAAATCTGGCACGCATGACAACTTCTGACCACGAGAATGCAGTCGCGAAATATGGTAGGCCAAAAGTAACCAGCACGGAGTATCTTCTACGCGATAGCGTATGTGGATAAATGTCCACCACAAGCCCCAGCATGACAATCATTTAAAACCTTTTCAGCCTCCTCGTGAGTGAGGCACCTTCTTAAAATGGTATCGACACCACGATGATAAAGTGTGTCAACGACGATCAGATAATCTTTGGCTTGGTTTCGAATACGTCATTGTTTAGAGCGAGAGGTATAAGGCCGAAAAGTTTTCTTTTGGAGATAAATAATGAAATCCCCATACCAAGGATCAGATGATCCGATCAAAAACAGAGACTCATCAGAAATTAATGGTTCCCACATAGTAGCAATACTATCAGAGGGAAGGTCACAGAGAAGCTTAGCCAAAACTAAAGACTTCTTTGACTTGGATTTGATGAATTCCAAATCAAATTCCTGCAAAATGACAATCCATTTTGAATATTTTCCCCCCAGCAATTGACGTGATAAGATATAAGTCATGGGGTTGCAATCTGAAACAACAGTGGTTTTTCGGAGCAGGATATAGTGGCGAAATATTTGGACATCTTGAACAGCTTCCAAGGCAAGATTTTATACATATGAATACTTAACTTTTGTATCATTGAGATTACGACTCAAATAATAGATCGGATTTTCAATTCCATTTTCTACTTGGACCAGAACCATAGCAATGGTTGTTTCAGCCATGGCGATATATAGGAAATAATAATTTTGATAATTAGGGGATACATTAACGATGCTCATACAAGAGCATCCTTGACAGCATCAAAATAAGCTTACGCAACTTGGTCCCAAAGGAAGGGAACCCCCTTTTTCAAGAGTCAAGTAAATCCTTTAGCCATTTTAGCGTAGTTTGGAATGAACCTTCTTAGGAAGTTAGCCTTTCCTTGAAGTTTTTGTATCTGAAGTAAATTTGATGGCGCAGGCAAATCAAGAATGGCCTGAACCTTCAATGGGTCGATTTGAATTCCTTTTTTTGAGACTACAAATCCAAGCAAATGACTAGAACTAACACAAAACACACATTTATGTGGATTGAGGCATATTTTGTAGTGTCGGAAATGTAAGAATTGAGGCGTATGTGGATTGATGGCTATCAAATTCATCGGGTGATTAGTCCAACTTCATGAATGCGTGATTAAATCATCTATATAAGGTCGAACAATGTGCTTGATGTCATTAAAATCATAATCCATTGCTCTCTGAAAATTTTCCCCAACGTTCTTTAAACCAAACGGTAGTTTCCAATAAGCGAATGTGCCCCAAGGATAGATAAATGTTGTCTTATGTTGTTCCTCTGGGTGGATATTGATTTTATTGTAGCCAGAAAATCCATCCATGAATGAAAATATTTCACATCCAGCACAATCGTTAATATTCTGGTCGATAAAGGGAGTAGGATAGTTGTCTTTTGGACAAGCAATGTTGACATCCCGATAATCGACGCACCTCTGATGGTTCCTTGCTTTTTCATGACAGGAACTATGTTGGAAAACCACTCAGTTAGTGGAACAGGGTCAACAAAACCAGCACGCAAAAATTTTTCAACTTCTGCTTTGATGGCAATGGATTTCTATGGATGAACAAGCCGAAGCCGTTGACGTACCAGTTTGACATCAGGATACATATTAATAGTGTGTTCAACAATACTAGTATCTATTCCTGGCATTTCCTCGTAAGACCAAGAAAATACATCACGGAATTCACAAAATAAAGAGCGATATGTTTCGAGTTCTGATGGAGAACAAGACACATCGACATGAATATTTTCTAATACGCCAGTTTTGGTCAAAATATCGATAGAAATGGTTTCTTCAATATTTGACATATTTCACTCGGAATCGATTGCATTAATAGGTAAATAATTCGAAAAGAAATTTTTGATTGAAGGGTGATATAGTTCACTAAGATAATTTTCTTCATAATCAGGAATATGGGAACGATGATGATAATCTTCCCATGGTTCTCCTTCCGACATCATGACTTCTAAAATATTCTCATCTGTCAAGAAAATTGAGGAAAATGGATTAGATGGAGTACTAAATTCTAAGGAACGATCAACCCAAACAACTAGCGATGTTGACTTTGGATTCATCACCCAAGCCAGATAAATTGATTGCTATGCCAGCTCAATAGGGTTGGGCAGTAGAAACTCATCTAACATAACAATTTCATAATCATCTGTACTCTTCCTTAAGCCAGATGGAGTGGAATATATCATGTAGCAGGTCTCTATACTTGCAATTTATGCTGACGCCGCGGGCGGCGGTAATGCAAAGGTTCCCATGAGAGTGGAATCCTTTAATAGTCCTACACCAATGTTCTGAAGTGATAGTTAGGGTGCATGAACGAAAGGAACACTTCCAGTTACCTGCGAAGCAGAGGCAAAGAAGGATAGTTGATTGATAACTGTGATTGTACCTTTATATGGAAAGGTGATCATTCTGAAATGTGTAGAAACAATTGCAGTCATAGCATATACCCATGGCCTTCCAAGTAGAATATTATATTCAAGGGGTCTGTCAACAACCTCGACATCAACATTCATTGTTTTTCCCCCTAGTTCAATGTGCAGGTTATTAATAATACCACAAGGTTTATTGTACGTCCATCAAAAGCCTTCAACGTCGTTGATGATTGTGATAAGTGTGGCGAGCCAACTGACTTCCAACAATTTAGATACATAATGCATGTAGATGCTTCTTCATCAATAATAGTGCGATGAACAAGGTGATTGAGAACATTTACTTGTATGGAGAATGCCAATTCTGCTATTAGTTGTGGCACATAGCCTGTATGATTAAAGACAACTAGATTAGAATAATTCGGATCAATTCCACCAATAGCCGACAATAAAGCTTGTTTCTGGGAGGGAAAATTTTGTAATACCTCAAGAGCATACATAGCTTAAGGGTATTGAGCCAAATATTCAATAATATTATAATTTTGAGCAGCTCCTGCTTGAGGATTATATGTTGATTTTTGAATTACTCCCTTTGGTGGCTTAATTGTCAATTCAGGAATAGCAGTAAGCGGTACCAATTCTGTAGACGGATTCGTAGTCGAGGTAGTAGGTTGATCAATTGCCTTACTACCATAATATTTATTACACTTTGACACCAAAATATATGTTGAAGTTTTTGTGACAGATAACATAAGTACTTGGGAACTAGGAGCTAGATTCGTAGCAACCAAATTTGTGTCCAGATTTGGAAACGGCTCTGTCAACACACCTGATGCATGGGAAGTATTAATGATTTTTGAGACTTCAGCGTGGTGAGGAAAATCCCAAACAAAATGTTCCTCATTACAGATTATGCATGGATAACGAGGTTTCCTAGGTCCAAACATTTGATTAGATGATCTTTCCTATGGGTTAGAAGTTTGATTTTTCTTAGGTTTCCCCTTTTTCTTACTTTTGGGTTGCTTGTCACTTTTTCCCCTGTCAAATGACATGGAATTAATTTCGGAAGAAGGTGCAGGATCAGATGCAGTAGTATGATGTGTGCTTGCAGTACCAATCAATTCGTTTCCAGCATGAGAGTCCTTTAAATAAGGAGGAATAGTAAAATTATATCGCGGTGCATTAGGAATTTTTTCATAGAGCATACCAGATTGAGTATAAATCAAATCTAAATATTGGGCACGAGAAATGACTTGCTCTTTAGTGATGACGCCACCCTTAGCCACATCCTCAGTTATATATGGTAACAGGGACTTAATGAACCACTCAGCAAGGATTTGATCTAGAACAAATGTCTTAACCATTCTACGACGTCGACGCCACTCATGAATATGATCAAAAATGTGAGTAGCATTAGTTTGTTTGAAATTGGTCAAGAGTTCCGTTACAGTATCATATCGTATGGGTAACTGGAAGTGAGTCAAAAATATAGTAGCTAGGGCAGTGAAATTGTCAAAAGAAGCTCTAGGTAACTCAATATACCATTTTGCAGCCGAACTAGTGAGCGTACACTGGAAAAGACGTAATGTTTGATGAACACCACAAATGATAAGTCATAACATGAATCGATGGGTCTTCTCCAGGGTTACATTGAACTTAGGAATATCCGAGGGTAATTTGTGAGGTATCACCGGCCACCAAGGAGCATAGTTGATTGGATCATTGGTTAGCTGATTTAAATCTGGTAACTCTAAAGTTGCAACAAAGGGAAACTGTATATTGAGATCAGGTTGAGCATATCCAGGGTATGATGGAATTGCTTGAGCAATAGGCCTTTGAGAACTAGCATAAGGAATCTGTTGTTGGTAACCCAGATAAGGGTTTTTTTGAAAAGAAAACGCTTGAGGATTCTGTTGACCAAAACCTGGATATGGTACTTGTTGAAATGAAGGTTGCAGCATTTGCGCCTGAGGCTGCCAAGGGGTCTGTCCACCAATGTTATAACCCAAATTAGGATAACTTGGATTAATTTGAGGATATGTATAACCTAGTTGTGGCTATGACATCCCATAAAATGGTAAACCAGCTTATGAATAAATGATTCCAGATACAAGTTGTTGTTGTAAATTAACCAGAGGATTTGGAGTCTGTGGGCCCAATACTTGAGGGTATTGAGTTGAAGGATCCGCTTGAAAAGGTTTGTGTACAAAATTTTGATTCTGTAACAGGGGTAAAGATGTATTAACAAGTGGAAATTATGTGGGTGTAACAGGTTGAACTGGTTGATACGAGTGTACAACTGTTTGTGGTTGGATAGGCAGAGTGGGTTGCCATTGACAAACATTCATTTCGACATTAGGTTGACCAAAAAATGACGGAGTAATATCATGTTGAGTGACCAAAGATTTCGCCCCAACATGAGGAGGATAATAAGACGGAAAATATTGCTCTCCAAATGTTGGGAGTCCAATATACTTGTTGGTTAGTTTACCAGTTAGAATACCAGACGATGACATTGGTGAAGTCCATGGGTTTGAAGGTGCGCCAGAAAAAATTCCAGATAAAGATTTATAACCTGATGGGACCATAGGGCCACCATGAAAATATGATTCTGGTGAAGTTGTAAACATCGACGGGGTATCAAGGGCGACTACTTACGTAATTGGAATAGATGACCCAACCGAAGATGTTGGTTCAGGCATGCTTACTTGACCAAATGTATACCCTTTTGAATCGACGGGAATATGAATAGGAATAGGATCAACAAAAACAGAGGGTGGTGATTGAGGAAAAGACTCATACAGATAAATATCCTCCCCAAAATGGGTTGGAGTTAAAGGTGTCTTGTCTTGTGGGATTTCTTCAATCGAAATCAAATCAGCGGGAAGTATTTCACCATCAGGCCCAAAATATATTTCAGGAGGTTGACTGTGTGATATGGGAGACTCAATGGCTACAAAAAATTGTGGAATGACCAATGGATGAACAACTTCAGGTTGTTCAACTTTGGGATTCATATTTTCTAGCAAAGAAGAGACAAGATCTGGATCAAATTTTGGTTGAACAACGTCGGGTTCAGGAGGTATGGTCCCACTGATTGGATGGATCGTGACCACGTGTAACTTTGAGGACTCTGTCTCGACAACAGTAGACAAACCAGGATGTGTAGAAAGAATTTGTGCCAACTCTGGTATATGGGAAGATGATGCTTCACCATAGGTAGTGATAGTACTAGTTTCGATAGAGTGATGCCACCTTCGCCTTATAGAAGTAAATTCTGGTGGTAAAGGTGGTTTCAATGCTAGTCTACGCGAACGACAGGGAAAAGGATTTTGGTCTTCCATGATTACTGATTTATTTTAAACAAAAACAAATAAACAAAATAAAAGGGTATTACTTGGCAAAAGGTTTACCAAGAAACTGTGAACTGCAGAATACGTCCTAGCGAACCAAGAAGTACGGGCAGGCAATCTCCCTGAATGATGTGTTCGGTGTATCACAATTTACAAGGCGGCCGACTCAGTTCACTATGGATGGATAGAAACCTAGTGTTGTCCTCCCAAATATACTCGAAGATACGTGGAGGCCCAAGTCCATATTAGCGTTATCTAATGCGAAACTGCAAAGTGAGAGCACCCCTTTATACTTTTCGTACTGTAACAACACCTGATATAACCGAAAGTACGTGGACGAGCTACGATATACTTACGTACGTGGAGTGAGGTATCACACTCGGAATGTATCGCAGACAAGTAACGATAGCTACTATGTTTTATGACGTCGGAACACGTCTCTAGCCTATACCTTCTAAATGTTATCGTTGTGGTTCTAATGCTTTGTTAGGTAAATTGAGATAAATTTTAAGTTGATCTTGCTTATCAATTTTCCTTTCAAGGTTCATCGCGATGATGTATTGGAAATTCCTAAAATGAAAACTAAAATGATAAGAAATCTTTCACTTTTAGTATTTCAATGAAAATCATAGCTACTAGAGGGAAAGAGAAATCAATTTTAGAGCAAACAATCAAAGGGCACAAACTAAAATGCAGCTTTCCTAATTTTTCCTTTTGCAAAACACACAATCCACTACATGCAAATCTAGGTTTTTCTTTTCAATCCCTTTAATGTTATGCATGCAGAAAAAGAAACTAATTTCATCAAATAAATAAAAACAAATGCCTTTTACTTTTGAGAAATGAAGAATTGAAACAACAATTTCTCTTTTGAAGGAAAAATGAGGAATTTAACAATAATTTCTCCTATCAGGAAACGAAGAATTTAACAACAATTTCTTTTTTCAAAAGAAAATGGATCTAATGCAGCAATGAAAATACTTTGAAATTAATTTGTCAATGATAAAGAAAAACACTTTAAATAAACATTGAACAAACTTTTCTTTCAAAGGAGGAAGGAGTAGGCAAGGTCACTAGTTAATCTGAGGTATCAGGCTCTTTAAAACACAGCAAACAACAAACTAAAAGCAAATGCAATGACAAACTCAATGGAATTTGTTTGATTCTAGGGGGCAACGCAATCTCTAAGGGGAGACAGAGCGTTGCAGTGCACCCCTGGAAGGGATACAATGCTCTGGAAAGCACTGTGTCTTGTTCAACAGTGCGTTGAGCGCAGTCAGAGAATGAAAACTCAACTGTTTAACACACTTCTAATGAAAATTTTGATTTCAAAAAACCTAATATTTTTGAGTAAATGATACTGGGTGAATAAACATAGAAAATCATAGGAAAATACACTAAGGATGAAGGGTAAACTCCCCAGCAGAGTCACCAATTTTTTATGTGGAATTATGGATTACGGATAAAACATTCTTCCCTAGATGTAGTGGTCATCTAGAAGAACAGGTTAAAGACTTTGCAACTAATTTTCCTAATAGTAAATAGACACATAACAGATCAAAGAACTTACTTGGAGTCCAAGCGTTTCCTATTCTCCTTCTGTCACTCTTGTTGTACCTTCAAATCCAAGCTAGATTGCCAAAATATTTCCTTCAAAGATGAACACTAAACAGAAAAAGATAGCAATAATACAGATGTCTATTCAAGTTATTCAGTTAAATCAATAAAACATGAACCATATATATCAGATAAGAATTCATAATATGAAAGACAGAAGCTTATACAGATACATATGTGGGAAAGTAAGTAGCAATATTTTTTAATGGATAGAAGGGGAGGTTACAACCCAGTGATTGATTTAGTGTCACCATCTCCAGTATCATCCCAGCCTCATCACAATGCACATCTCTCCAGCAGCATGTTACACAAATCAACTCCTCAATTGAAATTCCACCAACATTTCTCTACTCAAATTATTCATTTTCAAGCACTAGGATCTGCGCTCAATTTATATAGGAGTTGAAGGTAGTTTTACAATCAATGACTTTATAATAATAGGCAAGACATGTTCCCAGTCTCAAAGGTATCAAATGGACACATGGATTCGAAGTTTGACACATGTGAACTCTTCTAGAAGGCACTGGACAAATGGAGATTCTAGAACAATGAGAATTTTGCTGCCAATGTGACCAACCCACCCATGAGTGTCGAGAAGTGCTTTGAAAAGCACCCTTGAGTGGGATTACCTGCATATGCAATGCACTTATTCCCTTGAGAGGTAGTGTTGGTGATCTCTCATATGATATAATATAAACTTCAAATTTTGGAAACCTTTGCAAATGAAAGTCATAGATGATTTGTCCTTTTTCTTTTTCTTAGGGCATGTAGAAACTGAAATGATAGGGGATGATAGACCCCATTCATTGGTTCTGGAGATGATGTCGAGTTAACTAGGTCATTGGGAATGGTGCCCAAATTGACCTATAACAATATTAAGCACTCATTTTGGCATTCTAGATATTTTAAAATATATCCTGGACATTGATCACAAATTCAAATCCAATTCAGTATGTAAATTAACCATAACCTTAAAATTAAATTATTATATTAATTAATAAAAAATCCTGATTATAAAATGTATCATTAAACAAATCTAAACCTTCATTGAAAAAATCCTACACATAATTATCTATGAAAATATTAAATAAATATAAAATTTATCTCACCAACAATGATATGTATCTTCATCTTTTTCTGATGTATTCAAGGTAAGTGTTAAGTAATTCCCTAAAATTACCTAAAAAAATCAACTTTCTTCTAATGTCTTTATTACAAAGTCGCTCATAAGAACTAATATATATTAAACTAGCAATTGCACCAAGAGGTGCAAAGGAACGTTGATAAGAGGACTGGGGGGAATGTGGAAAGAAAATATATCCTTGTGCCACATGTCACGCTGCAACATCTATGTCACCTTATAGGTTGCGCAATTTCACACTTAAGGGAAAGAACTTTCTAACCTCTAGACCTCAGGAACCACTCCAATCCTTGCAATCAAAGGGGGTCATGTCGAGGGAGATGTTTTATTATGTGGAAGGTCAGCGAGCGATGGTAATAGTGATGTGGTTTGGGTGATGCAAGTGTTTTAATTGCATTTAAGTGCTTACCACTGAGAGTGATCGCAAGACTTGAAGAAATTGTTAGGCCAAATATGAAACACATAAATAAACAATAGTGAGGTAAGCAAACACACGAGGACTTACACAAGTTCTTCAAATTTTGTACTCTAAAATACATTTGCACATTAAGAAATTTGATCCATTAACACTTAATAGATCCATAATTAAAATAAATATATAATACATATTATATTATAAATAAATATCTATTGAAATATTAAATCCAACAGCAGTCAGGAATGCTGAAGGACGCAGCAGCGATAGAGAAATTTTTTGTGTGCACTCCATCGCACATTTAAGACTCTGAAAGTTCAAAAAAAAATTATACCCGTATACCTCTCCTCTGCAATAAAAAAAAATGTTCTTCACATTACGCCATCGCTCCATTTGAGATCTGCCATACCACATTTAAATTATGGAACCACCGCCATTAAAACATCAACAACCAATTCTTCTTTTACTGTGCATTCAATGTGTGTTTGAAATTGCTCACGTCATGGAGGACCTACCGCCAAGTCATAGAACTCGTGGACCAATCTGGTGTCGATCACGTAGAATTGAGCTGACATGGATCAACTCAATTCGGACCCGATAAGAATTTATCAAATCCAGCTGAAACTTGTTTGAATTCCGTGCGGGTTCCACCTCTGGCCATTAGAAATGTGATCGCATAGGTTCAATGACCAGTTAGCACAGAGGCAATTGGAATGCGAAAATTTTATGAAAAGGGATTAAATTATAGTTTTTGAAATCCGCGAAAAACGATTTTGCATAAAGGCTTTTTTTTTAACTTTGGGTTAAATGATTGTATATGTTTTTTTTTTTTAAAGGCCACGACGTATTTTCTTAAAGTCCTTTGACTTAAGAATAATATATATGTTTAATATATATTATAAACATTTTCAATGTTTATAATATATAAAGTTAGTTTGTTTTTAATTTTTTTTTAAGTAGTTTGAAATGCCATATATATATATATGCCCGAAGGCAAAAAGAAAAGTGAGTTGCTATGTATTTTTTTTAAAGAGACTCTATATGAAAAACAGAGTGTAATGAAAATGCCCAAAGGCAGAAATAGTTTGAAGTGTGACTGCGTAATGTATTTTTGAAAAGCCGGAAGGAAGAAAACTGATATAGCACTGTGTGTGCATTTTTTTTTCTTATGAGACGAAGAGCAGATTTTATGCACTGTGTTTTTTGTAGCAATCAATAGAAACTAAAGTTTTTCTTAATCCAGAACAATGCAGTTCTGAAAATTGTAATTTTTTTTTTAAGTTTAATGAAAGAAGTTTTTTTTTTGTGCCATCTCTGTCCAGAATTTTACACTGAATCTCTGTGTTGAAGTTGGGAAATTTTTATTCCTTTGTTGTTTAGAATACTTTAGAAATTCCAACATGGTATCGGAGCTAGTCCAGGCTCTTTGAAGTTGTCAAAGAAGCTGGAGGAAGTAGTTTGTTGCAGCTTTTGACCAACAGTGCGAAGGCTCAGCAAAGACCAGGTATTTACAAAACAAAGTTTTTGTTTTGTGTTTAAAGAGTGCAGTCCTCAAAGACAGATTTTATCTCTCAAGAAGAGAGAAATTTTGTTGAAGAACATAATCAAGTTTTTTTTAAAGCATAGTTCAGTAAGCTAGTCATGGTAGGAGCTAGCACAAGCACGAGTATAGGAAATACTCAACTCCCACAGTTCAATGGGAAGAACTATGACTATTGGGAAATCACAATGAGAGCCTTGGGAGCTTTTTGAAGATGGTCTAGAAGAACCAGCAGATGAAAATGATTTTAATTCCTTAACACAGGAAAAGAAGGATTTGTTGAAGAGCAATAGGAAGAAGGACTCAAAAGCCCTCTTTTATCTCTATCAAGCAGTGCATGAAAGTGTGTTTCCAAGGATTTCAGTAGCAAAGAGGTCCAAGGATGCATGGGATAGCCTCCAGATAGCCTACCAAGGTATGAAGAAGGTAAATACTGCAAAGCTTCAATTAATGAGAAGGGATTTTGAAGTTATTTGCATGAAGGAGCCTGATACAATAGACTCATTCTTTACTCTACTGATTGGGTTGGTTACCCAAATGAGATCTCATGGAGAGACAGTAGAAAAAAGAAGAATAATGGAGAAATTGTTGAGGAGCTTACCCTCAATGTTTGATGTAATAGTCACAACCATTTAAGAGACAAAGGATCTCTCAAAGTTTACATTTGATGAGCTACATGCATCATACATGACACATGAACAAAGACTGGGAAGAACAGCAAACTCATCTTTGGAGCATGCCTTCAAGATCCAAATGTCCTTTGGAAGAGAAAGAGGTCAAGGTAGAGGAAACTTCAGAGGAAAAGGAAGAGGCAGAAGCCAAAATGGAGGAAGAAAAAGTCCT
This sequence comes from Pinus albicaulis, assembly GCA_034641835.2. Lineage (NCBI taxonomy): Eukaryota > Viridiplantae > Streptophyta > Pinopsida > Pinales > Pinaceae > Pinus > Pinus albicaulis. Next base: position 1,950,211,674 of record CM076578.1, read on the forward strand.
GCAAATACTAATGGAAGGGGTAGCAACCAAAATCAGAACCAAGGCCAAGGCAGCAACCAGCAAGGTGGAAAAAATCAAACATATGGACAAAGGTATGATAAATCGCAAGTTCAATGTCATTACTGTAAGAAGTATGGCCATTATGCCAATGAATGTAGGAAGAAACAGAGTGACATGGGTAATAGACCTTGTGTTAATTTCACTAAAGAAAATATGAGTCAAGAGAAGTTGTTTTTAGCATGTAATATCGCTGAAGAAAAGAATGAAGATATATGGTTTCTAGATTCAGGGTGTAGCAACCATATGACCGGAAACATTTCCATGTTTTCCATGTTAGATGAAAATGTAAAGTCTCAAGTAACAATGGGAATAAACAGTAAGGTCTCCGTCATGGGAAAAGGCAGAGTAGGTGTTTTAACAAAGAAAGGAGAAGGAAGATCCATATCAGATGTATATTATGTGTCTGGTATGAAGTGTAACCTCTTGAGCATTGGAAAGCTCATTCAAAAGGGTTACAATGTTTTCTTTGAATATGATGTATGCACCATCATGGATAAACCACCAAGCAAGAAGTGCATTGTACAAGTGAAGATGACAAGGAACAGAATGTTCCCTCTCAAGATGAGAGCAGATTTGAAGAAAGGAGCTGAAATGACAGCAATGACACAAAAGACATTCCAAAGAGAAGAAAAAAATGAAAACTGGTTATGGCACTTGAAATTTGGACATCTCAACTTTGGAGGTCTGAATTTGTTTCATAGGAAAGGAATGGTAAAGGGATTACCATTGATTGATAAACCGGACAGCCTATGTAAAGGCTGCATCTTGGGCAAACAACACAGAGAAATCTTTCCATTAGGAAAGAGCATAAGGGAAAATGCACCCTTAGAAATTGTCCATTCAGATTTGTGTGGACCAATGCAAACACCATCACTAGCAAGCAGCCATTATATGTTGACTTTCATTGATGATTACACAAGAAAAACTTGGGTTTATTTCTTTAAATATGAGAGTGAAGTGTTTGAGAAATTCTGCCACTTTAAGGCTCTTGTTGAGAACCAAAGTGGGCAGCGTATTAAGGTATTAAGAACTGATAAAGGAGGTGAGTATATCTCAAAATAATTTCTGCATTTTTGCAGAGAAAATGGCATACATAAGCAATTTACAACAAGGTACACACCGCCACAAAATGGAGTTGTTGAAAGGAAAAATAGGACCATCATGGATATGGTAAGAAGTATGCTAAAGGAAAAACATTTGCCAAATGAATATTGGGTTGAAGTTGTACATTTTGCAGCATACATCTTGAATAGATGTCTAACCAAAGTTGTAATGAACAGAGTTCCGGAAGAAGCATGGAGTGGCATAAAACAAGGTGTCACCCACATGAGAGTTTTTGTTTGTGTGGCTTATGCACACATTCCAGGTCAGCTAAGGAATAATTTGGATAGTAAGGAGGAGAAGTGCATATTTATTGGATACAGTGAAGAATCCAAGGCATACGAGTTGTATAACCCATTCACCAAGAAGTTTTTTATAAGCAGAGATGTACAATTCATTGAGGAAGAAGCTTGGGATGGAAGCATTGAGAAAACAGTGAATGTTAAAAGTTGTTTGTCTCATGATGATAATGAGGAAGAGATAGCTGAAATACATCCCTCATTAGCAGCACCACCTCCACCAACATAAGGACAACAAGGGACACCACAAGCAGGTATGAGAACACCTTTGAAAAGTGATAACAGTGCTTCTCCAAGCACACCACAAGGAGCAGATTTGAGTGCTTCTGCAAGCACAAGTACACCAAGTGAAAGAGGAACCAGATTCAGAAATTTGAATGATATTTATGAGCAAGAGGTAGCAAATGAAGGTATGAACTCTTTATTTGCATTATATTGTCATGTAGAAGATCCTTTTCATTTTGAAGAAGTTATAAAAGATAAAAATGGATAAATGCTATGGATGAATAAATGAATGCAATAGAGAAAAATAAGACATGGGAATTGGTTGATCTCCCAAAAGGTAAAGAAGTGATTGGAGTAAAATGTGTTTACAAAACCAAAAGCAATGCTGAAGGTAAGATTGAAAGGCACAAGGCCAGACTTGTTGTCAAAGGCTACAAGCAGCAACAAGAGATTATGAGGAAACTTTTGCACCCGTTGTAAGAATGGAAACAGTAAGAGCAGTGTTGTCCATAGCAGCACAACACAAGTGGAAGGTTTACTAAATGGATGTGAAATCAACATTCCTAAATGGAGTATTGATGGAAGAGGTTTATGTTGAACAACCTCTGGGCTATGAAAAAAAATTCCAAGAGCACAAAGTTTGCAGATTGAAAAAAGCTCTTTATAGGCTGAAACAAGCACCAAGAGCATAGTACAGTAGGATAGATGCCTATCTACTGGAAAATGGGTTTGATAAATGTGAAGGAGAACCCACATTATACATCAAGGAGAAAGATGGTAAGATGTTGATTGTTGTTTTGTATGTTGATGATGTGATATTTACAGGTAATGATGCTTACCTCATTGAGAATTTTAAAACAATCATGAAGGATGAATTTGAGATGACTGATATGGGATTGCTGAAATACTTCTTAGGAATAGAAGTAGAGCAAAATGAAAATAAGATTTTTATCAATCAAGCTAATATGTAAATGAATTTTTGGAAAGATTTAATATGCAGGGCAGCAATTACTCCTACAGTGATGGGATTGAAGTTGATAAAAGAGGATAGCAGCAAGGATTTTGATCCAAGTTTGTACAAGAGCATAGTTGGCAGCCTCGTGTATTTCACTGCAACTAGGTCGGATATTATGCATGCTGTGAGTTTAATTTCTAGATTTATGGAAAGGCCAAAGGAGGCACATTGGCAAGCAGCAAAAAGAATTCTGAGGTATGTGAAGGAACAAAAAAGTATGGTATTTTATACACTACTTCAAAAAAATTTAAATTGATTGGATATACTGAAAATGATTGGGCTGGAAGTATAGATGACAGGAGAAGCACCTCTGGATATGTTTTTCATATGGGTTCAAGAGCCATTTCATAGACTTCTAAGAAACAACCAATTGTGGTTTTATCTACAGCAGAGGCAGAGTATGTGGCAGCTACAGTAGCAGCATGTCAAGCAGTTTGGATGAGGAAAATGTTGAGAAGTTTATGTCATGAATAGGTAAAGGCACAACAATTTATTGTGATAATTTCTCAGCAATAGCATTGTCAAAGAATTTAGTGTTTCACAAAAGAATGAAACACATTGATGCCAAGTATCACTACATCAGGGAGCTAGTGAACAATTGTAATGTCCCATAATAATTATAAAATAATAAATAATATATAAATAAATAGTCAAGAGAATAATAAATAAAACATTAAACAATAACTGGAGTTCTAAATAAAATGGTAACTAATAAACTGGAGTCCTAAAACAATAGACAATAAATAAAGTTAAAGAAAGAATTAATTAACAAAAGTAAATAAATTAACAAAGAGTTAAACTAAGAAAATAATAAAAAGAAAGTTAAAGAAAGAATTAATTAACAAAAGTAAATAAATTAACAAAGAGTTAAACTAAGAAACTAATAAAAAGAAAGTTAAACTAAGAGAACACTAAATTAAGTAAAGTTAACAAAAAGTAAGAGAACACAAAATTAAGTAAAACTTAAGTTGCATGTTGACACAGTGAATGTGTGCATGTGGTTCCCATTCCATGGTTTGGTCTATTTACTGTGCCAACATGCACACATTCACTATGTCAACATGCAACTTAAGTTTTACTTAATTTAGTGTTTTCTTACTTTTTGTTGACTTTATTTAATTTAGTGTTCTCTTAGTTTAACTTTTTTTTATTAGTTTCTTAGTTTAACTCTTTGTTAATTTATTTACTTTTGTTAATTTATTTACTTTTGTTAATTAATTCTTTCTTTAACTTTCTTTTTATTAGTTTCTTAGTTTAACTCTTTGTTAATTTATTTACTTTTGTTAATTAATTCTTTCTTTAACTTTCTTTTTATTAGTTTCTTAGTTTAACTCTTTGTTAATTTATTTACTTTTGCTAATTAATTCTTTCTTTAACTTTACTTATTGTCTATTGTTTTAGGACTCCATTTTATTTAGAACTTCAGTGATTGTTTAATGTTTTATTTATTATGTATTTATTATTCTCTTGACTATTTATTTATATATTATTTATTATTTTGTAATTATTTATTATTTTATAATTATTATGGGACATTACAACAATGGTGAAATTGTTCTGAAGCATTGCAGAACTAAATAGTAGTTTGCAAACATTTTGACAAAACCATTGGGGCAAAAAAGTTTTAATTATTTGAGAAAGTGTTTGGGTATGCAAAAGAACCCAGCAGTTGAATTTAAGGGGGAGTGTTGAAATATTAAATCCAACAGCAGTCACGAATGCTGAAGGACGCAGTAGCGACATAGAAATTTGTTTTGTGCACTCCATCGCACATTTAAGACTCTGAAAGTTCAAATTTTTGTTTATACCTGTAGACCTTTCCTCTACAATAAAAAAAAATGTTCTTCACATCACGCCATCCATTTAAGATCTGCCATACCACATTTAAATTATGCAACCACCGTCATTAAAACCTCAACAAACAGTTTTGTTTTTACTACGCATTCAATGTGTGTTTGAAATTGACCACGTCATGGAGGACCCACTGCCAAGTCACAGAACTCGTAGACCAATCCGGTGTCGATTGCGTAGAATTGAGCTGACATGGATCAACCCAATTCAAATCTGATAAGCACTTATCAAATCCGGCTGAAACTTGTTTGAATTTCGTGCGGGCTCCACCTCTGGCCAATAGAAATGCGATAGCATAGGTTCAATGCCCAATCAGCACAGGGGCAATTGGAATGCGAAAAGTTTATGAAAATGGATTAAATTACAGTTTTTGAAATCTGCGAAAAACGATTTTGCATAAAGGTTTTTTTTTAACTTTGGGTTAAATGATTGTATATGTTTTTTTTTTAAGGCCGCGACGTATTTTCTTAAAGTCCTTTGACTTGAGAATAATATATATTATAATATGTAAAGTTAATTTGTTTTTAAATTTTTTTTTAAATAGTTTGAAATGCCATAGTGAGCTACTGTGTATTTTTTTTAAAGAGACTCTGTATGAAAAACAGAGTGTAATGAAAATGCCCGAAGGCAAAAAAAAGTTTGAAGTGTGACTGTGTAATGTATTTTTGAAAGTCGAAAGGCAGAAAACTGAGATAGCACTGTGTGTGCATTTTTTTTTCTTATGAGACAGAGAGCAGATTTTCTGCACTGTGTTTTTTGTAGCAGTCAACAGAAACTGAAGTTTTTCTTAATCCAGAACAATACAGTTCTGAAGATTGTAATTTTTTTTTAAGTTTAATGGAAGAAGTTTTTTTTTGTGCCATCTCTGTCCAAAGTTTTATACTGAATCTTTGTAATGAAGTTGGAGAATTTTTATTCTTTTATTATTTGGAATACTTCAGAAATTCCAACAATATCTCCCATATAATAAACTTGGGTGGTAAAGTACTTTTTTCAATATGATATTACTTATATGAACGATAATTTTGAAACTCAACAAATAAAAAACCTAATCAACTACTTTATTTAACTTTAAAGTATACTTGATCGAAATATCATTTGGAGAGCATATTAATAAATAGCATGGAGAGTGTATTATGGGTAGTGTATTATATTTTGGAGAGCATGTTTTTCCATTACACCTTAAAGGGTATTGAACCATGAATACCTTTCATTATCAAAAATCATTCTCTAAAGGCATATGCATGCCACGTCAATGTCATGGACAGCACTGGTAATACATGTAAAGAGGAAATGGCCCCAGCCACATTGAAGGTTGGTTCTCTGAATGATGCTACAAAATGTGTATCTAAAATGGATCAAGTTGAACGTTGTTGGTGGCTCTTGAGGAATTTTTCAATTAATTATGAAGATAGTTTTCCGAGGGTAGTAACAGCTCATGGTGTTTCTTTTCAGGGAAGACCATGTATTGTTTGGGTTAGCACTGCATCAAGCACACATCTCAGCACATAAAACTATGTTAGGACATTTCTCAACGAAGATTATTTTACATATTTAGCAATGTTCAATTTCGAATTCGTTGCGTAGATTACTGAACATAGAATTCCCTCCATGTTCGAATTTCCATTTCAATCAATCTGCAAACGTGATTCGTCCATTCAAGATTTTCTGTTGGCCCGAAATGACCACAGGTAATTTTTGTGCAAATGCCTAACTTTTCTGACCACAATTCAACTCAACACTATTCAAATTACAAAATGCTCAATTCTAAAATATATTATACTTACATAATTTTGAAATATATGCTATCAATGGGCCGACGGCGTAGTCGTGGCATTAAATGCTAGCATGTGACTGGACCTGCGTGTTCCGGCGGTTACACATTTCTCCGACGGTGTTGTATTACAGTTTCTCCCCGGCGGTCTCGGCTTCATCGTGCTGTGACGGACATATATATATTTGGCATGTACTTGAACCATAACCCGACGGTGGTATGGCGTATATACGTGTGGCACATAACCGTTAACTAGCGGCTCTTGTGACCAGACACCCGGCGGTCTTGGCTTGCCTATCACCGTGACATTTAATACTCAGCGTATTGACATCCGCTCCACGGTTTCAATGCATAATACATAGTTCCATATAATATGGTTTTAACCTTTTAAAACTTCGCCAAGGTTTATACAACGCACTATACAACATTTACTTTGCACCATAGGTTAATGCATAGTCCGCTATAGGGTTTTACACCATGTGCTAAACCGCCGTTCCAATAAACTTGACATCATGTCTTTTGCGCCCACCTTCCATGTAGTTTTGACTTAGATGCACCATGTAGGTTTGACATTTTAAAAATGCTTCATCATAAACACATTAATGCACTCATGATTTAAAATAGGAACCTTCAACTAATCAAACTCAAAATCTCACCATGTATTGCACTGAACTTTGAACCTTTTGACTGCATAGAATGAACCATTGCCACGTGGCAAGCAATGGGAACGCCACATGGCTAGCAAGGTCTCTCTTGCACCGGTTCACCACAAATTTTAATAGACTATTTCTCTTTCATCTGGAGACCAAACAAGAAACCATAAATACCGTTGGATTCAGAACGACGGCCTCTATAGCTTGGCATTATTTCCGAGAATAACTAAAACCTTTGAACTTGGAGCGACTGAAGAATCCTCTTGGATCAGAAAGTTTGTGGTGATTAACCATATTCATTCATCCCCCATCTCTCACGGACACATCGGCATCCTCAGGATTGTCAACGTTGTGCTTTACACGCATTTGGCACACAAGCTCTTTAATGCCAATCTCACTATATTCATCCAATCCACCAACAACATTATCATCTCTCCCCCACTACTTCTGTCTCCCGTAAGGAGAGTCGTCGGCCCCACTCAACTCTCACAAAGAATCGTGAATGTTGTTTCTACTAAAGCCTCCTTGTAGTTTCAATCTCCATGTCCAATGATTCACCCAAAGTATGTGTGTTAAACCCCGCCAAAATATTATCCCCAAGTCCTCTTCTTCCTCTTTCTTCCTCTCCCTCCTCCTCACGACGACCACAAGACGATGAGCTTGTCCCAGCCAAAAGGAAGGATTGTACATGTATACATCTCTAAAACAGCATCAGTAACTATTAAATAAACGAAAGAATCAACAATATAACTGAAAATGGAGATCATTAGTTAATTGGTCCACATTTTCCATTGATTGAAATTACTAATGGAGGCATCATGTTCTTATGTGCAATGGGTCGCCACAACTCGACGCCTGCAAAGAACCAACTGAGCGCAGTGTGTGAACACCAACTTATGATAAGACCTTATCTCCATGGTAAACAACTCTAAACAAATCATCTTCAAATGTCCAAACCAAAATAAATATTTCATTTCAAAAATAGGTAAATCTTGTTTGGTGAAAGGAACCATGGGGACGGAAAGCAGAGACAAATTCAATCTTCCTTGCTATTTTTTTCGGTACATTGATTGTTAGAACCCTCGCATCTCGATGTGTCTGCACATGTTTCATCAAGGCCTAGTTTCTGAGCTCCAAAATAAAGAGTGTAGTAGGGGGATATAGAGGTGCAAGCAAATAATAAACGCATGTAGCTTTCCAGACGAGGATGAGAGCAGCTAAAAGTCCAGGAGCAACAAATACACACATGTGACTATGGCTAATACGTAAGACATTACTAGTAAGAATGGCCTCTGTAGATAGAGTAGGCAGACATGACCCGAACCCCGACGTTGAAGAGAAGGAAAAGGGATTTGTTGGGGGAGTTATTGCGGTTTGGATGGAGGTGTAAACCACCATGCTTAACCCCACATAATTGGTGGAGAGCCACAAAATCCATAATCCCAATGACATGTGAACCCAACGGTGACTTTCCCAGGCGGTGCTTTTTCCACGCGTCAAAATTTAACAGGGAGGACGAAAATAAAGATATGGGGTTGGCTGAGATGAACAGTGTTTTCCCAGCCAACTCCATAGAAAAACGCCTTTTAACATAATTATAATTAAACACTAATGTATATACAATTGAATTAAAATTAAAGTTACCTTTGTCAATGTTAACTATTAACAATGTTTGGCTTCTCTTCTTCCGAAAGATATTATACTCCTTTATATGAGTTGTGTATTTAAAATTGATAATAAAACTCAATGGGATTGGGCAACATTGCTTGCATATAAGAAACCTCTTTTTAACTAACTAACTAGCCTTTAAGTGTGATTTTTTGGAAAGTTTTCATATTTATTTTCCAATTTAACTTGTCTAGAATCCAACAGGGATTCATTGAAGTCACAAGTTTTACAGGTGAACTCTTCACAATCGAAATTCCCCATGGGTTTTTGAGGGTGCTGAATCCATATATGCAATAAAAAAACTAATTTAGACAACACAAATCAATATTTGGCCACATTTTTTTTCACTGGATTCTAACCAAAAATCCACCGAAAACTCCAAAATGTTGAAAAATGCACCAACAATTTCTCAATTTGATTTTTCCATAATCAATATTAAGAAAATTTGAATTTCCACATGATCTAGGTGGCTCCAGACACACTCAGAGGTCAAAGAGGGTAGATAATAGGTAAAAACTCAAAGTGGTCATCTTTCTCTCGAACTAGGTCCAAATTAAAGTGCTCGTCACCCTGATTCCAACAGTTCGAACGGATCTCCAATCTGAGCTCATATGCATAATTTAGAGAAAGTCAAAGTTTTGGTCAAAGTGGGCAATGGGCTAGGTTTAATGGCCCTACAATTTGACTGACACTGGGACGTGGAACCTAGCTCCCAAAAGTGGGAAAAACTGTGGCCTCCTTAATTCGCTCAATGACCCTCATTTTTGAAAAAATTGAAAATAACTAGTATTTTATTAAAAATAATTAAAAAAAGGTGGCAGGCCACCTCACCGCATCCCCAGTTGGTTGTATTAATATGTATAATCAAACCAAAAAATGGGTGGTGGGTTGTTACCCCCGCCACCCCGGCCATCGAACAACCAAAGTTATGTGGGTGGGCAGGCCACCTCCAGTGGACCTGGCCCACGCCACCTCACAACACCATGATAAAGGCCGAAGCCAGTGGGAGTTAAAACCCACGCCCGGCGGACTGGCCCCCCCCCCCCCCCCCCACGTGACAGCTCCACACAAAATACCAAACTGGAACCCATAAATGTCACCACCATTAAAACCTAACACTCCAAATATATGTGATATACCATTGCATTGTTATAACAATTCACCATTGTTAAAACAATAAGTCAAACAGCACCATATTTAAATTTTATGCCGGTTAAAAAATATTTTATATGCCAAGTTCGGGAGGCTCGGGATTTGATCCCCCGACTTCCCCGCCACTATTTTACACTCCGAACAACAGACCAAACAACCCGACTTTGTAACTTCCACCGAAGGATTAGTATTTAACCTCGACATTTCAATTGCATGAGGGGGGGGTGGGGGGCGGGGGGCGCCAAGCCATCGGAGGAACAAAGATCGAGACTATGGAACCGTGATTTGCAGCGGAACCATGAGAAATGCAGAACACAGAGACGGTGGAACTGTGACCAAGGAAGAACCTTGCCCAGGCAAAAAGGCAGCGGAACCATGAACAGAAGAATTTTCCCAAGGAGGTAAAAATTCATTTTATCATAATGGTGTCAAGTTTATAGTCAAATTTCATGAAATTTCGTAAGGAACATAATGGTGATATGAAATTTTCCATTTTAGTAGCAGACTTCCAGTCAACCCATGTAACAACATCTTTGGAGAATCACGGGGGAATCTAAAAGATTCTTGTAGGCCCAAATTTTGACGGTGTCAGAATTTGAAGAATGGATAGTCGATTTTACACCTCTCAACGCCAGAGATTCAGTGGTGCGGTCCAATTCAGCAATTGAACATTCCATTTTTCAACCAACTTAAGAATTGAAGGTACATGAAGCAGACATGTCATGTTTTACTTTCATTATTGTTGAGATGATGCATTATTTGGTGCGGGATCATTATTGCCACATTATGTAAGATGTATTTAGCTTGTATTTCTATGTATTATCATTGAGATCCCTATGCACCTAATTTGAAGGGATACTCATTGCCACATTGTGTGAGATATTTTTAGTTTGTCATGCTGAGAGAAATCCTTCTTGAGTGAGAATTCCTGTAAGCGGAACGTCTCATGGAGAGACGAGCCACTCATGTTTGAGGGTGTATGTTCTTGTTATGAAAAAGTGTTGTCCATGTACATCATCATCTCTTAACTTCATTATATGAATCGGCCTACACCATCTTGACATCGAGCCCGAATACATAGCCCACACTGGGTGAACTCCATTATCAAATGTCTCGTGTTCTTGTGTTGTTGATTTTCGCCATGTTTCCTCTTTCTTAAGCATGCATATGTGTTCTTTTAATGCTCTTTTCAATGCAATTCTAACCACATCAGAGAAGTAAAAAATCATGGGTAAATATGGTAGCTGACGGACCCGGATCAAGATGGTATTAGAGCGGTCTTCTCGTTGATGTGAATTGCGAGCGTGAACAACAATTGAATGTGCATCAATGGAATATGACAAAGACATGTATGAGGCCATGCTCAGGATGTCCAAAATGGTGGACATCTTATGAGATGCAGCAAAAAGAAGAAGTAGAAAGAAATGATCCATCCACATCTTCAAGTAAAAATTCATCCTCTTCATCATCTTCTCATCATTCGTATGAGGTGATCAACCATAGACTTCAAATAGAGAACACCGAATTGAGGAGGCTTCTACGAGAAGAGAAAGAGGAGAAGCAGAGATTACAGCTTCAATTGCGAGCCACGGAAGAGGCCTTGGAAAAATTGAAGCTCAACAAAGGCTTAGAAAAGCCCTGATCATCTGTTTATGAATCGACATCTGATGTTATGAAACCAGCTCCCAAAATATAAGAAAAGAGATATCAATGCCTTAGAAATCAGCCACTTCGAGGGGGAAACATCCTTTACATTACATAAATGAACAATTCTTTGATGATACAAATGACAAAACCTCCTTTCTATATATAGGAGTCCATGGGGTTACAATATAATCCTAGCCGGCCTAACAACAATAATGTAAGGGCACAACAATAACAATAGTGGCTTTTATGGGGTGCGATAATAACAATAACAATAAAGGGGCTACACTAACAACAATAAGGGGATACACTAGTATTATGGGGACCTAACATGCCCCTCTCCTTCAAATAAGTGTTGCCCTCAACGCTTGATTATTTCTAGATGCTTCTGTAAACAAATTTCATCCTCCCATGTGGAATATTCAACGGGTAAGTTCTTCCACTTGCTGAGATAATCTTAAATTGATCAATTTCGTAGTTGTCGAGCTCTTGTTTCTGTGATTGTTTCAGAACTTATTTCGTTGCGATGTTGATCTTCTTGTTTTTTCATTCAATTCTGCACCAATGTTAGGTTATCCTTTGAGAGTTGGAGAACTTGTTGTTGATGTTCGATGTGATCTTACACTACTTTATCATCCATATTAGCTTTCATTTGATCCTTCAAACCATCCAACTTAGCCTCCCTTTTTTAGTTTAAACCATCTATGTCATCTTTGATTGCTCTTTGTAAGATCGAAATTTGTTGCACTTGGTACCGTAATTTTGATATATCATACTGCAATTCTTCCTCTTTATGCGTCATAGTAGAGATTTCTAAGGGCTTAATGGGTGTTGAATTATTTATGGGAGGCATTATATAAATCAATACTGATATCTATGCTTCAATTTCCCTTGGAATCACTTCAGACTGATTTTTCAAACAAATGTTATGCAAACTTGTTTAAAAAATACACACATTTTTCTTTCTTTTTAGGAGGTCTATATTGAACCTGACTTATCTCTGTTATTTTTAATCTTCAATATATGAATTTCCATGTTGTATTATCCCTTTGAGTCCTCTTTCCAATGCCATAGGTCAGACCTAATTTGGATTCTTAAAGACGAAGTTATGCCCAATCTCCCACAATGACCTAATTATGGACTGGGTCAGTAGATCAAACTTGTATGGCATGCCACGTTTCATTGTTTCCTCCTTCGGCTATGAAATTGATACAAAGTAAACTAAATTCCATTTAATTGCGGCCACTTTTTACAAATTTCCAATCTGATGCTCAAAGAGAGAGTTATGGAGATTTTCCCAAGGTCACCGCTTTGAGATGAAATTCGGGAGCCTGCAAAAACTCTAACTTCCACAGATCATATCTCCCAAAATATTGTGAACCAATATCTGAAATTTTTACAATTTTTTCCTTAGGATTTCTTCACAAATGGGTTTTTGTTTTAGCTTCTGAACCTTCGTAGAAAAAAAATAAGTTATAGAGAAAATTCCACGATGACTTGTTTGAAGCAGTGAAACCCTATAATCCAAAGTTCTGATACCAAATGTTATGGAACTAGCTCCCAAAATAGAAGAAAAGAGAGATCAGCACTTATAAATCAGCCACTTCGAGGAGGGAATCTCCTTTACATTACATAAATGAAAATTCTTGGATGATACAAGTTACGAAACCTCCTTTCTATTTATAGGAGTCCATGGGGTCACAATATAATCCTAGCCGACCTAACAATAATAATGTAAGGGCACAACAATAATAATAGTGACTTTTATGGGGCACAATAATAACAATATGGGGGCTACAGGGGTACAAAAATAATAATAAGGGGGATACATTAACAAAAATAAAGGGATACAATAGTATTATAGGGACCTAACATCTGAGGTAAACAATGTTGATCGTTCTTCAATTTCATCTTCACGTGCTATTATTTCTATTGGAAATGTGGAGATACCCATTATAGGAACGGGCATGAGACTCCTTACCAAGATGAGGTACAAAGAAGGAGGACTTGGTGTTAATGGCCAATGCATGACTCAGCCATTGGAGGTTGTGCAGATACCTCGATACACAGGTTTGGGGTACACCAAAGGAGAGAGCTCAAAGGTGTTAGAAGCTTCTGAGACATTGTTGAGACCGTCGAGGAAAGATATTGATGGGAACGCTTGACCATCATCCCATGGAAATGCATATTGCAGAGGAAGAGTTGAGGCAAGCTCTCATTGTCGTGATCGCACCAGAGACCAACAGGAAAGGTATAACAAGTCTCTGTATTCGCGAGTTCATTTTGATTACAAGCATGTTGTTAACGATGAACATAAATCATGGCATCAAAAAACATGTATTTTTTGTGGTTTACATAACCATGTGATTGTTGAGTGTTGGAAGAGAATGGAAACACGAAAGAGGATGAGGCATGAAAGGCCTTCTCCACAGCAAGGAAAGAAATAGGTTAAGCAGATCTGGAGGAAGAAGAATTTTTTTAGTCCTTGCAACATAGGTGGTTATCAAAAAGCCACATGTTGGAGGTTACATCCAGAGAAATTTCTTAAGGACAAAGTGTCCATGCATGAACCATTTGAAACAGTTGTTCGACAAGCAAATACGCCACAGGGAGATGAGTCATTCACTTTGATAAGTGAGAAATGGTTTTTCTAAATGTGTTAGCTTTTCATGGCCTTATTTTTTTAAATCATGTGTTGCAATTTACATTGTAAAATCGATGATTTCATTTCCATCACTTGTTGAAGCAAAAATGATGTTGTGGCCTTGTATTGATAGTTGGGGTATTGTTTCCATTTTAACATAAAATTGACCATAGAGTATGTGTTATAAACTAATGGCAAGTATGGGATGCTTGGGTCATATTTGATCATGTAATAGAGCATGTAATATTTAAATATTGTACTATAGGTTTGAAAAAGATGCAGGTGTATACTTATCGCTTATGGCTCCGAAGAACAAAGGTGAAGGAGAAGGAAGGGTGACATGTCAGGACACTTGTGGTGCAGACAAGGTACAAAGCAGTTGTAGATTATTTTCATGCTTTTTGGAGGACCAAAATATCTTCAGCGGGGAGGAATGATCCAGGTGGCTCCAGACACACTCAGAGGTCAAAGAGGGTTGATGATAGGTCAAAACTCAAAGTGTTCATATTGCTTTCAAACTAGGTCCAAATTGAAGTGCTTGTCGCCCTGATTCCAACGGTGTGAATGAATCTCCAATCTGAGCTCGTATGGAGAAGTTAGAGCAAGTCAAAAATTTGGTCAAAGTGGGAAATGGGATAGATTTAAGGGCCCTACAATTTGACCAACACTGGGACGTGGAACCTAGCTCCAGAAAGCGGGCAAAACTATGGCCTCTTTAATTCGCCCAATGACCCTCATTTTCGAAAAATTTGAAAATAACTAGTATTATATATATATAAAGGTGGCGGGCCACCACCCCTGCCACCTCACCACACCCTCGGTTGGTTGTATTAATATGTATAATCAAACCCAAAAATGGGTGGCAGGCCATTACTCCCGCCATCGAATAACCAAAGTTATGTGGGTGTGTGGGCCACCTCCAGTGGACCTGGCCCACGCCACCTCACAACACCATGATAAAGGTCGACGCTAGTGGGAGTTGAACCCACGGTGGGTGGACCAGCCCCACCCATGTGGCAGCTCCACACAACATACCAAACTGGAACCCATAAATGTCACCACCGTTAAAACTTAACACTCCAAATATATGTGATATATCGTTGCATTTTTATAACAATATGCCATTGCTAAAATAATAAGTAAAACCATGGCATATTTAAATTTTATGTCGGTTAAAAAATTATTTTGTACGCCAATTTGGGCAGGGTTGGGATTTGATCCCCCGACCTCCCTGCCACTATTTTACACTCCAACCAATGGACCAAACAACCCGACTTTGTAACTTCCCCGACTATGTGTTGAGAATGCAGCAAGATGATGGAGCTTAGTGAAATGAAGTCGCCTTCACTAAGTGGGCCCGCAGGCGAATTCTGGCGCAAAGTCTATTTTTAGACTATGTCTATTTTTAGACATATGGAGCATGCTTCGGGGATTCCAGTTTGAGATTCTTGGAGCATTGGTCATGTTGGTAAAAATAGATGAGACTCTATTTTTTAGGTCAAAGAGGTCGAAGGCTATTTTTAGACTGCCTCTCCTAAAAATATGGAAGTCAAATATTATTTACCCTTAATAATATTTGGACTCTAAACAGCAGTTTACTCTCTTGGAGCACTTCAGTTCGAGATACAGAAGTGGCTCATGCATCTGACAGAGGAATCACGTGGTTCCCAAGGGTTTGATGGCATCATGCATGGTTGACTTCAGTTGGACTTCAGTGGCAGAAGTTTAGAGGAGTTAATGAGACAGCTAGTGGAGTTGTGTTCTGTTTATTTTAGTTGAACTAATTGAGATTAGTTTAACTAGCTAATCAATTAGTTATGAGTGGAGTGAATTAAATATTATTTAATTCATTAATTAGTAACTCATTATTCAACTCAAGAACACATCAGTTCACTACAGTGTATGATCAGTTCAGTGGAGACCAGTGAAAGAGGTAGATGAAAGGGTGGAGTTAGCTATCAATTGTGACTATACTGTTGCTATTTGCAACACACAGATAGGTGGAGTAAGCCCATGAGGATTGCGCAGTTCAGGCTGGTGGTTTATCTATATAAAGAGGCCATCCCATAGCATTGAAACACGCAATAGAGGCAAGGCAATTGGCGATGAGTTTTGAACCAGTAACTTGTTCAAAACTGAGCTAGATTGTGGGTAACTGTATGAGAAAGTACTGAGTACTTGTGAGGAGTATTGTACCGAGTTTGTTACTTGATTTCTCCATTATAATATACACAATAGCTGCGGGGTTTTCAGCTATAAGCTTTCCCCATACATACTGTGTTAATGTGTATGATGATTTGATGTGTTATCGTTTGATTTTATTTCCGCATGTTTGATGATCTGAGTGGAAGAGATTATGTGTTGCATATAAATTCGAATTGTATGTGATCAGGATAGTCTCGATGGATAATTAATCATTATTCAGCAAATTTCTACATGGTATCAGAGCTATTGAAGCAGAGATTGATCATCACAGTGATTACAAACTTATTTCGGTAGACAGAGTCCGCATGCGGGCCAGGTAGCCTCCGGATTCATCTTTCTTTGGAAAGTGAAAGGTCTGGTAAACGCCCCTTGCAGTCGATCTCTGTGCTAGAAATAATTTGTTCTCACGATCTAGAGCGGTTGAGCTTTGAGGTGGAATTCGAAATTTTGCAGCAGTTTTGTTTTCTTGGTGCCGGTGTTGAAAATGTCTTTCAACGGTTTGCGACTCGAATATGCTCTTGAAGGAAGTTTGAATTATGTTGCATGGAAGGATCGCATGGAAGCAATATTAGAAGATAATGGTCTCAAGGAGTTCGTAGATACGGATGTCCAAAAGCCCACTGATCCTGCTGAAGTCGATGCATGGCAAAAGAAGATGGCGAAGTGTCGAAGGATCCTGTTGGAGGGCGTCAAGGATCATATTGTATCCAGCCTGCATGGAAAGGCTACTCCATATTTAATGTGGAAAGCTTTGACGGATCTATTCTAGAGTAAGAGCGACCAAAGGAAGCTGGCGCTTAAAGATAAGCTCAGGAACATCAAGATGGAGAAGGGCGACAATATTGTCAAATACCTCAGTATCGCCAAATACCTCATGAAGTTCACTCAATGCAGAGATGAGCTGGGAAGTGTGGGGGTGGCTGTCAAAGTTTCACTGATCGCATGCTTGGTTTCAAGTGTGCTAGGATCGGTATGGTTCTTGGACAGCGGTGCGTCATTTCATATGACAAGAGATCGGGAGTTGTTCTCAGATCTGGAGGATAAAGATTTGGGTGTGCACATCGAGATGGGCGATGATGGTAGATACAGTGCGACTAGTATCGGTACCATATCCTTTCAGAGGGAGTCTGGTAAACCCTTTGTATTAAAGGATGTCATTCATGTACATGGATTGAAGAAGAACCTGATTTCAGTAGCGATGTTGGAGGATAAGGGGTATGATGTGGTCTTCAGCGAAGGAAAATTTTTTTCTGCGCAGTAAGACTACTGGAGAGGCCCAGAAGATAGGGGTTCGGACCAAGAACCTTTATCAGTTGCAGGTAGATAGCTGCGCAGCTATGGCATGCAAAGCGAGAGAAGTGGTGAGCCGGGATGATGAGGGCGAACTATGGCACAGGAGATTAGGCCACCTTCACCATGGAGCTTTGAAGATTCTGCAGCAGATTTCTACTGGGCTTCCTAAGGGCACCCTTGCGCAGTCAAATCAGTGCAAGGGGTGTACTTTAGGGAAGTATGTGAAAGCCACCTTTCACGAGAAGGATAGTCACGCCACGACGATCCTTGAGAGAATTCACACATACGTGTGTGGTCCTTTCTCAGTTGCTTCGATAGAAAAGCACAGGTATTATGTGATCTTTGTTGATGATTTCTCTCGAAAGTGTTGGATCTTCTTCATGCAGAAGAAGAGCGATACCTTCGCGAAGTTCTGTGAGTTTAAAGCACTGGTCGAGAAGGAGTCGGGGAAGAAGGTGATTGCTCTAAGGAGTGATAATGGTGGTGAATTCATCTCGGTTGAATTCAAGGAGTTCTGCAGTGCAGAAGGGATTCGGAGAGAGCTCATCGCACCCCATAACCCACAGCAGAACGGGGTGGCTGAGCGGAAGAATAGAACGATCGTGGGTGCTGCACGGGCGATGTTGCATGATCAGGGCCTACCCCTTCACTTGTGGGCCGAGGCATGCAATACAGCAGTGTATGTGCAGAACCGTTGTCCTCACAAGGTTCTTGGCATGAGTACACCGGAGGAGGCTTATTCTGGCAAGAGGCCTGATATTTTCCATTTGCGGATTTTTGGTTCTCCTGTCTACATGCATGTGACAAAGGATGCGAGAAGGAAGCTGGATCCAACTGCTGAGGTTGGAATATTTTTGGGGTACACTGATACACCTCACAACTACCGGGTATATTTGTCAGACAGTCGAAAGACTGTTGTGCGACGGGATATAAAATTTCAGGAGGAGAAAGCCATGCAGTGTTCGCTTGAGAGGGAGCTACACTTGCATGCAGATGAGGAGCAGTTAGTTCCTAAGGAGGAGCTTCCGGATGTGGATCAGCCACAAGAGGAGGTTCAGGAGGTGGAAGAAACCACCCAGGCAGCGCCAACCATCAGAAGGCGCATGCGCACTACAGAAGCTGAGCGACTGGCTCGGGATGCAGAGAAGGTTGTAGGACCACCTACAGCACAGCGCAGACAGAGACAGTCACCGGATCGGTACACTGGATACATGGCTCTTGTGAGTCAATGTGTTGTGACGGAGCCATCTTCTTTTGAGGAAGCTGTGGAGGAACCCGCATGGGTTGATGCCATGATCGAAGAATATGATTCGATCGTCAGGAACAGTGCATGGGAGATTGTCCCAAGATCGGTGGGGAAATCAGTGGTGGGTTCGCGATGGATCTACAAAGTGAAGCAGGCGGCTGACGGGAGTGTGGAGAAGTACAAGGCGAGATTTGTCGCCCGTGGCTTTTCACAGATCGAGGGGATTGACTATGAGGAGACCTTTGCACCTGTCGCAAGTTACTCTTCCATACGGACGATCCTTGCTCTCTCAGCGCAGATGGGGTGGCACATTCATCAGATGGATGTGAAGACTGCGTTCCTCAATGGAGTTATTGAGGAGGAGGTGTACATAGATCAGCCTGAAGGTTTTGAGATCTTCAGCAGTGAGTCGCATGTGTGCCGACTCAAGAGAGCACTGTACGGGCTGAAGCAAGCACCTCGTGCTTGGTACACTCTGATAGATAGCTACTTCACCGGGCTTGGATTCTCCAAGAGTGAGGCGGATCCAAACCTGTACCAGATTGTGGTGGAGGGGAAGCTGTTGATCATCGTACCGTATGTAGATGATCTGATTTTGACTGGCGATGAGCAGTTGATACTTTCATGCAAGGAGGATCTTGCACGAGAGTTTGAGATGAAGGACTTGGGCATCCTTCATTATTTCCTGGGATTGGAGATTTGGCAGCGCAGTGGAGGACTATTTGTTTCTCAGGGAAAGTATGCCCGGGAGATTCCGGAGAGGTTCAACATGCAAGGCTGCAAGCCTGTTGACACTCCTCTTCCTGGTGGTTGGAGGAAGGAGGATGCTACTTCAGCAGAGGTAGTGGATGCCACTGTCTATCGACAGTTGGTGGGGTCGCTTATGTATCTGGTCAATACACGACCCGATATATGCTATGTAGTTAACCAGCTTTTGCAAGCTATGGTTAAGCCTACCAAGCTCTTTTGGAAGGCAGGCAAGCATGTATTGCGTTATATCAGAGGCACATCGGGATATGGTCTATGGTACAGACAAGAGGATGGAGCGAAGCTTTCTGGCTTCACTAATGCAGATTGGGCAGGGAGTCCAACGGACCGGAAGAGCACTTCTAGAGGAGTTTTCAGCATTGGGTCAACAGCAGTTTCCTGGTACAGCAGGAAGCAGAGATCCATGGCACTCAGTTCAGCAGAGGCCGAGTACATGGCAGCTAGTTTGGCTGCATGCGAGGCTATTTGGATGAGGAAGATCCTCGCAGGTTTGTTCAGGTTGCATTTGGAGCCTACAGTGATCTACTGTGATAACCAGAGCTGCATCAAGCTCTCGGCTAATCCAATATTTCATGATAGGTCCAAACACATCGACATCAGGTACCATCATATCATAGATTTTGTTCAGCGGAGAATCATGATGCTTTCATATCTTCCCACGGAGGATCAGGATGCCGACATCCTGACGAAGGCGCTCACCAGGAGCAAGTTCGAATTCCACAGAGGCAGGATAGGGATTGCAGATAATCCATATCTTGCTGAGAGGGAGTGTTGAGAATGTAGCAAGATGATGGAGCTTGGTGAAATGAAGTCGCCTTCACTAAGTGGGCCCGCAGGCAAATTCTGGCGCAAAATCTATTTTTAGACTATGTCTATTTTTAGACATATGGATCATGGTTCGGGGATTCTAGTTTGAGATTCTTGAAGTATGTGTCATGTTGGTAAAAATAAATGAGACTCTATTTTTGAGGTCAAAGAGGTCGAAGTCTATTTTTAGACTGCCTCTCCTTAAAACAGGGAAGTCAAATATTATTTACCCTTAATAATATTTAGACTATAAACAGCAGTTTACTCTCTTGGAGCACTTCAGTTCGAGCTACAGAAGTGGCTCATGCATCTGACAGAGGAATCACATGGTTCCCAAGGGTTTTATGGCATCATGCATGGTTGACTTTAGTTGGACTTCAGTGGCAGAAGTTTGGTGGAGTTAATGAGACAGCTAGTGGAGTTGTGTTCTGTTTATTTTAGTTGAACTAGTTGAGATTAGTTTAACTAGCTAATCAATTAGTTATGAGTGGAGTGAATTAAATATTATTTAATTCATTAATTAGTAACTCATTATTCAACCCAAGAACACATCAGTTCACTACAGTGCATGATCAGTTCAGTGGAGACCAGTGAAAGAGGTAGATGAAAGGGTGGAGTTAGCTATCAGTTGTGACTATACTGTTGCTATTTGCAACACACAGATAGGAGGAGTAAGCCCATGAGGATTGCGCAATTCAGGCTGGTGGTTTATCTATATAAAGAGGCCATCCCATAGCATTGAAACACGCAATAGAGGCAAGGCAATTGGCGGTGAGTTTTGAACCAGTAACCTGTTCAAAACTGAGCTAGATTGTGGGTAACTTAATGAGAAAGTACTGAGTACTTGTGAGGAGTATTGTACTGAGTTTGTTACATGATTTCTCCATTATAATATACACAATAGCTGCGGGGTTTTCAGCTATAAGCTTTCCCCATACATACCGTGTTAATGTGTATGATGATTTGATGTGTTATCGCTTGATTTTATTTCCGCATGTGTGATGATCTGAGTTGAGTTGAGTGGAAGAGATTATGTGTTGTGTATGAAGTTCAAATAGTATGTGACCAGGATAGTCTCAGTGGATAATTAATCATTATTCAGCAAATTTCTACACTATGGAACCATGATTTGCATCAGAACCATGAGAAGTGGTGAAAACAGAGACGACAGAACCATGACCAAGGCGGAACCATGAACAGATGAATTTTACCAATGAGATAAGAATTCATTTTATCATAATGGTGTCAAATTTCATGAAATTTCGCAGGGAATGCAATGGTGATATCAGATTTTCCATTTGAGCAGCGGATTTACAATCATCCCATAGAGAAACATCTTTGGAGAATCACATGGGAATCTAAAAGATTCTTGTAGGCCCATATTTTGACAGTGTCAGAATTTCAAGAATGGATAATCAATTTCACACCTCTCAACGCCAAAAATTCAGTGCTACAGTCAGATTCAGCAGCTGAACATTCCATTTTTTTCCAACTTCAGAAGTGAAGGTACATGAAGTAGTCATGTCTTGTTTTACTTTCATTATTGCTGAGATGATGCATTATTTGTGAGATCCCTACTTGATGTTATGTTGCGCGATAATTATTTCTACATTATGTGAGATGTATTTAGCTTGTATTTCTATGTATTTTTGCTGAGATCCCTGCGTAACTATGTTGAAGGGATACTCATTGCCACATTGTGTGAGATCTTGTTAGTTTTTCATGCTGAGAGGAAGCCTTTTTGAGTGAGAATTCCTGTAAGCGAAACGTCTTGTGGAGAGATAAGCCACTCTTGTTTGAGGGTGTATGTTCTTTCTATGACAAAGTGTTGTCCATGTAGATCATCATCTCTTAGTATAATTATATGAAGCGGCCTAAACCATCTTGACACTAGGCTCGGAGATGTAGCCCACACTAGGTGAACTCCATTATCAAATGTCTCGTGTTCTTGTGTTGTTGATTGTTTCCATGTTTCGTCTTTCTTAAGCATGCATGTGTGTTCTTTTAATTCCCTTTTCAATGTGATTCTAACCACATAACAGAAGTAAAATATCATGGGTAAATCCATAGCTGACAGACCTATATCACCACATCAGCAAACAACTTAGATGCAGTTAACTTGTGTGACATGGCTTGTCTCACCCAGTTTACTCAATATATTCGAGTTGGAGGAGTTAGAGTTCTATTAAGCATATGTGATTGATAATTTGTAGAAATCAAGGTCATTTATCTAAGGTTGTTTCCAGTCAAACTAGTTATAACTGATGAAGGAACTAGTGGAAGGTTAGTTGTGAAGTGGGACTTCAATCAAACTCATTGATCATCCATTTAACTGATCAATCAACCCAAAGTAGCTAGTGCATTCAGAGAATTTGAGTTCCCTAGACTTGGTGGAGATTCCAAGGTAGTGTAACATCAGTTGTAGACTAGTGTTGAGTGTACATTTGTTTCATGCAGTCAGATGATTAGCTTAAGGAATTGCGCAATCCATTTTGGAGAAATTTGTAAATAATAGGGGCCTAATTTCGCAAGGAAATAGGATCTCAAGCAAAGGAAGAAATTGACTAAGTCTAGTTCAAAGCTTCTTAGTGAGCAGAGAGATAGGTTACGCCCTTACAAGTTTTTCTCAGTTGAGAAAATAAATTTTAAAGCATATATATTCATTGTATTTGTGCAAGCAAGCAATGGGGTTTTTAGCAGATCGCTTTCCCCAAGAAAAATACTATTTGCATGTGTGTGATTTATCATTGAATGTCTACGATTTTTGTTCTAAATTGTGAATTAATGTCTACAGAGAAGTAGAGTAGGTTTGTGTCTTCTGATTTTGATTAAAACTTCATGAGAAGTTTCAAATATACATTGTAATTTCTACATGGTATGAGAGCATGATTAAAAGTAGAACTGGAATTTCTAAGTTGTTTCTCAGGAGGTTCGATTTTGGAGTTCATTGCAGCAGGATTTATTCAGAGTTGAGAAGATGACCTTTTATGGAATAATGATAGATGATGCCTTTTAAGGCACCTCTAATTTTGTTGCATGGAAATACCGCATGGAGGCAGTATTGGATGACAATGGATTGCTAGTACATCAAGACAAATATTGCAAAACCACAGGAATCTAATGCCCAGAACCTTTCTCACTGGAAGAAATATGTACCACATTGTTTCAAATATCCGTGGAAAATAAAATTTGTTTGCAATATGGAAAACACTTACAGAATTGTTCGAGAATAATAGAGACCACGGGAAGTTAGCGCTCAAGGATAAACTTCAAAGTATCAAGATGTGAAAGAATGACGCAATTTCGCAGTATCTAAGAAATTTCACAAAATTTTGTGATGAACTTGGCGAGGTTTTTGTAAATTTTTCTGAAGAAGACTTAGTAATCCTATCCCTTTTGGGTCTTCCCAAGAGCTAACATATCTATCAACATTTGGTTAATGGGAGGGAGAAACTACCGAATTGGGAGTGCTTATGGTCTAATTTGGTACAGGAGGAAATAAGGTGGAATACCAGAGATGGGACTTCATCCAAGGGCAAGGATGAAGAAAACCTTACATTGGATGGAAAGGAAATGAAGGTAAAAGGGAAGAAATATCAATCCAGGCAAAAAGAAAGATTTGTCAAAAATTAAATACTTCCATCGTTATGAATTTGGGCACTATGTGATCCAGGTGGAAATTGGTGGTCACCCGCCTATTCTGCCAAAGTTACGCCCCTGGGAAGTTGAAACACCAATTTACCCAAACGGGGCCCATAGTTTTGGCGCTTCATCTCCTAGGGTTAGGGTTTTTGCTGTTTAGGATTTCCGATTGTTTCTAAATAATAAATAGGCCCTCAAGCCTCATTGTAACTCATTTCAGAGGCCTGTAGCCGCCACATCTATTCTCAGAGATAGCTACCAGCGCCCTAGCTAGTTTTATTTCCATTCTGTCTGTAAGCAAATTTCAGTTCTTTGACATTAATGAAATGAAGTGTTATTTCCGTTGCATCTCCGTATTTATGGTTATATGTTTATTATGTTGCGTTCCTACATAAATCTGGATCAGTGGTATCAGAGCGGTCTTCTTTTTCTCGATCCTTCTTTGCATGTCCCCAACGAGGTCGGGGTATAAGGAGCTAGGGCTCGATCTGGTGGAACCTTTGCAAGATCAGCCTCGCAAACCTCGACGGACGCCCATGGGGGACGAAAAGAAAGATGAGGGAGCAGAAGATCCTATCAAAATATTGCTCGAGGAGGCCCTCGAAAGACAAAGGAACGTGATGATGGATAACTTTGCTCAGATCCTTCAACGGCTACCCACCGGCGGCGCATCTACATCCAGCAGCCACTCTGGAGGCGTGACTCCTTTTAAGGTACAAGTAAATTTTGACATTCCCATATTTGAGGGTCAAATAGACGCAGATGCTGTAGATAAATGGTTGAATCTGTTAGAAGGATATTTCTCGGTTCATGACTTTTCATACCGGGAGAAGATTATTTTTGCACTCCTCAAAGCTACCCCCCATGTTAAGGACTGGTGGGAAACCTACTGTGAGAACAAGGACCAGACAAAACCCTCTCTGTTCTCGACCGTACCAACTTGGAATTCTTTCCGAGACGCCGTCAAGGAACAGTACTATCCCGTGGGGAGCTATGAGGACAAGTACATACAATGGACCACGCTGCGACAATAAAGGGATCAAGATGTGCATGAGCTGACGAATCTGTTCCATACCCTGCGCACAAAGTTGGGTATCAAAGATTCAGAGAAACATCTGGTGCTAAAGTATCGTAGTTGTCTGCACAAATACATTCAGGAGGAAATGGAGTTCCTTGACATCTCCTCGCTTGGTACGGCATACCGGTATGCTGCCAAGATTGAGCAGAAATTCAAGCAGAAGAAGCGAGACTTTGGATCTGCGAATCAAAAGCAAGGGAAAGGTACTTCCAAACCGCAGAACAAAGGACAGATCCAAGGCATGGCGGCTAAAGACAACTCATCGAAGCCACAAGAAAAGAACAGCACCGCAAAGCCAAAGAAGGACACGGGAAAGTGGTGTGAGTTCCATAAGAGCTCCACTCACAACACAAGTGAGTGACGGGCCAAGCAGTCGCTAGTGGCCGAGATGAGGGCTTCTGAGTCAGATGCATGCTCTGACTCCGAATCAGAACCTGAAAAGGGGAATGAAAAAGGGAAACAAATTATTGATGCAGAGCCCAACGCCATTGTTTCCACTACAAAGATCGAGAAGGAGGAACCAGAAGATCCAGAGGAGGAGGAACGTCTCTTCCACTCCCAGATGTGGGTAAAGGGCTCCCCGGTACAGTTCATTGTCGACAATGGGAGCCAAAAGAACCTCATTTCAGCAGACGCCGTGAAGCGGTTGGGTTTGCCGACCACAGCTCACCCACATCCATACACCATCGGGTGGCTTCACCAAGGACGAGATCTCCGCGTCAGCCAGCAGTGCCGCCTTCCCTATAGCATCAAGCCCTTCACGAATGAGGTATTATGTGACGTTGCTCCTATTGATGTTTCTGATGTATTATTAGGACAACCATACTTGTGGAAGCGTCATGTTGTGTATGAGTCTCGACCTCGTGTTGTTATTGTTACTTTGGGAAATAAGTTGTACAGGATACCAGAGGTACCACCTCCTGCCGCTATCTCTTTGGTTACTGCAAAACAATGCAGTAAGCTCATTTCCCAAACCAAGAAATTCGTTTTCCTGATGATCCGCCCCCAGGGCAAGAAGAAGACTGTGGCCACATCCTCCAGACAGGGCTCCTCTGCACAACAACAACAAATGGATAAGGTTGTGGAGGAGTATGGAGACATATTCACCTCACCCACAGGGGTTCCTCTGCACTGTCAGGTCAAGCACCCGATTGATTTGACCCCAGGTGTGCCGCTACCCAATGGACCGATCTATCGGCACTCTGTTCTGGAGAATGATGAAATCAAGAGACAGATTCAGGAGCTGTTGCAGAAAGGTCACATCAGACCAAGTTCATCGCCCTGTGGGAGCCCGATCGTGTTGGTACAGAAGAAGGATGGGACGTGGAGACTCTGTATTGACTATCGGGCGCTGAACAAGATCACTGTCTGGAATAGGTACCCAATCCCACGGATTGATGACCTTCTGGACCAACTCAAAGGTGCAAAATATTTCAGCAAGATCGACCTGAAGTCTGGGTATCACCAGGTACCAATTAAACCCTCCGATGTGTGGAAGAATGCCTTCAAATCCAAGGAAGGCCTTTTCGAATGGCTGGTCATGCCTTTTGGGTTGACGAATGCTCTCGCCACCTTCATGAGGATGATGGATGACATCTTGCGGCCATTCACCAACTCATTTGTAGTGGTGTACTTGGATGATATTCTGATCTTCAGCCAGACTTGGGAAGAGCACCTTCACCACATCCGACAAGTCCTCCAAACACCGCGGCAACACAAGTTGTGTGCCAATTTGGAGAAGTGCACTTTTGGCATGACCCAGGTTCAATATCTGGGATACATTATTGATGAAAGGGGGGTGCATGTGGATCCAGCCAAGATCCAAGTCATTCGGGATTGGCCAACCCCAACCACTATAACAGAGCTTTGCAGCTTTCTGGGTCTTGCTAATTTCTACCAAAGGTTCGTGTTGGGATTCTCTCATATCACTTGGCCCTTGAGTCAAGTCACCAAGGGAGGAGCGAGAACAAAATTTTTTTGGTCGGAACCTCAACAGAAGGCCTTCACAGAATTGAAAAATCGCCTCTGTTCTGCCCCAGTGCTCACTTTACCAGACTTGCAACAGCCATTTGAGATCGAGACAAATGCCTCTGACTATGCTATTGGGGTAGTTATTACTCAACAGGGACATCCAGTGGCATTTCATAGTGAGACATTGTCTGACACAGTTCGCAAGTACCCCACATATGACAAAGAAATGTACTCCATTGTGCAAGCTTGTTGACAATGGAAGCATTACATTTTGGGGAAGGAAACAATCATCCACACAGATCACAGGCCCCTGCAGTTCATACAGACACAAGGGAAGTTGCAGAATGATCGCCATCAGAAGTGGTCCACATATCTGCAACAGTTTCATTTGAACATCAAGTACAAGAAGGGTAGCACCAATAATGTTGCAGACTGCCTCAGCCGACCACCGATTGTGGTGCTCACCACCGTGCTCAACTCTTGTGGGCACGAGACTTCTGATTGGCCGCTTCTCTATGAGAGTGACCCAGAATTCGGCCACACTTACAAGGCACTCTTGGGGGGTACGCAAGTTCCAAATTTTCACCTCCAAGATGAACTTTTATGTCACATGGGACACCTTTGTGTTCCTTCAAGCGAGCGTGCCAAGATGATATGGGAAGCACACTACAGTCGAGTCGCTGGGCATTTCGGGGTCGAGAAAACAGTAGCAATCCTGCAGAAGTATTTCTATTGGCCGAACCTTCGAAAGGATGTCGAGAAGCACATCAGATCCTGCACTGCTTGTGCCATTGCCAAACCGACCATCAAGAAGAAAGGCCTATATACTCTTCTACCTACCCCTAGTCGACCTTGGGAATCCATCTCCATGGATTACATGTCGGGCCTGCCTTCTACTAAGCAGGGAAATGACTGTGTTTTTGTGGTCGTCGACAAATTCTCGAAGATGGCCATTATGGCGGCCTGCAAGAAGAATATCACAGCAGAAGCCACTGTTAAACTCTTCTTTGAATGAGTGTGGGTGCACTTTGGGATCCCACAGTCTATCATATCAGATCGGGATAGCAGGTTCCTCAGCACATTTTGGTCCAGCCTCTGGTCGATGTTGGATACCAAGCTCACCAAGTCCACGGCTTTCCATCCCCAAACAGATGGCCAGACAGAGGTCGTCAACAGAATGATTGTACACATTCTGCGCATGTACAATTCAAAGCATCCACGCACATGGGACGAGAGCCTCCCTTATGTACAACATAGTTATAATCGGGCTCTCCACAGTTCAATCGGCCATAGCCCTTTTCAGGTGGGCTTGGGATTCCAGCCACTATGTCCCATTGACGTAGCCATGCCATTTGCAGCTGCTCAGGCCGATTCAGCTCATGTCCAGTCTGAAGTTGACAAAGCAAGTAGCTTCATTGAGCGCATTCAACACATCCGCCAACAGGTTCATGATATATTGGACAGAGCCAATGCAAAGTACAAGCAGCGCCATGATCAACACCAGGTGCCATACAACTTCCAGGTGGGCGACCACTTCCAGTGGGCGAAAAAGTATGCCACATGGCTACATTTGGTGCATGCAGAAGGAGCGCCTCACGTGACCCCACCGCAAGCTCGCCCGCCCGATACGGGTCGTACACCATCATCAAGGCTATAGGGAACAATGCCTTTCGAGCTTAGTATTCCACCATTCCTTGGTCTGCACCCAATCTTCAATGTGGATCACCTTCATCCTTACTTCCCACCTCTACTGGACACCTCTGACATTGCATAACAACTCACACCAACAGAGTTAAACCCAGACTACATGGAACAGGCCACCACAAATTGTATCATGGACATGCAAATCAAGAACACTTGCTAACAGAAGATCCAACTGTATCGGGTTGTCAAAGCTATCCAACTCCTGCACCAAGGAAAGTGGTTCACTAAGGACCAAGTTCAGCAGAAATTTCCTCATCTCATGGAGGAACTTAACGCAATGGGGACCATTGCTTCCTAAGGGGGGAGGAATGATCCAAGTGGATACTGGTGGTCACCCGCCTATTCCACTTGGGGCCCCACCATTGTCTCTTTCAGTTTTTCGCCTTTAATACGCTTACTATTTTTAGCAGCGTTTTTCGGGTCTTAAACTTCCGGAGCCGTTTTGAGGCCCTAAACGACGTTTTTTGGGAAAACGGAGAGCAACATGGGTCCATGGACCGATGTTGCTCGTTCAAAATTTGTACTCCTCGGACAGATCTTTCTAACGAGCTATTGAGCGCGTCAAACGGAGATCGGATGCCAAAGTTACGTCCCCGGGAAGTTGAACCACCAATTTACCCAAACGGGGCCCACAGTTTTGGCGCTTCATCTCCTACGGTTAGGGTTTTGGACGTTTCGGATTCTACATTGTTTCTCAACAATAAATAGGCCCTCGAACCTCATTGTAACACAGTTCAGAGGCTCAGAGCCGCCACATCTCTTCTCGTGAGATAGCTACGTTGCCCTAGCTAGTTTTATTTCCATTCTCGTTTCCGTAAGCAAATTTCATTT
Source organism: Pinus albicaulis (assembly GCA_034641835.2). Taxonomy (NCBI): domain Eukaryota; kingdom Viridiplantae; phylum Streptophyta; class Pinopsida; order Pinales; family Pinaceae; genus Pinus; species Pinus albicaulis. The sequence goes on from CM076578.1 coordinate 1,950,241,305, forward strand.
CTTTGACATTAATGAAATGAAGTGTTATTCCGCCGCATTCGTATTTATGGTTATATGTTTATTCTATTGCGTTCCCCGCATAAACCAGTCACTATGCCACAAAGTGTCCTAGTGTAAGTGCACTTTGGGATCCCACATTCTATCATATCGTATCGATGTACAGGAAGTTCCTCAAGATATTTGTCCAAATTTCTCGTCGATGCTCGATGTCGGATACCAAGCTACCAAGTCCATGCTCTTCCATCCTCAAATGTGATGGCCGACAATGGCTGCCAATGTAATGATTGCATACTAGCCCCGCGCATGTACAATTCAAAGCATCCACGCACATGGGACGAGAGCCTCCCCTATGTACAACATAGTTATAATCGGGCTCTCCACAGTCAATCGCCATAGCCCCTTTCAAGTGGGCTTGGGATGTGGCCCACTATGTCCCATTGACGTAGCGATGCCCTTTGTGGCTACTCAGGCCGATTCGGCTCATGTCCAGTCTGAAGTTGACAAAGAAAATAGCTTCATCGAGCGCATTCAACACATCTGCCAACAGGTTCATGAAATATTGGATAGAGCCAATGGTAAGTACAAGCAACGCCATGATCAACACCAGGTGCCACACAACTTCCAGGTGGGCGAAAAAGTATGGCTACATTTGCAGAAGGAGCGCGTCACTGGACCCCACCGCAAGCTTCGCCCGCTCTGATACGGGTCGTACACCATCATCAAGGCTATAGGGAACAATGCCTTCAAGCTCAGTATTCCACCATTCCTTAGTCTGCACCCAGTCTTCAATGTGGATCGCCTTCGTCCTTACTCCCCACCTCTACTGGACACCTCGGACATTGCAGAACAACTCACACCAACAGAGTTAAATCCAGACTGCATGGAACAGGCCACCACAGATTGTATCATGGACATGCAAATCAAGAACACTTGCCAGCAGAAGATCCAACTATATCGGGTTGTCAAAGATGGCCAACTCCTGCACCAAGGAAAGTGGTTCACTAAAGACCAAGTTCAGCAGAAATTTCCTCATCTCATGGAGGAACTTAACGCAATGGGGACCATTGCTTCCTAAGGGGGGAAGAATGATCCAGGTGAATATTGGTGGTCACCCGCCTATTCCACTTGGGGCTCCACCATTGTCTATTTCAGTTTTTCAGTTTTAGCACAGTTTACTATTTTTAGCAGTTTTTCGGGTCCTAAACTTCTGGAGCCGTTTTGAGGCCCTAAACGACGTTTTTTTGGAAAACGGAGAGCAACATGGGTCCATGGACCGATGTTGCTCGTTCAAAATTTGTATTCCTCGGATAGATCTTTCTAACGAGGTATGGTACGCATCAAACGTAGATCGTATGCCAAAGTTACGCCCCTGGGAATTTGAAACACCAATTTACCCAAACGGGGCCCATAGTTTTGGCGCTTCATCTCCTAGGGTTAGGGTTTTTGCTGTTTAGGATTTCCAATTGTTTCTAAATAATAAATAGGCCCTCGAACCTCATTGTAACTCAATTCAGAGGCCTGTAGCCGCCACATCTCTTCTCAGAGATAGCTACCAGTGCCCTAGCTAGTTTTATTTCCATTCTGTCTGTAAGCAAATTTCATTTCTTTGACATTAATGAAATGAAGTGTTATTTCCGCTGCATCTCTGTATTTATGGTTATATGTTTATTCTATTGCGTTCCTGCATAAATCCAGGTCACTATGCCACAAAGTGTCCACACAAAAAGGAAAACAAGAAGACCTTTGGAGGAGCAGCGGGTGAATCCTTGGCTTAATAGTTTGAGCTTGGCTTTACCCTTATTGCATGCATGGCCAGCACAGTGATGGGGATTGTGTGGTACTTGGATTAAGGTGCATCGTTTCACCTGACAGGGTGTAGAGACTTTTTCAGTGACATAGAAGAAAAATATTTGCAGATACACATCAAGATAGGGGATGACATAACGTATAGTGCGACTAGGGTTTGTACAGTCACCTTTGATAGCGAGTTTGGCTCCCCTCATAGGCTCAAGGATGTCATGTTCATTCTGGGCCTAAAGGAAAATCTCATTCATGTTTTTTTTTTGGAATATCGTGGGTATGATGTGATCTTCAGAAAAGGAAAGGCATTCCTAAGACATATAGCCACGAGACAGGTGAAGCAAATCGGGGTTCATGTGAAGAACATGTATAAGCTAGATGTGTAATATTGTGTTGCATTAACCACAAATGCGGATAAAGTGTAGAGTCACGATGTCAGTGAACCTTGGCACAAAAGACTTGGTCATTTGCATTATGGCACACTAAATATTGTGCAACAGATAACTACATGCCTCCCAAAAGGATCACTTGAGTAGTAGGATGTATGCAAAGGATGTACTTTAGGGAATTACAGAGAATCCATATTCCATGATCAGGACATCAAAGAACATGTAGTCCTACAAAGGATCCACTATGATGTATGTGGAACTTTCTCGACAGCCTCTAATTCCAAGCATAAATAATTTGTCATTTTTATTGATGACTTTTCATGGAATTATTGGATCTTCTTCATGCGGAAGAAAAATGAGACATTCTCCAAGCTCATAGAATTCAAGGCGCTGGTGGAGAAATAAAATGGCAAGAAGGTGAAGGCTCTCAGGAGTGATAATGGAAGTGAGTATGTGTCGAATGAATTTATAAATTTCTATGCAAAAGAAGGCATTCGACAAGAGCTAACAACACCCCACAACCCACAACAGAATGGGGTGGTTGAGAGAAATAATCGTAGCATTGTAGGAGAAGTGGGGGCGATGTTGCATGACCAAGGCCTCCCTCTGCAATTGTGTATTGAGGCATACAACACATAATTCTATTTAAAGAACCGGAGTCCTCATTGGATTCTTGGCATAATTGTTGAATTCCAACAAGAAATTGCAGCACACACACTAGTGTGGGACCAATAGGTCCTAGCGATACATTAGTGTGATGGCCAAATTAATAAATTAATTTGGTGCAGTGTCTAATTTAATTTTCCCTTCATTAAATTGGACAATAAAATGTAATCTTATCTCATGATCACTTGTAATAGTTAAATGAGTGTGATAAACTCGGTTAGCTCATGTATTTCAAGTTGAGAGTGGTTGGTGAGGCATGCAGAGTAATTCTATTAGTTATGGAGTTCGAATTGCAGTTGGTGCATTAGTTTAATGCATGTGTAATCAGTTAACTCATTTAGGTGAGTTAGAGTCTATTGTGGTCCTGTGATTTGGCAGATTGGCATACCAAATGACAAGGAAACATCAAAACAATTATTTAGAACTCTAGGACTTAGCCTTCCTAGTCTCAGAGAGGGATCTCTCAATTGTTTGCAAAGACATGACTTGTTTGCTTGTAAAAGGTTTTATTTTAGGCTAGTTATGAGGCATGGATTTGTTTGATTTTTTGGTTGGACATGATGATCTAGGCCGCATAGATAGGAAAGGGAAATATCTAAGTCATTGGGCAATGGAGTCAAGTGGAAGCTGTAATAATTTTGTAGATGAATCAGGGATATCAAAGGGAAAATCTAACTTGGCCATTGGATCTACGAGGTCTTTCAAGTGAAATGAAATGGACATCAAAGGTTTAGAATGAAAAGTAGAACTAAGGGCAATTAAGAATCCTTAGTTATATGTACTTATCAACAAAGGGACTTAAGACATTATCTGAACATGAAGAGGCATTCCATAGACAGCGCTAACCATAAATTTTAGAAACCACACTTCAGCAAATAACAATTTCAAGACAAACTTTTCAAATGAAATATAGGAGTCGAGGAATGCTCTATTTCATCCAAATATTTCACTTTCAAGGATAAGAAAACATTCAAGATTCACAAATAATTGCATTCATAGAAGAGGAACTCTTAGACATCTTTGATTACAGCTATAAATACCTTCAAAACAATTATTTGAGCAAGTACAAAGGGTATGATCGGAACAAAACCTCTTTGGCAGACTTTGGACAATGGTACTTTGAAGGGAGACTTCAGAAACAGTTTTTTAAGTGGCAGCAAGTAAGCAGGGAAAACCATAAATCATTCTTGAGGCCAACTGTATTGAACTATTTAAGAAATAAACAAGCATAAGGGTTATTGAGAGAAATTAAGAATTCTCTAGAATATCTTAGCAGAAGAAAACATAAAGATAGTGAAGAGTAAACAGAACTAAGGTGCTTTCAAAAGACATTTCTTAGCCTAAAATTTTTACTCTACTGCAACAGAGAATGGTGAAACATAATGAAACAGGAAATAAAAATAACAGATTTAGAGTACTTCACCAACAGCCAAGCTCAGGGATCCAATGACAGAGATTTCTCCATCAACAAACAAGTCAAAACATCCACAGGTTCCAAAACATCAATTTTCTTTCAACTTCAACAGAACTATGTATTACTTCAAAGAGTCATCAAATGCCAACAATATAATGAGTTCGAATGCATTATTTATGCTGCAATGAGGAGGCGGAATTGATCTAGGGTTCAAAATGTTATTAATTACAGAGTAAATGAATTTCTAGCCTTGAAAACCATGCAAGGCATAAGGCAGAAATAGGTGCAACTACTTCTCTATTTTAATAACTTTGTCTTAACTTCTGAGAGGCAGATGGGAGAAAAGATTGACTTTTAAGGCTCTATCCTATCTTTACAATAATTGTCTTGACAATTTTAAAATATTTCTAGCTGGGTAATAATTGTTTATTGTCTTTGTAGGTAGAAAGTAGGCCAAGGTGGCAGTTAGATATTTTGGATGAATAATTGCTTCCCTTTGATGTTTTCGAGGTTGCTTTAGCCTAACTTTCTTTGATTTAGCCTTTGAACTAGGTTTTAGGCCTTTAAGCCCGGATTTGCCTTTGATTAATCTGCCACATTGTCCTTTTGCTTTATTCTTCTATTTTAAGTTTAATTCTCCATCTTCGAACTTTATCCTTTATCTTTAAACTGTGATTAAGACTTCGGTCTTTTGTTTCTTCATATCTTCACTGATTCTTCTTTTGTTTTCTGTGTGCAGGGTTTCTTTGATTCCATTGATGGCCATGACTTATCAACCTAACCTTCATATTAAACCCTTTATTCCCTTCTTCTCATATTTCTGGCCCTTTGGATCATCATCCAAAGGCTCTTTGTCACTTTTTTTGACTGTGGGAAGGCATTTTTCAAACCTTATCCGCCATTTATCCTGCAACAAATAAACACATAATTAATTTTAAAAACCTGCAATCGTGGATTTACTGCATTTCAGAGGCTTGATATGGGCACTGGAGCAATTGCAGAAGGGGGGAAGGCACAGAGGGTAAGGTTCCACAAGAGGAACTAGGAGGAACAGTGGTTTGATTTGAATTAGGGCGCGAAAATAGGAAGGGTGGTTTTGCGAAAAACCAGGTGGTTTTCGCGCAAGGTATGGGCAGTATATGGTATGGGTTTATATGAACGTGATACGACTGGTTGGTCGACAACTATCCAAGAGAAACCGCCCATTTCACGTAGAATTTGGGTGTTAAAACGTTTCGACAAAATCTATGCAAAAACGATCATGGGCCATCGGATCTGGGGGAGCCAGATCAACGGTTGGGGATGCACGCGATGGTAAAAGGTGCTCGGCCGGAGGAATGGTGGGGACAGGTGGGACCCAGCAACAGACATTGGCAGTTTTTCGGTAGCAGGGTCGATTTGGGAGTTAGCGGGAGGAACCAATGACTGCTCGATCTGGAGGATCGACGGCGGAGATCTTATCGGCGGGGAGGAACCATCGGCGGAGAAAAAGTAATGGACATGGTAAGTTTGTGATTTTCCGATGCACTGATGGTCGTTGGATCCGCTGGATGATCCAACAATACATATTTCATCGGCAGAAATGGCATCAGTGGCGAAAGGGAAGGCGGAAATGACCCATTGCGGTTTACGATGGAGCACGGACCGTCTAATATAGAGAGATTGATGGTTAAGATTCCATCGGCGGAGATGAACAACGGCGGAGATTTTGGAAAGTGGAAACGGGGATCGCTGAAGTGCGATGGCCGATGGGGGCTTAAGACTTCGGCCGACGGTCGTGGGCCTCGATCTCGTGGTGGAAAAAGGGCTAAGGGCTTAAGGCAAAGGTGCTTAAGGCCTAATGTTAAAAAGGAGTAGAACAAGCCAAAATGAAGGTTTTAAGCAGCCTTTTAAGGGTTTCGATAGGGTTAAGAAGGCCAAATTAGACCAAGTAAAAGAGAAATAAATGATCTAAATGGATTTTGATAGCCTTTTAATGGAAATGAAAGGTAAACAAGGGATTTTTCAGAGGAAATGAAGGATAAGCAAAGGGAAGAAAATGAGTGATATGGAGGGAATTATGAAGATAAAACAGAGGAATGAAATGATGGAGATGAGGCCTTGAAAAACATTTTTCTTTTTTGAAACAGCGGGATTTTGAGGTGAAAATATTAGTGAGATGGGTTCTTTGGATAATGAACATGGCAGGAATTCAAGAACTCAAAGATTTATTTGAAATTTGTTTTTTGAAGGCCACAGATTTGTTTTTAGCCATCATTAGTTATGACAGAATTTTATTGATGGCTAACAGAGTCAGTTGAACTAGTTGTAACTGTTTGTTGCACTAGTGAGAGATCAAGTGAAATTCACGATAAGTGATCTACCATGCAACTAATGATTTACTATTAATAGCTACATGCATATCAGTTCCAGTGGAGACCCAGTTGAGACAAAGGTTAAAGGAATGTTAACTATCAGTTGTGTGATTAGTAGGTTTCTTGCATGCAACCAGACATCCATTGGAGTTCCCATGATCCTTGTGCAGTTTAGGAAGGCCAAAATTCCTTAAGAATAGGGATTGCATTCATCAGGAATTGCGCAAGCAAGGCAGGTTGTTTAGAGGCTGAGAATTGGCTAAGTTTTGGTCAGTTTTGTCCATGGCAGTGTGAGACAGTTGTAAGAGTGCAGGAGACTCTTGTAAGAAGAGTGCATTGTAATTGTTTCATGATTCCATGGTTAATATACAATATAAGATAGAGGGGTTTTGAGCGGCAAGCTTTTCCCGAGAAATTATATGTGTTTTGGTTTGATTTGACTCTTTCTTTGCTTCATGTGATTGGTGATTGTGTTTAATTTCCACAATTGATTTGTAAAAGGATTCAGTATCTAACTTTAGTACATTGTTAGATCGGATTAAATCCATTGATATACACATGTTTTTATAATTTCTACATGGCATCAGAGCACAGGAAATCACTATAGTGGAGGAGAATTTGAGTTTGTGACTAAATAGAATTCGAATTTATAGAAGACATTCTTGGTGCGACAGGCGATTCAGGATCGAAATGCCTTTCAATGGCTTGAGATTGGAGTATCCACTCGAGGGAAGATCTAACTATATTGCGTGGAAATACATGATGGAGGCATTACTGGAGGACAATGGGTTGAAATAACTCATTGACAATGATGTTCCCAAACACGTTGTAGCAGATGCTGCAAATATTGATGCTTGGGAAAAGAAGGTTCCAAAGGCGAGGAGGATCTTATTGGAGGGAGTACGAGACCACATTGTCTTAAGTCTCCATGGAAAAGCGACACCATATGCAATGTGGAAAGCGTTGACAGATCTATTTCAGAGCAGCAGTGATCGAAGAAAATTAGCATTGAAGGACAAGCTCAGGAAAATCAAAATGGAGAAAGGTGACACAATGCCGAAAAATTTAACAATTTTTTTCCAATGTCATGATGAGCTTGGGAGTGTCGGAATTACTATCGTTGATGATGACTTGGTGAGCCTAGCTCTTCTAGGAATTCCTAAGAGTTGGCATAGTTATCAGGACTCTATCAATGGAAGGGAAAAGCTGCCAGATTGGGAACGATTTTGGCTGGATTTGGTGCAAGAAGAATTCAGTCAGAATACCAGGGATGGATCTTCATCTAATAATGAAGATGAAGAAGATTTTTCTTTGGCTTCCAAGGCAAAGAAGGGGAAAGGAAATAAATTCCATTCCAAATCTGAGTCTAGAAAAGATGGCAAGAAGCGCGACATGTCCAGAGTGAAGTGCTTTAATTGTCACGAGCATGGACATTATGCCACTAATTTTCCACAAAAGAAGAAGAACAAGAATGCTTTAGGATCTGCAGCTGGTGAGGCTTTAGCCTCACAATTTGAGCTTGACTTATCGCTCATTGCATGCATGGTTTCAAGTGCAATGGGATCGGTGTAGTACTTGGATAGTGGTGCATCCTTTCACATGATGGGAGACAAAGAACTTTTCAGTAGCTTGGAGGAGAAGGACCTCCAGATGCATATCGAAATGGGTGATGACTGGTGATATTGTGCTACCGAGATTGGTACAGTTACCTTCCAGAGACAGTCAGGTAAACCCTTTCAATTAAAATATGTAATTCATGTACAAGGATTGAAGAAAATTTTGGTCTCAGTCACAATGTCGGAGGATAGAGGCTATGATGTTGTTTTCAGTGAAGGAAAATATTTCCTGCAACACAAAACAACTAGACAAGCCAAGAAGATTTGGATTCATGTGAATAATCTCTATAAACTTGATGTAGATGGTTGCGCAGCATTGATGGGTAAGGTGGAAAAAGTGGTGAGCCAGGATGAGGGTGAGTTATGGCACAGGATATTGGACCATCTTCACCATGGAGTCTTGAAGGTCATGCAACAAATTTCTATGAGTCTTCCCAAGGGTACTCTTGTGCAGTCAGACACATGCAAGGGATGTAATATGGGGAAGTATGTAAAGGCCACTTTTCATGAGAAGGAGAACCGAGCCTCGGAGATCCTTGAGAGATTTCAATCAGACGTGTGGACCATTCTCTACTACTTCAACAGAAAAGCATAAGTACTATGTGATTTTGTTGATGACTTTTCTAGAAATTGTTAGATCTACTTCGTTCAAAATAAAGATCAGACGTTCTCAAAATTTCTTGAGTTCAAAGCACTGGTGGAGAAAGACACGGAGAAGCATGTGAGGGCTCTTAGGAGCGAAAATGGTGATGATTACATCTCCAATGAATTCAAGAACTTTTGCAGTAAAGAAGGAATTCAGAGAGAGTTAATTGTGCCTCATAACCCACAGCAGAATGGGGTCGCAGAAAGAAAGAACGGAACAATTGTGGGTGTATCATGAGCGATGTTGCATGATCAGGGCCTATCGTTGCATCTGTGGGCAGAGGCATGCAACACAGCAATATTTGTGCAAAACCGTTGTCCTCTTCGGATACTTGGCATGAGTACACTAGAAGAGGATTTTATTGGTAAGAAACCTGATGTTTCATATTTTAAGATTTTTGGCTCATTTGTTTATGTGCATGTGAGCAAAGACGCCAAGAAGAAGATTGAACCAACAACTGAGATTTGGATATATGTGGGGTACATTGAAACTCCCCACAACTATCGGGTGTATTTTCCAAACAACAGAATGATTGTTGTGCAACGGGTTATAAAATTTGATGAGTAGAAATCCATGTGATTGTCCCTTGAGAGGGAGATGGATTTTCATGTAGAGGAGGAACTCTTAATTCCAAAGAATGAACCTCAAGATGTGGATCAGCTACATGCGAAGGATCATGGAGTGGCAGAAAACACTCATGCAGAGCCATCCACTAGAAACGGTAGAAGGCTTACCACGAAAGCTGATAGATTGAGACTTGATGTAGCAGAGAATGTAGGAGCCCCTACTTCAATGCGCAGACAGAGACAGTCTCTAGAAAGGTTTACTGGATACATGGCTCTTATGAGCAAGTGTATTGTGACAGAACCATATTCCTTTAATGAAGCAGTGCAGCAACCAATTTGGGTTGATGCTATGGTAGAGGAGTATGACTCCATCGTTAAGAACAATGCATGGGAGATCGTCCCAAGACCGGTCGGAAAATTAGTGGTTGGATCTAGATGGATCTATAAGGTGAAGTAAGTAGCGGATGGGAGTGTGGAGAAGTATAAGGCCAGATTTGTGGCCTGTGGATTCTCACAAGTTGAGGGGATTGACTATGAAGATACTTTTGCATCAGTCGCGAGGAAAGTGTTAGGTCCCCATAATTTACAGATTGGCAAGAAAAAATGAACAGGGGTAACATCAAACCAATCTTTGGAGTCCTAGGACCTAGCCTTCCTGGACTGAGAGAGGGCTCTCTCTGATGTTTTCTTGTAAAATTTTTTAACTTGATAGCTTTTAGGTTTTGATTTTAGGCTAGTTATAGGGATTAGGGTTTATTTTTTGTTTTGGTTGGGTAGGTTGTCAAGGGAAATAGGTAGAGTAAGAGAGGATCAATCCATTGGGCTATGGAGTCTGCAAAGGTTTTTGAAAAGTATAAAAATGAGTCAAGGATAGTTCAAAGGGCAAGTTGACAAGGCCAAATGGATCTAAATAGGTCTAGGGAGAATGAAATGAACATGGAGGTTTTAATACAGTATGTTAAGGGGAAATCAAGGATCCTTTAACAAATTAATAAACAAGAAAAAGCTTCTAAGATGGTAGCATAATAAACTTGAAGAGAAATAAAGGATTCTTCAACCAAACAATACTAAGCAGACCTTAAAAACAACAGATAGGTAAGCTAAGAAAGAAGTGAAGCATTCTCTAAGACTTGCTTACAAAAAAATAGAAATTTAACATAACATCTTAGTAACACTAAAGAGCATTCAAGGATTCTTTAGCAAAACTTCAAGGAAGAAAACATAAATATCAAAGGATGCAGACAAAGCAGGGTGCCAAAAACAAATATCCTACTCTAATATTTTTATCCCATGATCAAAGAAACATAATGAGAACTGAAGAAAACATGTACAAAAGGTGGAATACATCACCATTCAAAAAACATTTATGAATCCTAAGAATGAGCTCAATCCACAGCTGCTCAGTCCAAAGCCATCAAGAGACACCAAAGCCAATTTCACAAATAAACTCAGATTCTATATTATATTATGCTCAGCACCCAACCAACAATTACAATGAGGCCTCAATGCTCTATTTAACCAGAAAATGAGGAGGTGGAAACCCTAATAGGCTTTTAGAAACCATAAATACACCATAAATTTCATTTATGTACAAAGAGGGCATGCAAGGCCCAAGGCACATAATATCTATTGCAATAAATGAAAGATAACTCAAACTTAACTCCTTAACCAACTCTGGAGTGATTTTCCCAAAAAATATTTCAGTGTATTTTGTTGACTTTTTTGCAAGGGGGCAGCTTCAAAGATCTAAAGGCAAAGCACCTGCACAGGAAAACTAAGTCATCTTGCAGCCAAGTTTTGAAGGCCTTTCCGATGTCGGAATTGGCTCCGTGATAGCTCGTTGGAAATTTTGTTGAGTCTAATTTCCAAAACTGCCCTTGGTTTTCTGATTGGGATCCATTCACATGTTCAAAAAAATAAATCTCCCAATGCTACTGAAGGCGCAGCGCCAACCCTGAAAACATGGCAGAAAGGTGAAAATTAGCATGTTTTTTGGCCTTTTGAGGGACCAAAACTGCTCCAAATGCTCTGAAATTTGGTGTACATGATTTCCTTGGACTGATGAATCCAAAAATGTAAACTTAACATCCAACAGATGCCTATAGGAAAAGCGCAGCGCCAAGGGTGTTGCGCTTTGCCCTCAATATCAGTCAAAAACCAAAAAATGTCAAAAACTTGCCAAATTTTGTAATCATCTTCCTCATGGGATCTGGGATGCCTGTAGAAAAGCATCAGCTAAGGTCTCAATGTTTTCTTGGCCTTTTTCTTCATTTGGTGGGTAAAATAAAAAGGTTCTATGTCCACCATTTTAGTGTCTTCAGTCTCACTTATATTTGTTTTACTGATATCAGCCTCAATTTCTTCCTCTTCACTGATATCTGCCTCCTCTGACCTATTTTCCTCATGGCTCATTTCCTTAATGTTTGATTCTTCATCTGTTTGATCTCTAAAGGGTATCCCCTCCATTTCTTTATGCATCCTTACTGTCTTCTGTACAGTTGTTTTCTTCATTGTTTTAATCACTAGTTGGTTTACTAACTTTATTGTCCTCATTGTCCTCACTGAAATTTTCATTAATGCTTGAATCATCATCGTTGCCTTCCTCCTTAGCATGACTCTTCATTGCTTGATTCATCATTGTTTTACTTCTCATTTTCTTCACCCTTATTAACATTTGATTGTTCATTGTCACCTTCCTTACTGTCTGATGCATTAGTGCCATGAGGTGATGGTGAGGGTTTTGTGTAAAAGGAGATGAAAGAGGGTTATTTCTGCACCTTTGTGCTCATTCTTTTTGGCATTTGAGACTCAATATTACTGCCACTATCTCCCTCTATTGACCTTTGAAAAACTTTTCTTTACCTCACCTTGCACCTTAAAAATGCTTGAAGGACCTTTGGAGGTAGCTTGGAGGTGTTTCTGAGGTCATTTGAGTGTTTGCAGGTGCAAGAGGCGTTCCAGGTCCAACGCATAGCACCTGAACGTGTAGTTGGGCAGCCTGTCGGGTCCTCTAGGTGAATGTGTAGCGCGCCTCTGAACGCACAGCGCGTGCCTCTAAACGCGCAGCACTGAGAAAATTTACAAAAGAAATTTCTCCAAAGGCGCAGTGCCCGACCATGAACACGCAGCGCCACCCTGAACGTGCAACACCAGGCAATTTTGCCTAAGTTTGCCTCAAAAACACCAGTTTTCTTCTTCCTTAAGACCTTTATCTCTTTGCAAGGAATCAAGGATTCTTTCAGGTGTAAATGAGTTTGTATAGGATTTACGAGTTGATATTAATCTTGACAAACCTATTTTCTAAGGTTTTTAAACCCTTTTTATTTTTCAACTGATAACTGTTTATGCCATTGTCTGTGGATTGCTGAAATCGTTGATTTAGCCTTTCATTTGTTCTTTGAAATTTGATATGTTTATTTTCCATTTTTAGGAGATTTGCATACATACAATAGCATCTTTGATTTCTTGTGTAGTCTCCATCATGAGGTTTAAAAACAGCCTCTCACCCTTTCTTACTAATCCTCTTTCATTGTTTGCCTGTAGGGGACTAAGATGATGGATTCAAACCTTTCACACTGATACTATTTACCTTCTGCAGGTTTGTTTTGATGAGTTTGATTTCTTTTGGTCAAGGAGGTTGATATGTTCCCTTTGACACCTTTGAGATGATTGCATGCAAAAAGAAGCTTCACTTTCTTAATCATTCCTTTGCTTGCAGCATGGATCTGAACTTATCTCTTTTGCTTATTTGGGCATGACAGTTCTTTAAACATTTTTGGAGACTTGGCCTGATAGCAGCTTTTTCAAAATCCTGTGTGGTCAACACTTTGAAACTTAGCTTTTCTCCCTATTTGGAAGTTGATCAAACACCTTTGGAAGGATTTTTCCCTAGCAGCAGCTTCAACACTTTCTTCGTACCATTTCTGCATTTGATCACTATGTTGGCACTTTGATGGACCAACAAGTGTAAAACCCTTGTTCTTCTTAAAGCCAAGTGCTTCTTGTCTTCTTTGCTAGAATATGTTCTTCATTAGGGACAAACCACTTACCTCATCAATTTTCAAATATTTTTGGAGGACCTTCAGCAACAGTTTGGAAGCTTTTTAGGTGATTTGATTTGTTAGAGGGCTTAGAAGCTTTTCCTGTCCAAAGGCGTTGGGCCAGTTTCTAAAGGCGCAGTGCCTTTTTGCAAAGGAAATTTGGAGGCATTCCCGGTGTCAAAATTAGGCCCATGATAGCTCGTTGAAAATATTAACCTGTCTACTTTCCAAATATACCTTATTTTCTCTGATTGGAGTTGATTTGAATTGTCAAACGTTGATTCTCCCAAGACTGGTCAAAAATTGTTGAATGATGGTGCAGAAATGCAGAGTGTTGGTGCAGACAACGTTTGGAGGCCTTCCTCAACTCCAAATTGAGCTCATGATAGTTCATTGCAAATATATTCCAGACTAGTTATCATTTAACTCATCAAGTAAGTCATTTGGACACTCCAGCTATGATAAAACTGGATTTTCCCAAGGTCACTCCAGAAGTGCAGCAATTCTCTTGTGACACCTATATTTTTGACATTGCTCTAAACCATGACACCTGTGTAAAATATGAAGGAGGTTTTTATTATTGGACCTATGATGGAAAAAAACCTCTCTCACTTTTGTCAAATTCATCTTTTTTTGGTCAAAAACATAGTTTGAAGAAAAATCGGCCCTAGATGATGGGAATGAGTTATGCTATAGGTAACATTAGATGTAAAATGGAGTTATGGGCAAGGGAAAACAAAATAATGAGGACATAGGAAGAAAAATGATGGAGATGAGTTGATCAGGAGCTCAGGACCAGGTGTCGTAAAATGGTCAAAAATGAAAGTGCTCAGAACTGGTTTGAGCCTGAACGACCGGATAGTGCTCGTCTTCCTGATTCCGGCGCCGCGAACGGTTCGAAAAATGGTCTCCGTATGAAGAAGTTATTCAACTTCAAAGTTTTCTCAATTTCCATTAAAAAGGGCAAATTTGGCTTTGGAAAAATTTTATTAAAAAAAGAATATTCCACAGAATATTCTGGGAATATTCCGTGGAATATTCTGGGGAATATTCCATTTTGTAGCCAATGGGAGGGCGCCACGTGGCTAGCCCGGAGGCCGCCACGTGGCCCCAGTAGGAGTGGAATGGTTTAAAAGTTTTTTGGTTATGGTCAGAAGCGGATTCGAAGCCCAGGCCTCCTTTGCAAACCAAACGTTTATGCCGGGCTATTGAGTTGTCAGGTGAGGGTACGTGCCGGACGGGTTGTTAAATTGGTGTGGTTGTATTGGGCGGGGCCGAAGGGAGCCGACCCGGAGAACCGGCCAACTTCAACGAGAACCAAGGCGGAGGCAAGGCGGCTAGAAGTTCATTGGCGCGCTCGAACGGCGGACGATTCGAACATTGTGATTAATGTTATGTGGTGGTTTGTTATTTATATAATATTTGTATTGATTGCAAACGGTTAAACCGCCGTAACCCATGTGAACACCAAAAACGATAACCATTCACATTTATTGCTAAGTTAACTGCGCGCCATATTTGGCGGAGTCCGCCCCTATTTTGGCGTTTGTTGCTATTTTAGCGCCCCTATCTGCAGTTGCTCCACATTTAGTGGAGGTTTTGTTGGTGAAACAGGCAGTTTACTAAAGAGGCCATAACTTTTGATAGGAGAGGCCTTTGAAGACGAAATTTTTTTTGATTCGGGGTCTCTTCGACCTTCTGAAGCCATTGGCACAGGTTTCACAGTCATCTGAGGCCGTTTGCAGGTGATTTTGCTCCGTGGAAGTTCCAGGAGTCACCAGGGCCAAATCAGTTTGGGAGCTGCATTGGGATTTGTGCAGCCATTTTATGTGGAAAGAAGGTCATTCCTGAAGTTTTTCAGCAGTCTGAATCCATTTCTACAGCTCGTTTTTCCTTTTGAGGAATTCTTCTCACTGTTTAGCTTCAGGGAAGCTTTCAGGGCCAAGAGGGCCATTTCAGTGTTGGAGCTGTTTGGGGACTATGTTCTTCCATTTTTGGTGATTCAAAAGTCTATTTCTGATATTTTTGACCTTCTGAGTTGAATGGCAGAGGTTTCAGAACCAATTGAGGTCATATTCACCTCGAAATTCTCCCTGCAAGTCTAAAGGGCCACCAAGGACAATTGGGGAAAAGTACTGTAGCAGGTACAAATTTCACTGTTTAGTGTTTGGGAAAGAGCATGTTCAGCTAATTCCTATCTTCTGATTCTGTATTTACAGTCAGATCTGTCTTTCGAGACATTCTTATTCTTGTATTAGCCTTTGTATCATTTTTAATACAAGAGGACAAGCCTAGTTTGAGAGGCTTGGTCCAGCAGATGTAGCCCAGAGGAGGGGGTGAACTGCTTATCATTTTGATGTCTTTATTTGCTGAAGATGATATGCTAAACAAAACTGATATAAATTGTTAAACAGTAAATATACATAACTTTCATATACACATAATCACCTACTCAGCTGAAGAAAGTTATTTGTCTTATTCCGCAAGACATCAAATTTCAAGTATGTGAATGTCAAAGACTTCTAAGTGTTTACATATTATTTCCTTAGGCAGAGTTTGTAGAGGGCCAGGTAGCCTCCGGATTCATCCTTTCCTAGAAAGGTGAAACATCCGGTGAATGCCCCTACAGTCCATCTCTGTATAGGAAATAGTTTGTTCTCACATTTTCAGAGGTCACTTGGAGTGTATAGCTCAATTTGAAATGATGGGAAATGGATACCTTGCACCCTCAAACAAGTACATTCCATTTTCAGATAAGATGGTATCAGAGCGAGGTTGCAAAGCTGGTTTGCTTGACTGACATCACTAGCTTGATTGTGTAGCTTGAAAGGTGTCTTAAGCAGTGTTGAAGATTGACTGCTTTATTATTTTGCAAACTACTTGTTGTTTGAGTTTGTTGAAGCTCTTTTGTTCATTTTTATAATGACAACTTCCATAAGCAAGGACATACTGTTGAAAGGTGTTGGACTTTGAATCCAACAATGCTTCCACAAAAGTTGAAGAAGTGGGAGAAAGAGTATGGCAAGAATGGGAAGGAACTTTCCATCATTGATATGTGTCAGGATGATACATATGTTGATATCGATGTGCAGTTAAAGGAATCACCTTTGAAATGGATTGGTAAGAAATGGTTAGAATTCTTATCCAATTAAAGTTGCATGTATTTTGATTGAATGCATTTTCTTTGTTAAGGAATGCAAGTTGCAGGATGGAAAAGCTGAGTATGAGACTCATTCTATCTTAGCGAAAGTTATTTTCATTTCAGCTTTGAAAGTACATGTACATGTGATTGAGGATCTTGTACTTATGTTTGTACTTAAGAGAAAGTTGAAGGATAAACTGCATGCATGAGAATGAGATGCATGAGCACAGGGATCATGATGATTTCCTTGTATTTTTAAACATGTATGTGTGATTAACTTGAAGGGTTGATTACTTTGTTTTTAACCATGCATGTAATGTTATATTGACTTGAAAAAGTTAATTTGATCTCCAAGATTGTAAACAGGAGAAATGATGAAGTGTTTCATCTTTGTAAAAGCCTTCTCATTTGGGAGGCAGTTCTTCTTCTGGAATGGAGGTGCCTTGGATGGGCATCGTGACAGTTGGCAAGCCCACATGTTCAGGGGAATATTTCAGCTCATATATCAGCAAGTTTCATTGCTGGTTCCTGCAATTTCATATTTGTCTGGCGAAAGAACTTGGTCGGGATTCGACAAGTACTTGGCGTTTGCAGCAAAAAGTCGCCATGACGACATTTAGCAAGGCAGGACATTTTTGGCATTTGTATGCTCTTTTGGCTGACTGGAAGAGGATATTTCTGTTCCTCAATTGCTGTACAGTTCAGTGCAGAGATTCAGTAAGCTTTTGGGGACCAAAAGCCTTCTCATTTGGGAGGTGTGATCAGGAGCTCAGGACCAAGTGTCGTAAAATGGTCAAAAATGAAAGTGCTCAGAACTGGTTGGAACCTGAACGACCGGATAGTGCTCGTCTTCCTGATTCTGGCGCCGCGAACGGTTCGAAAAATGGTCTCCGTATGAAGAAGTTATTCAGCTTCAAAGTTTTCTCAATTTCCATTAAAAAAGGGCAAATTTGGCTTGTGGAAAATTTTATTAAAAAAAGAATATTCCACAGAATATTCTGGGAATATTCCGTGGAATATTCCGCAAAATATTCTGGGGAATATTCCATTTTGTAGCCAATGGGAGGGCGCCACGTGGCTAGCCCGGAGGGCGCCACGTGGCCCCAAGGCCGAGTGGAATGGTTTAAAAGTTTTTTGGTTATGGTCCGACATATTCGAACCCCCGACCTCCTTTACACAAACCAAACGTTTTAACCACCGGGCTATTGAGTTGTTCGTTGAAATTACGTGCGGACGGGTTATTGTTAAATGGTGTGGTTGTATTGGGCGGGGCCCGAAGGGGGCCAGCCCCGGAGGGCCAGCCCCCTTCCGACAGAACCAAGGCGGAGAACCGGCGGCTAAGTTCATTGGCGCGCTCAGAACGGCGGACAGTTCAAACATTGTGATTAATGTTATGTGGTGGTTTGTTATGTAATAATATTTGTATTGATTACAAACGGTTAAAACACCGCCGTAACCCATGTGAACACCAACAACGATAACTTCAAATTTAATGCCAAGTTTTAACTGCGCGCCATATTTGGCGGAGTCCGCCCCTATTTTGGCGTTTGTTGCTATTTTAGCGCCCCTATCTGCAGTTGCTCCACATTTAGTGGAGTTTCCCAAGGGGAAAGAGGCAGTTTACTAAAGAGGCCATAACTTCTGCTAGGAGGAGGTCTTTTGAAGACGAATTTTTTTTTGATTTCGGGTCTCTTCGACCTTCTGAAGCCATTGGCACAGGTTTCACAGCCATCTGAGGCCGTTTGCAGGTGATTTTGTTTCGTGGAAGTTCTAGGAGCCACCAGGGCCAAATCAGTTTGGGAGCTGCATTGGGAATTGTGCAGCCAGTTAATGTGGAACGAAGGTCATTCCTGAAGTTTTTCAGCATTCTGAATCCATTTCTACAGCTCGTTTTTCCTTTTGAGGAATTCTTCTCACTGTTTAGCTTCAGGGAAGCTTTCAGGGCCACCAGGGCCATTTCAGTGTTGGAGTTGTTTGGGGACTATGTTCTTCCATTTTTGGTGATTCAAAAGCCTGTTTCTGCTATTTTCGACCTTCTGAGTTGAATGGCAGAGGTTTCAGAACCAATTGAGGTCATCTTCACCTCGAAATTCTCCATGCAAGTCTAAAGGGCCACCAGGGCCAATTGGGGAAAAATACTATATCAGGTACAATTTCACTGTTTAGTGTTTGGGAAAGAGCATGTTTAGCTAATTCCTATCTTCTGATTCTGTATTTACAGTCAGATCTGTCTTTCGAGACACTCTTATTCTTGTATTAGCCTTTGTAGCATTTTTAATACAAGAGGACAAGCCTAGTTTGAGAGGCTTAGTCCGGCAGATGTAGCCCAGAGGAGGGGGTGAACTGCTTTATCATTTTGATGTCTTTATTTGCTGAAGATGATATGCTAAAAAAAACTGATATAAAGTGTTAAACAGCAAATATACATAACTTTCATACACACATAATCACCTACTCAGCTGCAGAAAGTTATTTGTCTTATTCCGCAAGACATCAAATTTCAAGTATGTGTATGTCAAAGACTTCTAAGTGTTAACTTCATTATTTCTTTAGGCAGAGCCTGTAGAGGGCCAGGTAGCCTCTGGAACTCATCCTCTCTTTAGAGGTGACATGTCCGTTGAATGCCCCTACAGTCTATCTCTGTATAAGAAATAAGAAGTTTTCACATTTTCAGAGGTCACTTGGAGTGTATAGCTCAATTTGAAATGATGGGAAATGGATACCTTGCACCCTCAAACAAGTACATTCCATTTTGAGATCACTTAGTGGAAAAATCCTATAAGGAGTATTTTTAGGAGTGACAGGGCGACCATGGAATGGCAAACTGATGAAATAGTGAAAAAAATTTCATAAGGATAATGAAGGCAGTGAGATTTCTAAAACTTACAATGTTCAAAGAATGTTTTTTTTAGAAATCTAAAACCAATATTTAGTCATCTACAGGTAATGAAAAATATTGATGACTAACAGAAAGGATCGACTATGAAGATACTTTCACACCAGTCACTAGGTACTCTTCCATTAGATCTATCCTTGCACTCTCAGCACAGATGGGGTGGCACAATCACTAGATGGATGTGAAAATTGTGTTTCTCAATGGAGTTATTGAGTAAGAAGTGTACATAGAGAAGCCAGAAGGTTTTGAGATATTTGAAAGTGAGTCGCATGTGTGTCGACTCAAGAGAGCATTGTATGGGCTGAAGAAAGCACCTCGTGATTGGTACACTCAGATTGACAACTATTTCACCGAGTTGGGCTTCACCAAAAGTGAAGCGGATGCAAACCTGTACCATATTGTGGTTTATGGTAAGCTCTTGATTATAGTACTTTATGTTGATGATCTTATTTTGACAGGTGATGAGCAGTCGATAACTTCATGCAAGGAGGATCTTGCAAGGGAGTTTGAAATGAAGGAAATGGAACTCCTTCACTATTTCCTTGGCTTGGAAATATGGCAGCGGGATGGTGAAATTTTTGTTTCTCAAGGCAAGTATGCCAAAGATATATTGGGTAAGTTTCACATGGAGATTTATAAACCCACGGGCACTCCTCTTCCAGGAAATTGGAGGAAATAGGATGCTACTTCAGAAGAAGTAGTGGACGCTACTGTCTACAAGCAGTTAGTGGGTTCATTGATGTACTTGGTGAACATTAGACCAAACATTTGCTACGCATTTAACCAGCTAAGTCAAGCTATGGTTAAGCCGACCAAGCTATTTTGGAAGCATGTCTTGATATATCTCAAGGGCACTACAGAGTATGGATTATGGTACAGACGGATAGAGGGAGTGAAACTTCAAGGCTTCATGGATGCATATTGGGCAAGCAGTCCATTAGACAGAAAGAGCACATCAAGAGGGATCTTCAGCATAGGATCGATAGCAGTTTCTTGGTACAGCAAGAAGCAGTGATCAGTGGCACTCAATTCAGCCGAGGCAGAGTACATGGTAGCAAGTCAAGTTGCATGTGAGGCCATTTGGATGAGAAAGATCCTAGTTGGTTTGTTTGGTTCTCATATGGATCCGACTATGATACATTGTGATAACCAGAGTTGCATTAAACTCTCAGTTAATTTGGTATTCCGTGATAGGTCCAAGCACATAGACATCAGGTACCACCATCTTAGAGATTGTGTTCGGAGGCGCATTATGTTACTTCAGTACATTCCCACGTGTTGGTGTCCCGTGTTTTGATAGTTTGGAAAATCAAAAGACAAGGCAACATCAGAACCAATATTTAGAGTTACAGGATCTAGTCCTCCTGTTCTCAGAGAGGGATCTCTCGAATTTTTATTTTCAAAGGTTTATCTTGTGTGCTTAGAGTATGGATTTTAGACTAGTTATTGAGTGCAGGTTGTTTGGTTGTTTGTTTGGTTGAATTGATATAGCAGAATATGAAAGGACTAGGAAAGATATATAGAATGGAGAAACATCGGGTTCATTGGGCAATGGAGTCCAAAAGAGGTCATAACATACTTATCAATGGATATGGGATATCAGAGGGCAAATCTAACTTGCCCACAGGATCCTTTGGTTTTTGGAATGAGATGGACATTAATGATTTGAAAAGAGAAGTTTAATTCTCAACAAAGGGAATTTGAAAGCACAATTTGAACAATAAAGAGTTTTTTGATAGACAGGGCTAACCATGAATTCTACAAATCACACCTTTAAGCAAACAATGATTTCAAAACAACTTTTAAAATGAAATCTAAGATTCGGGGAACACCCTATTTCCTCAAAGATTTTATTTCAAATGACTTAGAAAACATAAAAGATCACTGATAACTGCAGTCATGGAAGAGGGAACACCTAACACGTCTATGATTACAACTATAAAGACCTTTGAGACAAATTTTTAAGTAAGGACAAAGGGAAAAATCAGAACAAACTTCCTTGACTCACTCTAAACATAAAACTACAAAGGGAGACTTCAATAACAGTTTTAAAGTGGCAGCAGACAAGCAGGGAGAACCATAAATCATGCTGAAACCAACTATTCGAAATATTAAGGAAATAAACAAGCATGAAGACTAAAGAGAGAGATTAAAGACTCTAAAATACTTCAGCAGAAGAAAACATGAAACAGTGAAGGATGAACAGGTCTAAGGTGCTTCCAGGAGTCATTTCTTAGACTAAAACTTTCAACCTATTGTAGTAAGAAATCAGGGAACGGAATGAAAACAGGGGAAAACATTAAACGGTTTAGAATACTTCACCAACAGCCAAGCTCATGGATCCAATGATAGAGCCTTCACAGTAACAAGCATGCAACAATATCATCAAGGCTCCAAGACTTCAATTTCTTCTTCAACTTCAACAGACTATGTATTATTTCATAGAGTTCTAATATTACAACTAGTGATCAACCAACCAACACTTTCTCATCTTCTCCAGTAGTATTTATAGAGAAAATGAAGAGGTGGAATGGGATAAAATATCTTCTGAGTTTAATTAATACAACGCACTGTCTCTCGGCCTTTGAGGGGCTTGATAGAAAATATTTTTGGTATTTCCCCTGTATTAATTGGTTTACATTAACTATTAGGCTTGCTGGAAATAATTTTTTGACTTCAAGGCTCCTTGTTATCCTTGCAATAACTTCGGCTGACAGTTCGCAATAAGTTTCTGTGGTTGAATTCACTGTTCAGCTGTATTGATGCAAAATATGTACTGTATGGTAATAACTTCGGCCTTCCTTTGTTTGATTTGAGGTTGTAGGTGGCCCTGTGGCAGCTGGGGGATTCAATTAGCCCCTGATGTGGCAGTGTAGGCTCTCTGTCTGAGAAAACACTCATGACTTTCTTCAAACTGTGTTTAGTTGGGAGGATAAGGCTTTTAATAATCCATTGTTGGCCGTAATCCTCCACAAATTTGTCTTCAAACTTCCGTGCTGGTGCGTTTTTGTCTCTCGGCACTGATACTCTTTGATTTGTGTCTAATTCATTGTGCTTTGCTGGTATGTAGGGTCACGCAAGGATGATATGGCATCAATGCCTCGTGAATCACTGATGAAACATGAATTTTAAACCCTGTGAAAGATTTTCTATGATGAATCGAAGGTGGGAAGATCGTCACCCTCTTCCTTTAAATTTTCTTCAGACATAGCGGAAAAGACCATAAAACCCTGCAAAAATACAAACAATTGTAATAAAATCCTGCATATATAGGTTAACTGCTTCAAAAGGCACGTGGAGGGAGCGTGGCCATTGGATGTCATCATCCAACGGTCGGGATCGATCAGAGGAATTCAAAGGGAAGGCGGAAAAGGAATATGAATTGGAGCCGTCGATCGCGCAGAGATCGACGGTCGAGAGCGGAGATGAAAAGTCAAAACGGAGAAAACGGGCAATGAATTTTGGGCCATCGATCTATAGATCAGATCGACGGCGGAGATGCTGTTACCGTTGTGCCGGAGCCTGGTTATCGCGTGGGCATCTTTGGTGAGCGATCGTCGTCCGATGGGCGGCCTTAGATCTGACGGTGGACGTCCATATCGCGCCGGGTCCACGTCTGAACTTTAACACGCGATGGATGGTGGTTTGGTGAACAATGCCCAGGCCACGCGTCAATCAGTGAGTGGAATCGCTGCTGATCGGGAGAAAACCGCCTAGTGCTTGAAAGCAGTGTGATGAATA
This sequence comes from Pinus albicaulis, assembly GCA_034641835.2. Lineage (NCBI taxonomy): Eukaryota > Viridiplantae > Streptophyta > Pinopsida > Pinales > Pinaceae > Pinus > Pinus albicaulis. The sequence continues at coordinate 1,950,264,575 of CM076578.1, forward strand.
CCACCGATTTCTGCATAGTGACCATGGCACGGGGACCACTGGGCGGATGAAAATGGGTCGTCGGATCTGTGGGTTAAATGGACAGCTGTGATGCGATCGGGCAGTGAATAGGAGTGGGGACCATGGGCGCGATGGGATTGCGAAGACCGTCGTATGAGCCAGGAAAATCAACGGTCATAAATGTTCCCGATGACTAAACGCGCTAAGCGCTTTTTCGGGCTAGCGCCTAGTTTCGGCGCCCGGGTCACGTGGGGAAAAGGTCGAGGGAGCTGGCCGAAGGGGGCTAAGACCCATATGTGTCCAAATATGGATTTTTCATGGATTTTCAATGGTTTTCAAAGGTTTAGAGGGGTTCCGATAAGGCAAAGAAGGAGTATTTAAACCTTATCAAAGGGTTTCGATGAAGGGGAAAGGAAAAAATATGAAAATGAGGGATTTCACGGCAGAAGGAAAGGCAAAGATGAGGTTAGTTTTGGAAGAAGGGGAAAGGGGAAAAAATGGTGCTTGCAGCAGTTTTTCTTCATGTAATGACAGCAAAAATTATGAGTTAAAAAGGGGAAAAGCAGTGAAGATTATCCAAAGGATAGGATATTATCAAAAGACTTTAAGCATCAGCAATTTTTAGCAATGAAATTGTTTCTTGAAGGCTATCCAACATCATTTAGCCACCACCTGATATGACAGAATTTATGGGTGGCTAACAGTGGCTCCACTTGGGGATGGTGCCTTTTTTGAAGGCATCAATAATTTCATACTTGCATTCTGTGGGAGGTTGATCAGTTGCCTCATCCATTGGGTTGCCTTTCTTTCTGTGGATGATCTTCTTTTGCTCTAAAACATATTAGCATTCATGGATCAACAATGGAACTTCATCAATACAACCTGTCTACCTACCCAATCCTACTGATCTAACATTTTTTCTTCTTTAGAGTGCACTTGGATTGGCAAACTCTTTCACAACATTTTATTCTTTTGAAAGCAGGAAAACTAATCTACTTCTACTCCTTATTTCTCCATGGACTCAGATTAAACAGTTGATTCCATATGATTCTCTACCTAAACTACTGTCTGTTGGGATTAAACTGTCCAACAGACTGTATTCTCTAATTTCTATAACATAAATTTAAAAAGCATTCAAGTCAAGATTAAGTTGTTTGACTTGATGTTGATCTATGGCATAAGAACAACTACACATATACATTATTTTTCACAAAATTAAAACAGAAATGAAGGCTTAAGATCTAATTTTCAAAGCACTTCCTTCCTCTTTTTACAGCTCTGTTTTTAAATTTGTTTGAGTTGTTTTTTGCTTGTCCCCTAGTTCAGATTTTGAGCTAATTAGAACCAGATTTACCTCTTCTTTGACTCGGGATTTGAAACAGATTTGAGTCACTCTATTTGCTTGGAATATTTAGGCTCGTATTTTGAACATATTTGAACCTTTGATTTCTATCCTAAACTATCTACTGATAAGCCAAGATCAAACAGTTAGGCAAATCAAATTCACTATCCTATCAGCAGAAAATTTAAATCTAATTAGTCAAGATTAGGTTGTTTGACTAATTAGAAGTGTGTTTTCATGAGTGGCATTTAAGCTTGCACACTTTCAAATTTGTTTCTCTTTTTTGGTATGGGGCTATACCTTTCTTGTTTTCACAATCTGCCCTCTTTTCTTTCTTTCTCTGTTTTTGTATTTTTGATTTTTCATAACTTTGAATGCAATGTTAATACTATGATATTTACAATGGTAGAATAAAATGCTTTAAAACTTATGATTCTTGGCAGGAGTAATGCTTGAGCATTCTGCCATTGACAGGACCTCCATACAGATCTTCTCCATTCAAATCCTTCAAGAAAAATGCATTATGACCCCTCTCAGCATGAATAATATAGGGCCCCTTCCACAAGTTCTCAAACTTGCCATGTTTTCCCTTCTCTTCTCTCCTTGAATCCCACTTAAGAACAATATTTCCAACTTGGAAATTGTTTGCCTTAGTCCTTTTGTCAAATAGCTTCTTCATATTTTCTTGGACCCACTGTGTTCTCTCATAAACTTCTTCTCTGGTCTGTTGTAAATGGATTGTTTGGTTGATTCTTCTCTGCATATCATTCTCTTCAATCTGCACTTCTTGAAGGAGTTTCATGACTGGAACTCCCAATGAGGTAGGAAAAACTGCATCCATGCCATAAACTAACTGATAAGGGGACATATTTATTGATTTCTTTGTAGTTAACCTATCAGCCCACAAGGCATGAACCAGCTTACTAGGACATGATTTTTTATTCTGTTCCAACAGTTTCTTAATGATATTTATGAGGCTCTTGTTGGAAGATTCAGCTAATCCATTTCCTTGGGGATAGTAAGCAGTGGAATGGCCCAAGGTTATGTGGTATTTGTAACGGAAATCAACCATCTTCTTAGATTTAAAAGCAGCAGCATTGTCCGTTATGATTTTTCTGGGACAACCAAATCTGGATAGGATATTTGTTTCAAGAAACTTGATAATGACAGAGTCATTAGCATTTCTGGAAGGTATAGCTTCTATCCACTTGGTAAAGAAGTCAGTGGCTGTGAGGATCCACTTATGTTGAGCTGAGGAGGATGGGTGAATTTCCCCAATGAAGTCTAAACCCCATTGTTGAAAAGGTGTCTCAACTCTGATGGGATGTAAAGGTAAGGGAAAGAGTTTTCTTTTGCCATCAAAGATTTGACACTTATGGCAAGACATGACCAAATTTTGAGTGTCTAGGAAAAGGGTAGACCAATAGTAACCAGATCTAAGAATTTTGTTTATTGTGGCCTTCCAGTAGAGGTGTCCTCCACATTCTCCGTCATGCAATTCATGCATGATTTTTCCTGCATCATCCTCAAGTAAACACTTAAGCAAAATTCCAACAGCATTTTTCCAATATAATAATCCATTTAATATGCAAAAACTCAAAGCTTTTTGTTTCAAAAATCTAGCTTTAGTTTTAGACAGAGAAGGAGGGGCATTTAAATATAAAAGCACATAAACAATGTCAGCGTACCAAGGAGAATCTAGAAAAGTTTCTTCAATAAAAGGAGCAATGGATTCTTCTATTTCTTCCAACACATCTACCATATTTATGTCAAGTGCTTGCAAGTTAGACTCAGCCATAATTTTTGCTAATCCTTGCCCTTTAACCAGTTTGGTGGGCCTAATTTCTAAGTCATATTCAAGAATAGTTGCAATCCATTTTCCCCTTTTACCATCAGGGTCTTGACTTAGAATGTCCTTGACAACAGTATGTGGAACAAAAGCAATTATGTGAGGGTGTAAAATATAGACCCTAAAGTCTTTTAATGCTTTCACTAATGCTAAGGCTTGCTTCTCCATGATGTTATATTTGAGAGGAGCATCTCTTAAGGCCCTACTAAAGAAAGATATTGGTTGTTTTTGCCCCAAATCATTCTTTTGAAGTAAAACTGCAGCTATTATATGTTCAGATGCAAAAGAAAAGATGTAAAAATATTTGGTAAAATCTAGACTAATCAGGACTGGTGTTTGAGTAAGAGCTTGTTTGACCAGTTCGAATGATTGTTTAGCTGGTAAAGTCCATTTTACACCAACATTTTTCTTAAGCATGTTTGTAATGTTTTTTAATAGCTCAGCAAGATTAGGAATAAACCTCCTCAGAAAATTAATCTTTCCGATGAAATATTGCAATTCCTTGAGGCTCCTTGGATGTTTGATCTACAATATGCCATCTATCCTTGTAGGATCTATTTTGATTCTCTCTTCCAAAATTATATGGCCAAGAAGTTTACCTTCTTGGAGACCAAAGAGTGTCTTCTTGGGATTCAATGATAAGCCAAATTTCCTACACTTCTCAAAAACTTTTCTCGGGTGAATTAAATGTTCTTCATCATTTTTTGAGAAAACGGTTATGTCATCAAGGTAAATGATTATGAAATAACCAATGTCTTCAGAAAAGGCTATGTCCATGGCCCTTTGAAAGGTGGCCCCTACATTCATTAATCCGAAAGGCATTTTGACATACATAAAGGTGCCCCAAGGTGTGGTAAAAGCAATTTTGATTTGATCACTTGAGAGCACTAACACCTGGTTGTAACCCGAGAAACCATCTAAGAGGGATATCCTTCTAGACCCAACTACCCTTTGAAGTATATGGTCCATTTTGGGCAAGGGGTAGTTTTCCTTTAAAGATGCTCTATTTAAATTTCTGAAGTCAATACAGAGCCTGATTTCCCCTGTTTTCTTTCTAACAGAAACTAAGTTTGATACCCACTCTGAAAACCTAATGGGTACTATGATTCCAGCATCATGCATTTTTTCAATTTTTGCCATAACCAGAGGTAGTAAGAGAGGATTTATTCTCCTTAGTTTTTGTTTGAAAGGCTTTTGATTTTCCTTCAAAGGAATTTTATGTTGGATGATGCTGGTATCATATGATTTTAGGTCTTTGTATCCCCAAGCAAAAACATCTTTAAACTCTTTGAACAGCTTTATGTACTGCAATTTTATGGGTTCTGGGAGAGTGCTGGACAGTTTGATCATCTTGGGTTCTGCTAGACTGCCTATGTTATGCTCTTCTACATCTGTTTCCACAAGCTCCATTCTTGGTTCTTTGGCTACATCGTTAAAATCAAAAAGGTTTTCTAAAGGTGCTAGACCTCTTGGAATTTTATCATTTTTGCATTGTAAAACTTCCACGTCTTCTTGGTTTGCATTATCAGTTATCTCTACTTCAAAAGGATTCTCACAATGATTTATATCAGCAGTATATGTCATTTCAACTTCTGGGATTTGTTCAATATACAAACGATTTTCTTTATGGCTGGTTTCTGATATTGGTATGCTGAAATCATTTTCTGATTTCAAGAAATCATCTATGTGTTTGTCAGAATCAAACACTTTCCAGTGAACTTCGTTATCAGGCACAGCAGGCCTGTGTTTTACCTTCACACTGAGTTGTTCTTTTATTTCAGGTATTTGGAAATTGTTGGCATTGAAAGCGAGTTCATTTGCTAGATGATTTAGTTCTCTTGGAATGAAAATAAGTTCATATTTTTCAAAGGTTTTCAATAGATCAAGGGCAGTGTTTCGATATTCCATAAGTTTTGGATTTCTAGCTGAGTATTCTCCTTTGATTTGTCTTATGATGAGTTCAGAATCTCCTAAAATTGATATCCTCTGGGCTTCTAACTGTTTAAGCAATTGTAAGCCTAGGAGAAGTGCTCCATACTCAACAATATTATTAGTGCATGGGAAATCCAATTTATATGAAAAACTCTGATTTGTATTTTGAATCCACACACCTGCTCCTGCACTTGTTTTATTACAAGATCCATCAAAGTTTATTTTCCAAAGTATGTCATTCCTATTTTCATTTTCTTGTTGTTGTTGATTGGTAATGTTTTGAATTTGATTGAGGGGAAGATTGGATTGTTCTGGTGAACTGATTGGGTCCATGTTTTCTTTATCTTGTTGAGTAATTTCATCTTCGTTACATAAGATAAAGGAATCTAAACTTGATTGAATAGAATAGATTGGAGAGTTGTTTGGTTTGTCTATGTTGTTCACCATGTAATTTATGTGAGATTCCCTGTATAGTATTCTGTTTTGGTTAAAAACAGAGATGGCGGCATAAGACATGTCCATTTGAAGGCTCCCCTGAAGTTTGGCTCCCCAAGATCTTGATAAGAGCATGCCATACTTAGGGGGAATGTCATCTACAACTATGTCCATGACTAAACTCTTAGCAGGGATTTGGGATAAGTTAACACACAAATCTTTGATTAAACCCAAACATTTGACTCTACTTGAGTCAAAGGAATACAAATCTTTGTATGGTTTAGTAATTTTTAAGCCTAAGCTTTCCATCACTACCTTGGGCATTAGATTGTGTGAAGCTCCAGAGTCTAACATGGCATTATGTAAGATTTTCCCATGTATGTTCAAACTGACATAGAAGGGACGGACAGCCCCTTCTTGGTATTTTCCTTCAACTTCTGGACCAAACAACAACTCAGGTTTGTCATCTGTCAAGTTTAAGGTGTCAGTGTCACTTCCTAAGTTCAAAGCTTTCAAAACCTGGTTTTTATACACCTCTTGGGTTACTAGTTCAGATAGGGGGATGGTAATTTTTATCTTGGCAATCTCTCCCTCAAGGCTGAAAGGAATAATTGACTTGTTGATATTTACATCTGTTTTTTCAATTGAATTATTTTCAGTAACTTTGATTTGTTGAACCTTGTTTGGACTGGTAATTGAGACAGTTTTATTAGGACCACTAGCTAAAGTGCTAGGGGTGCTCTGTTCAACATTTGGCTGGACACTTTTGTCTTTGTTTAAGTCTGGTTTCTTGGCCAAAATGTTGGTTTTCTCTGTTGTCTTTTTGGGTTGGTTTTCTGCGTTTTTCTTGACAGCAGTGCTAGTGCTTTTGTCCTTGGAATTATCTGTGTTCCCCTTGCTCCTAAGATCATATTTTTTGTGTACCTCCATGATTGCGTTTTCAAACCCCAATCTATAGTCATCAGAATCTTCATAGGTGTTTGTACTTTAGTCATAAAAGAAACCTTGTTCTTACTCAATGAGTAAAACATCATCCCCACTATCTGATCCAATCAAGTTTACATGAGACTCTTCCAACCTTTCCAACTCCCTATCTTCCTCATATTGATCTACATAGTTCTGTTGAAAGGGAGGTCTAATTTTTTGGTCACTTTCTTTTTTCTTATCTTGATTGTTGTCTCTTCTATAATTCTGATTTCTATTTCTGTTTTGGTTATTTTGAGGTTCTCTTGGTGGCACTCTATCATTTAAGTTTATCTTTTCAAGCATCCTCTCCATCACCTTCACTAGGTTATCAATTTTTGTGTCAGAGGTTGAGGGTGCGATATCATCTTTATAAGTTACCCTCTTTTCTGCTCTTAACCTATTTCTCTTCTCAATAATGTTTGCTTCAACACTAACAGCGCCTTTCTGCATGTCTTCTAAGGTTAAGTAATCTATCTCTCTTAATTCATAATTCATTTTAGCATCAAGGCCTTCGGGATACCTTACTAAGGCCATGCCTTGAGGAGGTTTCATGTGAGGTGGAAGAGCATTGTAAACTCTATTGAACCTAGTGGAGTAATCATGAACACTCTCCCCTTGATTTCTCTTAGGGCTGCTATATTCTGCTAGTATTTGGAGAGGATTCTTTTTGAGTTCCCATTTGTTGATGAATGTCTGATGCAAAGCAGGCAGATCATTTATGTTGTTAGGAGGTAGGTTTTTAAACCATTTCTTTACATATCCTCCTAAACTTTGAGCAAATATCCTCATCTTCACAGTTTCTTCTTCTATCTCCATGTAATCAAATGCATCTTCCATCCTATCTACATGATGTTGAGCTGTTGTAGATTCTTTTCCAGTGAAGTGAGGGATTTTGGACTGGTAGGGGAAGCAGATGTTGTGGTAACACTAATGGGACATACCATGTTGCCATAGTTGAAAATAAGGGTGGATTTACAAGATGTGGATTTGCAACAGGGAAAGTGGGCTGCAATGAAATGATTTGAATAGTGGATGTTGGATGAATAGATTATTGAGCTGATCTTGGATGAGAGACACCTGAATTTAGAAGGAAATGTAAATCAGGTGGTGTGGTTTCTCTACTACCAGGATGTTCACTTTGTTGTGGGGACGAAAGTGAAGACTCGGAGTCTATCTGAATTATATCATCAAGCGACCTAGTTCTAAAAGGATTTCTTAAGTCGACTTGTGATTGGTGTAGAGCTACAAGATTTTTAGGAAGAGAATTAGCTCTCAAGGGTGATCTGAAAACAGTTGAAAATTTAATCTTAGGAAACTCCCTAAGTATACTCTCAAGGTTGTCAACTATTTCCGGCGAGTTTGGGTCAGGGAAGGCTCTAGTATGAATCTTTCTAGGAGCCACTATGTTGTGTTTTTTGAACCTAGCTAAAAGAAAAGTGTTGACCAAGTATGACAATATTTTAAGAGGCTAACTGATCTTTTTAAAGGAAGAAAAACTTTAATCCTAAAGCCTTCTAACTGAGTTTTTATGATGTTATAAAGATTATGGATCTTCCTAGTGGAGTCTAAAGGTCTGTTTTGTGGAGTCACCAGGTGGAAATTTTTAGCTCTTTTGGAGGTAAAAGGTTTTATGGTCCACCACCAAGTTTATTATGAAGCCAAACTGAAATATTTTTGGGTTTTTCTGAGTTACTTCGGTCTTACAGGTTAAGAGAGTGTCCTAAAACTGATTTAACACTTAGCTAAGGTGTTTAATCATATAGAGTCCACTCCTATGGCTTGGTAACTGCTTCCTCCAAGGTTTGATAAGGTTTAACGAAAATCCTAAGGGTTACTTAGTTTGTCACTGATTCGAAAGGTTCTATCATGATTACCATTGATTGGTAGTGCTTGAGGGAGGTTACTTATGTTATACTAGACAGTGAGTGTTTTGTTTTGAAGATTTTACTCGATGTCCCACCGTGATCTCCATTATATTAGTGTCCCATGTTTTGATAGTTTGGAAAATCAAAAGACAAGGCAACATCAGAACCAATCTTTAGAGTTACAGGATCTAGTCCTCTTGTTCTCAGAGAGGGATCTCTCTAATGTTTATTTGCAAAGGTTTATCTTGTGTGCTTAGAGTATGGATTTTAAACTAGTTATTGAGTGTTGGTTGTTTGATTGTTTGTTTGGTTGAAATGATATAGCAGAATATGAAAGGACTAGGAAAGATATATAAAATGGAGAAACATCGGGTTCATTGGGCAATGGAGTCCAAAAGAGGTCATAACATACTTATCAATGGATATGGGATATTAGAGGGGAAATCTAACTTGGCCACAGGATCCTTTGGTTCTTAGAATGAGATGGACATTAATGATTTGAAAATAGAAGTTTAATTCTCAACAAAGGGAATTTGAAAGCACAATTTGAACAATAAAGAGCTTTTTGATAGACAGGGCTAACCATGAACTCTACAAATCACACCTTTAAGCAAACAATGATTTCAAAACAACTTTTAAAATGAAATCTAAGATTCGAAGAACACCCTATTTCCTCAAATATTTTATTTCAAATGACTTAGAAAACATAAAAGATTCACTGATAACTGCAGTCATAGAAAAGGAAACACCTAACACATCTATGAGTACAACTATAAAGACCTTTGAGACAATTGTTTAAGTAAGGAAAAAGGGCAAGATCGGAACAGACCTCCTTGACTCACTCTAAACAGAAAACTACAAAGGGAGACTTCAATAACAGTTTTAAAGTGGCAGCAGACAAGCAGGGAGAACCATAAATCATGTTGAAACCAACTATTCAAACTATTAAGGAAATAAACAAGCATGAAGACTAAAGAGAGAGATTAAAGACTCTAAAATACTGCAGCAGAAGAAAACATGAAACAGTGAAGGATGAACAGGTCTAAGGTGCTTCCAGGAGTCATTTCTTAGCCTAAAACTTTCAACCTACTGTAGTAAGAAATCAGGGAATAGAATGAAAACAGGGGAAAACATTAAACAGTTTATAATACTTCACCAACAGCCAAGCTCATGGATCCAATGATAGAGCCTTCACAGTAACAAGCATGCAACAATATCATCAGGGCTCCAAGACTTCAATTTCTTCTTCAACTTCAATAGACTATGTATTATTTCAGAGAGTTCCAATATTACAACTAGTGATTAACCAACCAACACTTTCTCATCTTCTCCAGTAGTATTTATAGAGAAAATGAGGAGGTGGAATGAGATAAAATATCTTCTAAGTTCAATTAATACAGTGCACTGTCTCTTGGCATTTGAGGGGCTTAATAGAGAAGATTTTTGGTATTTCCCCTGTATTAATTGGTTTACATTAACTATTAGGCTTGCTGGAAATAATTTGTTGACTTCAAGGCTCCTTGTTATCCTTGCAATAACTTCAACTGACAGTTCGCAATAAGTTTCTGTGGTTGAATTCACTGTTCAGCTGTATTGATGCAAAATATGTACTGTCTGGTAATAACTTCGGCCTTCCTTTGTTTGATTTGACGCTGTAGGTGGCCCTGTGGCAGCTAGGGGATTCAATTAGCCCCTGATGTGGCAGTGTAGGCTCTCTGTCTGATAAAACACTCGTGACTTTCTTCAAACTGTGTTTATTTGAGAGAATAAGGCTTTTAATAATCCATTGTTGGTCGTAATCCTCCACAAATTTGTATTCAAACTTACGTGTTGGTGCGTTTTTGTCTCTCGGCACTGATACTCTTTGATTTGTGTCTAATTCACTGTGCTTTGCTGGTATGTAGGGTCGCGTAGGGATGATATGGCATCAATGCCTCGTGAATCATTGATGAAACGTGAATTTTAAACCTTGCGAATAATTTTCTTTGATGAATCAAAGGCGGGAGGATCGTCACCCTCTGCCTTCAAATTTTCTTCAGACATAGCAGAAAAAACCACAAAACCCTGCAAAAATACAAACAACTGTAATAAAATCCTGCATATATAGGTTAACTGCTTCAAAAGGCACGTGGAGGGAGCGTGGCCGTTGGATGGAATCATCCAACGGTCGGGATCGATCAGAGGAATTCAAAGGGAAGGCGAAAAAGGAATATGAATTGGAGCTGTCGATCGCGCAGAGATCGACGATCGGGAGCGGAGATGAAAAGTCAAAACGGAGAAAACAGGCGATGAATTTTGGGCCGTCGATCTGCAAATCAGATCGACGGCGGAGATGTTGTTACCGCTGCGCAGAGCTTGGTTATCACGTGGGCATCTTCGGTGAGCGATCGTCGTCTGATGGACGGCCTCAGATCAGACGATGGACGTCCATATCGCGTCGGGTCCACGTCTGAACTTTAACGCGCAATGTACGGTGGTTTGGTGAACAGTGCCCAGGCCACGCATCAATCGGTGAGTGGAATTGCTGCCGATCGAGAGAAAACCGCCCAGCGCTTGAAAGCGGTGCGATGGATACCTCTGATTTCTGCATAGTGACCGTGGCGCGGGGACCACTGGGCGGATGAAAATGGGTCGTCGGATCTGTGGGTTAAATGGACAGTTGTGATGCGATCAGGCGGTGAACAGGAGTGGGGACCATAGGCGCGATGGGATTGCGATGACCGTCGAATGAGCCGGGAAAATCAATGGTGAGAAATGTTCCCGATGACCAAACGCGCTAAGCGCTTTTTCGGGCTAGCGCCTGGTTTCGGTGCCCGGGTCACGTGGGGAAAAGGTCGAGGGAGCTGGCCAAAGGGGGCTAAGACCCATATGTGTCCAAATATGGATTTTTCATGGATTTTCAATGGTTTTCAAAGGTTTAGAGGGGTTCTGATAAGGCAAAGGAGTCTTTAAACCTTATCAAAGGGTTTCGATGAAGGGGAAAGGAAAAAATTATGAAAATGAGGGATTTCATGGGAGAAGGAAAGGCAAAGATGAGGTTAGTTTTGGAAGAAGGGGAAAGGGGAAAAAATGGTGCTTGCAGCAGTTTTTCTTCATGTAATGATAGCATAAATTCTGAGTTAAAAAGGGGAAAAGCAGTGACGATTATCCAAAAGATAGGATATTATCAAAAGACTTTAAGCATCAGCAATTTTTAGCAATGAAATTGTTTCTTGAAGGCTATCCAACATCATTTAGCCACCACCTTATATGACAAAATTTATGGGTGGCTAACACCACGGAAGATCTGGATGCAGATATTCTAACAAAGGATCTCACCAGGAGCAAATTCGAATACCATAAAGGCAAGATCGGGGTGGAAGATAATCCCTTTCTTGTTGAGAGGGAGTGTTGAAGTCCAACAAGAAATTGCAGCACACGCACTAGTGTGGGACCAATAGGTCATGTTGATACATTGGTGTGATTGCCAAATTAATTAATTAATTTGATGTAGTGTCTAGTTTAATTTTCCCTTAATTAAATTGGACAATAAAATGTAATCTTATCTCATGATCACTTGTAATAGTTAACTAAGTGTGATAAATTCAGTTAGCTCATGTATTTCGAGTTGAGGGTGGTTGGTGAGGCATGCAAATTAATTCTATTAGTTATGGACTTCAAATTGCAGTTGGTGAATTAGTTTAATGCATGTGTAATCAGTTAAATCAGTTATGTGAGTTAGATTCAGTTGAACTAGTTGTAATTGTTTGTTGCACTAGTGAGATATCAAGTGAATTAAATATTATTTAATTCACAATCAGTGATCTGCCATGCAACTGATAATTTACTATTAATAGTTGCATGCATGTCAGTTCCAGTGGAGACCCAGCTGAGACAAAGGTTAAGGGATGTTAACTATCAGTGGTGTGATTAGTAGGTTTCCTGCATGCAACCAGACATCCGTTGAAGTTCCCATGATCCTTGCGCAGTTTAGGAAGGCCAAAATTCCTAAAGAATGGGGATTGCATTCATCAGGAATTGTGCAAGCAAAGCAAGTTGTTTAGAGGTTGAGAATTGGCTAAGTGTTGGTCAGTTTTGTCCAGGACAATGTGAGATAGTTGTGAGAGTGCAGGAGACTCTTGTGAGAAGAGTGCATTGTAATTGTTTCATGATTCCGTGGTTAATATACAATAGAAGATAGAGGTGTTCTGAGCAGCAAGATTTCCCTGGAAAATTATCTGTGTTGTGGTTTGCTTTGATTCTTTCTTTGCTTCGTGTGATTGGCGATTGTGTTTAATTTTTGCAATTGATTTGTAGAAGGATTCAATGTCTAGCTTTAGTAATTGTTACATCGGATTGAATCCATTGATATACACATGTTTGTATAATTTCTACAATAATTACACCGGAGGAGGCTTTCTCAGGGAGGACGTCGGATGTGTCGCACTTCAAAAATTTTGGAGCCTTTGTATACTGTCATGTCTCCAGAGAATCAAGGAAGAATCTCGAGCCGGTAGCAGAATTGGGGGTATTTTTGGGTTACACAGAAACTCCCCACAACTACCGTGTGTACTTGTCATCCCTCATAATGAAATTTGTGCGAAGGGATGTAAAATTTGATGAGGAGGAAGCGATGTGGTGCTCTCTTGAAAGGGAGCTTTCGATCCCACCATAAGAGGATATTTTAGCTTCAGAGGAGGAACCTCAAGAAGTTGTGGAGAAAACACAAATTGAGGAGCAAAGAGTGGAGACGACCACTCAATCATAAACATCTAGAGAAGACAGGGAAAAAACCAGAAAAGTTGAGAGACTTGCGCAGGATGCGAGGGAGAATGTGGGTTCTCCTTCAAATTTGTGCAGGAAGAGAAGGTTGCCAAATCGGTACACTGGTTACATGGCTCTAATCACTGAGATTATAGAAACTGAGACATCCTCTTTCGAGGAAGCAGTAGAGCATCATGTGTTGGTTGATTCATTGGTGGAAGAGTATGAATCCATTGTAAAAAATAGTGTTTAGGAATTGGTCCCAAGACCAGCAGCTAAATCAGTAGTGGGTTCGACATGGATCTTCAAGGTAAAGCAAGAAGTACAGAAGCATAGAGAAATATAAAGCCATATTTATGTCCAAGGGATGCTCTCAAGTTGAAGGGATTGACTATTAGGATGCCTTTGATCCTGTAGCAAGGTGTTCATCCATTAGATCATGTTTTTCTTTGGTTGCATAGATGGGGTGAAAGATCCACCAAATGCATGTAAAAACAGCATTCCTTAATGGAATTATTGAGGAGGAGGTGTACATCAAGCAACCAGAATTTTTTGAGACATTTGATCGAGAGTCTCATGTGTGCAGAGTCAAGTGAGCGTTGCATAGCCTCAAACAAGCACCTCGTTCTTGGTACACTGGGATCTATAGTTATCTCATCAGTTTGGGCTTCACCAAAAGTGAAGTGGATGAAAACCTATATCATATCTTGGTAGAAGGTAAATTATTGATTATTGTCTTATATGTTGATGACTTTATTTTAACTAGTGAATAACAGTTGATCAGATCTTGCAAGGGAAACCTTGCAAGAGAATTTGAAATGAAGGACATGGGTCTCATGCACTACTTCCTCGATTTGGAAGTATGGAAATGAGATGGGGAATTGTTTTTCTCTCAAGGCAGGTATGAAAATGAGACACTGTAGAGATTCCACGTGGAGAGTTGCAAGCCCATGGAGACACCTCTATCGACCAACTGGATGAACGAGGATGCCACTTTAGGTGAGGAAGTGGATGCTACCATTTATTGGCAGCTAATGGGTTCACTGATCTACCAAGTGAACACACGACCATATATGTGTTATGCACCACCCAGTTTGGACTGTGGTATAGACGGATAGAGGGAATGAAGTTGTGAGGCTTCACTGATGCAGATTGGGCAAGGAGTCCATTAGAGTGAAAGAGTACATCAGGTGGAATTTTAAGTGTTGGGTCCACAGCAGTTTCTTGGTACAGTAGGAAGCAAGGATCTGTGTCACTCATCTCGACAGAAGAATAATACATGGTTGCAAGTCAAGCAGTGTGAAAAATCCTAGATTTGGAATCCTACTACAGCAAATGATGAGAATTATTCTATTTGTTCATTCTTTGAACAAATTATTTACTGTGTTCTACGGTAAATATCGAAAATCCATACACTGCAGCCTTCACAAAATTAAACTGTGGAAAAATACAAGTGCGGAAACAAAATCTGAGCAAGAGTAAATCATAGAAACATATGACACCGTTGTTTTTGGACCAATGTCCCTGGAAAAACCCAATGCAGGAAAATCGGTGCAGCAGATGAGGGTTATTTATTATGCAGTAATTCTGAATACAATCTGGGATGCCTTAATGGCCATCCACGCAGAGAATTTGACTGACAAAAAACTTGTGAGATTACCTCACACTGACACTAGAAATCTGAATTGGCCAAACTCTGAGCTGATGAGCCTACGTTGCCTCTGTGCAATCTCTGTGTCACGTTGTGTGGGGATTGTGTCACCTCTACTAGTTGGCTCTTCTGATGGTTGGATCTTATCTTCTGGCCCCTTTCGGTCTCACACGCCGACTCTCTGGCACTGGATCTGACTGACCTTCAGATGAATCACGAATCTCCTCAAGGTTGTTGAGATGCCTCTGTTGCCTCTGCACAGGCTTTGTGTAGTTGCTACACTACCTCTCTGCATACTTTTCTTTGTCTCCTCTGTGGTGTATTCCCGACTCAGGAAAATATCCAGCCGGAAATTATCCCTTCCCCTCTCTGCGAGAATCCTCTTGATCAATCTTCTCCCTGAGCACTATGCGGAAACAAAATTTGAGCAAGAGTAAATCATAAACACACGACACCGTTGTTTTTGGACCAATGTCCAATGCGAGAAAACTGGTGCAATAGCTGAGAGCTTATTTATTATGCAGTAATTATGAATACAATTTGGGATGCCTTGTTGGCCATCCACAAAGAGAATCGGACTGACAAAAAGCCTGTGAGTTTACCTCACACTGATTCTAGAAACTCTAACTGGCCAAACTCTGAGTTGATGAGCCCTATGTTGCCTCTGCGCAGTCTCTGTGTCACTCTGCGTGGGGACTGTGTCACCTCTACTAGTTGGCTCTTCTGTTGGTTGGATCTGATCTTCTGGCCCCTTCCGGTCTTACACCCTAACTCTCCGGCATTGGATCTCACTGACCCTCAGCTGAATCACGGATATCCTTAAGGTTGTTGCGCTGCCTCCGCTAGCTTTGCGTAGGCTCTGCATCGCTGCTACGCTGCCTCTCTGTGTATTGCTCTATGTCTCCTTTGCGATGTATTCCCTGCCCCTCTCTGGATTCTTTCTCCGTCTCAGTGTAATTTCCAAATGATCCATCAAGTCTTAATAATCTTCTCGTTGAGACTTCAACTGTCGAGATTAAATCGTTAATAAACGGCTAAGATTGACTTGACTTGATCTTCGTCTTATCTAGAAGATTCACACTCTATTTTAATTAATATAATTTACTTATTTTAATTTCCTAAGTTTAGACTTAAGGTCCCATTAAAATAATTAATTATTTTCATGAAACATAATTTGAGTGGAATTTCCAAAACGCTTTCTGGGTTCTTTGGAATACATGTGCTTAATCCTCCTTACAAAATTTGAGACTTAGAGCAGATCTGATGCTACCACAAAACAACAAGCATCATGTGAGGCAATCTAGATGAGAAAGATACTTGTTGGATTGTTTGGTCAGACGATGGATCCAACTGTGATCTACTCTAATAGTCAGAGTTGCATTAAGCTCTTTGAGAATCCTTTCTTTCACGATCGATCCAAGCATATAGAGATCTGGTATCACCATTTATGGGACTATGTGCAGAGGTGGATAATGTTGTTGCAATGCGTTCCGACATAGGAACATTTTGACAAAGGCCTTGTCAAGAGGGAAGTTCGAGTTCCACAAGTGTAAGATAGGGGTGGTTGATAATCTTTTTCTTGCTAAGAGTGTGTTGAAAAATGTAACAAGAAATTCTCAATTTGAGTTTGCCTTGATTAAATTAAGAAAAATCAAATTTCTACATCAGTATGCAGCTAACTTGTGTGACATGGATTATGTCACTCAATTTACTCAGTGAATTCGAGTTGGAAGAGTTAAAATTCAACTAAGCATGTGTGATTGCTAATTTGTAGAAATCAAGGCCATTCATCTAAATTTGTTTTCAGTGAAACTACTTCTAACTATTGAAGGAACTAGTGGAGGGTCAATTTTGTAGTGGGACTTTAGTCAAATTCAATGATCATCTAGTTAATTAATCAATCATCCCAAAATATCTAGTGCATACATAGAATTTGAATTCGCCGGCCTTGGTGGAGATTCCAAGATAGTGTAACATCAATGTAAAAGTGGTTTGTATTATTAAGATAGTTACAATAGCTTAATTATAATATAATTTTAATAGTTAAAAAACTAGTAAAAGTTCAAATTAAGTGTTTTATGTAATAATTATATATAGTTGCACCAAGTATGTTCACGTTATTAATAGTGTTTGAAACTAATTTTTTATTGGACCAAGGGGTGCTCTCCATCCCAATATGGTAGAGATGATGTAATTCAGTGTTTAATATTTTGACCAAGTCAAATTAAATAAAAATTAGATTACAAGATTAACGTTATGTAATATAAATATGTTATTGTGTTGAAAGGCACTCTCCAAGCCAATATGGTAGAGATGTTGTAATGTAGTGTTTAACATTTTGACTAAGTCAAATTAAACCTCTCTCCAGCCCAATATGGTAGAGATGTTGTAATGTAATGTTTAACATTTTGACTAAGTCAAATTAAATAACAAGAATAATGTAATGTAATATAAACATTTTATTACACAGAGAGGTACTACTCTCAAGCCCAGTGTGGTAGAGATGTTGTAATGTAATGTTTAACATTTTAACTAATGTCAAATTAAATAAAAATAAAATTATCAATGTAATGTAATGTTTTAACTTGGTGAAAATGAAAATAAAAATAACTCTATAAAAATGAAATAAAAATAAAAATGACCTATGATATTGGCCCATGGTATTCATGTGGAATATAGTCTATTTAAAGGGATATTGACTCATGGTATTGGCTCATCTTAACTCCAAATCTACCAAGCGTCGAGAAGGATCAAATATCCTGAGATGTAAACTTTCTTTTCAATGAAAAAATATTTGATCCCTCTCGATGTTTGATAGATCCGGATTTATGATGGATCTAGGCTAGTTTTACAAATGATTTACATATTGATGTTAAACACACATGAAAATGTAAACAAATTTAGATAATTGTTGAATACATATTGTTCACAAAGATATACATATTATATATTGTCTTATGACCCTTGATTTTCATATTCCAAGTGGTCTCTCGGACTCTAATGATTGTTCACATTCCACACCATAACCCTTAGCGGGGATTAGGTGTACAAATTTCCTCCCCTTAATCCAAAGGGGTATATATGAATCCAAGAAAATAGTTGTAATACAAAAAAAAACAAAAAGATGCATTGCAACGATTAGCTAAATATGCTCTTTGAAATAATGGTATAAGGTGGGAGAAGCCAATGTCTCAACCAGTGTTAGTTTAAGGATGACCACAAACACTGGAACATGTAGTGCAGTTCCTATAACAATTCCAAATCTTGCTAGAGCTAAAGTCTTCTACTATTTTCTGAAAAGGGAGACCATTGAGGGCCCAACCTGGAACACTTGATGCATTTCCTGGAACAGTGCTTCTAAAAAGGGAGAGCATTGAGGTCTCAACCTGGAACGTTTGATGCAATTCCTGGAACAGTGTCAAATCTTAACTAGAAGCTAAAGTCTTCTACTAGAGGAAGTGTTCTGAAAAGGGAAACCATTGAGGTCTCTACCTGTGGTGATTTAAGGAATGACACCAACCAAAAGCATGTTCATGGGGCATTGCTCTATATCTAGCTACAACTATGAATCTGGGTATGGTTGACCTTGGTTGTAGGCTCAGACAACGGAGTCAAGTTGTGGTTCAAGTTCATTTCATCTATCTTTGAAGCTTGTAGATGACCATCAATTGCCCACCCCCCTGTCAGACTCAAGGTGAAAAATCTCAACTACAAGACATGTCAATATTAGAAAATGGACTTTGAAGTATGACTGAAATATCATTTTAGTTGTTGAAGCCCATTATTAAAAAGCGATCCATCCAAGGTGAATATCCATTCTTGCAGCAAGGTTGTTTCTGAAGCCTCTGTTTGAATTATGAGCATTTTTACAACAATGCTCACATGGGTGAAGATCAAAACAATGATCTTTCACATGGTCAACTTCATTACAATGTTGGCATTTGTCAATTTGTGATTGTTGTGGAAGAGGCGCAGTAGGTGAAATGTAGTTGCCTTGAAGAAACCCAACGCTTTGAAACTAAATGGGTTTAGAGCAGTTTGGAGTATGAAAGGACACCTCCTTGTCATATCCAAGACCGGTTTTGTTCTTGTTGCTAACAAATTCTTCCCAAGGTATGATGATGGGCATGGGAAGCACAAGTTGAACCTTTGCATCTTCAAACAAATATGCTCCTAAAATGGGCATTGGATCTGAATCAACCTCCACTTTACTGATTTGATCACTTTCTAGTAGTTGATGGGAGTTTGTTTCAAACTCAGCGAGAGGATTGTTCTGAACAAAAACCAATTCAGAATGATCTACGCCATTATAACTCATCTTGTTATAATTGTGATTCGAGCTACGAAAACTCAATCTTTTCTTGTGCATCTTGCAAACTAGTATCAATGTATGTAAAAACTCTAATAACTCATTAATTCTAGCCATTTAGTCAACAAATGAGGAGATAATGAGAAAACTATATCCACTTGTACTCTCAGGATATTAAGGAGAGAAGACACCTAATCAAAAAAACTATGAACAATCTTTCATATGCAATAAGTGTAAATATAGTGACCAAAAATCCTAGGCTCAAAGATAGAAAAAGATACCTTATCTTTTCTTTCTTACGCTTGTTCCGGATCAACTGATAAATGTTGTTAAGCTCTTGCTGGTCATATATATCTCCGACGGCAATCAAATCTTTTTACAACAACATTGCCATTTCCTTACTCCCATGTAGTTATGCCGCTACTATGTGTTTTTTTAAAACAAGCCCTTACGCATAATCAAGTGATTGTACAGTAACTGAATAAATGGTAAAATACAACACAGCCCCTGCCTCTATATCCACTTATTTTTCTTTTAATTAACCAGAGATTTCAATGGCTCGCGCGAGTGAGAATGGTGTGCGAATTAAGCGTTAAAAAAAGATTTAAAAAAACACAAGTGAGCTTAGCTTTGATGTGCATGAGTTGAGTAGGGTTCATGAGTTGAGTAGGGTTTACTGGCAACCCTACGTATGTTTGAAATTGATTGAGAAAAAATTGTTGCAATTGTGCCCTATGGTTGAAATTGATTGAGAGAAAATTGTTGCAACTGTACCCAAACAAGCCATGGTTCGAACTTTGCAACGAAGCAATCATCCAGTGGTGGCAGGAGTCTAGCTATGGTGACACAAATCGCGGGTGCAGAGTGACGATGGATTAAAGGGGGGTGGGCTCCACGCCCTGAATCAAATTGTAATATGGTTTGACCAACTACCACAACGTGAATGAGCAACTTGAACGGATTCCGAAACGAGAAACGCCAGCTATGGTTTTGATGTCGGCTCTTCACTGGATGATGGCTTCACGGACAAAGCCGCGGGAACTCAAATGCATGGGCGTGAAGATATGTCGATTCAAACTCAGCATTTGTAAAACATTGTGTCATTACTATCCAAACGATTATAATACCCATCTCCAAAATGACACTCGGATGCTTTCCACAGCAGAGAATGGTTTCGGTCGGAGACAAATCACCATACAATGTGACTTTTGCTGCTCATCATGCTAAATAACAGTTTGGTCGCGAGCATCATAGATCTTAACCCCACATCTCTTATTGCAAAGCTCAATGCCACTACGGAACCTGATGAAACCCGAACTGAGCTGCCCAAAAACATGTAATTCTACGCTCAATCCACAAAATGCAAGGCCATAGAATAATGCAGTGAACGCATAGAGCATTAGGTAACGAACTAGTTGGGTAGGCCTGACCAGCTTGGAAATGATGCGACAGACAAGACTAGCATGGAGGCTATACTTGTAACAAGTCCAGCTCGGAGCAGTATGATTTAGAGGTCTGCGGCAGCCAAATGCACAGTGAGCAAGGACGTTTTGCACGCCAAGCTGAAAAGGGCAAACATATACAAACAGCTCTGAGCAAGTGGCAGAACTGAGTTAAAGAAGATGGCAAAGCTGAAAACGGCAAACATATACAAACAGCTCTGAGCAAGTGGCAGAACTGAGTTAAAGAAGATGGCAAAGCTGACGTACACACAAAGGCCACAAAACTAGTGGCTCAGATTTGAGAATGGCAGGAATTCACCTCTCTAATACCATGTTAAACACACATTGTGGAAAAAATTTAAATAATCGTTGAATATGGATTATTCATAAAGATATACATTTTATACATTGTCTTATGACCCTTGGTTTTCATATTCCAAGTGGTCTCTTGAACTCACTGTTCACATTCCACACAGCACACAGAAAATTAGGTGTCCAACAACTGCAAATTAACCTCAAGGGTTAGTTTATGTGACTTTCTGTTGGATATGAAATCACTCTGCCCAACTTTGAGGAGCTCAACTCTCTTCATCCCCTTCACTTCAAGCTTTGCAATAAGGACCAACAATTTATTTACATGTAGAAATAGTTTTTGACTTCACAAAATGCAAGGCCATAGAATAATGCAGTGAACGAATAGAGCATTAGGTAACGAACTAGTTGGGTAGGCCCGACCAGCTTGGAAATATGCGACAGGCAAGACTAGCATGGAGGCTATACTTGTAACAAGTCCAGCTCGGAGCAGTATGATTTAGAGGTCTGCGGCAGCCAAATGCACAGCGAGCAAGGGCGTTTTGCACGCCAAGCTGAAAATGGCAAACATATACAAACAGCTCTGAGCAAGTGGCAGAACTGAGTTAAAGAAGATGGCAAAGCTGAAAATGGCAAACAAATACAAACAGCTCTGAGTAAGTGGCAGAACTGAGTTAAAGAAGATGGCAAAGATGATAATGGCAAACATATACAAACAGCTCTGAGCAAGTGGCAGAACTGAGTTCAAGAAGATGGCAGCGCTGACATACACACAAAGGCAACAAAACTAGTGGCTCAAATTTGAGAATGGCAGGAATTCACCCCTCTAATACCATGTTAAACACATGAAAATGTGGACAAAATTTAAATAATCGTTGAATATGGATCAAAGATATACATTTTATACATTGTCTTATGACCCTTGGTTTTCATATTCCAAGTGGTCTCTTGAACTCACTGTTCACATTCCACACAGCACACAGCAAATTAGGTGTCAAACAACTGCAAACTAACCTCAAGGGTTAGTTTATGTGACTTTCTGTTGGATATGAAATCACTCTGCCCAACTTGGAGGAGGGCAACTCTCTTCAACCCCTTCACTTCAAGCTTTGCAATAAGGACCAACAATTTATTTACATGGAGAAATAGTTTTGACTTTCCATGAATTATTTTCCTTGAAAGAACTAGATGACAAGTTGTTTAATATCCTCAATAACAAAAACATTGCACTTAACTACCAACTTGTATTCAAGCCTATCATGGCCTATTTCAAGGCTGCATGAGGCGCTTTCAAATATAAGCAGGACAGTGGTTTCACCCAAAACCCTCAATATCATTTGGAAACCAATGTGGGAGTTCACTCTAGCAGTAACAAGCTTTAGTTCAGTCCTTTTAATTCCCAGTTCATGTGTCACAGGGATAATCGTTTAGCTTTATAGTTACTAGATTTTAAGTTTCTCTGTGGTTGTATGGTTTGGTTATCTATAAAGTTCTCAGCTACAAACTAGTCTTTACTCCAAAAACTTTGGACTTCTTTAATTGGTAATAGTAAATTTAATGTCATGAGAAACTTTAAAAAGATATAGACTCCAAAAAAGGTTCCCATAATAATAATCATCATTTAATTTAAAGTCGCAATAGTAAATTTAATGTCATGAGAAACTTTAAAAAGATATAGACTCCAAAAAAGGTTCCCATAATAATAATCATCATTTAATTTAAAGTCGCAATCTAACCAGACTTCAATACATAACAACTGGATATAATTCCAACAAATAAATATCACTATGTTTGACATAAGATGCAGATTAGATATGTATGAGGCTGTTAACTAATGTCAACCAGAAGGCACAGCATTGCTAAGCTGAATACCAACTTGTACTGCATGCATGCCAGGTATATCCATCACTAAGATTTCTGCTATGCCCTACAATCAGGGAACAGAATCCATTGGAAACTTTTAGGACATAAGGGAAGAACCAGAAATTAGATTACTGAAAATCGAAACAACAAACAGATATAAATTAGTGAATAAGGCAGACAATATTTCCAATTTCAAAACAAATATTTTATAATTGGCTACTTAAAAGCCTATCAATGGCATTCATATTATGCAAGTCACTATTTTTAATGTTACCTTAAGTAAAATAGAGATAATATCCACAAGGAATATTTGACTTGAATATTCCTTGGTACGAAATGCTTGGGGAATGACAAGTATTCTTCATCTGGACAATGAATTACCCTATTCAGGCTAAAAGGCAGTCACAATCTTGACACATACAAAAACGAAGTGTAGAATTACAACACAAAAATTCATTCTATGATAACCGCATAAGACGCTGTACATCTTCCACACGCATTTTGCGTTGCTCCTTGTCAGACTTGTCTTTGAATGCAGAGCTAGCTAACTTCCGTTTCCCATCTTGCATCTCTAATATGCGCTCCTCAATGCTGTCCTTTACAACTAACCTGAGCACTCTCACAGACCTTGTCTGCCCAATTCTGTGTATTCGATCCATTGCTTGATCTTCCACGGCAGGATTCCACCAAGGGTCAAACATGTAGACATCAGAAGCAGCAGTTAGATTTATCCCTACTCCTGCAGCTTTCAAACTTGCCAAGAGGATGGTTGGGCTGCTTGGTTTGCTTGACATGAATGCTGCAATGGATGCAGCTCGCTTCTTTGGAGGCATAGACCCATCCAAACGGACAAACTTGAAGCCTGACTTTTCCATAGGTTCCTGCAAGAGATCCAGCATTTTTCGAAACTGTGAAAAAACAACAGATTTTGTAGTTGGATCACGGTCCTGGGACTCTTTCAATAGAGATATTAATGCATTAATTTTTGAACCAGTTTTGGCCACTTTATCTGATGTAACTTCATCATCGTCAGCAACCTTTGGTGAACTAAAAAGATCAGATGTTGTAAGCTGCTTGCGGCACAATGGACACTGTGGCTTTAGATGTTTCAATGTCTTCTCAATGCACTTCTTACAGAACACATGTGAACAGATGGTTATGATAGCCTCTGACGGTGGTGATAAACATACTGGACAGTCAAAGTCATCTCCAGCTTGCAAAACTGAAAGTAATTTCTTCAGCAAATTGGGATCGCCTGAAGCATCTGCAACAGACACAAAAGAAATTGATGTCCTTCATCAGTGAGCATTTTACACAACCACAGATAACAAATCGTATTTAACACAAGACCAAAGAGCATCACTATTAGTGGGTTTTTATAAATTCAACTTAAATAGCAAACAAATATGCTCTCAATAAACTGAAAGCATTTCATAAAGGTGAATAAAACTTAATAAGAATGATCTACAGAATAAGCTTCCGGCTTGTTAGTTGGAGCACGAGTAGGGAATGAGCTATACGTTTATTGGTCAGGGCAGTGCAGAAGGGTTGTAACAAGAACACAAAAATGTGGAGTAAATTGATATAAATGTATATATACAAGCACAGCACCTATTATTGCGCTGATTGCCTCTTAATCATAACACTGTACACCTTCAGTAGCATTCTTCCAGAGGATTGCCTCAATTTTTGTAACTCACTTTGTCCGCATAACATTTGATTAATTTACTTTGTTTGCATTATCATTTATAAATTATAACATTTCATTAATTTTGATCCATTTTTTGTTTATTTATTTTTGAACCAAACAAATGATGCTGCGTGTGTTTATTATTGCTCGTTATGCAATACAAGCATTCAATAGATCAAGTCTACATTTTCAGTTTTGGGACTGACAAATTTCAGAAGTAGGGAATTGATTATACGTTTATTGGTTAGAGCAGTGCAGAGCGGTTATAACAAGAACAGAAATGTGTAGATTAAATTAATATAAATGTAGATTTACAAGGATAGCTCCTATTATTGCGCTGATTGCCTCCACGAATCATAAGACTATACATTTTTCCAAAGGATTGCTTCAATTTTTTATAAGCTACTTTGTTTGCATTATAACCTTTGATTAATTTTGATCCATTTTTTGTTTGTTATTTTTAACCGAACAAATGAAGCTGCTTGTCTTTATTTTTTTCGTTATGCAATACATTTTCAGGATTTGGGTTCTTGCAAATGCCCGAAGTAATTCCCTGGGCTCAAAATGTTTCTAATCCGCAGAGTTTTCCACAACAAATCAATTGCATAGAAGTGTGAAACTGAAATAATAGGAACTTTTCAAAACAACCCTCTCGAATATAAGGATTAGCTTATGATAAAAAATGATATTTTCACTGTTGATACTTCAAAAGAGAAACATAGAAAATATCTACGCAGCAAAAATATCGTTGCAGCATAGTAGAATTCATTCTTACACTTTTCTCGACTCCCAAGGGATCAAGGAGTTAGTTGTATCCTAAAATGGATCCTAAGGAAGCCAGAAGGGCCAAAGTCAACCAGTGCAATAAATATATGGAATCTTCATCAGGATGCATTTCATCCATTAAGTTATCTGCCTAAGTGACTTGCAGCTAACAAAAGGAGACTGACAGAACGAAATGATTCTTGTTTAAACCAGCATAAACCCATCTTAACCCCAGATCTATCAATCACCAAGATGGATTTAGGCTGATTGTAGTCTACTCAAGTGCGTAGAACTTAGAGCCTACAATTCATGCAGATATGCAAATGTAAAAATTCAATTTTCATATCATTACTCACCCAGATTAAATTCCCACAAGTGACATGCTGAGCTCAGATCAAGTATACTGTTGTAATGACTTTGAGCCTAGTTGAATGGCCCTCAGCCATGAGGAATATGTTACCCTTGCCTATAGGATTAAGGGTGGAGTGCTTGGTTACATGGAAGAAATTATTAGTAATAAGTACTTGTTTTAAGCCAACATATGATGGTATAAGCATTGCCCACACAACATCTCTATCATACTGGGCTGTAGATATTCCTCACTGCTCTCAGTGTAATAATACCACTGCCAAGTGTTATAACAAGTTGCCTGACTCTTTATTCAGCATGCAAAATATTATAATGAGAGAATAATGTGTGTACACTGTAATATAATGAGTCTCTAGCCTTGAAATGTGCTTAGTCAAGTATAAATACAAATTCACAACATGGTCATACTTATGATTATTGACAAATAGATAAAAGATGTGAATACTATACCTTCTAATTTTAAAGACGACAACAATGACTCCATATCAGATGGGCACAACGATGCATCATCACAAATTTGGCGTAGACGTAGAATTATCTGAAGGATAGAAGAATAATTATTTAACACGGTGCCTGAATTAATGAAGTTTTGAACCACTTTTCTGCCTTCTGTTTCCACGCTATTGTAGAGTTCACGCTCCTCGTGAGACAGTTCTACTGGATGGATCTGCACACATTTAGGTGGAAGTTCCACTAAGCACTGCCCATTGATTTTCATATCTTTGGTCCTTCTAAGAGCAACGGTCTCCAATAAAGCCTGGATAAAAAAATTGTACATGAGCAAAAACTATCTCGAAGTGTTAGAATACCATGTCAATGTCAGAAAACTAAATACCTCAGCTATACTGCATTCAGATCCATTTCTAAGAATTGCATAGGCTACCTAGTTGTGTAGCATCTGTTATGTATGCCTAGTTCCATGTGACAACTTTCTATCACCCTAATACCTAGATAGACTTTAAACCAACCATACATTTGGTCAAAAGATATCCTAAAGTAGCCCCACTGCCATATGATTCAAGCCTTTAACACAAAGCAGATGCAACAACAAGAAAACGTATTTACTCATAGAGAATATACCAAGCATAGTAGCAACATTTGGCCATATTGCTCTTTGCTGTGCAAAAATTTGGGAATGGTTCAAAATTCAGCAAATTTCCATATAGTATGATGCAACACAGTCAGCCTATTTTTTGGTGTCAATGATACCAGTCAACTTATAAGAGCAAAAACACAGCCAAATAACCTCTTAAATAATTTTAAGAAAACAATAAAATACTATATATATATATTAAATAAAAACTACATTGCAAAATTTTCAGGGAATGAATTATTCTAAACCATTCTTGAGGCCAAAATTCCATGCCTTTTTTTGTTACATATTTTTTCCACACCAAAATGTATTTGTATTCAAATATTGCTAGGCTACTATGATATCAATTATAAAACTTGGGCAGACAGAGCGTAATAAACTGAATTATAATATTGGCATTGAAATAGAATCCCCCTTGATACAGCCCCTGGGGGGCATTTCCTATGGAAATGTATGTAAATGTGTTATGTAAAATATTGTGAGACCTTTGGTTCAATCTCCCCGATTAACCCATGTCCACATTATAGACAAGCATGGTACTCTTACTGGTTATAGTGGTAGCAGACGGCTATTTAAAGAAGAAAAAAATAATATATTTAAAGAAGAAAAAAACAAAACAAAAAAAACTTGATACATCTAAATAAGTAGAAACAACTAAATTCATGGAAAATGGATGTCCTCTACAGCTCACTTGTTTTCTTCTTAGGCTACTCACTGATTGTTTGGCTGTTTGTTGTTTTGAAAGTTAATATTTGTGTTCTCTAAAATTATGTATTTCACTGAATGGTTGTTGATTGATTATTCTAACTTCTTTACTTACAACAGGATGAAATGCAATTCAGAAAGGTCAGGTAGCATATAATTTTTTTCTATTTTTCTCTTATCCAATACAGAAAGTTTGCCCTTCCCCAATTTGGGAGTAGAAAATTGATGAAGACAGTTTGCAACATCCAAATCGGAAACTTTTAACTACAAAGCTACAAGTGGGGTGCATATATTCTGCCAAAGTTGCCCAAAGCTTGTCCATCGCCTCATCTGTAAGCACAAGCAGCCCATAAGGGGTAAAAATACATGTCGTCAAAAATATTTACACCTTGGCAGAGGCAGTAACAACACCCCACTTTCACTAAAGCAAGAAACTTTACTTGCCTAAGGAATTGGAGAAACAACAAAAAAACCAGGTGGAAGCCATGGCCCTTTAGAAAGGGCTCTTGATAATGAATAGTCAAAACATAAAAAATGATTCTGTAATTGGGGATTCAATGGTTGTCATTCGACACATAGTACACAAAACTCTTCCAAAGGAAATTCATGTGAACAGGTTGATTCATCACAGCATTCAAAATCTGATAGAAAGAATTGAAGGTTTCAAGTTCTGCCACTCATTGAGACGGATAAATAATAAGATGGATTCTATGGCCAATAAGACTTGCAACCTAGCTTTTGGAATTCTTTGGGAAAATGAGGGGTAGAGGAATTTGCAACCTCCCCTAAATTTTTTATCCCTTAACCTCCTTAATGATTCGATCAATATGCCAAGACAAGTGGAAAAGCCACATGAACAATGCATTCATGTCTGTTCCAACTTCCTTGGGACTGTCATCCATGCTGCTCAAACATTCTCAAGGGCTCTCACCTTTATTAAGTTTAGAAAGATAGGATGGCACAGAGCATGTGTGTTTATGTACGTGATTTAACACAGTGCCCAGAAATCCTTGTACAGCCTTTGGATGGGAGACTTGAGTACCTCTCTCATCACGTTTTGCTGGAGCTTTATTCCTCTATTTGAAAAGCAATGCCATTGAGAGACTCTTAAACGATTTTCATTTTTCATCTCTTCTGAAAGCATTATGGGCATTTAATGGTGGGGAACAGAATTGGCAGAATGTCTTGTGACCACAAGTCTCATTTGCAGGTATATTTTTCATCCCTTCCTATCTTTCAGGTCTCAGGTATTGTTTCATACTTTTGGGGCTGGGAGTGAGCTAACTATCAATGTTCCCAACATGGAAGTCTTTAGGGGACTCTCTCAATTCCGAATTAAGGCACAACACTAATATCTGTTTAAATCAGTTTGAGAAGCAGAAGGCCTTTGTTCTCAAATTAATCTCTGGAAATTGTGAAATGAATATCCACAACCATCCAAATGGATGTGCATTTTGTGAGAACTATACTCTCCAAGATTCAATATGAAGGTGTGAACAACGTAACAATTATTGTCAAAAAACTTTGGCTATAACAATAGCAAGACGGGAAACCTAAAAAAATGATTAGGAACACAATTATGCACAGGAATTAAAGGCAATTTATCAAGATAACATCCCAGTTGGAAAAACAAAAAGGGAAAATTGTTCTTTTAGAATTTCGGGAAAGCAACAAAGAGAAGCTGGAGGAAGGCATGACCAAGGAACTTCAGGATAACTACAACTACAGTTAATTCTTTTGGACATGACCAAGTAGCAACCATGGAAGAGGACATCGTGGAGCAACATATGCAACTGGCCAGGACTGTAGACCCCTCTCTTCAATCTTCAATAATGGGAAGAAAGCAATGTTGCAAACATTGGCACTGCGATAAAATCAGCAAGTGTCTGGAAAACCAAAAAATCATAAAAATCGAGAAAATATCTGTAAAAATTGGCAAAATCAACAAAGTTAAAGATACCACCAAAATACCTATAAAAATCGGCAAACATTGGCTAGCCAAAAATTGCAATTTTGCGATCTTTTTACAACAAAATCGGGATGTTTGCAATACGAGAACAAAGACATCAGCCCAATTTGGGCTCACAACTTAAATGTTTGATTATCTTTGTCTTTTAAAGACTTTACATATTTTGTTAGACTGTGTACAAGCCAATCAATTAGTAGTTGTAGCAGGTTTGTAAACATAGGGAAATCAGGGATTACCTATTAGCCCTTCGTTTTTAGACTATGTTGCCAGGAAACGTGGGCTCGGGGACAGGCACATCACTTTTTGAAATAGGGTATACTTTCCAAGTTTAAACAAGAAAAATAAAATATTTTCCAAAGAAATGGTATAAGAGAGATAGATATTTTGTTGTCTTTCCTCACGAGTGATGTTTCCTTAAAGCCTTTGACAAACAAAATCATCCAAGAATGTTAATGCTGGAGACAAGAATAGTGCAAAAACATCAATTTCGGAACTTGCCCCTTATTGCCTGCTTTAGGACTGGCAAAGATTTCAGACATATTGAGCCTTATGAAGCATTTTTGCTATTTAGAGAGCTTTAATGTGAATTCAACACCCAACACAAAATAGCCTATGGCAGTTTGCAATAACAATTTTGTTAAATTTAGATAGACATGGAGTGCTCTATGCTTAATGCAAATTTACTTTAATCTTTCTTAGGCCCAATTCAAATTAGCAATCACATAAACATGAAAGTAAAATGTTGATAGAACACAACAACAGATCAGCAAAAGAGAAGCCACTAATATAGATCAGATTTTACAATTCTTCTTGTCCAGCAAAGATATAGGATAGTGTGCGTTACTGCAATCAATAGGATGCTTCAGCGAGCAAAGTCCTTCTTAGATCAACCAACCCTCCAAGTGTCACACACACAACCCTCAAAGACAGCTCATCAAAAGTCAACGTTGGCCAACCAAAGGTCAATGCAGGACAGTCAACAGAAAGTCAAAGCTGCAGATTTAGGGCTTCGGTCAAACTTCTCCTTTTCCTCGATTTTTTTGCCCAACCCTACGGCCTCCAAAAATTGGATTTCTAGCAAAGATTGGAGGTCAAACG
The DNA here is from genome assembly GCA_034641835.2 of Pinus albicaulis. Lineage (NCBI taxonomy): Eukaryota > Viridiplantae > Streptophyta > Pinopsida > Pinales > Pinaceae > Pinus > Pinus albicaulis. Next base: position 1,950,294,973 of record CM076578.1, read on the forward strand.
GTCAAAGGTTGACCACAGTCAACACTGGTCAACGCTCAACAAAACAGCCCTAAACAGATCCGCAGATTTTCCCCAACTTCAGCTCCGCACATGTGAAGGAAAGAGGCCTCCAAAGGCTATCAAACCAATCAGATCACAAAGAGAGAATATGTGATAAGTTGATGAGCAAATGACCTCCAAGTCTCTCCAATTTATATTCATCAGTGAGGGTGTGTGACACATCTATTGGGCTTACAAACCTACATTACAAATCTGGCCGACCTTGCACATGTGTGGAAAATAAAATCAAAATATATGTTTTGCTCATCCAAACAAGATGATCTTTAGATCAATCTTGCACCTCTCCGAAAGAGGAATCCAACAAAAATATAATCATCATCATGAGCAGTGCAACATGGAGTTTGTACCTAGTTGCCCAAAATTAACACTCACTCTCAACTAGGCAGAACTCCATCTGTCCACATGTGCCATCCAGAGATCAATACCATCGTGTACCATCATATAGCATCGTGCGTCATCCTGTTGTAACTTGCTTTGTTGGCTCTTCTTCACAAATAGAACAAGAGGTGAGTCACAAAGACATCACACTCAGCTAATCCGAAGTCATCTTAGAGGTTAAGACCTCTCTCGGACTCAAAAAGAGTCTCATACTAACCCGAAGTTAGTTTACTTACCCAAAGAGGTAAGAACCTCATCATACTTGATCCCAGATCAAGGTGTTGGACACGTGCCATCCTAGACATAGAGAGTACGGCAATGTCTGATGCATCCATCGGTCTTGCTATTGGTCTCTATCTACATTTCCCACCTCATTGGCCAAATGAGAGGTACTTCCCATGAGTCTGAAACTCCATCGATAAGGTGTGTGTGGGGCATAGATTAAAAAGAGGTGAACCAACTCAATATCATAACGGTGGGGTTGAAGCACAACAAGGTTCGGCAAGCCTAGCCTCGTGTGTGTTTATAGCTCCAAGAAGCTATCCCCAAGCCCCATGGAGCTCCCAGAGCTCATAGTCCAACTCAAGGACCCTCAGAAGAGGGTCTTTCCACGATTCCAAGCTTCTCATGGAAGGTTAGGAACTTGACTTTCCCCAAGGGCTTTGTGAGAATATCCGCGACTTGCTCATCAATTCCTATATAATCAAGCCTTACGGCACCTCGTTGTTCTATATCCCGGATAAAGTGGTACCTGATATCAATATGCTTGGATCGATCGTGATCGATCGTGAACACAAGATTCTCAAATAGACGAATCCCACTCTGGTTATCACAAAGGATAATGGTGGTATCTAGCACATGCCCAAACAGCTCACTAAAGAGCTTTCACAACCAAACAACTTCACAACAGACCAACTCGTTGCAATTTATTCGGCCTCAATGGTGCTCAAAGCCACCAACTTTTGCTTCCTACTCATCCAAGATATCAAAGCAAACCAAGGTGAAGCAACATCCAGATGTGCTCTTACGATCCACCACACTACCAGCCCAATCGGCATCAGTATATCCATGGAGTCTCAAACTCCAGGCAGTGTATCTCAGCCCATGGTTGATTGTGCCCCAAAGATATCTCAATAAACTCTTGGCACCAATCCAGTGAATGTGATGAGGCTTAACCATATGTTGACTCAAAGTGTTCACTGCAAAACATACGTCCGGACGGGAGTTCACTAAGAACATCAGGGCCCCCACAAGTTGTCGATACTCGGTGGGATTTCCCAACACAGGCCCAGCAGCATTTCCACACAACTTCTTAAAGTTGAGTTCCATCGATGTCGACACAGACTTACAGTCCACCATACCAAATCTCTCCAGTAGCTTCACGACATATTTTCCTTGAGAAAGGAAAATATCACCTGGCCTCTGGCAAACCTCCAAGCCTAGGAAGTAATGCATCGGTCCTAGGTCTCTCATCTCAAACTCAGAAGCTAGCTCCCTCTTACACTGATGAATGAGAAGGTCAGCACCTGTCAGGAAGAGATCGTCCACATAGAGAACTAGAATGAAAGGCTTTTCTCTATCAACCTTAAAGTAAAGGTTTGGATCAGCTTTACTTCGAGTGAAGCCCAACTTCATCAAGTAGCTATCTATCCTCTCATACCAAGTTCTGGAGGCTTACTTCAACCCATAGAGGCCTTTCTTCAACCTGTATACACAGGTGTCTTTATCTCGGACTTCGAACCCAGAGGTTGCTCCACATACACCTCTTCCTTTATAGAACCATGCAAAAACGCAATCTTCACATCCATCTGATGGAGACTCCATCCTTGCCTTGCAACAAGGGCAATGATAGATCGAAGGGTGGTATAGCGGGCCACAGGTGCAAATATATCATCATAATCTATGCCTTCCTTTCAAGAGAAGCCTCAGGCAACAAATCTTTCCTTGTACTTTTCAACACTACCATCAAATCCATGCTTGATCTTATAGAGCCATTTCTAGGTGACAACAAATTTGTCCTTCGGTCTCGTGCATAGCATCCTTCCAAACTTTATGCTTTGCGACTTCTTCAAATGTTCCAAGCTCAAATTGTACAATTGTACTCATGGCTGCTAGATACCCTTGGTATCTATTCAGCTTCTTGCTTTCACAGAATGTCCCCCTTGGGGCAATATGTATCTCAGCATCTTTGAGAGTATCCCTAAGCCATGAGAGTCTTTTCTTATTTGAAGAAGGTGGATCAATAGGATTCATAGGTCTTTCAACATCGAGCATCGATTCATCCTTCAGCTCTTCCTACTTCCCTGCTTCTTCATCTTCTTTGTCTTCCTGGGAGCTAGGAAGATTTCTCACTTTCTTGAGGGCAGTATCTTCTTGAAGGCAGCATCTTCATTGAAGGTAACATGGAGGCATATCTCCACTTCTCTTTGACCAGGCACATAGATTCTATATGCCTTCAAAGTTTCATTGTAGCCCACAAACATTCCCTTCTTTCCAGAAGCATCCAGCTTGCTTCTCTTTTCTTTCGACACATGAAAGTAAACAAGACAACCAAAAACTCTAAAATGAGAAACATCAGGTTTCTTACCAGAGAAGACTTCTTCGGGAGTTTTGGAGTCTAGAGCGAAATGTGGGCATCTATTTTGAACATACACAGCAATGTTCACAACTTCTCCCCATAGAAACGTCAGCAAACCTTGGTCACATAGCATGGCGCGAGCAACTTCCACAATGGTCCTGTTCTTTCTTTCAACAACACCATTTTGCTTAGGAGTATACGCAGTTATGATCTCCCTCTTAATGCCAGCTTCTCTGCAAACGTCATTGAGTTCATTTGACTCATACTCGGTCCCATTGTCAATCCTCAAAACTTTGATTCTCTTCTCGGTTTGATTTTCCACCAAGGCCTTGAAGGTACGAAACCATTTGAATGCTTTTTCCTTCTTCTTCAAGAAATATATCCAGGTCTTGCAGGAGAAGTCATCTGTAAAAGTCATGTCATAGGAACATCCTCCCAAGAATGTCACGGGCAGCATACCAAATAAATCAAAATGTATCAACTGCAAGATATCATTTGTCTTTGTGACACTTGAGGGGAATGGTCCCCTTGTATGCTTCCCTTCGACACAACCCTGACATATACCTTCATGATCATCTCTAAATTTGGCCATCCCTGTCACCACCTTCCTTGCTTCGGGAAGAGCTTTGTAATGAAGGTGTGCAAACCTCCGATGCCATAACTCTGTTTGACGAGTTGTATCACATGACATAGCCCCCAATGGACTTCCTCCAACCTGGTAGAGTGTATCAACTCTAAAACCAATAGTAAGAGCTTCCTTGAAGTTCTTCTTCCATATGCGTACCTTTCCATCAACAAATGCCACCTTGAACCCTTTATCTTCCATTGCCGAAATAAACACAAGGTTCTTCTTCAAATCAAGTACGTACAACACATCTTGTAAACAGAGGACTTGACCCTTTCACAGGATAGGTGGCATTATCTCCAAGGATAATTTCTAGATTAGTATCCTTCTCAATCAAATCATAGAGGGCTTCTTTATAACCAGTGAGGTGCCTTGAAGCACCATTATCAATCAACTAGACATCCAGGCTGTCGAGAGGAGATGCAGCAGAGAGGGCAAATACAGGAATAAATTCATTTTTCTTATTATCAACAACACTAGACTCACCGTACCTGGAATTTCTTGAACTCTTGAAAGGTTGCCCATTTCCACTACAATCAGAGGGAGCCTTCATTTTTCCTTTGAACTTGTTGTTCCTTCATTCCCCCTGGAGTTGTTGTTGTCATCATCCTTGGGAGAGTCCCTTCTATTAGGGCACTATCTTGCATAGTGACCAAACTTGTTACAAGTGTAACATCTTCCTCTCCTTCCTTTGGGCCCCGCTCTTCCATGGTTTTGAACTTTTGATTTCTTGGACCACCATTGTTCCTCTTCTTTGCATGAGTGGTGAAGGTAGTAGGGTCACCTCCATTTCCATTAGAGGGATGATCTCACTCCATCATTCTTGTCTCCTCTTGAGTGCATCTCGTCAATATTTCATCAAAATCAAGAATCACATTATTATTAAGAATAGTGGTATTGAATACATACCAATCATGAGGGAGACCTCTAAGCGCAATGAGAACCATCTCTTAATCAGCTATTTCTTCTTCAAGAGCTAGAAGATTGTTCTTGATTTCAATGAGCCTCATAAAATAGGATTGAATGGATTCATCCATGCCCTTCTTGATATTCTTTAATTGATTCTGGAAGAAAAGAACTTGATTAGTATTGCTAGCCCTGAACATGCTAACCAGCTTATCATACATCTCTTTAGATGTGCTCAGCTTAGAAATGTAAGCAACCAAGTGCTCATTAATAGAATCTCAGATAATCATCTTTGCTTGTATTTCCCCTTTTCTATACTTCATTTTTGTGGCAGCAGATGCATTTGATGGAGGCTCTTTAATATTCCCTTGCACATAGTCCATGACATCTTGATCTTCTAATGCTAAATCCAAGGACATCCTCCATGCATGATAATCAGACTTATCATGCAATTTATCATCAGACTTGAAACCCTTATAGGTTGAGGAGGCCATTGATCCTTGATAGGATTTCTTCTTTGGTGATTGCTCTTCACACTAGCTTGGACTTTATCTTCACCTCAGCTCTGATACCATGTTAAATTTAGATAGACATGGAGTGTTCTATGCTTAATGCAAATTTACTTCAATCTTTCTTAGGCCCATTTCAAATTAGCAATCACATAAACATGGAAGTAAAATGCTAATAGAACACAATAATAGACCAACAAAAGACAAGCCAATAATATAGATCAGATTTTACAATTCTTCTTGTCCAGCAAAGATATAGGATAGTGTGTGTTACGACAGTCAACAAGATGCTTCAGCGAGCAAAGTCTTTCTTCGATCAGCCCTCAAAGACAGCTCATCAAAAGTAAACGCTAGTCAACCAAAATTCAACATAGAAAAGTCAACAAAAATTCAACGCTGCAGATCTAGGGCTTCAGTCAAATTGCTCCTTTTTCCTCTATTTTTGTGCCCAATTGTACAACCTCCAAAATCAGATTTACAGCAAATATTGGAGGTCAAACGGTCAACGCTCAACAAAACAGCCCTAAACAGATCCGCAAATTTTCTCCAGCTTCAACTCCACATATGTGAAGGAAAGAGGTCTCCAAAGGCTATCGAACCAATCAGATCACAATGAGAGAATGCGTGATGAGTTGATGAGCAAATCACCTCCAAGTCTCTCCAATTTATATCCATCAGTGAGGGTGTGTGACACATCTATTGGGCTTACAAGCCTACATTACAAATCTAGCCAACCTTGCACATGTGTGGAAAATAAAATCAAAATATATGTTCTGCTCATCCAAACAAGATGATCTTTAGATCAATCTTGCGCCTCCCTGAAAGAGGAATCCAACAAAAATATAATCATCATCATATGAGCAGTGAAACATGGAGTTTGGACCTAGTTGCCCAAAATTAACAAATTTGCAGTGAAAGTCAAAGCCATCGATATTAATTCTGAATATCAACAATCCAATCGAAAATTGAATTTAATTCTCAGAGGTGCAATGGAAGCCCATACCCAAATAAAGACCCATTCCAAAAAGATAATTAATTATACGAAAATAAAGGAATACACAACAGTTTTATGGCCATAAATGTAAAATGGATTTCAAAAACGCGATTAAGATGAAATCATGTGATGTATAACCCATGATTTTGGTGCTCTAATAAAAAAATGTATGAACCAGTTAATGCCATAGCAAATTGACACTCGGATTAAAAAAATGTATGAACCAATTAATGCCATAGCAAATTGACACTCAGACAAAGTCGCTCTACGAATCTTGGCAAATTGACACTCTGGACAAGTCTTTGGTTAAAAAACAAAAGATACATAGATTTCGCAAAGCCTTGGGATATTATGGAAATTTAAAGGCAATGCATCTCAAACAAAATACAAAATTTCAAATGTCTCGTAAACTATATTATAGCAAAACCACTAAAGAATTTATCCAAATCCCTCAACAAGTTGCCCCAAAGTTGGATATAGATAAGTTTTCTACTTCATTTTTGACCCCTCCTACACCTGAATCTTCGTGATGCTCTTCACTTTTATACTACCATTCATTTACGTTTAATAAAAAAATGCTCCCACATCTGCAAGCCTGAAACGAAGCTACTCCCTAACCCTAAAGCACTTGATTGTGGGGTTCCACGCACCCGTTATCGCGGTTCGATGCACCCTAAAGACAAACGAACCCAAAATTTTGTTATGGAAAACCTAAACTTGCTAGCCAAACTCAATTCTTATGGGTTCATTTTGGAAGCACCCATACCCAAACCTAATTCTTGGGGACGAGAACCTAGAACGAGTTCGAGATCCCCACCCTTGGGTTCGCGAACCCGTGCAACATAGTTTTTAGATCTCTACGGCAAATTCTGTAGCAGATCTCCATTTTGGTTTGAATTAAAAGGCTGGACAGTATGACCACAACCCCCTCTTTTTACTATTAACATAAAAACAATCTATTTATGTTTAAAAATAAAACTTATTGATGTTTGGTACTAGATTCAAACCCATTGAACCTCACATTGAGAAGTTGCAATGTTTATAAACTTTCAACATTGAAACATATAGGCAAAACAAGAACTTTTGCCCATTCCTCCTACATTCCTTGCACTAGACCTTGTGGGCAAGACTAAAACCTAAAAACTAAACATTTGTTCACAAGAAACAAAGAATGTCCGAGAAAACACGCACTTGTAATGACTTTAGCCACCTCATTACCATACAAAATTTGGTCCAAAAAATGCATTCCCTCAACTGGCTAATCACCGAACCTACATGGAACTATCGTTTAAGGATAATAAGGGAGATACATAGGCTGAAAAGCTACTTAGGGCATATTTCTAGGAATATTATACGTTGCCCAAGTGTACCAACTAACTTAAACATGAAATGGCAACCGATTCAACAAGAGAAAAATTCAGATTCCTAGACTTGGATTAAATGCTTCAAAAACATAAACCTATTGATGTTTGGAACTAGAGTCAAACTTTAGATTATATGCTTCAAAACCAATTTGGCCAAGTGTTGTCTAAAAATGTCTCAGCATTTACTCATTAAATTATATGTTTATGATTTTTGGATCCCAGAGCCAATTTGGAGCCTCAATGTATTTAGCTCAAAACCTTGATGTTTTGTATCAAAACTCACTCTTTATATATCGTAATGATGTGCAGGATTGTATACTTTATTATTAAAAACTAAATATTTAGGTTTTTTTATTTGGATTAGTCATTTACCAATTCAATGGGCAAGTACAAGATGAGTCATAATTTTGGGCCAAACCATTTTGATCTAAGTCTCATAATCTACGCTTTGAATAATCAAATTTCCTAGAGGATATGTAAATAAAACATTAGTAATACAAGAATAAGTGTTCATAGAGTCTTTAGGATGCAATCTCTAGAAGTTTGAAGCATCCCACTAGTGAAGCCTTGCTAGAATAAGTAACAAAGCCAACATGTGCCAACCATGGCATGAAATCAAACCATGTGCGCTAAGCTAATTAGGGTTAGATTGCATTGAGTTGGAGTTTTTTAAGTAGTAAATAGAAAACACAATTGTAAGAGGTGTTGAATTCTTCTTTCTGATCATCGCAAAATTGCTTCCCAAGCAATGATAGTCGAGGACTTTGTGAACTGTTTTATACAATTCTTCAATCTCAAGGTAAAATCTTCAGAGAAAAATGCTACAACTTACAAGTCAATCATCCAAACAAATTTACATGCTTCTCAAAACACATTTTGTGATTATTTTCTTTTACTTGATGAGCTTAAAGAAGCAGTTACAATGATGACAAAAGACAAAGCCTTAGGACTGAATTGCTTTCCTTCTAAATTCCACAAATCAACCAAGGAACCTACAGCACCTAACTTCATTGAGTCTAGAGAGTTTATTGAGACAGCATTAAAAATCAATCATTAAAAGACATCGTCAATAAGGCATCATAAAACTTACCCACGCCAATCAATTCTAGAATAATCACGAATTTGAGGCCCATTCCTCTGCTCAAAATATAGATTAAGGTAATAGGTAAAGCCTTGGCTGTCATATTCTAGCACCAACTTCCAGGTACAAGAAGGCCAGCACATTGATTTTTATTTTTACACAAAGCAAATGTTATATGGTAAATCTAAAGTTCAAGAAACGGCAAAATGGGCAAGAATCAGACAGTGAATTCATCAAATCTATTGTGTATAATCCTATGATGGTTTAGAATGGCACTTCACCAGGGCCATACCTTAAACAATGTACTCCTTGCAAAGCATTGCATAAAACCTACATAAATGTCATTCTATTTGTTGCATTGCTATCACTGAAAGGCAAGTCAAGTACGTGTTTGCCTTGACATCATTATACCATGTAGGTGTATCTGTCCCACAATATTAGGTGAACAATTCAAAGCAATGTCAAGATGTGAGCTAATTATTACCTATAACAGACGAACGTGAAGGAATAGACAATGAAGAACGTGATTTATTTAAATTATTTTCATCATGCAGCAAAGACCTTGAATTCATTAACTAGGCTAATTAAATAATTGTCTTTCAGTGCATTCAAACCACACTGTAAGCCTGTATTTCATAAGCCTTGATGATCGAAATGCCTGTCAATGAAAGAGAATCAAACCCCTACATATGTTCATGCAAGCCAAAAGCCAGGGCAAAAGGTGATAAAAAATCAATAAGTCACCTGTAAGCGTGAACAACCACTCTTGTTGCCTTGAGATAGCGGGCGTTGAACTAAGCTGTTCCAATAGGATTTGATTGAAAATGGTTCAAAATGCAGGAATGCCATCAGTGTAAACAAATCAAACGCCGTGTTTTGAATCGGAGTACCAGTAACGGCCCACCTTCTTTCAGCATTTAAAGCTATTGCCGCCTTGGCTTGTTTAGTACCAGCATTTTTTATGAAATGCGCCTCATCCAAAATTATTCTCAACCACTTGATCTCCTTGATAGGCGAGCTCATATTATTTAATTCTGAACCAAGAGTACTGTAGGTTGTCAAAACAATATCAAATTTAGAAATTTCGTTGGCTTCCTTCAAGCGATCACCACCATGGTACAGATAAACTTTCAAGCTTCCCCGCTTAGTGTGTTCCTCGAGCTGATCCACCCAGTTTGAAAGCACGGAGGGCGGGCAGACAACGAGGGTTGCCCTGGGCCCATCGGAATCTGGGGGCTCAAAGACAATTTCCTGGCAGCTTTTGAGCGTTTGACCCTTTTCCATGGTAACGCCTCTAGAGCCATCACTGCCACTCCTCTTTCTCTTGGCCCCTTTGCGATTAGGGCTCTTGGGAGTTTCAGTATTAGGGTTCTTAAAGTTTTCAGAATCAGGGTTTTTAGGGTTTTCAGCATCAGGGCTTTCGGAAGAGGGAGCAATATCTACAACGGGAGGGAGCTTGGCACCGGGACGATTCGTTGCAATGAGCGAAAGCAATGACAGAGTCTTACCAAGCCCCATATCATCCGCCAAAATTCCACCTCTCAAAGGCTTCGGCCTTACATTCGTCTCGAAATTTGTCAAAACATTCTTATATCTGAGCTGCTGTGACTTACCCATCTTGTCACAAACATCCCAAAATGGGGGAAATTCGGAAGAATTCTCCCTCTGCACCATCCAAGCCAATGCCTCCTTCTGGTGCTGTAACAGTGTCGAAGTTACAAGCTCGCAAGGCTCCATCGCCTGCATTTTCTTGGGATTATTAAGAGACCCAAAGATATCATCGACCCTTCTAACCTCCTTGGCCCCTGGATCTTCATATATTTCTTTTGCGGCAATGGATTCCGCCGTTAAAAACTCTTGGTCCTCCGCAGTAACAACATTCAATCCGGCCCCTTTAAGCAACTGAAGAACCATGCCCATCGAATCCCTGTGACTGAAAATGTATATTTGACAAGGTAACTTGTAAGCACCTTTATGCAGAGCCCTGGACACGATTCCTTCAATTAAAATTAGGGATTGATCAACATGGGACGCCAGTGCCAGCGCCACAGGGCGCTCGATGTAACCGACCTGCTGGCCGCTCATGTTGAGGACTTTGATGGCGTTGGGGTCGTGCCGATTTTCGGGCTGGCGAACTAGTCGAATCATTTCACGACCATTGATGGTGCCCGTGTAGTACTGCAACCCCACGACATTGGCCAGGACAAAGCCAACCATGTAGTTGTTGTCGGCACTTTGGGTTTCCAGGAAGTTTTCGACCTCCTCGTCCGCTTCTTCAAAGCCCAGGTTAGCCATCCTTGCAGTTCTGCTCTTCGGTTTGCTGTGTTCTGTAAAACTTAAACTGGTGCAAGTTTAGTCAAGATTCGATACTCCGGCACCCTTTTTGAGTTCTCCCGTGAAATCTCGAATAAGCCAAAGGAATAAGTATGGAAGGAAGGACCGGAGAAACAATGTCGGCGGGAGGCGAGAAGCTTTTGAAATTTGAAATATTCTTGTCCACGCCCGCTGCCTTTTGTAGGTGATGGACATTCATGGAGAATGGAGCCGTTGCGTGTCACGCGAGGTTTTTTTGGGGTCTGTCGCCAAATATATGTCGACTGAACGGGTTTTATTCGTTACATTAATTTTGCATCACGTCAGTTATTATTGCAAAGCAGTCTAAAAGAGGATTTTTAACACTATAAAAATAGATAGAAAGGGTAATTTTAAAAAGAAAAATAAAAGGGGAAAAGTATTTTTAGTATAATATTAAGCTAGTTATATAAATTAAATTATTATTAAATTTTGATTAATTAATTTATGATATTTATCGAGTGCTTTGTAGTTTTATTTTTTTGAGTACTTTGCAGTTTAATATGATATGGTAGGGATATTATCTCGTTAAACATGTAATGTTTAATAGGATATTATCTTGTTAAACATGTAATGTTTTATTAAACATTTTGACTTTATCAAAATAAAATATAAAATATAAAAAATTTCAACTTGATATAATAAAAAATATATGAGTTGGTCCAATCTTCCAATAATCCCATGGTTGAAAAGACAATGCCAAGAAACTGATGTTAACATATTCTCATAACTTTTTATGATGTCTTTGAATGCATCACATTCCATTCCAAGTGAAATGTTTTTTCCAATTCCACTGCCGAGACTTGCAAAATGTCCAAAATGAAATGTTTTTCCCATTCCACTACCCCAAAAGTTCAAAATGTACACATATTCTCATAACTTTTTATGATGTCTTTGAATGCATCACATTCCAAGTGAAATGTTTTTTCCAATTCCATTACTGTCCAAAATGAAATGTTTTTCCCATTCCACTACCCCAGAAGTTCAAAATGTACACACTCTTTCTTCTGAAGCTTCTTTAGGCATTTTCCACCATCTTGTTTCACACGAAAATTGATGCGAGTTGGTTCTTAATTGAGCAATAGGAACCTTTGCTTGTTTAAGAAACTTCTCCATAACAAAATTCTTTAGCTTCTTGCTACATGTGGGACAAGCATTAAGGTAGATATTCTTTTTTTGCATCCACGTGTAGTTTTGTCTCATCCATGTTTTCTTTCTTTCGTTCATGTCTTCTTTATTATGCCTTCCTTGAAGATAACATTAGGCCATCTACCTACTCTCATTTGCACAATTATTTTTAGATATCTTTTGAGTCACACCATAGCAATTACTTCCATTGGAGTTGTAGAAATTATACAAACAATATGTATACCAATGGATTCAATCCGATCATGTGATATGCTCAAGCAAGATACTGAATCCTTCTACAAATTAATTGCAAAAAATAAACATGATCGCACAATCACACCAAGTAAAAGAAATAAGCAAACCAATCCACAACACAGATGTTTTTCCTGGGGAAAGCTTGTTGCTCAAAACCCCTCTATCTCTATTGTATAACAAACCAAGCAATCATGAAACAATACAATGCACTCTTCTCACAAGAGTTTGTTGCACTATCATAACTGTCTCACAGTGATCCAGACAAAATTGTGCTAGAACTTAGCCAATTCTCAACCTTTGCTTAGCATGCCTTGCTTACGCAATCCTTAAGCAATTAATCCCTATTAAATAGAAGAATTAGCCTTCCTTGACTATGCAATACATCATGGGCAATCTATGGTGTATATAATTGTGCCCGGGCAATTTGCTATAAATACAACTGATAGATAACTTCCCTTTAACCTCTGTCTCAACTAGGCCTTCATCAGAACTGACATGCATGCAGCTATTAATAGTAAATCATCAGTCACTTGACAAATCACTGCATGTGAATTAAATATGATTTAATTCACTTGACCTCTCACTAGTGCAACAATCAGTTACAACTAGTTAAACTGTTTTTAACTCAATTAATTGAGTTAACTAATTTCTCATGCATTAAACTAATACACTAACTGCAACTTGGACTCTAAAACAAATAGAATCACTCTACATGCCTCACCAACCACCCTCAACTCGAACTTCATGAACTAACTGATTCTATCACACTCAGTTAACTATTACAAGTGATTATGAGATAAGATTACAATTTATTGTGTAATTTATTTAAGGGATAAATAAATTTGACACACATTTATTCTAATTTAATTAAGAAATAATTAAATCAAAAGCCTCCATGGTAGCCATTTCTGGATGACATTTTCCGGATGTTGTTTTTGGATGCCAATTTCGTTGTTTCTTGTTGCAAATTTCAACACTCCCTCTCAACAAGAAAGGAATCAATTTGTCTCGATCCGGTACCTTTGGAATGCTCTGCATGCAACACTTTTGAAACTGAATAACCTCCAAACAACTGAATCAGTATAATTCATATGTCATCAAATTCTTCTAACTGTTGGATCCTACTGCACATGTCTACTAGATTCTTTGCGCTGCTGACATCTGCATCCATGCACTCTGCACTGCTGCTAACTCTGATATGCGCTCCAGTATCTGACACTTGTCACTCTTTTTTTTTCTTCCTGACATCTGACTGCATCAATCTAACTGATCCTTCCCGCTATTATTGTATTGTGGGCTCCTCATAGCCAGGTTTGATCCATGAGACACACCATCTCAATGAATCCTGCCCAAATTTCTTCTTAGGATTAATTTTGTACATCGCTCCACCTCACACCTGGAGGTATAGATGTATGTACTGCCTCTGCCCATCTAGCTCGAAATTTCCCCCTCCTGGAGGTCTCTGCTTGAGTGGACTCTTCCACTCGGTCTCCTCTCTGCATCTCCAATTGTGGCTTCTCCGCAACCTTATGAGACTTCTTCTCAGGCTGCATGTTGAGAGATAATTGCTCCCTCTCAACCACCAAGTCACTGACCATTGCTTTGCTCCTCAAAGCCTTGCATGCATCCTCAACCTCGAGAGCATACAGGGTCTTGACTCTGGAACTGATCTGCTTCACCTGTCCCGAGGCTATGTGTTTAAGGAGAACTTTTCCTTTTCTAAACATCACTTCATAACCACAGTCTTCCAATACCGCTACGGAGACAAGATTCTTCCTTAGGCCTGGAACATACAAAACATATGCTAGTCTGAGATGGGAGCCATTCTCCCTCTAAAAGGTAACTGTACCTATGTCGGTAGCGTTATACCTCTCATCATCTCCAAACTCTATGCTCTATTGGAGGTCCTTCTCCTCCAAGTCACTGAAGAGATCTCTATTCCCCGTCATATGGAACGAGGCACTGTTGTCTAAATACCACATGCATCCCATTACAATGTTGCCATGCATGCAATGAGAGTAAAATCTGTTGAGATTCAACAAGATGATGAGCTTAGTGAAAAGAGTCACCTTCACTAAGTGGGCCCGCAGGCTATTTTTGGCGCAAAGTCTATTTTTAGACATGTCGATCATATTCTATGAGTTGCAGGATGCTATTTGTGGATGGTTGGTCAAGTTGGAAAAATATATGGACTTCTATTTTTAGACATATTGGTCGGAATCTATTTTTAGATTGCCAGTCTAAAAATAGATATGTCGAATATTATTAGCTCTTAATAATATTTGGACTATAAACATTATCTTATTCTCTTGGAGCACTTCAGTTAAGTGCACAGATGTGGCACAGGAGCTGACAGAAGGAATTACGCTATTCCTAAGGGTTTACTAGAGCTATTGCATGGAGGACTTCAGTTAGAACTCATGTGACAGAGTTTGGTGGAGTTGTAGAAGTAGTTGGTGGAGTTGTGTTCAGTTTAACTCAGTTAGACACAGTTGAGCTAGTTGTATCTAGTCTAACTGATTGATACACTAGTGAGAGTGGTGTGAATTAATTATTAATTAATTCACTAAATTATAACTCATTAATCAACTGAAGAATACATCAGTTAACTACAGTGCATGGACAGTTTCAGTGGAGACCAGTGGAGAGATAGGTGAAGAGCAAGTGTGACTATCAGTTGTGACTATAGTGATGCATTGATTGCATCCAACACTCAGTAGAGATGCCAATGAGGATTACGCAGTGCAAGCTAGGTGGATTCGAGTTCATTCAGAGCCATTCTTTAGCAGGGATTGCGCAGTAGAGGCAGGCTAGCAGATGGCAGAGATTGGTGCATGGATTTGCTAGATCGGGCCTGATTAGTGTGTAGCGATTGTATTGTACTGAGAGCTTGACATGTTCAACTTTGTATGAGGATTGTTACATGATCTCTATGACATATATTATATGCAGATAGTTGGGGTTTTTAGCTTCAGGCTTTCCCATTAAATCAATGTGTTAATGTGTGTGAATTTTTATGGTTTCATGTGTGCATTACAATTGATTTAATTTCCGCATGTGATGATCAATAGTGGAATAGATTATGTATTGTGCATGAAGTTAAATAGTGTGTGATCAGGAGAATCTTGGATATATAACACATAAGTTATATAATTTCTACATGGTATCAGAGCGATATTAACCAGAGAAGATTGCAATTATTGAAGCGGTTGAGTTTTGTGCTGGTGGAATTCGAATTTGCTGCAGTATTTTCTTGGTGTCGAAGTTGAGCATTCATTGAAATGTATTTCAACGAATTGTGATTGGAGTATGCCCTTGATGGAAGCTCGAATTATATTGCATGGAAGGACAAGATGGAGGTGGTGCTGGATGATAATGGGTTGAAGGAGTTCATAGATGCAGAAATTCCAAAACCTGCTTCTAGCGATGCAGCCGCACTTGACGCATGGAAAAAGAAGACAGCAAAATGTCGAAGGATTCTGTTGGAAGGTGTGAAGGATCACATAGTGTCCAGCCTTCACGGTAAAACTTCTCCATTATTGATGTGGAAATATTTGACAGACTTGTTCCAAAGCAGAAGCGACCAAAGGAAGTTGGCGCTTAAAGACAAGCTCAGAAAAATAAAAATGGAGAAAGGCGACAGTATGCCCAAGTACCTCACGAAGTTTGTCCACTTCAAGGATGAGCTGGGAAGTGTGGGGGTTACTGTAGATGAAGAGGACATGGTGAGCTTGGCTCTCCTTGGGCTTCTGAAGAGTTGGCATAGCTACGAGGACTCTGTCAATGGTCGGGAGAAACTACCGGGATGGGAGCAACTTTGGTCGGATCTTGTGCAGGAGGAGATAAGGCAGGGTACCAGGGATGGATCTTCATCGAAGAATGAAGATGAATAAAATTGTGCTTTGGCTACCAAAGCAAGGAAAGGGAAGGGAAAGAAAAATCCTTCTCAATCCGGTGCGAAAGGCGAGAAGCAGGACTTGTCCAAGGTGAAGTGCTTTCACTGTCACCAACACGGACATTACGCCACTAATTGTCCACAGAAGAAGAAAAATAAGTAGGTTGTTGGATCTACAGCTGGAGAGGCCTTAGCCTCGCAGTTTGAGCTAGATTTTTTGTTGATCGCATGCTTGGTTTCAAGTGTGATGGGATCGATGTGGTTTCTTGACAGTGGTGCATCTTTCCATGTGACCGGAGACAAATATTTGTTCAGTGATTTGGATGAGAAGGATTTAGGAGTGCACATCAAGATGGGCGATGATGGTAGATACAGTGCGAGTGGTATCGGGACCATTTATTTTGAGAGGGAGTCTGGTAAACCTTTCATATTGAAGGATTTCATACATGTTCCAAGATTGAATAAGAATCTGATCTTTGTGGCGATGTTGGAAGACAAGGGCTATGATGTTGTCTTTAGCGAGGGAAGGGCTTTCCTGCGCAGTAAGGAAACTGGTGAAACCCGGAGGATAGGGGTTCAAATTAAGAACCTTTATCAATTGCAGGTAGATGTCTGCGCGGCAATGGCAGGCAAAGCAAAAGGAGTGGTGAGCCGGGATGAGGTCGAATTGTGGCACAGGATATTGGGCCATCTTTACCATGGCGCTTTGAAAATTTTGCAGCAGATTTCTATTGGGTTTCCCAAGGGTACACTTGCACAGTCAAATCAGTGCAAGGTATGTACTTTGGGAAAATTTGTGAAAGCCACCTTTCATGAGAAGGATAGTTGCACCATGACAATCCTTGAGAGAATTCACATAGACGTGTGTGGACCTTTCTCAATAGCTTCGACAGCAAAGCACAGGTATTATGTGATATTTGTTGATGACTTTTCTCGTAAGTGCTGGATCTTCTTCATGCATAAGAAGAGCGAGACATACTCAAAGTTCTGTGAATTCAAGGCACTGGTTGAGAAAGAGTCGAAGAAGCAGGTGAAGGCTCTTAGGAGCGATAATGGTGGTGAATTCATCTCTGGCGAATTCAAAGACTTTTGCAGCGCAGAAGGAATTTGAAGAGAGCTCATAGCGCCTCACAACCCACAGCAGAATGGGGTCGCGGAGCGAAAGAACATAACGATCGTGGGTGCTGCACGGGCGATGTTGCATGATCAGGGCCTTCCCATACACTTGTGGGCTGAAGCATGCAACACTGCGGTTTATGTGAAAAATCGTTGTCCTCATAGAGTACTTGGCATGAGTACACCCGAAGAGGCGTTTTCTGGTAAGAAGCCTGATATTTCTCATTTGAAGATTTTTGGCTCACCTTTTTACATTCATGTGACAAAGGATGCTATGAAGAAGCTGGAGCCGACCATAGAGGTTGGGATATTTGTGGGGTACACAGAAACACCCCAAAACTATCGTGTGTATTTGCAAGACAGTCGAAAGATTGTTGTGCGATGGGATATCAAATTTCATGAGGAGAAAGCCATGAAGTTGTCGCTTGAGAGGGAGCTACACTTGCATGTAGATGAGGAGCTACTAGTTCCTAAAGATGAGCCTCGGGATGTGGATCAACCACAAGAGGAGGTTCATGGAGTGGAAGAAACCACTCATGCAACGCCAAACATCAGAGGGCAGAAGCGCACTATAGAAGCTGAGTGACTAAATCTTGATGCAGCGCAGAATGTAGGAGCACCTACATCACAGTGCAGATAGAGACAGTCACCTGACCGATTTACTGGATACATGGCTCTGATGAGCAAGTGTATCGTGACAAAACCATCTTCTTTCGAGGAAGCTGTGGAGGACCCTGCATGGGTAGATGCCATGGTGGAAGAGTGTGATTCGATTGTCAGAAACAGTGCATGGGAGATTGTCCCAAGGCCGAAAGGGAAATAAGTGGTAGCTTCGAGATGGATCTACAAAGTGAAAAGAGTTGCTAACGGGAGCGTCGAGAAGTACAAGGCAAGATTTGTTGCCCGGGGCTTCTCACAGATCGAGGGGATCGACTATGAAGAAACCTTTGCACCTGTCGCAAGGTATTCTTCCATACGGACCATCCTTGCTCTCTCAGTGCAGATGGGTTGGCACATTCATTAGATGGATGTGAAGACTGTGTTCCTCAATCGATTCATTGAGGAGGAGGTGTACATAGAGTAGCCCGAAGGATTCGAAATTTGTAGCAGTGAGTCGCATGTGTGCATGCTCAAAAGAGCATTGTATGGGCTGAAACACGCACCTCGTGCTTGGTACACACGGATAAACAATTATTTCACCGGACTTGGTTTTACCAAGAGTGAGGCGGATCCTAACCTGTACCAGATTGTGGTTGAGGGTAAGTTGCTGATCATTGTACTTTATGTAGATGATTTGATACTAGCAGGTGATGAACTGTTGATACACTCATGGAAGGTTGATCTTGCAATGGAGTTTGAGATGAAGGACTTGGGCCTCCTTCATTATTTCCTAGGATTGGAAATTTGGTAGCGGAAGGGTGGACTATTTGTTTCTCAAGGAAAGTATGCCCGAGAGATACTGGAGAAGTTCAACATGCAAGGTTTCAAGCCTATCGACACTCCTCTTCCTGGTGGTTGGAGGAAAGAGGATGCTACATCGTCAGAGGTAGTGGATGCCACTGTTTATCGACAGTTGGTTGGTTCGCTCATGTATCTAGTCAATACACGACCGGACATGTACTATGTTGTTAACCAACTTTCACAAGCTATGGTTAAGCCTACCAAGCTCTTTTGGAAGGCAGGCAAGAATGTCCTGAGGTATCTTAGGGGCACATCAGGATATGGATTATGGTACAAACAGTCGGATGACTTGAAGCTGCATGGCTTCACGGATGCAAATTGGGCAGGGAGCCCAACAGACAGAAAGAGCACATCTGGAGGGATATTCAGTATCGGGTCTACAACAATTTCTTGGTACAGCAGGAAACAGAGATCCGTGGCACTCAGTTCAGCGGAGGTCGAGTACATGGCAGCAAGTTTGGCTGCATGCAAGGCTATATGGATGAGGAAGATCCTGGTCGGGTTGTTCGGTTCACACTTAGATCCTACTGTGATATATTGTGATAATCAAAGTTGCATTAAACTCTCGGTTAATCCAGTATTTCATGATAGATCTAAACATATTGACATCCGGTACCATCATTTCAGAGATTGTGTGCAGCGGAAGATCATGTTGCTATCTTACATTCCTACGGAGGATCAGGATGCAGATATTCTGACAAAGACGCTAACCATGAGCAAATTCGAATATTATAGAGACAGGATCGGGGTGGCAGATAATCCCTATCTTATTGAGAGGGAGTGTTGAGATTCAACAAGATGATGAGCTTAGTGAAAAGAGTCGCCTTCACTAAGTGGGCCCACAAGCTATTTTTGGCGCAAAGGTTATTTTTAGACTGTCTATTTTTAGACATGTCGACCATATTCTATGAGTTGCAGGATGCTATTTGTGGATGGTTGGTCAAGTTGGAAAAATAGATGGACTTCTATTTTTAGACATATTGGGCGGAATCTATTTTTAGATTGCGAGTCTAAAAATAGATATGTCGAATATTATTAGCTCTTAATAATATTTGGACTCTAAACATTATCTTATTCTCTTGGAGCACTTCAGTTAAGTGCACAGATGTGGCACAGCAGCTGACAGAAGGAATTATGCTATTCCTGAGGGTTTATTGGAGCTAATGCATGAGGACTTCAATTAGAACTCATGTGACAGAGTTTGGTGGAGTTATAGAAGTACCTGGTGGAGTTGTGTTCAGTTTAACTCAGTTAGACACAGTTGAGCTAGTTGTATCTAGTCTAACTGATTGATACACTAGTGAGAGTGGTGTGAATTAATTATTAATTAATTCACTAAATAATAACTCATTAATAAATTGAAGAATACATCAATTAACTACAGTGCATGGACAATTTTAGTGGAGACCAGTGGAGAGATAGGTGAAAGAGCAAGTGTGACTATCAGTTGTGACTATAATGATGCATTGATTGCATCCAACACTCAGTAGAGATGCCAATGAGGATTGCGCAGTGCAATCCAGGTGGATTTGAGTTCATTCAGAGCCATTTTTCAGCAGGGATTGCGCAGTAGAGGCAGGATAGCAGGTGGCAGAGGTCAGTGCATGGATTTGCTAGATGGGGCCTAATTAGTGTGTGGCGATTGTATTGTACTGAGAGCTTGACATGTTCAACTTTGTATGAGGATTGTTACATGATCTCTATGACATATATTATATACAGATAGTTTGGGTTTTTTGCTTCAGGCTTTCCTGTTAAATCACTGTGTTAATGTGTGTGAATTTTTATGGTTTCATGTGTGCATTGCAATTGATTTAATTTCCGCATGTGATGATCAATAGTGGAATAGATTCTGTATTGTGCATGAAGTTAAATAGTGTGTGATCATGAGAATCTTAAATATATAACACATAATTTATATAATTTCTACATGGTATCAGAGCGATATTGATCAGAGCAAATTGCAATTGTTAAAGTGGTTGAGTTTTGTGCTGGTGGAATTCGAATTTGCTGCAGTGTTTTCTTGGTGTCGAAGTTGAGCATTCATTGAAATGTCTTTCAACGGATTGCGATTGGAGTATGCCCTTGATGGAAGCTCGAATTATATTGCATGGAAGGACAGGATGGAGGTGGTGCTGGATGATAATGGGTTGAAGGAGTTCATAGATGCATAAATTCCAAAACCTGATTCTAGCGATGTAGCCGCACTTGACGCATGGCAAAATAAGACAGCAAAATGTCGAAGGAACTGGACGCCGCTCAGCAAAAGAAGACAACAAAATGTCGAAGGAACTGGACGCTGCTCAGCAAAAGAAGACAGTAAAATGTCGAAGGAACTGGACGCCCAAATCTGTTGAGGCCTAGGTGCAGAGGAACTAGACGGTGCTCGTATCAGAAGGAATCAAGAGCCATTTCATAGGAAAATGATTCTATGTCTTCGTGTTTGAAAGCCCGGAGGATAAAAATCTTATATTCAGAAATGAACCATACTTCATGGGGCCTCGGGGTCTATACCTGAACAAATGGACCCCAGACTTTGACCTCACCCAGGATGTGCCGTCCGCCGTTCCAGTTTGGGTCCGTCTACCTCATCTCCCATTACACTGCTGGAACCAAAATTCATTGCAAGCTATCGACAACTCGCTTGGAAGATATATCGATCAAGCTGTCCGAAAAATATCAGTACTCTTGCGCACGGATCTGTGTGGAGGTTGTTCTCGAGGTTGGGTTACCAGAGGCAATAAAATTTACTGTAGCAGATTGGACACATATTCAGGAGCTAGATTATGGATAGCTACCCTTCAAATGCCGGTACTGCCACGGCTACGGTCACTTTGCAAGACACTGCAAAAAAAAGGAAGGAGAGGAGAATGAGAATGTGAAATCAGAACAATGGACTACAGTGCAGAAAGCAAGGACAACAAAATCCAAAAGTAAAGGAGTACCAAAGGAAAACAATCATGGGCCAACGGTGCAAGAACAACAAGACGAGATCATCAACCCCATCATGAATTCAGGAGCTCAAAATGTAGAGTCTAGTAAGCTCACAAAAGTGTTGGAAGCAAATAAGAATAGCAGCGAACAATCAAGACCCTCCCCTAATGGGAAAGGAGTAGTGGGAACCCTCGAAATTGCCCCCTCTCCCTCATATGCAGACATAGCAAGAAATAAATTGCATGAATCTCCAAGCTCCTCGGAGGATGAAATCTGAGAAAGGCCTGCCAAAAGAGCAGGAAGAAAGTCTCACAGAGAAGCGAGGGAGGAAGAAGCGGAAAGACAAAAGACCCAAGGAATTCAACCCACTATAGAAATGTCAATTGGCAGAAACACAAGGACAAGGCCGCCTAAAGGAGGAGGCCCAACCACCTCGAACAGTAAGTAATGAGAATCGTCTCTTGGAACTGCAGAGGGTTGGGGAATCTGATGAAAGTATAAGCAGTCAAAGATCTTATGAAAACGGAACTAGCAGACATCCTAATGCTCCAAGAGACAAAAATTGAAGGGGAATCCCTTCTAGAGATCAGCAAAAAGAAATGGCAGAAGAATGCATGAAAAGAAATAAGCGCAAGGGGCTTCTCTGGTGGAATAGCAACCTTGTGGAAGGAAGACCAGTTCAGGCTCGTCAATTCTCACAACACACAACACTGGTGTTTTACAGAGCTGAAGCACATACCAAGTAAGTTAGCCTTTGCATTATTCAATTTATATGTACCGGTATTGTATTCTAAAAAGAAAGACTGTTGGAAAACATTAAATGAGTTTTTGCAACTGAATTCCCCAAAAAATATAATTATAGCTGGAGATCTAAACCTAGTGATGAATGAAAAAGAAAAAAGAGGGTTTAGGAGCAACAAAGATCAAATGATATATGTAGTAGAAGACATGATACAATAATGGGACCTATTGGACTTTAAACCAAGAAAAGGGCTCTACACCTGGACAAACAACAGGACAGGGGAAGACCATAGATCCGCCAGACTAGACAGGTTCTTGGTCCAAAGCACAATGTTGATGGAAAGGAGGCTAATCTCGTCAACCATTCTCCCCAAGCTTTCCTCAGATCATAAGCCCATTGGGTTAATGCTAGAGGAGGAAGAGAATTTGGGGCCAATCCCATTTAGATGTAGCCCATTGTGGATTGGAAAAAGTGGCTTTGTAGATATGATTCGATTGGCTTGGAACACCTCAATCAATGGCTCTCCTAATTATGTTTGGGAACAAAAATTAAAAATAACCAAAAAGGCACTCAAGGAATGGAGTAAAAAACCAACAAACACTCCCAAAGATCAAAGAATTGAGGAAGTGCAGCACTTAGAAAATCTGCAAAGCGAAATGGATACAATTGAAATAACCAAAACATAATTAGAAAAGGAGCAAGTAGCCCAGTGCAAAACATTCCACTCCTTCAAAAACGAAGAAGAGTATTGGAGACTAAAGTCCCGGAGTCTCTGGCTCGAAGCTAGAGACAGAAACACGACATATTTCCATCAACAATGCAGAGCTAGACTCTCCAAGAATCACATCTCAGAGATCACTACCTCCAATGGGAGGCTCTGCAAAGGAATAGAACAAATAAAATCTGCAGCTGCATTACACTTTCAACACCTTTACAACAAAGAGGAAGAAGATTAGGAAGAAGACAACACAGAATTCCTGAAGAACATTCCGGCATTGGTCACCAAAGAGGACAATACAGAGTTATTGAAGCAAACCAATGAAGAATAAATCAGTAAAATTATTTGGTCCATGGACCCAGACAAAGCCCCCAGGCCAGATGGGTTTACCATTCATTTCTACAGGATATGTTGGGATATAATTAAAACGGATCTCATCAGAATGATAAAAGGATTCTTGAAGAAAGCAAAAAAGGGTGGCAACACAAAGTCAACATTCCTAGCTCTAATACCAAAAGAGACAAACCCTGCCTCATTTAACAGGTTTAGGCCAATCTCTCTATGCAACGCCTCATATAAAATAATTGCAAAACTTCTTGCAAATAGAATAAAGCCACTGCTGAGCAAACTAATATCAGATTCACAAGGGGGCTTCGTTAATGGGAGACACATTCTGGACAATGTAATCCAAGTCCAGGAAGCCATGCACTCCAGCAATCTTAGAAAGGATAAAGGTATGCTGATCAAGTTAGATATGGCTAATGCCTTCGATAGAGTCAAGATGTCTTTCCTCTACCAAGTACTAACTTCCTTCGGATTAGATCAAGAGTTTGTAAAACTAATCCAATCTTGCACCAACAGTCCTTGGATAGCGCCTTTAGTA
Organism: Pinus albicaulis; assembly: GCA_034641835.2. NCBI lineage: Eukaryota > Viridiplantae > Streptophyta > Pinopsida > Pinales > Pinaceae > Pinus > Pinus albicaulis. The sequence continues at coordinate 1,950,318,952 of CM076578.1, forward strand.
AATGGGAGGCTAGCTGATTTCTTCCAAGCCACGAGGGGGTTGAGGCAAGGATGCCCCCTCTCTCCATTTCTCTACATATTAATGGCGGATAGGCTAAGCAAAAAGTTGGAGTAGGACATGATAACAGGAGCAGCCCCAGGTTTAAAAATTGCAAAGGATCTCAAAGCAATAAATCATGCTTTGTTCGCAGATGACTCCCTCATGTTGGGAGGAGCATCAATCAGAATAGCCACTGCATTTAAAAACACTCTTCAAGCTTATTGCAGAGTAAATGGAGCATTAATCAGCGAAAGGAAAAGTGCAGTATATAGCTGGAATGCAGAGGAGGAATAAACTCATAATATAGCCAGCAACTTGGGGTTCAATGGATACTCAAAATGGAATAAAATCAACTATCTAGGACTGCCATTAACATTGGGCACAAACAGAGCCAATCTGTGGGAGGGAGTAATAACAAAAATTAAAGGAAAAATCACAGCATGGGGAGGTCAATGGCTATCTCATGGAGGCAAATTAACCCTTATAAATCTATTCTGTCTTCTCTGCCAATATATAAAGCGTCTTATCTTATGGCACCCAAGTCAATTTCAGGACAAATAAACAAAATTATGAGGGATTTTATGTGGCAAGGAGGCAAAGGAAATCAGAAAAAATTCCATTTGGTTAAATGGGAGATAGCAAAGCGATTAATGAAAGAAGGAGGCCTCCAAATTCGAGATCCGGACTTTGCCAACATAGCCCTGGGATGCAAGATACTTTGGAAGCTACACAGTGACCCCAACCATCCAGTCAGTAAAGCACTGAGGCATAAATATTTACCAAATGCAAACCTCAGAAATCTGCATAACGTAAATAGTAGAAGGAGCTCATTGTTATGGCAACTATGCATCAAGGGAATGTGCTTCTTCACCCAGCACTTATACCATATCCCTGGAAACGGCAAACGAGTCAAGCTGTTTACTGATCAAATAGTGGGCCATTTTCCATTAGAATCGCATGACTGACAACAAGAAATCTGCGCATTCTTAAAAAACAGAGGAGACAAGACAATATACGACATCTCAAAATGGAATGAGTCCGGGCTCTAGACGAATTGGAGCTTTGGAAATATACCAGTCCATCTACAACAACAAACAAAAATGCTCAAACAAGAACTTCGTGAAGCAGCCCCGGTGCATAAAACAAAGAATGATAAATGGGGTTGGGGACCTACAGGAGTATACTCTTCAGTTAAAGGCTACGATCTGCTTCAACAACACAGAGATCGATCTCTTCCAGAAAAGTTTTGGAAAGAGGTTTGGGATCCAATGGCGTTGCCAAAGGTAAACTTCTTCTTTTGGACATTAATGCATAAAAAAATTCTGACTGGTGAAAACCTATTGAAAAGAAACATAGCAGGTCTGCATAGGTGCTCATTGTGTAAAGAAGCCATGGAAACTATGGACCATTTGTTTGTTGACTGTCCATTCGCAAATAAAGTTTGGACAAACACACTCTAGGGTCTAAAGGCTGCAATCCCCACGAAAATTATAGTGGTGGATTTATTCCTCTCATGGAAAGATCGTTATCCTCTGCTCCCCCTAAATTCTTCATGGGCCAGGATCTGGATCATTGTTCCCAAATACGTGTGTTGGAAGCTATGACTAGCGAGAAATGAGCAGATATTCAACAATGTAACTTGGACTCCCAATATGGTAGTAGCAAAATTAAAAGGAATACTTCTAGAAACATTGAACTCCCAGAAAATCAAAGAGGACACTTCGGTACAACAAGAGGAAAAGAGTTGGCTTGGCACCCATGCATTTTCCCAATGGACACACTGCATAGATAAGCCTCTTCGCAATCCTAGATGGAGGCTAAGAGATAAGTATGAAACTTTTCAGAGTTGGTGGAGGAAGCAAGGAAAAACTACAACCTTCTTTGACGGTGCTTCTAAAGGCAACCCCGGGAAAGCAGGAGCCGGAGGACTCATTTACTCTTCTGATGGAAGCATCAAAGAAACCTTCAGTTGGGGACTAGGATAACGAACTAACAACCAAGTAGAAATTCTGAGCTTGATAAAAGTTTTCCAAATAGCCATAGAAAGAGGACACCGAGAGCTGCAAGCATTCGGAGACTCAAAACTCTTGGTCAAAATGATATATACGCAAGGTCAATTCAATGATTTTGGTTTAAAAAGAATCTGCAAAGGTTGAGATTTATTCTCTAGGACTTCATATCCTTCAAATGCTACCACATCCTCAGAGAATCAAACAAAGAAGCAGACTCCTACACCAACAAAGGCTGCCTCCTAGCTCAAGGAGACCTCAGCATAAATGATGGAGATCCAGAAGCAATTTGTATACCATGAAAATTGACAACAGCTAGATATAGATAATGTAAAAGACTTGCATAGAAAGATGTAAGGCTGCGGCCATTTGAAGTACTATATTAATAAAAATCCATACCATTTCAGTTATAAAAAAAAAGAAAAAAAAAGGGAAGAACACATATAATCGAAACAAATTTGCATTAAATAAATGAAAAAAGGGAATAAAGAAAATAAGTTTAGTTTGAGTGAAATGTTGTTATCTGTATGTTTAATTTTAAAATGTGACAAGTGGAGTTCATAATAAATATTTCTTGTAGTGACTCTGTGCAATCTCTCAAGACCTAAACATATATATTTCTCATATGGAATATAAAGGTATTTCTTAGGAGAAAAAATTAAAATATTTTTCAATGGAAAATTTTGTATACTTGTTATTTCATTGAAATCAAAGTATACAAAATACCATCTAATTACAATTTCCCGGACAAGTCTGTCAAGAGCTATGGCATTTTGACAATCCAGAACTTAGAACAGACAAACATAAAAAGAGGCAAGGTCCCAACCATTTCAACAGCTTCAGTATCATAAATAATTGTTGGCATTCACCATAAGGATATCAACGAGTTTTTCTGTAATCACTAAATGTTCTATATGTTATAGTAATGCTTGCTTCGGTCTTTTGTTCCAATCAATTTTGTGTCCCTTGTGGATATGTGATACCTCTAGCTCCTCAAAATATTCTCGTAATTAGTGAGTTCTTTGTTGCCAAGGATTTAGGGCCAAGTTGTGTAATCTGTCGATCTCCAATAACCAATAAATAACCACTCGAGAATCGCTAAATATTTGTAAACACTTCACCTACCTGAACATTTCACAGTTAAGGACAATCAAGAGCCCAATTAATTTCACTTTATTATTAATTTCAGACCCTAGTTCCAAGTTGTAGCCCCTGGATAAGAAGGAAATTGTGATGGTTGTTCAGGTGAAATGGAACTCCCACTCCACATACATGCCCAATATGAATTTTCGCTCCATCAAAGAAGGCCCAAGCCTTTGAATTCTCATGGGCCCAATTGGAAATTTTTAATTTTTTTTTAACCCTTCTAAGTTGAGTTTCTTCATTATTGTTTTTGTTTTGTGCACCACCTATCGTATATTTTGGATGTGACTATAGAATATGATTTATTCTGATGTAACTCAATTGTAGTTATCATGGGTGTTTGGGCGGAATGGTTATTATCTTCCCCACCTAAGTTCAATTCCACATTACTGACATGATGAGCTATAATACCTTGAAAAATATTGTTGTGATGGTTTCATGTCTATAAATATTATTGTATTGGTTTCATGATTATGAATATTGTTGTAATGGCTTTGTGTCTATGAATATTGTTATATTTTCTTTGTGTGTGTGAATATTGTTACATTGGCTTCGAGCTTGGTGCTTATGAATATCGTTGTATTAGCTTCGAGAGCCTTGTGAACTCTTAAGTAAGTATACTCGTGGGTTGGCTTGTGTTGTACTATACAACACCCCTCATTTATTTTCACTAAATGGGGACCCTTTAAAATAAATAGGAAATTTATTTGTTTGATTTTATCTTAGCAAAGTCTTAAAACTTTAGGAAATAAAGTTATTTCCCTTTTCGCTTTGATTTCTTAGCGCTCATCACAAATCGCATAGCTTACAAGCCTAACAACTTAAAACATATTAAGTGTTGCGAGATGTGATATGCACTAAACCTTTTTCGAGTCATATAAAACTCCAGTTACAAAAGATTTAAACACTTCTTTAAAAATAAAATCGCATCGCGCCTTTTAAAAATGATCAACTTATGACAATTCGATAACGGTTGCGATGAATCGAACCCGGCGAATTAATAAAGCAACAACCATAAAAACTTCAAAATGTATGATAAAGCGCATCGGCATGATTCATTAACGCACTTCGCATTTTGCAGCAAAAAACCAAATGCAAGTTTGATTACTGAATGGAAATTGCGATTTGCAATTTGTGCGGATCGTATTTCGCGAAATTCATCTGTAATGGAAAACATACCTTTTAAAAAAAGAAAAAAAAAGAAAAAAAAAAGGTTGTGATATGCGATATTGATAGTTATTGCTCAAGTGCACGAAATTATTCATATCTAATCAACTAGATATAAGATCTAACGTCTTAAATTGATCAAATAGATATTTCACGTAAAAGTGTGTAAGAGATTTGATTGAAAGAATTATGGGTGATTAATGACATTTAATGGGAGTAAGGTTTGAAAGATTCATATCTAATTCGAGCATGTTTGGAATGATTGAACGCCAAATTTGTGATTATATTGCTTTAACTCTATCCTTCTCTCAATTTACCTTAGATCTAAAATTCGCTATGTTCACTTGAATTTAGGAAACCGCTTAATGGAGCAAGGATAACAGGGATGAACAAGAAAGGTAAGGAAATTGCACAAGAATCATCTAATGAAGACTCAGATATGTTTGCCTTATTCTCAGATACCACCTGCAACAAGGATTGCGACAGTTCCTCATGGGAGGTAATGTATCAACTCTTTGAGAATGAACATCCAAGGGTAATAACCAAATTTGCTACAGCAGGCGCATCAGTTTCTTCAGACCCGTCTTATTTCAACGTTGCATGCTCATTCCTTCATAAAGTAGCAACAAGGCCGAAGATTATTCCCTATACATATATGGTTAAGTGGGTAATTGACCACTTGAACATAGAAGATAAGACATTTAAGAATTCAAAGGACGATAATATTGGTTCATTCACGACAGAATATATGAGGATAATGTACCACTTACCCATTCCACAACAGAACTACGACAAAGCTTTTGTCCAAAGCTTTACAAAGAAACATCCAAGCCTGATGAAAGTTATGAAGGAATGGAAGGATGACCAAGGCAAGCTGAAACGGGACAAACTCAGTATGTACCCGATAGCACAAATTCCTTCCCCTTATTGGTATGCTGCTGGAATGTTGTGTGGATTGTTTGCAAAGCTTGATACTACTAGGTTTTTTGTAGATTGGGTCCCATTAATTGACACAATCGTCAATTCTTTAATTACGAATTGGGAAAATATCTTATTTGATAATTTGGCCAGAAGTCTCATGGAGTATAGAAGTAAAAGAAGTGTTTCCTCTTGGGCAATACCCCCCTTTTACATGAGTGCCTATGTCATGGACACAATTTTATTTTCTTCGAGTTTTCCTACCATGGGATGGAAGCGTTCCAATCCACATTTACCACAGAGCCCTTTGGGAGACAGATTTTCATCTACATTTTTATAAAATTTTCCATAGAGTCATACTACCTATGCACCAGATTATGTTTAATGAGAAATCCCCTAGGATTTCCAGAGAGGGTTGTATATACATTTTTCCCATTGCCAGATGGTTTGCTGAAGAAATTTTCACCTATGTTAGAGTTTTCAGGAGTTATGCTTCTCCCCACGTCCTGCCATATTATGTTCATGACAAGTTGCTTGCTAGAGAGATTGCTTACCAACTTGTGGTAAATGGTATTTCAAAGCAACTCAAAGATGCCAAGAAGGCCACTTGGCCTAATTTCCCTTTGCAGTGTGGTACTTTTTCACTTTTTGATACTAGTCATACCTTCAAGGAAGTTTCAAATGTTAATTTATTGAATTTTGCTGTAATTCCAAAGCGACCATACGACCCCATTGATGTGATTAATAATTTCAACACAGAGCTGAAAGTGAAGCCTTTTTTTGAAAGAGATAGATACATTTGATGATTTCTTTCAAGGTATTGAAAAGTTTGCAGATGTATTAAAGATTGCATCCAGTCAACTCAATCAAGATGATTTTGAAGCCTTCCAAGCATACAGAAACAAGAGTCTGGAAAGGATTCCTTTGGATTTATTAGTGATTGAAGATGTAGACCGAATCCAAGTATTAGCTTGGATAATGAAGCTAAAGACATGTCTGAAGATGAGTCAGGGCAATCAGAACATCAATCTCAGAATTCAAACCATTCTGATAATGAATCTGAAAACAGAAATGAGAGCACAGAAAAAGTAATTGGAAAAGTAATCAAAGAGATTGAAATGCAAGAGAAAGGAGGAATTAATTAATTGAATAATCTTCCCAATAAATTTAGCACACCCAAAATACACCTGATCAGGTAGAAAAAGCTCAGCCAAAGGATTTCAAGAATGAATGGGAAAAGTTTTCTAAGGCGTTGCAAACATCACAACCAAATCCTAATATTGATCAATCTACCAGTTTTCAGATGCCAGAACATTCTCATGAATTAGTGGAAGTTTCTACTCCACTACAACAGGTACCTCAAACTCATGATCGAGAGATCATTCCGACCTACCCTACTAAGCAAATAGTTTTACTAATTGAAAATTTTCCTTCACTTGATGTCTTATAAATTTCTAGTCATAAGGTTGTAGTCAAGAGAAGAAAAAGGAGAAGAATGGATGATACAGTCTCAAATATTACAAATGAATCTATTGACGCTCCATGGAAGGATCCTCTAGTTGATCCTACTGAACATTTAACTAAGTTATCACAGTTTGCAGGGGCATATGCTACTGCCAATATTGATGAGGCCACTGAAGTTCAATTGTTACTAAAGCAAAGAGAAGACAAAATACAAGATTTAGAGAGACTGTTAGAGCAAGAAAAGTCTAACTCCATCAGGCAAATGGAATTGAAAATGTCCTAGTTTCAAAAACATTTTGAAAGATTAACTTTGCAGCATCAGGTGCAACTTACATAAAAGAAAACGAAATTGGAAGCAGAAATAAACAAATTAAAAATCCAGGCACAAGTAGAGCAATTCCTGATAGAAGCATTGGAAGTGAATGCTAAGTTAAAGCATCAACAAGAAGTATTTTTCCAACAAGCTTCAATCACTAGATCTTATTACGATTCAAGTGAAATCCTGTTCCAGAAAGTGGCTATCAAGAAACTTTAGTGTGAGAAAATCGAGAAGAAAATCAATGAATACATTTAATGGCAAGCATCAGATTCAAGAAAGAAAGCTAATCTACCCCAGGTAGATAAATTTCACAAGGAAATTTTATTTAAGGATTGGGAAGCACAACTAAGGCAAGAAGACAAAGCAGCAGCAAAAGCATCTGGGTTAACAAAGGAAATTACTAAATCTATTTATGGACAACTTTTGAAAGTTGAGCTTATCAAATAATCCACATCTGAAGTGCTCTCGGAAATCAAGCCGTTAGAAGCACAGTGAGAACAAAGGACATGAATGCAAGAGGAAATGATTACAAAAGTAAATAAGTTTGATCAAGAAAATTATTGGAATTTTCCGATCAAACCTTATCATCAATATGAAACCCTGCAGTCATTAACTGATTCAACAAAAAGGTCACAACCAACACTTTCAAATGCAGTATTCAAGGACTAGGTTAGATCGATAATTTCGTAGCCAGCTCAACTTAAATCCATGCTAGATATTTGTCAACTTCGGGATCAAATCCAAAAGGAGGATCAGAACTCATAAGTTATGTTGTTACTTTATTTTCTAGATTGTAGTTTAAGTTTTATCTTTACAAGGATGATTGTTTGAAACCTCCTCTATTTTTATGTAATAATATATTTTTAAACATATTTTAGTTTAGTATTTAAACCCTTCTCATGCATTTAGAGAAGGGTCCAGAAATTTGTCAAAAAACGTTTGCAAAGAATGCACTTCTGTAAATTTGTAAATGCTTTTATGGATTAATGGAACTGAATCTCTTACCTTTTGACATTTGAAGCCATTTAACTGACGTTGCACTATTGTACTCTTTAAATTGCTTGAAAGTGAAGAGGAGCATAAAATATACTGTCAGTTTATATGAGTAGGACTTCGTATATATTGTACTTCTACTCATTTATATTATTTTTTTCTTTCTAGATTGACAGTTATCTTTTACTTGCATTATGTATTTGAATTGTTATCATAAATGAATGTTAAATGCACTTATGTACTAATATTTGTTTGTTATTTATTATCTGGTATATAATCACACATATGAATGCGATACACTTTCCACAATTCTTTTAATCAAACTATTTTGTTAAAAGAATCATCTTTACATAATTTTCATCTCTTTCAACTGTTAAATAATCTTCATTACTAATAGTTGGAGGATATCTATTTAGATCGCATAAAGGAAGAAACACCCCGGGTATATAGTAGAAAAGTGTTAAATAAATACATATGATAGATTAAAATAATTACCCATTGCATTTTATATAAACAAAAAACACCCCAAAATTATCCCTATTGGGAAATTGGTCCCTTATCCCCAGTCGGAGCCACCGCACCAAACGGAAAAGGACTTGCTCTAAGGTCCGGACTGGGTGGCTTTCCCCCATGTTGTGGCAACGAAATTCTGAGGCCTCAACATTTTGGCGCTAAGAGGAGGGTTAATTGTGAATGGAAAGAAGATCTGATCAATCTAAAAGTCAATCTAAGAGTCTCTCTCCCTCTAGATCCCCTTCAAATGCCAGAACATTAGCTAGATCTAAATCTTTAAGATCTGAAGTTGAACATCCTTCTCCTAAGTCTCCTAGTGATACTCAACCCATACTATCTCCCGATTTTCATCAAAATTCCCCTGAAGTTTAGTATTTTATAGAAAATTTAGAGATAATATCCATTTCTGCTGAAAAGTCTGAAACTTCTCAATCATCTGAGATTAGTGTTTCATCCTCTTTACAACCCAGAAGAATATTAACTCGATTAGAAACTCAAAAGACAGATATTCCTCCTTTTGAATTTCCCATCGATACTTCTTGAAGGAAGATAAAAAGGATTGAATCATAGTCAATCAGGCCAAGTACCTCCACCAAATGCACAACCATGGAAAAATCTAAGGGTTGTACAACTTCCTGCTCCTCTTCATCCTCTACCAAAATACCCTGAAATATGGTTACCTAAATTTAATCATGATGATGGTCTTCCAACTGACGAACACATTCATAATTACATGTTAGCCATTAACTTAAAAAAGGTAGTTGAAGAAGATTGTGTTGTAAGATTATTTCCATATACTCTCACAGGATCTGCAGGATCTTGTATTTTTCATTACTTGCCCGCTCTATAACTAGCTAGAATATGTTCGAGGAATAATTTTTAGCTAAGTTTGGAGATGATAGAACCACTGCATCGCTCATCAAAATTTATCAAATCTAAAGGCTAAAACAAGGGAGAAAATTAAAAAATTTAATTCAAGATTTAATAAATTGCTCAATAAAATTCCTGCTACAACAATTCCTGGTGCAAAAGTTCAAATTGAGTGGTATATTTCATCTCTCCCATATAATATATCCATTTTTGTTGATAGAGCAAAATTTCCTACATTGGCAGAAAACATGAAGGAATATTTATCTGTAGAGAAACGCATAATCGCTCTTGAAAAGAAGAATTCCCATGAAGACAGGAAATAAAATAAAGTATCCTTCAAAGATGATTAAAAAAGTAAGTCATCCAAAGACCCTTTTGATGTAGAAGGTCTTCAGAAAGTTTTAAAGACTATGACAAATGAGATGGCTGATATCAAGAAACAAGTCGTTGAAAGTTCTAGCTCAAAAAAGAATTTTAGATCCTTTAAGAAAAATCAGTCTTCCAATTCTCAACAGCCGAATATCATATCTAGTGCTGAGTTTGATCAAGATACAGATGAAGACCAAACATAGGAAGAAGAAAATGAAGAAGAAGAAGAAGCTGAACTAAATGGAATGTGGGACTTTATCCTACCAAATGAGGAACAACAAGAAGCTTTACCTGTGAGTACAAGGAGCAAAAATACCACTAAAGCAACGCAGCCAAATTAGAAATAGAAGAATTCAACGCCTGCTAAAGATAAAATAATAAGTAAAAATTCTACATCTAAGGCTACACAAACAAACCCTACTACTTCAGATACTCCACCTACAACAAAGACAATGGTAGTCTCTGACACTATTAAGTATAATGTAGTTGAGGATATGAAAAAGACCAGGGCCAATATTTCAATTCACTAACTTATTAAGTTAAAGCAGCTGCATAAAATCTTACTTCGAGATTTAAATGCAGTTCCTGCTTCACCCTTACCTGCTCCAGTAGTAGTCCAAGCTGCTAATCAAATGGGTAAAACTCCTTCTCTTTCAACTAAAATAGATGCTACAGATTTGATTATGATAGGTGACCGGTCCATCTCTCATACTCCATTTATTTTAACCTATGAGATCTATAATAAAAATGTCCATAATTGTTTAATAGACTCAGGGGCCTCCCTCTAATATCATGCCAAAATTAGTATGTGCTAATTTGAACATAACTCCTCAAAATTCCCCTGTTCATATAGTACAACTTGATAGAACTAAAGTAGAGGTTGTAAGAGAAATAAATTATGTCTCTATTAGATTGCCATCAAACCCTAAGGTTGCTTAGATAATTGATATATTGGTGGTTGATATTCCTGATTTTTACGGTTTGGTGTTAAGTAGATACTAGTCTGAAAAGATTCATGGATATTTTGCAACAGAGTGGTCACATATGTGGCTACCACACAATGGAAAACCAAATCAAATCCGGGTAGACCGGAAGAAATTCATGAAACATACAATCACCGACCTTGAAGGGATAAATGAGCCAATAGCATTCAATAATATTATTATTGGAAACCACTCGGCATAATCATTTCTTGGAAATTTTAATGCTCAACCATCACCCTTTTTTGATAATGCAATTCTCTCTCAAATCAAGAATTTTTCCCATATAGACACTTCGAAATGTAATTTTTTTTTATAGATAAACCAGTAGTTAATTATTTATTTTGATGGCTTTAAATCAGAAGATGGTGCAGGAGCTAGCTGTATTTTAATAAGCCCAGAAGGAGAAAAAAACATGTTAGCCTGCAGACTTGAATTTGATTGCACAAATAATATAGCAGAATACAAAGCATTAATCCAAGGTTTGTACAAAGCAATTGATCTTGACATCAAATATCTTAAAGTCCTAGGAGATTCGGAAATCATTGTTAAACAGGTAAGAAATACCATCCATTGTCATTCTAGACATTTAAAGCATTATCAATCATTAGTCCAATAATTGACCATTCATTTCTTAGCTTTCAATATTACTTCCGTACCTAGAATACAAAATGCTAGTGCAGATTTGTTGGCTAATGTAGCATCGAAATTAATTCCAACTCAAGAATTTAGTCACGATAGATTTTCCATTGAATTGTTTTTTAGACCATTTGATCCTAACAATATTACCAATTGGAGAGTATTTAATAATAATTCACATATCATAGATTTCCTTATGTCTGAAGGATCTTATGATGATCAAATTTTAGATGAAAATGAACATGACACTCAGAAAAAGGTTGAACTAGATGAAAATCCAATTCTTAAGTCAATTGTCAAATTAGAATACCTTTATGGTCTAAAAGATAGGTTTAAAAGAGTTACTAACTCTAAAATTCAAAGTTCTACCTTAAGATTTGAGTTAGTAAATCTCAGAACTGATGATAAACCTCAAAATGCCAATTTAGGTCTTGGTCTATCTCCTGATGAAAGATTATCATTTGTCAAGTTATTAAGAATGTACAAAAGCATTTTTCCTTGGGATTACACTAATCTTAAAACATATGATACTTATGTTATTCAACACACAATTCCTATGATTTCAGATGATAAACCTATACAACGAAAGTTGAGGAAAATTCACCCGAATCTTGAAAATCAAATCAAAACAGAGTTGAATAAACTCCTCAAAGTAAATATTATCTTTCTAGTTAGATATTCTAAGTGGGTTTCAAATTTGGTTCCCGTTAGGAAGAAAATGGGGATATTAGGATTTGTATTGATTTTAAAAATTTAAACAAAGCATGTCAAAAGGACAATTTTCCATTACCAACCATGGAACAAGTACTGCAAATAGTAGCTGGTTCTAAACTTATGCCTTTTCTATATGGATTTTCAGGATATAACCAAATCCTCATACATCCAAATGACAGATTAAAGACTACATTCAGGACTAAGTGGGGAAGTTACGCCTATCAAAAGATGCCATTTGGGTTAATTAATGTAGGTGCCACTTTTCAAAGAGTCATGGACACAACTTTTAGAGGACTCATCAACAAATTAGTGGTTATTTATCTAGATGACGTTACAGTCTTTTATAGACAAGCAACCAATCATGTGAATGACCTAAAGCAAGTCTTTGAGCGATGTAAAAAGTATGGAATTTTATTAAACCCAAAGAAGTCATATTTTTCTTTAGATGAAGGGAAATTTGTAGGATTCATTATGTCAAAGAGAGGTATCTATATTGATCCTGAAATAATTGAAGAGATTAAAAGAATTCATTTCCCTCATAACAAGAAAATTATGTAGTCGTTTCTTGGACAAACAAATTTTGTAAAAATATTTGTCCCTGACTTCTGGCAAATAGTTTTACCTTTGGAAACCATGATTAAGAAAAAATCAGTCTTTAAATGGGGACATAACGAAAGAGAAGCATTTGATTTAATCAAACAATATATTATAAATGCTTCATTCCTGACTACCCCCGACTTTCTTAATCCTTTTACTTTGTACACCTTCTCATCAGATACATCTTACATTGTTGTTCTAACACAACTTAATAACCAACAAATTGAAGCACCAATATCATTTTTCAATTCCAATTTGCAAGGCGCATAACTAAATTATTCATCTGTTGAGAAACAAGCATTTGTTGTCTTTAAAGCTATAAAGCATTTTAGGCCATTTCTCCTTAAAACTCACACCAAAATAATAGTTCCATTCTCTGCAGTGAGACAACTATTGATGCAAAGAGAATTAGGAGAGAAAAGGGCTAACTGGGTTACTTCTTTACAAGGATATGATGTAAAAATTAGACCTTCTAAAATTGTTAGAGGTCAAGGTTTTTGCAAAATGCTAACAGGAGCATCCCATTTATCTTCAAAGGTAGATTCGGGTAATAATGTGCAAATATCACAGGTAAGCCTCAATGATGTGCAATCTCAATACGTTGATCTCAAGTTTTATTTGAAAAATGGATATGCCCCAACCCAACTCAGTTATAAAACAAAACGTGCTTTGAGATTAAAGGCTAAGCAATAGGAAATTATCAATGATGTATTGTTTAGAATAAACTTTGATTCTGAGTTAGTAAGATGCTTAGAGAAAACTAAAGCAGATAAAGTTTTACAGGAACTCCATGATGGACTAGCTGGAGGACATTTTGGAGGAAATACAACAACACATAAAATCCTGCTTGCAGGTTACTATTGGCCTACAATTTTCAAAGATGCTCATGAATATGCAAGATTTGTCAAAGCACATCTGGAAGACAAAGGAAACCAGCCTTCCCATTACAGCCAGTTGATATCAAACAAACATTTAACAATGGGGATTAGATATAATCAGTGAGATCATTCCTAACTCTTCCAAACAACATAAATATATTCTCACAACTGTTAGCCACCTATAAAAAATTTTCCATATCAAATGGTGGCTAAATCTCTTTTAGCCTTTAAGAAAAAATTCATGACCAAATTGTTAGTTCTTAAAGTCTTATGAAGATCTTTACCCTTTGAGTTATTCTTCACTGCTGTTTCCCTCTTTATCCTAAAGAACCTATTGTTTGCCAAGAGAAAGACTGCTTAAAATCCATTTTTCCCATCATTTTCACTCCTCCTTTAACTCATAAATAAACCCCATTTTCATTCTTATTTTCCTTCATAAAATCCCTCGATAAACCTTCATTTTAACCTTCAAAATCATCAGACTCCCCTTTAAAACCTTATATCTCCCCTTTATTTGGTTTTAAAATCCTCTCTTTAGCCTATCGAAACCCTCAGTTTGGCTTAAAAACCCTGTTTTTGGCCTAAAAACACTCATTTTACATTATATAGGTCTTAAACCCCCGAGGGCTTATTTCCTTTAGCCCCTTCGTCTCATGCGACCTTAAGCCCCGCAACCAGGCACTAAAGGCCTTGAACCCTCGTCCAAATCCCTTTTTTCCTTATATTTCACATTCCCGACATATGAATTTTTAAACAGATCTAGACCGTTGATCTATCCAGATCAATGACCATCGAGCCATCCTTCCCTTCGTTGTTCACTCACCATGCTTTCCTCCATTCAAATGAACCCGCCTCTTTATTAAATCTTGACCGTTCGTTTCGGAGATCCAACGATTGGGATTTAACCCGATCTCACCATTGATCCGCTCAAGGCATAACACTTCATCCCCGGCCCCACTATCATTTCAACCCATGCATCTTTTGTTTCATCATGCTCTACCTACAGCGTTTGATCTCCCGACGATCATCCGATGGTCGAAAACTCATATTGCGTAATTTTTTGGACCTCCCCGCAGTGCACAAGTTTCGCGCGATATGGGCAGTTTTCAAAAGACACGCGTCAATTGATGTGTGGAATCACGTTGTTTCTGTGAATACCACCTACCCCCCAAAGCCCCAAAAAAAAAAAAAAAAAAAAAAGGAAGGTTTTTTGCCAAACTTCTGGCCTCCGCAATGTTATTTTCCCTTTCGATCCCAGTCATCGATCTCTGAGATCGAACAACTCTTATTATATCACGACCCCGTGCATTTGTCATCCATCTAATCTCCCAAATGACCCCACCGATTAATCTCAATCGTTGATTATTCTAATCCAACGGCTCCGATTCTCCCTCGCTCCCAAAACCTCCAAAGCAGTTTAAACCTATTTTTCACAGGATTTATATAATTTTTGTTTGTTTGTGCAGGTTATATGGGGTTTTCCCACTGTTTTAAAAATAACACGAAGGCCAAGAATGACGATTCCTAACCTTCGGTACAGGAAGGAATCCAAGGAGTTCTTCATCAAAACAAACACCTCCACATGTGTAAACCTTCTGCGCGCCTGCAAACAGCAAAAATAGTAAACATCAATTAAATAAAGGGTATCAGAGTGAATAATTAGAGATTTTAAACATATTTTAAAGGGATTGAGGCATAAAAATCAGGAATCAAAGGCCTAATCCACAAATAAAGATAGTGTTAAAGAATAAAGACCAGAAGATAAAGATCAAGGCTAATTAAACCTAAACACAAACCAAAATAAAATTAAGAGTGTTTTAAGGAAAAGCAAAGATATATATCAGTCCGAAAGGCCTCCATTGCCACATCAGAGGTTATTTATCCTCTTCAGCTACCAAAGAGCCACTTGCAGCTTTCATAAATCAAAAGAAGGCAGAGTTATTGCCTAGTCAGTGATATTTTGCCTAAATACATCCAGAGTTACTACCAGCCTACCTGAAGGAGTTTAAAGTCAAAAAAATCTTCCAAATAGCTTAATACTTAATGAAAACCAATTAATACATGAAAAATATCAGAGCTCTCTTCTGTTTGAGCCTTTCAAAGACAGAGAAGCATTAAAACTTGTATTAATTGAACTAATGATCTTATTTTTCATCCCACCTCCTCTTTATTCTATAAATACTTCTGAAGAAGATGAGATATTGTTGGTTGTTGGATTGTTGATGTAATACGTGTTGCTCGAAACTTTCGGCATGTAAATAGTTCACAGAGGCTGTTGAAGCTCTGTTTGTAATCAAAGAAGTTAGGCTGAGAAGAGAAATTGTTGCTGTACTGAAACATTGGACTTGAAGTGTGTAACTGGATTGACATCAATATACAAGCTGATTCATGGGATCTTGGTCTATACCATTGGTGATGTGCCTCTCATTGTACTTGTTTTCCTTCTTATGTTTTCCATAAAATTGTTCATTTTTCTCTGATAAAGAACAACAAATATAGAGCTAGGATTTACTGTTAAAGGTACCCTACTCTCACTGATAAGCTTTATCTTTATGTTTTCCTCCTTTGTGTATTTAAGAATGATTTAATACAGTCTAAAACAATCAAGGAATGTCGGTGTGCCCATGTATTACTGTCTAAACTTTAAACATTGTTCTTGAATGATGGTTTCATTACATGCTAAGTAGAGTTGTACTAGGAAAGTTTATGGTTTGCCCTGTCTTCTAGTTCTTTCTCCAAAGGTTGTTTGAAAGTTTCCCTAAGTGTATGCCAAAAGCAGGATAGTTTCAAAGTACTTACTTGATCTTAAGCTACACTTTGTTTTCTTATATGTTTTCATCCTTTCTGAAAGTAGTCATGTGGATTACTGGATTGTTTGTCTGATAAGTTGGCTTTAGTACAAGTTTGTCCAAAGAAGTCTATGGTTAGCCCTGTCCTTTGGTTTACTTCAAAACAGTTACTTAAAAGGCTTTTCTTGTTTGGAAAGTTGATAAATCCTTGTTGAAATTATTGGCTTTTTCCACTTTCACAACACTTTAATGTTCCATCCCATCATTTAATCTAAAATATCCTTTGTTATAGATGACTTTCCCCATGGACCACTCTTGAAACTGTTGTGCAATTAAAACCTTTTGTGACTCCATAGACCAATGGATTAAGTGCAGTTTCAAACCTATCCTATCAGCTGAACCTTGTTTTGAGTATTCACACCTTCATCCCTCTGAAACCATTTAATTTTCAGGACTTTTCACTCAATTAAAGATCATGCCCAACCAACCAAATAAACCAAAAAACCCTTCTTCTTAATAACCAGCCTAATATCACACTAAAAACCTTAAAGATAAATCAATCTTTGCACTTATAGAGAGATCCCTCTCTGGATTCAGAAGGGCTAGATCCTAGAATCCCAAAGTGGTCCATATGTGGGCTCTACAGCTTTGTATTTGCTAATCTTGCAAACTACAGAGACCCTAACATTCTGGCAACTCCACTGGGGACTTCTAATTAAAATCCTTAAAACAAAACACTCAGCATTCAGTGCAGTATAAGTAGCTTTCTTCAAGCACTACCAAGCATGTTGGTAATCATGATAGGACTTATTTGAATCAGTGACAAACTAAGTAACCCTTAGGATTCTCACAGAGCCTTATCAAACCTTGAAGGAATCAGCTAGCTAAGCCATAAGAGTAAACTCTCTTTGTCTCATCATCGTAGCTAAGTGTTAAAACAGATTTAGGACACTCTCATAATCCATAGGACTGAAAAAACTCAGAAAACCCAAAAATATTTCAGATTGGTATTCAAATCAATCAATGGTGGTGGACCATGAAACATTTTACCTTCTAAAGTTAAAAATTTCCACCTGGTGACTCCACAATCCTAAATAGACCTAAAGACTCCACTGGGAAACCCATTACTATCATAACCTCATACAAACTCAGTTAAGAAAACTTTAAGGATTAAAGTTTCCTTGCCAAAGATCAGTTAGCCTACTAAAGATTGTCATATTTGGTTAAAATTTTCTTATTAGTGGGTCTAAAACACAACATTGTGGCTTCTAGAAGGGTCCATACTAGAGCCGATCCTAACCCAAATCTCATGAGATAGTTGATAATCCTGAAAGAATCCTTAGGAAATCTCCTAAGGCCAAAACTTCAACTATTGTTAGGTCATTCCATAGAGCTAATTCTGTCCCTGAAAACCTTGCAACTCTACAAGATTCACAAGTTGACTTAAGAAACCCATTCAAAACTAGGTCACTTGAGGATATAGATCAGATAGATTTTGAGCCTTCACCTTCATCCCAATATAGAAGTGAACATCCTGGTAGCAGAGAAACTACTCCACCTTATTTGCATTTCCTTCATAATTTTGGTTTCTCTCATCCTAAATTTGCTCAACAATCTCTTGCTAGTCCATCCACTTCTATTATCCACACATCCACTGTTCAAACCACACCAATTCATCAACCCTCTCCCATTCTACATTCTCCACCTGTAAACCCCCCAATTTTCCCACAACCTCCTATCATGGCAACATGGTATGCCCCTCTAGTCATTCCTTTACCTTTAGTCAATCTGCCACAAGAATATCAGTCAAAGATACCATTGTATGATGCCAGTGGTGCTACTACTGCTTCACAACATGTGGACAAGATGAATGACTACTTTGATAGAAATGAGATTGATGATGAAACTGTCGAACTTAGGTTATTTGCTCAAAGCTTGGGGGGGAAGTAAGAAAATGGTTCAAAGGCTTAACCCCTAATAGTATTAATGACCTCCAAGTCTTTCATCAATTATTCTTAAACAAGTGGGAAGTTAGGAAAAACCCTCTCCAAATACTTTCAGATTACAATAAACTCAAAAGAAACACTGGGGAAAGTGTTCAAAATTATTGCACTAGATTCAATAGTGTGTATAATGCCCTACCCCCAGAATTGAAACCTCCACAAGGATCAGCCTTGAACAAGTTTCCCGAAGGATTTGATCTTGAAATGGCCTATCAACTAAGAGAAAGATACCCTTTGACTCTAGAAGACATGCAAAAGGGAGCTCTTGCTGTGGAAGTGAATTTGATGGAGAAAAGAGCAAGGATGAGGAATGAAAAGAAAGTATCATTTAGGGAGGAATCTACACCCTCCACATCTAGCTCTAAAATGGAAAGAACGATGGAGGAAATGATGAAGAAGATGAGCATACTTGAGAGAGCACAAGCTAGAGAAAACCAATCAGCTCCCCAAAACAAAAATCAATCTCAAAATCAAAATCAGAATTTCAGGAGAAATCAACCTCAAAACAGACCAAGAGACCCTGATCAAGAGATTATTCTTCCTTTTCATCAAAACTATGTAAGTGAGGTTGAAGAAACAATTGAACAAACATAGGAAGATGATATAAACATGCTGGGAGTAGACACTGATTCTTTTAATGTTCCTAACAACAGGAAACAAGGTTTATATACACCCTATGATGATGGAAGAATGGAAGATGAAAGTTATTATCAAGAGGTGGAAAATGTCATCATAGAGACTCCAAAATAATATGACCTTAGGAGTAAAAAGAATTAGGAAGCTCCCAAGAACAAAACCTCTAAAAATTCTGCAAAAAACAGCCCTGTGAATAAACCCAAAGTTACAAAACAAAAAGATAAAACAGTGGCTGTAAATTTTGATCAAAACAAAGAGAAAGGCACTCAAATGAATGAAAAACGGAGTGCAGACCTTAGCAACATTAGTACTTTAGCTAGTACTCCTGTTAAAACAATTTTGACCAATGTAAATAGAGGAAATCAGCAAGCTGATTTTGCTGATAGAATGGTGATTAATAAGGCTAAAACAAACATTGTAAAAAATAGATGCCTTTTAGTTTGGAACAAGAAATTTCCAAGATCAAAATCTCTGTTCCCCTCACTGAATTAGTCACCCAAGATGTATATAGATCACAAATTTTGAAAGACTTCAACATAGAAGAAAATAATGACACTGTCAACCTTAATGATGACCAACCAGAGCTCTTATTTGGTCCTAAGATTGAAGGAAGATACCAAGAAGGACCAGTTCCTCCTTTTTATGTTAGTTTGAAAATTCATGACAAAATTTTACACAATGCCATGCATGATTCAGGGGCCTCTCATAACTTAACGTCCAAAGTAGTAATGGAGAGTCTAGGCTTTGAAATCACCAGACCATACAAATATCTATACTCCTTTGACTCCAGTAGAGTGAAATGTTTAGGTTTGATCAAAGACCTTTGTGTAAACTTAGCTCAAATTCCAGCCAAGTGTTTAGTAATGGATATTGTAGTGGCTAATATACCCCCTAAGTATGGTATGTTGTTATCAAGATCATGGGGAGCTAAGTTACAAGGAACAATGCAAATGGACATGACATATGCTACCATCCTTTTTTTTAATCAAACCAAAAGACTTGGGAATCTCACATGCAATACATGGTTAGTAGCCAAGAGAGACCAGAAAACTCTCCTATTTATTCCGTGCATACAAGACTTGACTCATTTATTCTCTTCAATCATGAAACATATAATGAGCAGGAAACTTTAACTGACTTAGTGGCCACTTCTCACTGTAACATAGTGGCAGACACAGAAAAAGAGGAAGACAAGACAAAAGTATCAAAACAGTTTGCCAAAACAGAAAATCACAACAAACTAATCACATGCCTAGAGCTACAAAACAGTCATCCATTTTTTATCCACCTTGAGAGTCAAGAGAGGAGTCCTCAACATAATGAAGAACATGAGGAACTAAACCAATTTCAACATAGTGCTGACTTACAAGAGAAATCTAAAAGCACACAAGATGAAGAGGAGGATACTAGTCAAACTAGTAATTCTGAAAACAATCCTCTTTGGAGTATGAATTTTAATGGGTCTTGCACTAGAAATAATGCCGGAGCAGGCATATGGATACACAACCCTGAAAAAAATCATTCTGAAGGGCATTCCTACAGGTTAAACTTTCAATGTACCGGTAACATAGCTAAGTACGAAGCCCTCCTTTTAGGCCTACACTTATTGAAGAAATTAGGGGCCAAAAGGATAAAAGTCCAGGGGGATTCAGAGTTGATTATTAGGAAAGTGAATGGGGAATATAGTGCCAAACACCACAGACTTAGAGCCTATAGAAATGATGTTATGGACTTATTGAAAACATTTTATGATTTCCAACTTACCTTTGTCCCAAGAAATCAAAATTTCCTTGCCAATGGTTTAGCCTTTGCTGCTAGAACTTGTCTAACACCTTATGAAACCAAACAATGCACCACCCAAATCAAATTTAGACCAGCTGTCCCAGACAATGAAAAATACTGGCAAGTGTTTGATGGAGATAAATAAATAGAAGACTTCCTACAGTCCATAAATGAATTTGAACCACCAAGTTCAGATTCAGAGTATGAAAATGACTGTCCTATTGAAGAAAATCTACTTGATGAAGAAGTAAAGTCTCTAGAGATTATTGATATAAATCTGTTAGCTAATAAACTTGAACATGCCACAGAAATTAGTGCAGATTTAGAAAAAGAAGACTTAGAAATGCTGCAATCTAACACTCAAAGCTTGCCAAAAGGACTGGTCCCATTAGAAGAATTGTTTGATTTCAATGATGTTGCTAAAAAACCAAAACTGGAACCTGTTGAAACTGAAGTAGAAGAGTGTAACATAGGCAGTGAACAAAAACCAAAAATGGTTAAACTGTCTAAAACATTGCCAGCTCACATCAAACTGAAATATATTGAGTTATTTAAGGAATTTTCTGATGTATTTGCATGGAGCTATGAGGATCTAAAATTCTATGACACAGAGATAATTCAGCATAAGATACCCCTCAAGGAAAACCAGAAGCCCTATAGACAAAAATTGCACATAATCAACCCTGTTCAATTAACCTTGGTTGAGAAAGAAATTAAGAAAATGTTTGATGCTGGAATTATAGTCCCTATTAGATATTCAGATTGGGTGTCTAATCTTGTGTCAGTTAGGAAAAAGACAGGAGAAATAAGGCTTTGTATTGATTTTAGGAACTTAAACAGAGCCTCATTAAAGGACAACTACCCTTTACCCAAGATGGATCACATTTTACAAAAGGTAGTTGGTTCTAAAATGATTTCTTTATTAGATGGCTTCTCAGGTTACAATCAAATTCTGATACATCCTGATGATCAACTCAAAACAACCTTTACTACACCTTGGGGTACTTTCATGTATGTGAAAATTCCCTTTGGTTTAATGAATACTGGTGCGACATTTCAGAGAGCCATGGATATTGCATTCTCAGAAGAATTATGTTTCTTCATCATTATTTACCTTGATGATATCACTGTTTTTTCCAAAACAGATGAAGAACACCTAGAACACTTGAGAAAAGTCTTTGAGAAATGCATAAAATATGGGTTATCTTTAAATCCAAAGAAAAAAATGTTTGGTCTCCAAGAAGGAAAACTACTTGGATACATCATATCAAAAGAGGGGAAAAAGATAGACCCAAAGAGGATTGATGGTATATTGCAAATCAACCATCCTAGAAATATCAAGGAACTTCAATATTTCATTGGGAAGATTAATTTCTTGAGAAGATTCATACCCAATCTAGCTGAACTCCTTAGAAACATAACAAACATGCTGAAAAAGGAACAAGGAGTTAAATGGACCTTAGAAACAAAGAAATTATTTGAACTGGTAAAACAAGCATTAACCAAAACACCAGTTCTCATTAGTCCTGATTTTACAAAAGTTTTTTTCATTTTTTCATTTGCATCAGAACACACAGTGGCTGCTGTCCTATTACAGAAAAACTTGAAAGGACAAAAGCAGCCAATTTCATTCTTTAGTAAGGCATTAAGATATGCACCTCTGAAGTACAATATCGTGGAAAAACAAGCCTTTACCTTAGTCAAAGCCTTAAAAGGCTTTAGAGTTTACATTTCACATTCCCACATAATTGCATTTGTGCCAAATTCAGTTGTAAAAGAAATTTTAACCCAGGATCCAGATGGCAAAAGAGGAAATTGGATTGTTGTGATACTTGAATATGATTTAGAAATCAAGCCCACTTAGCTCATAAAAGGCCAAGGACTAGCAAGATTAATGGCTGAGTCTAATTTTGAAGCTCTTGATATAAACATGTTAGAGGCATTAGATGAACATGAGGAGTTGTCAACTCCCATTATTGAAGATCATTTTCTGTTTTCATGTTGGTATGCTGATATTTTATATGTTTTGCTCAATTTGAATACACCTCCCAGTTTGTCTAAAACGAAGGCAAAATTTTTAAAGTTGAAAGCTGTTAATTATTGCATTTTGGATAAATGCCTATATTGTAAAAATGCTAGTGGATTATTGCTTAAATGTTTGCCTGAGAATGATGCAGATAATATCAAGCATGAATTACATGAAGGAGAATGTGGAGGCCACCTATATTGGAAGACTACTGCCAATAAAATCCTTAGAGGTGGTTACTATTGACCCACCCTCTTTCAAGATGTCCACAAAATGATTATTACCTGTCACAAATGTCAACTCTTCAAAGGCAAAAGAAAACTGCTTCCCTTACCCTTGCATCCAATCACTGTTGAAGCTCATTTTCAACAGTGGGGTCTAGACTTCATTGGGGAAATCCATCCAGCCTCATCTACCCAACATAGATGGATCCTCACTGCAACAGACTATTTTACCAAATGGATAGAAACCATCCCTTCTAGGCAAGCCACTGACTCTGTTATCATAAAATTCCTTGAAAATCATATCCTATCTAGATTTGGCTGTCCTAGAAAGATTATCACTGACAATGCTACTGCATTTGGATCCAAAAAGATGGTTGAATTCTGTCACAAATATCAGATTACATTGGGCCATTCTACTGCTTATTACCCTCAAGGTAATGGGTTGGCAGAATCCTCAAACAAGAGTTTGGTAAATATAATAAAAAAGCTGCTGGAAGACAATAATAAATCATGGCACACAAAGCTAGTATATGCATTATTGGTTGACAGATTAACACTTAAGAAATCAATTGGAATGTCACCCTACTCTGCAGGAAGTGAATGGAATTGAACTCTTTGGAGGTCCTGTCAATGGCAGGATGCTCAAACATTATTTTTCCTAACTGTACCAGTTTGAAGCTTTTTTTTATTTTTTCCTCATTGTAAATATCATAGCCATCATTGCATTCAAAGTTAAAAAAAGAAAGAAAAAAATACAAAAACAATGGAAGATAGAAAAGAGGGCAGAATGAAAATAAGAAAGGTACAACCCCATACCAAAAAAGAGAAATAAAATCTGAAAGTGTGCAAGCTCAAATGCCACTCCTAAAAACACACCTCTAGTTAGTCATACAACCTAATCATGACTAATTAGTTTTTCAATTTACTGCTGATAGGTTAGTGAATTAGATCAGCCAAACAAATCAATCTTGGCTTATCAGTAAGGTAGATTAGGATAAACAAATGAAGGTTCAAACAAGCTCAAAATTTGAACCTATGAATCTCAAAAGAAGAATGACTCTAATTAGATCAAATCTTGAGCCAAAGATAGAAAACAAACTGGTTCTAATATGCCCAAAAATTGAACCATGAAAGAATGAAAGACAACTCAAACAAATTCAAAACAGAGCTGAAGAATAATGGAGGATGTTTTTGACTTTCAGATCTTAAGCCTTCACTCTCTTGTTTTAAATTTTCTGCAAATTTTAGTCTATGTGTAGCTTGTTTTTATGCCATAGATCAACAAGAAGTTAGACTGTTTAATCCTGGCTTGGCTGTTTTTAAATTTCTGTTTTAGAATTTAGAGAATAAAAGTCTGTCAGACAGACAGTACTTAGGTAGAGAACTTATGAACTCAATTGTTTAATCTGAGTTCATGGAGAAATAAGTGTAGACTTAGACTAGTTTTATGTTTTCAATAAAAGAATAAAATGTCGATGAAAGAGTTGCTAGTCTAAATGCACTCTGAAAGAAGAAAAAATGTTAGGATCATTAGGAATGGGTAGGTAGAGAAGTTGTTTGGATAGAATTCCATTGTTTCAAATTGTTTCAAAGATTGCTAGATCAAAGAAGATCAACAAAAGAAAGAAAGGTTGCTGCCCAATGGATTAAGGCACTGGTTTACTGAAAAGCCAGAGATCAATTGTCTGAAGATTCTTGAAATCTTCAGGAAGATGCCATCCCCATGTGGAGCCACTGTTAGCCACCTATAAAAATTTTGCCATATCAAATGGTGGTTAAATCTCTTTTAGCCTTTAAAAAGAAATTCATGACCAAATTGTTAGTTCTTAAAGTCTTATGAAGATCTTTACCCTTTGAGTTAATCTTCACTGTTGTTTCCCTCTTTATCTTAAAGAACCTACTGTTTGCCAAGAGAAAGACTGCTTAAAATCCCCTTTTCCCATCATTTTCACTCCTTTAACTCATAAATAAATCCCATTTTTATTCTTATTTTCCTTCATAAAATCCCTCCATAAACCTTCATTTTAACCTTCAAAATCATCAGACTCCCCTTTAATACCTTATATCTCCCCTTTATTTGGTTTTAAAATCCTCCCTTTAGCCTATCGGAACCCTCAGTTTGGCTTAAAAACCCTGTTTTTGGCCTAAAAACACTCATTTTACATTATATAGGTCTTAAGCCCCCAAGGGCTTATTTCCTTTAGCCCCTCTGTCTCATGCGACCTTAAGCCCCGCAACCGGGCGCTAAAGTCCTTGAACCCTCGTCCAAATCCCTTTTTTACTTATATTTCACCTTCTCGACATATAAAATTTTAAACAGATCTGGACTGTTGATCTAGATCAACGGCCATCGGGCCATCCTTCCCTCCGCTATTCACTCACCACGCTTTCCTCCATTCAAATGAACCCGCCTCTTTATTAAATCTTGATCGTTCGTTTCGGAGATCCAACAATCGGGATTTAAACCGATCTCACCATTGATTCGCTGCGCGCCAAGGTAGAACACTTCATCCCCGACCCCATTATCATTTCAACCCGTGCATCTTTCGGTTCATCGTGCTCTACCTACACCGTCTGATCTCCCGACGATCATCCGATGGCCGAAAACTCATATCGCGTAATTTTTTGGACCTCCCCGCAGTGCACAAGTTCCACGCGATATGAGCGATTTTCAAAAGACACGCGCCAACTGATGTGTGGAATCACGTTGTTTTTGTGAATACCACCTACCCCCCCAGAGCCCGTGCGAAAACCATTAATGGTTTTCTGCCAAACCGCTGGCCTCCGCAATGTTATTTTCCCTTTTGATCCCAACCGTCGATCTCTGAGATTGATCCAGATTTATGCAAGAACGCAGCAGAATAAACATATAACCATAAATAAAAAGATGCAGTGGAAATAACACTTCATTTCATTAATATCAAAGAACTGAAATTTGCTTACAGACATAATGGGAATAAAACTAGCTAGGGCGCTGGTAGTTATCTCTGAGAAGAGATGTGGCGACTATCGGCCTCTGAATTGAGTTACAATGAGGCTCGAGGGCCTATTTATTATTTAGAAACAATGGGAAATCCTAAACAGGCAAAACCCTAACCCTAGGAGATGAAGCGCCAAAACTATGGGCCCCGTTTGGGTAAATTGGTGTTTCAACTTCCCAGGGGCGTAACTTTGGCATACAATCTCTGTTTGACACGTACCATACCTCGTTAGAAAGATCTATTCAAGGACTACAAATTTTGAATGACCAATATTACTCTCCATTTTCCCAAAAAAAGTCGTTTAGTGCCTCAAAACGGCTCCGGAAGTTCAGGACCCGAAAAACTGCTAAAAATAGTAAGTTGTACCGAAATTGAAAAACTGAAAGAGACAAAGGTGGGGCCCCAAATGGAATAGGTGGGTGACCACCAATATCCACTTGGATCATTCCTCCCCCCTTAGGAAGCAATGGTCCCCATTGCGTTAAGTTTCTCCATGAGATGAGAAAATTTCTGCTGAACTTGGTCCCCGGTGAACCACTTTCCTTGGTGCAGGAGTTGGCCAACTTTGACAACCTGATACAGTTGGATCTTCTGTTGGCGAGTGTTCTTGATTTTCATGTCCATGATACAATCCGTGGTGGCCTGTTCCATGCAGTCTGGGTTTAACTCTGTTGGTGTGAGTTGTTTTGCAATGTCATAGGTGTCCAGTAGAGGTGGGAAGTAATTACGAAGGCGGTCCACATTGAATACTGGGTGCAGACCAAGGAATGGTGGAATATTGAGCTCGAAGGCATTGTTCCCTACAGCCTTGGTGATGGTGTATGGCTTGTATCGGAGTAGGCAAAGCTTGCGGTGGGGTCCAGTGAGGCGCTCCTTCTGCAAATGTATCCATACTTTGTCGCCCACCTTGAAGTTGTGTGGCACCCAGTGTCGATCATGGCGTTGCTTGTACTTAGCATTGGCTCTGTCCAATATGTCATGAACCTGTTGGTGGATGTGTTGAATGTGATCAATGAAACTATTTTCTTTGTCGACTTCAGACTGGACATGAGTCGAATCGGCATGAGTAGCCGCAAATGGCATGGCTATGTCAATGGGACATAGTGGTTGGAATCCCAAGCCCACCTGAAAGGGGCTATGGCCGATTGAACTATGGAGAGCCCGATTATAACTATGTTGTACATAGGGGAGACTCTCGTCCCATGTGCGTGGATGCTTTGAATTGTACATGCATGTGTACAATCATTCTGTTGACGACCTCTGTCTAGCCATATGTTTGGGGATGGAAAGCTGTGGACTTGGTGAGCTTGGTGTCCAGCATTGACCAGAGGTTGGACTAAAATGTTCTAAGGAACCTGCTATCTCGATTTGATATGATAGATTGTGGGATCCCAAAGTGAGCCCACACTAGTTCAAAGAAGAGTTTAGCAGTGGCTTCTGCTGTGATATTCTTCTTGCAAGCCGCCATAATGGCCATCTTCGAGAATTTGTCGATGATCACGAAAACACAGTCATTTCCATGCTTAGTAGAAGGCAGGCCCGACATGTAATCCATGGAGATGGATTCCTAAGTTCGACTAGGGGTAGGTAGTGGAGTATATAGGCCTTGCTTCTTGATAGTCGGTTTGGCAATGGCACAGGCAGTGCAGGATCTGATGTGCTTCTCGACATCCTTTCGAAGGTTCAGCCAATAGAAATACTTCTGCAGTACAGCTACTGTTTTCTCAACCCTGAAATGCCCAACGACTCGACTGTAGTGTGCTTCCCATATCACCTTGGCACGCTCGCTTGAAGGAACACAAAGGTGTCCCAGGTGACATAAAAGTGCATCTTGGAGGTGAAATTTTGGAACAAGCGTACCCCCCAAGAGTGCCTTGTAAGTGTGGCCGAATTCCGAGTCGCTCTCATAGAGAAGCAGCCAATCAGAAGTCTCGTGCCCACAAGAGTTGAGAACGGTGGTGAGCGCCACGGTCGATGGTCGACTGAGGTAGTCTACAACGTTATTGGTGCTACCCTTCTTGTACTTGATGTTCAAATGAAACTGCTGTAGATATGTGGACCACTTATGATGGCGATCGTTCTGCAAATTCCCTTGTGTCTATATGAATTGCAGGGGTCGGTGGTCTGTGTGGATGATTGTTTCCTTCCCTAAAATGTAATGCTTCCATTGTCGACAAGCTTGCACAATGGAATACATTTCTTTGTCATAAGTGGGATACTTGCAAACTGTGTCAGACAATGTATCACTGTGATATTCCACTAGATGTCCCTATTGAGTAAGAACTGCCCCAATAGCATAGTCAGAGGCAAGTCTGGTAATGTGAGCACTGGGGAAGAACAGAGGCAATTTTTCAATTTTATGAACGCCTTCTGTTGAGGTTCCGACCAAAAGAATTTTTGTCTCGCTCCTCCCTTGGTGACTTGACTCAAGGGCCAAGTGATATGAGAGAATCCCAACACGAACCTATGGTAGAAATTAGCAAGACCCAGAAAGCTGCGAAACTCTGTTATAGTGGTTGGGGCTGGGCAATCCCGAATGACTTGGATCTTGGTTGGATCCACATGCACCCCCTTTCATCAATAATGTATCCCATATATTGAACATGGGTCATGCCAAAAGTGCACTTCTCCAAATTGGCACACAACTTTTGTTGCCGCAGTGTTTGGAGGACTTGTCGGATGTGGTGAAGGTGCTCTTCCCAAGTCTGGCTGAAGATCAAAATGTCATACAAGTACACCACTACAAGTGAGTTGGTGACTGGCCGCAAGATGTCATCCATCATCATCATGAAGGTTACGGGAGCATTCGTCAACCCGAAAGGCACCTTCCTTGGCTTTGAAGGCAGTCTTCCACACATCGGAGGGTTCAATTGGTACCTGGTGATACCCAGAATTCAAGTCGATCTTGCTAAAATATTTTGCACCTTTGAGTTGGTCTAGAAGGTCATCAATCTGTGGGATCGGGTACCTATTCCAGATAATGATCTTGTTCAGCGCCCGATAGTCAATACAGAGTCTCCACGTCTCATCCTTCTTCTGTACCAACACGATTAGGCTCCCACAGGGTGATGAACTTGGTTGGATGTGACCTTTCTATAGCAGCTCTTGAATCTACCTCTTGATTTCATCGTTCTCTATAACAGAGCGCCGATAGATCGGTCCATTGGGTAGCGGCGCACCTGGGGTCAGATCAATCAGGTGCTTGATCTGACAGTGCAGAGGAACCCCTATGGGTGAGGTGAAGATGTCCCCGTATTCGTCCACAAACTTATCCATTTGTTGTTTTCGTGCAGAGGAGCCCTGTCTGGAGGTCGTGGCCACAATCTTCTTCTTTCCCTAGGGGCGGATCATCAGGAAAATGAATTTCCTAGTTTGGGAAATGAGCTTACTGCATTGTTTTGCAGTAACCAAAGAGATAGAGGCAGGAGGTGGTACCTTTGGTATTCTGTACAACTTATTTCCCAAAGTAACAATAATAGCGTGAGGCCGAGACTCATACACAACATGACACTTCCACAAGTATGGTTGTCCTAATAATACATCAAAAACATCAATAGGAGCAACATCACATAATACCTCATCCATGAAGGGCTTGATGCTATAGGGAAGGCGGCACTGCTGGCTGACGCGGAGATCTCGTCCTTGGTGAATCCACCCGATGGTGTATGGATGTGGGTGAGATGTGGTCAACAAGCCCAACCGCTTCATGACATCTGCTGAAATGAGGTTCTTTTGGCTCCCATTGTTGACAATGAACCATACTGGGAGCCCTTTAGCCACATCTGGGAGTGGAAGAGACATTCCTAGTCCTCTGGATCTTTCGGTTCCTCCTTCTGGATCTTTGTAGTGGCAACAGTGGCATTGGGTTCTGCATCAATAATCTGTTTCC
Organism: Pinus albicaulis; assembly: GCA_034641835.2. Taxonomy (NCBI): domain Eukaryota; kingdom Viridiplantae; phylum Streptophyta; class Pinopsida; order Pinales; family Pinaceae; genus Pinus; species Pinus albicaulis. The sequence continues at coordinate 1,950,348,894 of CM076578.1, forward strand.
CTTTGTCATTCCCCTTGTCAGGTTATGATTCAGAGTCGGAGCATGCGTCTGACTCAGAAGCCCTCATCTTTTCCACCAACGACTGCTTGGCCCGACACTCACTTGTGTTGTGAGTGGAGTTCTCGTGGAACTCACACCACTTTCCCGTGTCCTTCTTTGGCTTTGCGGTGTTGTTCTTTGCTTGTGGCTTCAACAGGTTGTCTTGAGTTGCCATGCCTTGGCTCTGTCCTTTGTTCTACGGTTTGGGAGCACCCTTCCCTTGCTTTTGATTCGTAGATCCAAAGTCTCGCTTCTTCTGCTTGAATTTCTGCTCAATCTTGGTAGCATACTGGTATGCCGTACCAAAAGAGGAGATGTTGAGGAAATCCATTTCCTCCTGAATGTATTTGTGCAGACAACTGCGATACTTTAGCACCAAATGTTTCTCTGAATCTTTGATACCCAACTTGGTTTGCAGTGTATGGAACATATTCGTTAGCTCATGCACATCTTGATCCCTTTGTTGTCACAGTGTGGTTCATTGTATGTACTTGTCCTCCTAGCTCCTCACAGGATAGTATTGTTCCTTGATGGCGTCTCGAAAATAATTCCAAGTGGGTACAGTCGAGAATAGAGAGGGTTTTGTCTCGTCCTTTTTCTGACAGCGGGTTTCCCACCAGTCCTTGACATGGGGGGCAGCTTTGAGGAGTGCAAAAATAGTCTTCTCCCTGTCGGAAAAGTCATGAACCGAGAAATATCCTTCTAATAGATTCAACCATCTATCTATGGCATATGAATCTATTTGACCCTCAAATATGGGAATGCCAAAATTTACTTGTACCTTAAAAGGAGTCGCACCTCCAGAGTGGCCGTTGGATGTAGATGCGCCGACAGTGGGCAGCTGTTTAAGGATCTGGGAAAAGTTATCCATCATTGCGTTCCTTTGTTTTTTGAGGGCGACCTCGAGCAATATTTTGATAAGATCTCCTGCTCCCTCATCTTTTTTTTCGTCCCCCATGGGTGTCTGTCGGGGTTTGCGAGGCTGATCTTGCAAAGGTTCCACTAGATCGAGCCCTAACTCCTTATACCCCGACCTCGTTGGGGACATGCAAAGAAAGATCGAGAAAAAGCAAACCGCTCTGATATCAATGATCCAGATTTATGCAGGAACACAATAGAATAAACATATAACCATAAATACAAATATGCAGCGGAAATAATACTTTATTTCATTAATATCAAATAACTGAAATTTGCTTACAGATAGAATGAAAATAAAACTAGCTAGGGCGCTGGTAGCTATCTCTGAGAAGAGATGTGGTGGCTATCGAACTTTGAACTGAGTTACAATGAGGCTCGAGGGCCTATTTATTATTTAGAAACAATGGGAAATCCTAAACAGCCAAACCCTAACCCTAGGAGATGAAGCGCCAAAACTATGGGCCCCGTTTGGGTAAATTGGTGTTTCAACTTCCCAGGGGCGTAACTTTGGCATACGATCTCCGTTTGATGCGTACTATACCTCATTAGAAAGATCTATTCGAGGACTAAAAACTTTGAATGAGCTCTTTGTTTTCCCAAAAAACGTCGTTTAGGGCCTCAAAACGGCTCCGAAAGTTCAGGACCCGAAAAAACTGCTAAAAATTGTAAGTTGTGCCGGAACTGAAAAAATGAAAGAGACAATGGTGGGGCCCCAAGTGGAATAGCTGGGTGACCACCAATATCCACCTGGATCAGGGATCGAATGGCTCTTATTATATCGTAACCCCATGCATTTGTCATCCATCTAATCTCTCAAATGACCCCACCGATTAATCTCAACCGTTGATTATTCTAATCCAATGGCTCCGATTCTCCCTCGCACCCAAAACCTCCAAAGCAGTTTAAACCTATTTTTCGCAGGATTTATATAATTTTTGTGTTTGTGCAGGTTATATGGGGTTTTCCCACTATTTTAAAAATAACACAATAGCCAAGAATGACGATTCCTAACCTTCGGTATAGGAAGGGATCCAAGGAGTTCTTCATCAAAACAAACACCTCCACCTGTGTAACCCTTATGCGCGCCTACAAACAGCAAAAACAGTAAACATCAATTAAATAAAGGGTATCAGATTGAAGAATTAGATATTTTAAACAGAGTTTAAAGGGATTGAGGCAGAAAACTCAGGAATCAAAGGCCTAATCCACAGATAAAGACAGTGTTAAAGAACAAAGACCATAAGATAAAGATAAAGGCTAATTAAGCCTAAACAAAGACCAAAAGCAAATTAAGAGTGTTTTAAGGAAAAACAAAGAGATATATCAGTCCAAAAGGCCTCCACTGCCGCATCAGAGGTCATTTATCCTCTTCAGCTACCAAAGAGCCACCTCCAGCTTTCATAAATCAAAAGAAGACAGAGTTATTGCCCAGTTAGTGATATTTTTCCTAAAGACAGCCAGAGTTACTACCAACCTACCTGAAGGAGTTTAAAGTCAACAAAATCTTCCAAATAGCTTAATACTTAATGAAAACCAATTAATACATGAAAAATATCACAGCTCTCTTATGTTTGAGCCTTTCAAAGACAGAGAAGCATTAAAACTTGTATTAATTGAACTAGAGATCTTATTTTTCATCCCACCTCCTCTTTCTTCTATAAATACTTCTGAAGAAGATGAGATATTGTTGGTTGTTGGATGTTGATGTAATACTTGCTGCTCGAAACTTTCTGCATGTAAATAGTTCACAGAGGCTGTTGAAGCTCTATTTGTAATCAAAGAAGTTAGGCTGAGAAGAGGAATTGTTGCTGTACTGAAACATTGGACTTGAAGTGTGTAACTGGATTGACATCAATATACAAGCTGATTCATGGGATCCTGGTCTATACCATTGGTGATGTGCCTCTCATTGTACTTGTTTTCATTCTTATATTTTCCATAAAATTGTTCATTTTTCTCTAATAAAGAACAACAAATATAGAGCTAGGATTTACTGTTAAAGGTACCCTACTCTCACTGATAAGCTTTATCTTTATGTTTTCCTCCTTTTTGTATTTAATGATGATTTAATACAGTCTAAAACAGTCAAGGAATGTTGGTGTGCCCATGTATTACTGTATAAACTTTAAACATTGTTCTTGAATGATGGTTTCATTACATGCTAAGTAGAGTTGGACTAGGAAATTTTATGGTTTGCCCTGTCTTCTAGTTATTTCTCCAAAGGTTGTTTGAAAGTTTCCCTAAGTGTATGCAAAAAGCAGGATAGTTTCAAAGTACTTACTTGATATTAAGCTACACTTTGTTTGCTTATATGTTTTCATCCTTTCTGAAAGTAGTCATGTGGATTACTGGATTGTTTGTCTGATAAGTTGGCTTTAGTACAATTTTGTCCAAATAAGTCTATGGTTAGCCCTGTCCTTTGGTTTACTTAAAAACAATTACTTAAAAGGCTTTTCTTGTTTGGAAAGTTGATAAATCCTTGTTGAAATCATTGTTTTTTTCCACCTTCACAACACTTTAATGTTCCATCCCATCATTTAATATAAAAGATCCTTTGTTATAGATGACTTGCCCCATGGAACACTCTTGAAACTATTGTGCAATTAAAACCTTTTGTGACTCCATAGCCCAATGGATTAAGTGCAGTTTCAGACCTATCCTATCAGCTGAACCTTGTTTTGAGTATTTACACCTTCACCCATTTGAAACCCTTTCATTTTCAGGACTTTCCACTCAATTAAAGATCATGCCCAACCAACCAAACAAACCAAAAAACCCTTGTTCTTGATAACTAGCCTTATATCACACTAAAAACCTTAAAGATAAATCAATCTTTGCACTTATAGAGAGATCCATCTCTGAATTCAAGAGGGCTAGATCCTAGAATCCCAAAGTGGTTCATATGTAGGCTCTGCAGCTTTGTATTTGCCAATCTTGCAAACTACAGAGACCCTAACAACAACTACAGATTATTTTATTATGGGTGGAAGAAATTTCATTAAAGGTAGCCAACTCTGAGAATATTATTGAATTCATTGATCAATTTATCATAACTAGGTTTGGTTTACCTACTGCTTTAATGTTCGATAATTCATCTTGTTTCTCAAAAGCTACTATGATATAATTTTCAATCAAAAGAAGTTTTAAACTTAAGTACTCTACAAATTATTATCCGCAAGGAAATGGTTTAGCATAATCCACAAATGAAAACCTTATTAGAATCGTCAAATGAACGGTTGATCAAAACCAACGAAATTGACACAAGTCATTAACATTTTCTCTTTAGGCAGATTGAATAACTGAGAAGGCCTCCATTGGCACTTCTCCATTTAATCTTGTTTATGGAAAATAAGTTGTTCTTCCTACCAATGTACTTATTCCTTCTCTTGCATTAGTTCAATTTATTGATGAATCTCCTTTTTCTTCCTTGCAAGTAAGACACTTTCAAATTCTTAAGCTTGAAGAAGAAAGAGAAAAAGTTAAAGTAACTCATGCACATCATCAACTAATAGCAAAAGCTTCATTTGATTCAACTTCTGTCACTCCAAAAAAATTTCAGATCAATGATCTAGTATTGAAATGGGACAAAGCACATGAGGAAAAGGGTAAACACACCAAATTTCAAAGACTGTGGTTAGGTCCATTTCAAATCATTGAGGAAATAGGGCCATCAAAATTTGTATTGCAAGATCTATCGGGAAAAAGAGATTCTTTGCCTATTAATGGGTAGATTTTAAGGAAATACTTTTCATAGGAGGTAACCCCTTCTATTCCATATATATAATTGTCTTTTATTTTCCTTAGGAAAATAAAAGTTGCGTAGTATTGATTTTTGGATTTTCAAGTAAATATCTTAGAAAATATTTTTGATTTATTGCTAATAGAAATAAGAAATGTTATGGAAACAAGCGAAAGATTCGAAAATCAAATAGATTCTATTTTACTAAAAGATGCAATTTCACTAAAGTTATTTGTTCTCTGATGAACTCTCATCTTTATAAAGCATGTTTATTATGTTGCCAGTCAAGAAAATAATCCTTAACATAGTAAAGACTCTTTTATGGAGAAGCAATCTTAAAACTCAAAAATTATCATCCAAAATCCTCAAAAGGACCAATGATTCACCTCATCCAAGAAAAATGATCAATTTTTAGAAAGAAATTCAAAAAATGATGCTAAAAATCTTAGAAGATAATAAGTCTCATCAAGAGCTTGTTTACCATGTTCATAGGGAAATAGTTGAACTGACATTACCAATACTGCCTACCAAAACATGGTAATGACTTGTGTTAGTATGAATCTTTCGTCCTAAAAGATCACTTTAGCTACGCATAAAAAATAGCCCTAACATCGATTATGGCTGCAAAATATCTTTAAGTCTGCTGCACAAATCCAGATCTAAGCACAAAAGACATTAAGCAGATAAAATATAATATGGCTCCATGCATCCAATAGACAAGACAAGAATAATGTATTTAAAAGAATTTTATATTATATTAAAGAATGGGGCACCTGAGAGGAAAAAAAGAAAGGTGTTTTTCGGTTCTCCTCAATGGGATGGGTTCTTGAAAGTCCTCAGTGTTTCAGATTTAAAATTCCTCTCTCTTATTGGTGTGGAAAACCTAGACAAACAGAGAACTCAATGGGAGCTCACAAAGCAAAAAAGGGAAAAATGGTGACCAAGAGTAGATCCAAAGTGATCTAATGCAATGGAGGTGACTAATGAATGGGGAAAACCCTTCTATTTATAACAAAATATTGGGGTGTTCTAGAACTCGGTGCATGAATAAAATATTATTAATCAAATTCTAGAATCACCCTTTAGGAATATTTTATTATATTTGTTGGAGGAAAAAGGTCTTTTGACTTGGGTCAATTCCTTTATTTATAAACAATAAATAAATAAATGATTTATTTATTATTTTAGGGAGATGGTGGGAATATAATTAAATAAATAATGTTTTATTTAATTATTTAAAAATGATTTAGTCAAATTTAACTAGGAATATTATTAAATAATGATTTGAATAACTTATTCCTAAGAAATAATTTATTAAATAATGATTTATTTAATTAATTTCCTTGTTTTGGGTTAAATATGACCAGGAAATATGGACAAATGTTATTTTACATGGTGAAAGCAATTTTACTTAGGGTAAAATTGGTCTTACATGGTGTACTTGAGTTCATCTAATGATAATGGGTTAGATGACCAAAAAAATGGTGTAACAGATTGCCCCCCAACGTACGAGTGTTAAGAGCAAATCGTATGACCGAAGTACGTTGTAAGAACTCAATCAATAGGCATCGAGAGGGAAGTGAGAGAGAAATATAAGGTAGTCTAATGTGCTAAAGGACTAGACCCGGAGGAGACGAGACTTACAGGTGCAACAAGTCTCTAGGTGATGAAGTGGTACCAGTGTTAAAGGCGGCGGGGGAGGCATACCTATGCCTGCCGAGACAAAATTACAAAGAATAAGGCGCTCGGAAAACCATGGAACGCAATAATGAAGCATGTGCTGGCCTAAACATGAGCCAGATAAATAAAATGATGAATCCCACATACATGCGATGCCTAGAATAACCTTCAAGACTTATACAAGAAGATTTTAGTACATGAGATACAAATACACCCAAATGCCCCCTACACACGGGGAAGGGCTCGCAACATCTGACTGGTACATGCAAATCGAAGAGGTGCTGCGAGCCGTTGGGGTCGATCTCATCAAATGAGAGGAGCTGCATCAAGGGCGGAAATGAAGAAGTCATTCGGGCATGTGGGGGGCTACCTGCAGGGCTACCCCCTCATGAGGGTTGAGACATCTCACACACGCCTAGGAATCACCAATAGCTGCTACTGCATCACTGGACCATCAAGTGTATAGACCACAATCATGCTAAGAAGAGCTCAAACCAAGTTACACTGCCCCCTAGACCTGGCTTCTGGAGTAAATGAGCTGTGTCGACAGAAGTAGGTCCGCCATAGGTGAGGCAACAAGGGAACCCCAACTAAGGCACGAGGGAAAATAGTAGAGCGACTAACATATAGACACTAATGAGGATGATGGAATGAGGGATAGGGAGGAGCGTTTGGACGACTTCCCTTGTTAGAGCATAACGGGCATGAATGGCTTGGCAGCGACTAACGCAATATCAGGAAGGATAGGGGACAAGGGTACTGAAGGCCATTATGGGTGACACGAGAGGGACCAAGCAAGAAAGGATGGAGGACTATAGCAGGGTACAAAGGGACGTGGAATGGACTCCATGAATGCGATGATGACTCGACTCAGATGCTCTAAACAAGGGCGACTCGATGGTGCTGCCTCATAGTAAGGGTCCAATGGGGGACCATAAAAGCATGAGTACAATAGGGCAGCTCATGACAAAAATCAACACGAACGAAGACGAGTAAGGAGGCAAAGTGGTGCCCCAAGTACAAGTGTTGTAAGTGAAGAAATTCGATTTTGAGAAGAGGTGAATAGACCCTTCATGGGCAAAATGTGTCGTGGTGAAGTATCAAAACATGGAAAACTGAAAAATACCCATTTGAGTGCTTGGTGAGAGCTTTCCAACGGTGCAGAAAGTGTGTTAAATGGGGCTACGGTTTGGTCGCAATGGTCGAAAGAAAAAAATAGGGGTTTTCTTCTAATAAGGCGTTTTCCCTCCAAAATCATTCATTTTCTTGTGTAGCTGTGGTGAATGTGGAGAGGAGAGGAGGCCCTAAATCTTGCGGCGATCGTAGCGGACAAACTGACCGTTGGAATCGTGATCCGTTAGTTGCAGGTAAGAGGCCTAATCCTACTCTTTGTTTTTGATGGATTCAAATTGCAGATTAGGGTTTTAAATCTTAGTAACTGGCCCTACTTCAGCATTACGGTCGGGTCGCACTTTTTGGGGCAAAAACTGCGACTTGGGACGCAGGTTTTGGCCTGAAAAGTGCGACCTGGCCCAGGATTTTCCCAACAAGTGCGACCTATTAGATGTGTGAGGTTTCAGTGCTATTATGGGCTGAGATTCAGTTTTGGTGTAAATTAATGCAGGTTTGCTGATCTGTAGACTGAAAAAATGATGGTTTTGTGCAGATATGGCAGATATATGGATCAAGTGGAGAGAGAGAGACTTAGGTACATTACGAACGGAAATCCAAGCGGATCAGGGTGTCCGTCGTGCACTAGCTAGGTATGGGGTTCTGAAATTTTTGGAGAACCCTTTGATGAGGGCTAGAGAGCCCTTGTTGACCCGGATTATCAGTTATTGGGATCTAGATCATGAGGCGTTTATAGTACAGGGGCACAAAATCGAGCTGACGGTCCAGGATCTGTATTTCTTGACTGGTCTCCCACCATTAGGGATGGTGGGAAATACGCAGCCAGTGTTACCACGGGGGCGTAACATTATGGAGTTTGTTGAGCAACATTGTCGACCAGGTGTCCGAGTCAAAGGGACTCGGATATCCATTGGGGATCTAGAGAGGTTGGAGACCCGGGGAGTGGCTGCAGCAGTGTTGCGGATCTTTGGCAACCAGGCGTTCCATCACATCACTAGAGGGCAGATGATGATTTTAGAGAGTGTGTTGGGGGGGACCTACTACGGGTGGGCCTAGATGATGTTGGTGTCGGTGAAATGACAGTTGTCGCTATGCAAGCGGCAAGTGAATCATGATTGTGCCTATGGGAAGGTTTTGTGCTCTTTCTTCTTTGAGAAGATCCCGACCTTGCGACCTTGTATACAGTTACCTGATGGAGGTCCGAGAGAGCCTCGGATGCGTCGATGGGGACGATTATTGTGTAGAGGAGGGGGAGGGGCAGTTGGACGGGTGTTCCGACCAGAGTTATTTGCCCATTGGGATCAGATGCCATTATACATAGATGACTATCCCTATAGTGGGATGAGTTATTGGGGAGATCCGGACTTGTCTCTTCCGCCTGGTCGAGTGTGGGGGCCCGATGGTAAGTGACAAGCAACTAATCTGGTATGTTCATTTTAGAGTTTGTGACTAGTATTCATGGTAATAATCTTTATATTTTTGGGAATTCAGATATAGCTCTGGTAAAATCGGCCGGATATATGGGACGACCGACAGCAGTAGGAGCTACAGGTGCAAGTGGATCAAGGACAACACAGAACAAGGATATGGTCGCTTTGTTGGAGGACATCCGTCGTAGATGTGAGGGGTTGCTGACCGGTGTGTCGGAGCATGGTTGGCAGGATTTAGATGACCAGTACATAGATTTATGTATTGGGTTACCCTCGGATTGGCGAGGTATCGTGCGACGCATGGCGATGGCCGGTCAGACTGTGCGTGATCTACGAGCTGCGGGAGCAGAGCCGTTGGCTCGGGATCCTCCAGAGAGTGATTAGATGGAGGGCAGGTGGTGCCCCCCAACGTTTATGTAGGGGCAAGTGGTGCCCCCCATTTTGTAGTTTTGTTTTTTGTACCATGCTATGGGCATGTCATATGTTTCAAAGCAGATGGACTCTAAAAACACATGTTATATGATATATATGATTTATGTACATTTTTTTGATGATGTGAAATGTTATTGTCTTGTGTGTGATAAATGCCAGTCTAGAACATGATTTGCGATTTGATCTACGTAGTGATTTTGACGTCGAGGGACATGGTTGAAAGTAATGAATCTAAATTCATGTATCAAAAGTTTCACTTGTAAATATTGTCTAAACAGGATAGGGTTATGCACACGATATACACCATTAAGTTGTAAGACAAGAAGCAGGGAATCTAAATGAACATGCATATGGAGGATGTGATGAGAGAGGGCATCAGCTAAGAGGCCATGTACTGCATCATATTCGGCCTGATTATTGGTGGCATTACCAATGCAGATCCCATTTGCAAGAACTAGGGTATGTAAGGGGGTGAAGATGGCCCATGCTACTAAAGCAAGATTCGCGGAATAGCGACTTGCCCCATCGGCATAGCCAAGATAATGTGTGGAGGAGAGGGCCGATGTAACAGTATCGCAAGAAGAGAAATGGGAGGGATGAGAAAAAGGATGGAAGCGTGAGTAGGGGATAAACATCCACTGACGGCTATGGTAGGGAGCAGTCTGGGTAGGAAGTCTAGGACTCATAGATCGACGAGAGGGAGATGAATGAGAGCTATGGGATGAAGAGCGGGAACTCAGGTTGCGAAGAACATCGAAGATACAGATGGGATGATCATGATTATGGGAGGAAATGGAAGGGTCAAGGAGACCATACAACGCTGCAAAGCTACCTAAATAATCAGTATGGGAAGAGAGGCGCAGATACGAGTCATCACGGGGAATGATAGAAGAACAGGTAAAAAGATGGTCAAAACATGAAGAACTCGAGAATGTCTCTGAAGGAGGATCGAGGAGAACAGATGGAGTGGATTCAGAGGGAATGTACTCCGAGGGTCGTGCGGATGATGATAGGTATAGGAGGGGAGCAGCAGGTTCCGAAATTTCAACATCAGGGGGAGGAATGTCAATGGTAGTAGGGGGATCCTCGAGTAGACCTGACGCATATTGAGTAAGGATGGGAGAAGAGGATTGATTTTGCTCAACTTCGTACTCGCGAATGACCTCTAAAGAGGCTCGGTAATGCATGAGGTGAGGAAAATGGTGAGAGTAATGGCCATGGACACCACACAGAGCACAGGGTTTGTTTGTGCGAAGATTCCTTGGGTTCTTGGCTGCAGATGAGGAAGAAACAGAGGTTTCAGGGACCATAGATATAGGGAACGCGACTTTAACCATGGGTTGGATATGGAGCAACTCAGGACAAGTATGGGTGGGATGACCGATACCATCACACAAGGAACAAGGCTTGGCGGGTGGGGGAGGGGTAGGGTCAGGTGCGGTGGCCTTGTCTTTGGATGCCCCCTTTCGAGTTTTTCTTTTCTTGCCTGTAGTTGTCGCAATGTGGGGAGGGTCCCGCGGAGGGGCTAGGGGCATTGTAGCGGTGGAAGGAGCGAAGGGGATCGGTTGCACTGGTGTCACAACTATGTATGGTTTGGGGTGGCCTGGTGGGTTCTCGACTGGAGGAGTAAGGTACCATACTGGAATTCCCAAGGTTAAATTAGGTAGGGAAAGGGTGGCCATGACGGGGACCGAATAGACGCCAAGGGGGGGACCAAGGAAAGGTATCTGATCGGCGGGGTAATGACCAGGAGGGACGACTCCCATATGGTGAAGACCTAAGGGAACCGACTCAGGAGGGTAGGGAGGTTCCTGAGTGTGAGGTGGATGGGAAGGTCCAGGCGAAAAAGGCTCGGTCGACTGAAGCGAAGGGCTAGGAGCAGGATGCGGTGGGCGAGATTGAGGTTGCTGACCGGCCGGAGCAGGCTGTGGAAGGCCAGCCTGAGACAGTTTCATCATGCAAACATTCGCTAAGTTGGGGTTAGAGACAGGAGGAGGGGGAGGACCATGAAAAGTTCCAAGCAAAGAAGATTCTTTGTAGACGCCAGGGGAAACACTGGTCAAAGAATCAACAGTTGGTTTATTGGTGACAGTAGAGATGGTGGACTCAGGGGAGGTCTGAGATTATGGTTCATGGTAGGTCAATTGGTCAATGGTGACAATCTTGCCATTATGAGGAAATAACATCTTGTGGTGGACTGCGGATGGGACGACATACATGGCATAGGTGTAACTACGCCCCAAAAGAATGTTGTAGTCAAGAGGGGCGTTGATAACTTCAACATCGACACAAACAATCTTGCCTACAAGGGTGATAGGACAATTACGGAATAGGCCAATGGGCTGGGAGGCATGGCCATCCCACGCACGAAAGGTGATTGTGGAAGGGGCTAGCTCAGGGGATCCGAGTTGTTTCCAAACCGAAGCAGACATTACACAGGTAGATGCCCCCTCATCAATAATACACCGAGCGACATTGGCATTTTGGATTTTGAATGGGATTTGGAAAGCAACCGAAGGAGGAAGAGGGGGATGGTCTGACTGACGGACGTCGAAAACAATCAATTGGTCATCGGCAAGATCTACAACACCCACAACAGATAGGTAGAATTTCGTCATAATGGGCCCTTAGGAGTCTTGGGATGACCATTGGCTTTGGGCGGAGGGATTTGCAAGGGACCATTGGGTGTCGACAGAGGCTTTATAGGACCTGAAGATTGAGACTCGGAGACAGACGGAATGAGAGGCGTGGAATATTGACGGGATCAAGTTTGAAGGTTAAGGTCGACGGTGAGAGGTGGGTCAAAGGCCATCATGAGAATCTGGTAATCAGAGGAACCAGAAGGGGAAGGTTTAGTGGTTACCGGGGCATGAGGTGGTTGAGTGGCCATGAATCCTTGTTGAGGGAAAGGATCGGTAAACACAACGAGTTGACAAGTAGCTGGAGTGGGAGGGATAGTAGGGGAGGAGTGTTGTCCCTGCACAATGGCCTAAGACTCCCACATCTGCAGCATTTGTGGTAATAAGGGACAATCGTGAGTGTAGTGACCATAAACACCGCAACATGAACAAGGGCTGAGAGCCCCATGGCTGGTTGCCAGTGGGAGAGTCAATACTGGAGGGATTGGATCCACGATTACCAGAAGCGGATTGATTTAATTTTCTCTTTATTTGAAAAGGAATAAAATTAGTTACCCCCTGTTGTGCAAATACTTGCCCTGGAGGGGGTAGTAAGTGCGGTTGCGGGGGTGGAGAAGGCAAAGGAGTGGGAGGTCCAAATGCTGGAGGAGTTGGGACACCAGGTTGTGGATACGGATAAGGGGTAGGATGGGTAGCATTGAGGTAAGCAGGAGGGTGGGCAAAAGGAGGAGGCATGCCGTAGCCTGGATACATGCTACCTGGAGGGGAAAAAGTGTCGGATGGTCTGGCCCCTCCTGGAGGGAAACCATAGCCTGGAAGAGGTTGGGCAGAGGTATGTGACAAGGCTCCAACGATACCATCAGCAGAGTGAGATGCCCCCGAGGCATTATGGCCACCGGGCTTGGGGAGGTCAGGAAGGACGGTATAAACATAACCAGATTGGGCATAGATAAGGTCATATTTCAAGGCTATTTGGAAGACAGATTCTTCGGTTTGGGGAAAATGGGATGCGACATCTTTGCCAATGGGAGGTAAGAGGGAGCGAAGGAACTAGTCCATGTAAACCCGATCTTCAAAGGGGGGGGGGGGGGGTGCGACATAGGCTCCGTCTTCGTCGCCATTCCTGGAAATGAGCGGAAAGGCGGGTCGAAGAGGATTGATGAAAAGAAGTTAAGAGTTTAGTACCAGTGTCGTATCTGAGAGGGAGCTAGAAATAAGATAAAAAGGCTTGGGCAATGGTCGCTAAGGTGGTATGGGAAGAGGTGGCTTGATCAACATACCATTTAGAAGCTTCGCCGATAAGCGTGCATTGGAACAATCGAAGACGGATGAACTCATCGGTGATGGAATTGGAGGAATACCACATGTGGAAAGATCAAATATGTTTAGAGGGATCTTCACTAGCAAGGCCTTTGAACTTGGGAATGTTGGAGGGGAGCTTGGTTGGCATAGCAGGCCAACTGACATCGTGGCGGATAGGATTGTTAATCAGCTGATTGAAATCGGGGAGACTGAGGCCGGCCATATAAGGGAGAAAAAGGGCAGTCGAGGTAGGTCCCGTAGTGGTTCCACTATAAACAGACCCAGCAGTAGAACTGGGGTTGTTGCTAGTAGTAGGCCTTGAAGTAGACATGGCGAAAGTAACAGGGGGAGAACTAGGAGTAGGGGGAGAACCCGAACAATCAGAAGAAGAGTTAGAGTGCGGACTCGGGGGAAGACTTATTCGATGACGACGGGAAGGAGGAAGTCGACCAACCGGAAATTGAGGGTGAAGGCCAAGAAGTCTCTTGGACAAACGCCTTGGAGGCGCAATGATGACGGGAAGAAGAAAACCGACAGGGGTAGGGAGGGGTAAAATCAAGTGAGATCAATGTCGAAACAAGGGCAGAGAGGTACAGTGTCAATTTATTTTAAAGGCTTTTCCATGCGGTGTTAACCAGGCTCTTCTTCACTTAGGGTCAGTGTGTGGCGTGCGTTAATTTTAATTGTTTAAACCCAGACGTTTTGAGAGTAAAAGAAAAAGTGTGCTATGTAACTGAAAATAAATCTGTAGTAAACAAGACTAAAAGAACAGAAAATTAAAACTACCAATGCATCAATCTAACCCAAGAGGGCAGGTCTCTCAAAACTAGTCTATAAGAGGGAAAAAACTAAGCAAAGCACGCTAAAAAGAGGCCAATAGATCTAAGGTTAGGAGGGACAGGGATCTAAAGGAGAACTCTGCTGAAAAGAGGTGCAGAGAACAACAAAGAGGCAGAGGCAAGGTTGCTGCTAAAAAAAAGGAGATCAACTAAAAATAGAAGGGACAAGGAGGCAGCCCTAGAAATGAACCCAAACAAAACTATATGAGGTGATTTGAAAGGGAGAAGAGCTGATCTAAAGGGATCTGAAAATGAGGTATCAGATCTGGAAGCAAAAAGGCTGAAACTCTGGAAATTCAGACGTCTAAAACAACAAAAAATCTCCCACAAAAGTGGAGGGTACTAGAGCCCTAAGGGGTAATATTCCCACTTAGATGAGTGAAACATATCAGAAACAGGTCTAAACGGGCGGAGACAGAGGCTGGAAAACCCTGACAGAAGCTTCAGACAAACCCATAAAAAGTGCTGGAAAATTGCAGAAAAAAGTGCAGGTCGCAGGTTCTGACCTGTTTTCAGTCCAGGTCGCAGATTTGGGGCAGAAAAGTGCGACCTCAAGGCCAAGTCACACTTTTTGGGCCGATAAGTGCAACTTGCAGATCCGGCTCTCTCGGCGGCAGATTTCAGAAAAATTTGTCGTCTCAGCTGCAGCTGATGTCTGTCACCTGCGCAATAAGGCCAGAAACACACGGAAGTTAAAAATTTGACTGTTTGAGGGTTTTTAGAGGTGGAAAGCACCATAAAAAGAGGAAAAATAGAAAATGGAAGAGAAACCCTAGGGTTTGAAACAGCTGGATATGCAGGAATATATGAAATGACAACGGTTGCAAAAGAAAACCTGTGTGGAGTCGCCAATTGTTCGTATGAATATTTCGTCGTAAAATATCACTTTAGCTATGCATAAAAAATAGCCCTAACATCGATTATGGCTGCAAAATATCTTTAAGTCTGCTGCAAAAATCTAGATCTAAGCACAAAAGACATTAAGCAGATAAAATATAATATGGCTCCATGCATCCAATAGACAAGACAAGAACAATGTATTTAAAAGAATTTTATATTATATTAAAGAATGGGGCACCTGAGAGGAAAACAAGAAAGGTGTTTTCTGGTTCTCCTCAATGGGATGGGTTCTTGAAAGTCCTCAGTGTTTCAGATATAAAATTCCTCTCTCTTATTGGTGTGGAAAACCCAGACAAACAGAGAACTCAATGGGAGCTCACAAAGCAAAAAATGGAAAAATGGTGACCAAGAGTAGATCTAGAGTGATCTAATGCAATGGAGGTGACTAATGAATGGGGAAAACCCTTCTATTTATAACAAAATATTGGGGTGTTCTAGAACTCGATGCATGAATAAAATATTATTAATCGAATTCTAGAATCACCCTTTAGGAATATTTTATTATATTTGTTGGAGGGAAAAGGATTTTTGACTTGGGTCAATTCCTTTATTTATAAACAATAAATAAATAAATGATTTATTTATTATTTTAGGGAGATGGTGGGAATATAATTAAATAAATAATGATTTATTTAATTATTTAAAAATGATTTAGTCAAATTTAACTAGGAATATTATTAAATAATGATTTGAATAACTTATTCTTAAGAAATAATTAAATAAATAATGATTTATTTAATTAATTTCCTTGTTTTGGGTTAAATATGACTAGGAAATATGGACAAATGTTATTTTACATGGTGAAAGCAATTTTACTTAGGGTAAAATTGGTCTTACATGGTGTACTTGAGTTCATCTAATGATAATGGTTTAGATGACCAAAAAAATGGTGTAACAACTTGAGATTATATTAAGAGGAAAAGGGGCTTCATCAAGAGCCAACTTGCTTAGTTTAATTACAACCAGTGAATGGAATTGTGAATATTTGGTTACCAAGCCAAGACAATGGCTTTTAAGTAAATAAAAGTACAATAGAAAAATATCTACAAAAAAGAAAACAAGTTCCAAAAGAGATAAAGTATATAATGTTGGAATTTTTTTTTGAAGATTGTAAGAAAGGCTGGATGGGACAATGAATCATTGTTGGGTATAAGGTAACCTTGCCAAAAGCTTAAATTTCCTATTGCATAAGAGGCTCTACCTGTGATAAAAGAATAGATATTTATAAAGCTAATCTGAAAGAGCCACCTGCTTCATCTTTTTTAACTGAGTAAAGACTGATATAGATACGAATACTTTTATTTTTAAAGAGGAATTCTTATGAATTATAATTAAGAGAAATTTTATTGCTTAGTGAGATATTATTTATTGAAATTCATTCCTCCAACTATTTTAATTTCGAAAAAGTTTTTAGAAATTTCAAAAAACTAATTAGAGATAGTTGGTTCTCCCAAGTGAATTGCCAATTGTTGTACTATAAAACACCCCGCATTTATTTTCACTAAATGGGGACGCTTTAAAATAAATAGGAAATTTATTTGTTTGATTTTTTCTTAGCCTAAGTCTTAAAATTTTAGGAAATAAAGTTATTTCCCATTTCACTTGATTTCTTAATGCTCATCACAAATCGCATAGCTTACAAGCCTAACAACTTAAAACATATTAAGTGTTGTGAGCTGCGATATGAGCTAAACCTTTTTCGAGTCATATAAAACTCCAGTTACAAAATCTTTAAACATAGCTTTAAAAATAAAATCGCATCGTGCCTTTTAAAAACGATCAACTTATGACAGTTCGGTAACGGTTGCGATGACTCAGACCCGACGAATTGATAAAGAAACAATCATAAAACTTCAAAATGTCTGATAAATCACATCGGCGTGATTCCATATCACACTTCGCATTCACAACAAAAAACCAAATGCAAGTTTTATTAGCGAATTGAAATTATGATCTATGATTTACCCAGATCGCATTTCACGAAATTCATCGGTAACGGAAAACATAACTAATAAAAATATTTTTAAGTTGTGATATGTGATATTGATAGTTATTGCTCAAGTGCGTGAAATAATTCATATCTAATCAACTAGATATAAGATCTAACATCTTAAATTGATCGAATAGATATTTCACGTAAAGGTGTGTAAGAGATTTGATTGAAAGAATTATGGGTGATTAACAACATTTAATGGGAGTAAGGTTTGAAAGATTCATATCTACTTCGAGCATGTTTTGAATGATTGAATGTCGGATTTGTGATTATATTGCTTTAAATCTATCCTTCTCTCCATTTACCTCAAATCTAGAGTTCGCTCTGTTCACTTGAATTCAGGAAACCACTTAACGGAGCAAGGATAACAGGGATGAACAAGAAAGGCAAGGAAATTTCACAAGAATAATCTATTGAAGACTCAGATATGTCTGCCTTATTCTCAGATACCACCTGCAACAAGGATTGTGGTAGTTCCTCATGGGAGGCAATGTATCAACCCTTTGAGAATGAACATCCAAGGGTGATAACCAAAGTTACTACAGTGGGCGCATCAGTTTCTTCAGACCCATCTTATTTCGACGTTGCATGCTCATTCCTTCATAAAGTAGCAATGAGGCCAAAGATTCTTCCCTATATAGATATGGTTAAGTGGGCAATTGACCACTTGAACATAGAATATAGGACATTTAAAAATTCAAAGGATGAGAATATCGATTCATTCACGGCAAAAGATGTGAGGACAATGTACCACTTTCCCATCCCACAATATAACTATGACAAAGCTTTTGTCCAAAGTCTTACAAAGAAACATCCAAACCTGATGAAAGTTATAAAGGAATGGAAGGATGACCGAGGCAAGTTGAAACGGGACAAACTCGGTATTTTGTTGGAACGTTGTGTAGATTGTTTGCAAAGCCTGATACTATTATGATTTTTGTAGATTGGGTCCCGTTAATTGACACAATCGTCAATTCTTTAATTATGAATTGGGAAAATATCCTATTTGATAATTTGGCCAGAAGTATAATGGGGTATAGAAGCAAAAGAAGTGTTTCCTCTAGGGAAATACCCCCCTTTTACATGAGTGCCTACGTTATGGATGTAATTTACTTTTGTTCGAGTTTTCCTATCACAGGATGGAAGTGGACGACCCAATACCCCACTCTAATCTACATTTACCACAGAGCCCTTTGGGAGTCAAATTTTCATCTACATTTTTATAATATTTTCCATAGAGTCATACTACCTATGCTCCAGATTATATTTAACGAGAAAGCTCCTAGGATTTCCAGAGAGGCTACTACAAACATTTTTCCCATTTCTAGATGGTTTGCAAAATAAAGTTTCACCTATGTCAGAGTTTTCGGGAGTTATGCTTCTCCCCACGTCCTGCCATATCATATTCCTGACAACCTGCTTGCTAGAGAGACTGCTTACCAACTTGTGGTAAATGGTATTTCGAAGAAACTCAAAGATGCCAAGAAGGCCATTTGGCCTAATTTCCCTTTGCAGTGCAGTAATTTCACTTTTTGATATTGGTCATACCTTCAAGGAAGTTTCAAATGATAATTTATTGAATTTGGCTATAATGCCAAAGCGACCATATGACCCCAATGATGTGATTAAGAATTTCACCTTAGAGCTGAAAGTGAAGCCTTTTTTTGAAAGAGATCGATAGATTTAATGATTTCTTTCAAGGTATTGAAAAGTTTACATATGTACTAAAGATTGCATCGAGACAGCTCAATCAAGATGACTTTGAAGCCTTCCAAGCATACAGAAACAAGAGACTAGAAAGGATTCCTTTGGATTTATTAATTATTGAAGATGTCAACAGACCGACTCCAAGTATTAGCTTAGATAATGAAGCTAAAGACATGTTTGTAGATGAGTCAGGGAAATCAGAACATCAATCTCAGAATTCAGATCATTTTGATAATGAATCCGAAAACAGATATGAGAGCCCAGAAAAAGTAATTGATAAAGTAATCAAAGAGATTGAAATGCAAGATAAAGGAGGAATT
Organism: Pinus albicaulis; assembly: GCA_034641835.2. Classification (NCBI taxonomy): domain Eukaryota; kingdom Viridiplantae; phylum Streptophyta; class Pinopsida; order Pinales; family Pinaceae; genus Pinus; species Pinus albicaulis. The sequence continues at coordinate 1,950,367,966 of CM076578.1, forward strand.
AATGGAATTGAATCATCTTCCCAAGAAATTCAGCACAACCAAAATACACTTGATAAGGCAGAAAAAGCTCAACCAAAGGATTTGAAGAATGAATGGGAAAATTTTTCCAAGGAATTGTAAATGTCACAACCAAATCCTAATATTGATCAATCTACCAGTTTTCAGATGCCAAAACATTCTTAGAAATTTGTGGAAGATGCTACTCCACTACAATAGGCACCTAAAACTCATGATCGAGAGATCATTATGGCCTATCCTACTGAGCAGATAGTTTTACAAATTGAATAAATTCCTTCACTGGATGTCTTTTATAGTCCTAGTTGTTGGCGATGAAACAGGTCTCGCGGGCAAGACCCAGGTTCGGGGATTGGGCCTATTAGCCCCCTATAAATTCCTTGACAAGCAATGCAAGGGGGCCAATTTGTTTTATGAGCCTTCAAGGAATTCATTTCTCTTGAAAACACATCATCCTTGAAGCCTTTGTGTGTCCACTGCCTTTGTAAAGATCCAAAATGCTGTATCCATCCAAAAAGTCTCACTGATTGCAAAAAATTGTGCTCCAAAAGGCCAACATTTTCCCTTTATATCCCTGTAGAACGCTCCATTTTAACCCTTTTTCCCCCTTGTCAAAATTCCCCTCTTACCCTCTAAATCCTCCCAAAATCCCCTATAAATCCTACACATACCCCTTGTTTGGCCTATTTTCCCCTATTTTCCTTCTATCGCTACCCTTTATTGGCCTCAGAATGCACTAAAAATGGGCCAAGAACCATATTCTCCATATATATGGGTTTTAGCACCTTTCGGCCCTAGCCCCAGAACCGTTTTCCCCCACATGACCTAGTGCCAAGACCAGGCGCCAAGGCGGAAGGCGCTCATCACAAATGTATATCGGGAGCGTTTCTAGCCGTTGATCTGGATAGATCGGACGGTAATCATGGATCAGCGCCGTGCCCATGGTCCCCACAGCGTCCACCGTTCAACCCTTTCACTGCCCCGATCACGTATCCATTGTTTGTTAGCCCGTCGATCCGACGGTCCGTATTTCACCCGCCCGGTGGTCTCCGCACTGCACACTATTCAAAAATCGCCGGTTTCTATCGCACCGCCATTGGAGGGTGGGTAGTATTTTTATTTTTCGGAGCGATTCCACTCACCGCTCGACACTTGGCTCCGCGCACTGTTCATAAACCACCCTGCATCGCGCATTATCGTTCGTCCACAGATCCAGCGTGATATTGTTGTATGCCATCCGATCTGTGGCCAGCCATTTGACGGTGATCACGCCATGAAGTTGCATGGGCGATAACCAAGGCAAACGCGACCCCTGGCCCACTGTCCATCGCCCCCCGATGCATTTTCAGCCGTCGATCTCCTCCTGAGATTGGACGGTCCATATTTAACGACTATCCCACCTTTGACCGGGTCCCGCCACATCACCATTCCACGTGTTTTTTCACATTTTCCTCCATCTGTCCCTTATATATTGCATTCAAAGGTCAAATTTCGATTATTTGCATTTAAACTTGCCACAGACCGCTAGCTTTCGCCAGACCATCCTCCATGGTTTCTCTGCATTTTCCGCCGTCACCCTGCACTGTTCCGCCATTTTACCAGACCGCACGACCATTTTCATCATCCCAGCTGCATCCACCCTTCCCTACATGGTTTTCTTAACATGTTTTCATGTTTTTCAGGTTTACGGGTGGCGAAAAACTGCCATGTTTCAGTCTCTGTTACAGTGACAGAGAACACAGGAAAGGACCATTTTCAGGAGCTGAAATTATGGAAAAAGGCTTGGGAAGGTGCTACAACATGACCTTCATTAAAGAATCGGGTTAAAACTTTGTCAAACTTCTCCAGAGCCATTAAAGCACAAATTTCGCAGTCAGAGGAAAATGTGGAAGCGACAAAGAGTATCAGTGGGAAAACAGAGCGTTTAGGGCCTGTAATTGCAGATTCTGAGCCTTAATCTGATAATTTAAAGGCAGAGTACCAGATCAAAGACATCATGGATCACACGGAAGGCCTAGTGCGCAGAAAACAATACTATCAGGGTTTCACATCAGCATATTGTTCTTTCCATAAAGGACGAAGTGCCCATACTATCTCCATTCTATACCGTGTTCCTAAGAAAATTCCATCCCTGACAACAGTCCTACACTATCAGAAACATTTGTTACACGGTATGGCAGACCCTAGCATCATTATTCTACCTTTTTTAATTCACCAGAGTGCTACAACAAGTACATCAAATACATACTTGGAGTAAATTTGCAGCCTGACGAAGATCACTCTTTCATCCAAAGAGTACCAGAGATAAATGCTCAGAATTTAAAACAGAACGAGGCCTCGGCTCTCTTCCTCTTCTGAGTTTTAATGCTGCATTTAGTTTTCCATCTACCTTCTCTACTCCATTTGAGCTATAAATTTCATGAAGAAACTCATTGTAAGGTTATTGATCGGTTATCAGAGAAATTACAAGCTGTTTCTTTTGAGACATAGTCTCTGTGTAAAGTTGTAAGATAGGCTGAAGAAGATGTTTTTAGAATGAATATCCAGCTATTGGTAATGTTGTACTTGACTGGTGTTTCTCTTTAATATGACAAGCACATTTCTTTGGATCCTGATCTAAAGCAGCGATGATGTTTTTCTATCTCTGTGTTTGTCTTTAACTTGCAGTTCATTTCATTTCATTTCTACTGGCTCGCATCATAAATATGGCATAGGATTTACCCTTGTTAGGTACCCTATTTTTCTGCTATCCTTGCCTTCAATATTTTCTACTAAATGTGTTATCTAAGGGTTTATTTCTGTTAATTTAACCAGTGTAGTGGATGTCATTGCCTGCTAGCTGATGTATGAATTAAGGAATCTGTTCTTAGATGTTCTTGTTAGGATTTAATTGAATGAATTGGGAACACTAGGAGGTCTAGAACTCTCTTTATATCTCACTAGGTTCCTTTTCGATTAATTGAACCCTTCTAAGATCCCTCAAGCTGGAGGCCGAAGCATTGAGAGTTCAAAGTCTCTCTCTGATCTCAGGTCTTTAACTTGGTGTTCTAAATCTTTAATGTTTCCTTGTCTGAAGAGTTAGCCTTCAGGTTTTGGATCACAGGTTGTTCAATGGCATGTCCTGTCCCTGGATATGATTTCTGAAGGTCACCTTGGAGGTTTCCTTTCTTTCACCTTCTCTCTTACCATTTCATGCCACACTATCATCTTTAAGATCCAATGCTTTAGATGACTAGCCCAACTGAAAGCCTGCATATTGAATAGCAAGTAAACCCTTTCCTGACTCCATTTCCCAATGGTCTTTATGTTCTATGAAAACATCCCTCCTTTGCCTAAAATCCTCTTTGCTCACCCTTGTCTTATATTGAACCTTCTTTCCTGATTCCCAACAACCAAACATACATCAAACAAACAAACCCTGAGCCTTATAACTAGCCTAACATCTTAACTTTGAGCTTCAAAGACATAAAACCTTTACTTATATAGAGAGATCCCTCTCTGGACCCAGGAGGGCTAGATCCAGAGGTCTGAAAGTGGTTATGATGTTGTCTCATCTTTTGGTCTTGCCAATCTGGCCAAAACATGGGAACCCCAACAGGGCCAACAAGGAGTTTGCTGTAGTCTAGCACCACGCTTACATTTTCACCTTACTCCGAAGAGCGAAGAGTCTCACCCAAGGTGTGCCGTGACCACATGAAGGAGGGGAACAAATCGGGATCGATGAATGGATCTGCAACTCGAAGCCAACACAGAATCATACACATGCATAATATTATATGTAGAAGATCTTCTCATAACACCATGCAGACACTAAGCAAATAAAATTTTAAAGTACTACGGACATCATGCAACACATTCAAGTCATACGGTACGACAACAACCTTCAGATATATTAATAACCATTCAGCGGATCAAGAGTTACATTGCTCGACAGGATGAGCTTCCAAATCCCATTACATAGATCCCGCAGGACTGAGAGAAATATTGCAGCAACTACAGAATGACAGAGACACAGGAAATACAAGAATGTCGTGCCCAGAACAAAGCCCTCCTATGGCATCTGCTCTCCAGCCTTGTTCTACTCTAACCTCTCCGCTCTCTCTATATCTGTGTATCCCTCTTTCTGCTGGGTGACGACCTATTTGTTCACCTGCCAGCGCAAATGTTGGTTTCTCTTATGTTCTTATTTAGCTTCTTTTGGCTTTTTCCTGTTGCACATGAGTTCCACTATCTATCCTTTGCCGCCTCTTCTCTTCGTCTACACTTGTCTGCGCCAACCTCGTCATTCATCTCTTGCTCCTCCACAACCTCGACAACTCCGTTGCCTACCGTTGTTGCGCCTACCACGGGCCGATCCGCAACCCAAAATCTTTCCTCATGCAAAATTCAAAACAAGGACCCCAGCAGGCCCTGACCACAGTCTCTTGAATCGTCTCGAGTCAATTGCAAATCACTGTCTCCACCTCCATAGCTCCGCCTGACCCTGTGCCCTGTTCCTACTGCGCACCTTCCCCTTCCTGTCCAAACAAGGGCCCCAACTCCGGGACCCTGTTCAAAGTTGAAGCCTTAAGCTCATGGAAGGTTACTACAGCTTGCTACCATCCCTGCAATAGTGCATCTGTCTCCTCCGTGATCTTGGTGACAGTTTCCTCCTCGACGTTCGCCGGTACAGTGCCAAACACTGTGCTGACTTGGGTCATGGCCTCAGCGGCCAACTGCTACATCGTCCGGGCACTGATCTGCAGGGGCTGAAGAAGCTCTCAAATTTCCTACTTGGCCGCCGTCGACGTTTCTTCTACTTACTGAATCTGGAACTCTAGCGCATCCGCCTGGGCATACAATTGGTCCAACGTCGAGGGGTCTGTGGCATCTTGTATTTCTTTGGAGAGTTGTTGCAACTAGGCCAAAATTGGCTGTCTCTTCACTGTAAGGGCCGTTGAGCATTCCTGTAGACCTTTCAAGAGGTCGTAGGCATCTCTGGCGCAGTACTGAGAACTTCCTGCATCTTGGTTACCTGGCCCTGTTTCTCTGAGATTTGTGCTGTGTAGACCACCGCTGGGTCGGGCAGTGCCGGTCGTGCTGCCAATGCCGCCTTGAGCTCTATATTCTCCTGGTGGAGGTTGGAGTATGCCACCCTGAGGTACATTTCTCACTTTAATACGTCTGTTTCTTGCACATCCGCGGACAACTGATTGTAGTGAGCTGTCACTGTAGGCCATACTTCCGTGAAAACCATGGCCACTTCGTCCATCTGGTTCTGTAGCTGCCCATGTGCCATTTTGAGCTGCTCGCTCTGTTCAGTAAGTGCGATTATCTGCTGCTGCTGTTGCTCACATTTATGTTGTAGCTCGGAGTGGAGCCTTTCTGCCTATTGGGCTGCCCTCTGTATGAAGTGGTACAGCTGAGCCGTTCCCCACGTCTCCATGCTTTCGGCCCCTACAGTACCTTGATCTGGCTGCCGCTCCTGCAGTGGTTGCCCACTGGTAACCGATCTTGTTGATTGCTCGTGTGGTGATTGCGACAGAGTTTGGTGGGGTGCAGAGTCCGCCCTATTTAGGTCCGGTCTCTCCCCTTGATCAGATTGGATGGGCTGCTGGAGCGGGGTAGACTCAGGGAGTGGTCCAGTTGTGTCTGCAACTATTTGTTCCATCTGTGTGAGTAGGTCGGTAAAAGTGGTCTGGGGATCCGTAGCGGGGTTGGCTGGTGGTACCACTTTTGTACCCGAGTCCGCCTCTGTTCCGTGGTCCCCATTGAGTAGGTTCTAGATTACTGGATCTGATACGGTGGCAGATGAGTTGGATGGGGCGGATGAAGTGGTAGGAGGGAGTGGATTGGTACGAGGTGGTGAAATACAGATGTTTATGAAGTCGAAGGGGTTAATGGGAGGGTGAGGTGGAAACCCGCTTGCTTCCCCTGTCTCGGCGATTGGTTCTTCCTAGATGGGTCCCCCTGTGCTCAGTTGCCGGGGTGGATCCTCCTCTGTGAGGTCGACCATCGGACTTGATTCTGTAGTTTTGGCCCTCTTGGCCTTGGGGTGCCGCTATGGGTTTCGTGGACTTACTCTTTCCCCCCAACGGGTTGGCTAATGGGCTTGGTGAACTAAACAATAAATTTGGAATGGGGGTGGTGATGGAGGTCGTGTTTGGAAGCGGGGTGGACTGAGAAACCTGAAATTCAGAAAAAACTGGGAAAGGAGTGGCACTACTTGATATCACTTGGACCACTTCGTTGAAGCTTCGTACCTGTGTATTTAGTTGGTGAATGATTGGGAGGAGCTGCAGGTTAGAGACCCTGTTTTCTGCCTCCGCCACCGATTCGCCTGGCAATTGATGTGATAGAATCTTGTCGAAATTGTATGTGTATAACCCGCTTCGAACTTCCATTGTGACCCCCGGCCACGAACAAAATTCGGTGTGGAAGGCTGCATCATCGATCTGGAATTTCAACGGCCTCATCTGGAATGTATCCTCCAGCACGCAAGTAGGTCGGAGGAACGTGTGCTTATGGCTGACCCCAAACCAGACTTGCTTGCTGTATCTGTCTAGCAGATTTATGGGGATCCTCTGTTGGCTCATCACAACATCAATCATTAAGCCATACCAACTTCGAAAGGCCTCTGCGTTTACCTCCTTGGTGCTACGGTCTCCCGACATATTCCATGGGACAAAATTCATTGCCAGCGGCTGATCCTCCACTATCTCTATCGGCATCATCATGAGGGGGGAATGCCACTTCCAAATGGCTAGCGTGACTATTAGGTATCCATATATGAATCCCGTTGCCCTCTTGTAATTATCCTTACATGTGTCGAACAACTCCTTCAGCAAGAAGGAGCACCAGTTCAGCCTGGTCCCCTGGACGCAGTGCTCCACGATTGAAATGGTGTCTAAGGTACACTCCCTCTTGGTGTAATGCCTCATTGTCTTACTGGAAACGAGGTAGCACGCGAACCTGATTTCAGGCTTGTTGATTAGCTCAATTTTAGCTCCCTTTCCTCCCCTTCGGGTGCCATATTTTGCATAATAATTTGTGTCCACCGACTTCTTCGCTCTTTTGGAGATGGTCTGGAACGCTGAAGAGACGTCCCGACCTTCCTGTGAGAGCCCTGTCAACCTATGAATGTCCTCAGCGTGGATTGGAATTTCTTTTCCCAGCCACAAGGAACTGTTCTGAATTCTACTCAGCAAGAACTTGGTACATTGCATGGTAGCGCCTGTCGTCGCAAAGACTGGCAGGTTCCTCAAATTAAATATTGAGGACTGTTGGATGCCTCAAAACTCAGGAAAAATTCTTGTTGCTGCTCACCCTGCCTCTGTGGTGTAGCTCTCCATGTACACTTGTCGTTTGAGCGCTGGAAACTCAAAAGAATTCGTGAGGTCTGAATCAATCAGGGCTGCACTGTCATACTTCCCGACGAGGGGCTCCATTTTGTGAATCCTACTATCGAGCTCCTATTCTACTACTGCTGGATTGACTTTTGTCATCTTTTTGCGTCGTTGATACACCTGCAAAACAATTCTCGGCCCTTCTCTTGGCTCTCTGCTTCGGGACACCTCTGCTGCTATGGTTCTACTCCAAATTCCTTTGCTCCTTCAGAAATTTCTAACTCTAACTCGGATCTCTCCGGCATTCTCGCACTTTTCTTCATGCAGGCTATGTAATTAACCGGCACGAGTGAGGTTGATGAGACCCCATAAAGAATTAATTCTTGCTAGCATCCTCCACGGCAATAATCGTGTGATCAGTCGCCTGCTGAGGTGTGTTCTGACATCTGTTGACAATGGTATGAGGAAATGGGCGGACACGATGGCTGAGGTTACTTCTAATTATGGAAAAATGATTACTGCAAGGTTACTTCTAATTATGGCAATTTATGTTGCAAATCCTGGCGATCCTACGGACTGACACAAGTACTAAATGAAATGATGGCGACTGACACTTGACATGTTTTCTTATCCTATGGGGATGGCATGCTAGACGCGCCCCTCCCTGACCATAATTGGTTGCGTTGCAGTCCCTGAAACCGAGCGGTTATTGATGACCTATGCATGGAAAAATGACTCTACCTATGCTCATCTCGGGTGCGAGAGAGTTATTCAACTATGCTACTCTACTGACGTCTCTTGGGTGCGAGAGTTATTAACAAAAATGAAAGAACCTTAGTCATGGTAGGGCTTCAGGCGTGCGCCATTCACCTAGCCAGGAAAAATAGTACCATCCAATTGAGCCAACCGAATTGCTCCGGAATCCTTAATGTTGACGATGAAGTAGGGTCCCAACCAGTGCATTTGCAGTTTCCCTGAAAATTTTTGGAACCTACTATCGTATAACAGAACCTTACCACCAACCAAGAATGTTTTTCTCTTAATGTGTCGTTCATGCCACGCCTTCTGCCTGTCTTTCTGTACCTTTTGATGAAACTTGGCAAGGAACCTTGCCTCGTCAAGTTCCTGTAATTCGTGCAGGCATTCCTGTAGTGATTCCTCCTCCGAGAATTTTAGGGAGGTGGTGATCAGAAGGCTCGGTATGGTGAACTAGGCGGGAATCACAGCTTCACGGCCATACACCAACTGGAAAGGTGTTTGATTCGTCAAGCGCTTCACTGTTGTTCGGTAGGCCCACAGTGCGGCTGGCAGACGTTCATCCCAATCATCCTGTTTTGCATTGCAGATCTTTGTCAAGCCTTTTTCGAGGATTTTGTTGAATGCCTCGATAGTGCCATTGGCCTGTGGGTGGTACGGGTTGCTTTTGTGATGTTGTATCATGAAAGTGTCCAACAAAGATTTGATTGTGTCATTAAGGAAGTGTGTACCTTGATCACTGGTTAAGCTCCTAGGGCAGCCAAATCTGCTGATGATGTTTTCAAAGATAAACCGGGCTACTGTCTCTGCCGTAAAATCCCGTACCGCCACTGCTTCAGCCGATTTGGCTAGGTATTCCGTGGCAGTGATGATGTACCGGGCCTTTGAATGCCTGGCTACAGGTGCTATGGGGCCTACAAAGTCGACAACCCACTTCTCGAACGGTTGCAATACGTTCACCGGGTGTAGTATGAGCTCGTCTCTGTGAGAGGGCCTCCCTGTTCTCTGACAAACATCACATTTCTTGAAAAAATATTTACTATCAGCATGGACCGTCAGCCACCATAGTCCAGCTTGTAGCACTTTCCTGGCTATGGGTTTCACCCCCACGTGTCCTCCCACGATCCCGCTATGGCATTCCCACAGAAAGGCTTCATGTTCATGGTCGAGGACCCACCTCCGTATAATCTCGTCAAGTCCCAATTTATATAACTGCCCCACAATCAGTTGGTAGCCAGCGGCGCGGATGACCAGGTGTCGTCTCTGGATCGGGGTATAGTGCTGAGGACACTCCCCTGTGGTGAGGTATGTTGCGATGTCGGCCAAATAATCTGGTATGGATTCTACTCGAAAGAGATCAGCATCGGGCAACTGATCATCTAGAGAGCCCTCATTTTCACCAGTCTCCAACCGGGATAAGTGATCGGGCCCGACATTAAGCCTCTCGGGCTTGATAATCACTTTGAAGGTGAACTCTTGAAAGAGTAGGAGCCATCGGCATATCCATCCTTCAAAAACTGGCTTGCATACTAGGTATTTCAATGTAGAGTGGTCAGTGAAGAATTTGAACTTACCTCCTAGGAGATAGTGGCGAAACTTCTGGAGAAACTACACCATGGCTAGTGCCTCCCTCTCCGTGGTGGTGTAATTCCACTCCGCATTAGATAGCTTGCGACTGGAAAATTACACTGGGTGGCTGACTATCGTCTCCCCTGGTTGCGCTAAGACAGCCCCCAGTGCAATACCGGAAGCATCGATATGCACATGGAACTGCTTGTCCCAATCTGGTGGACCAGAATGGGCGCAGTTGCCAACTTCTCCTTTAAAGTGTCGAGGGCTAATCTACAGTCATCCGTCCACTGGAACACCTATGATTTCCGCAATAACTTTTCCAAAGGAGCAATTATCTTCGCATAATTCCGGATGAACCGCCTGTAATAGCCCATGTGCCCCAGCAGTGACCTCAACTGCTTCACAGTTTCCAGTGCTTCCATGTGGACGATCACTGCCACCTTGGCGGGGTTGACACAGACCCCTTGCCTACACACCACATGTCCTAGGAGTGTTCCGAATAGAACCGCAAAGATGCATTTCTTCAGGTTCAATGAAATTTGCAATTGCCGACATCAATCGAACATTATGCGTAGCAGGGTGGCGTGATCCTTCAGCAAGCTGTAGACTGTCCAGTCGTCCATGTATACTTCTAGGAACTTATGAATATATTCTCAGAAAGCGGCTACAACAATCTTAGAAAACACAGCAGGTGTGTTCTTCAACCCAAACGGCATCACGTGATATGCAAAGGACCCCCACTCTGTTGTGAATGTCGTTTTCCTCTTGTCCTCTTCTGTGATGCGCACTTGATGATATCCTGAGAACCTATCGGTGAAGGAGTATACCTCATATCCTGCAACATTGTCGAGTACTTCATCGCTGAATGGGGTGGGGAATGGATCATGGATGCAGGCGTTGTTCAAACTTCGGTAGTCCACACAGACGTGGATTTGTGATTTGTCTTTCTTATTTCGAATGACGATGGGACTCACCCACTCTGCCTCTTCCACAGGGAAGATTAGGCCTGCCTTCAGCATTTTGTCGATCTCTAGTTTGAATTTCTCCTTTATCCGCGGGTTCAGCCGGTAAGGTCGATGCTTCACTAGCCTAGCGTTTGGCTTCAATATAATCCTCATCTCTCCAAGATCCCCTTTGATCCCTTTTAAATCCGCAACCGATGAAGGGAATAGGTCTTCGTATTCCTAGAGGAGACTAAAAATTTCCTTTGTCATCTCCTCGTCCCAGTAGTCCCCAACTGTAGCTAGCTTGGGTTTTTCCTTCGTGCCGATGTTTAGTTTTTTTTTCTTTAGCGGAAGTAGATGGACTCCTTCGGTGGTTGGCTCTTCATTGATGTTTCGCTCTCCTTCTGTATCTTCAAAGTATAGGTGCCTCAGGTCCTCCAGACTGTCATCTTCTGGCTCGCTGTCAATCCTTTGGCAAACCAACTTGTTTCTGCCATTGGGGTTCACCACCAATGGCCCCGAGTCTGCGCTCTGATCAGGGAAAAATAATATTCGTTTTATGGCCTGTAATGCTTGGGATATCAGGTCTGTCTTCCCCTTAAAGGAGAAGCATTGAAAAAAAATTTCTGCAACCTCCTACCAAGAAATGGTCCCTCTCTTCCTCTCTTCTTCTAAGTACCAGGCATGTGGGATGGTACCCAAGGAGTGGACAAACTGATATACCCACAGCTCCTCCGGGTATCCCACACTTCGTCACTGCTCCTGACAGACTCTCAGATGGTCTTCCGGATCGGAATTTCCTTGGTATCTCTGCTTTCTTCGAGGTCCTTCATACTCCTTAAACTGCGCCCTCAAAGCCGTCGCAATGCAATTCCACCGCGACAGGGAGTTGCGGTGATTTTTCCACCACCTGGCAGAGGTGGATTGAAATGCCACATCCAAGAGTGGTATTCTATTCTCCTCTGGTACCTTGTATTATACCTTTGCAATGAAGGTATTTACTACTTGCATATTGGACAAGGTGGGGTACTCCCTTATCTCAGCCCCAATCCAATGGATTCTTGCAATATTGGCGCATCTCCTTGTGCTGGTCTCATACCCGCCTTGCTGCCAGTCTTCCCAAGTGATTTCAGAGCCCAGCTCCAAGCTCTAGATACTTTGCCAGCTTACGGAGCCGGTCGCTGTCGGGTTAATGTAATCCTCCCTCTTCCCTGCTGTCATCTGATAGAGGTTGTCCAATATTTGAGCATCCTCCCTATTATCTACTGTTTCTGTATATCTCGGACCTTGATATGGGTCGAGCGGCTGAGTGACTCGAACTTCCCCATCTTCAAAAATCATCAGCTCCTTCTTGAGATCAATGATAGCATAGTTTTCAAAAGCCCAGTTGATTCCTAGCAATGCAGGGTATGGATCTTTGTCTCCCATAATATCTATTACCTCAAAGTCTGTGTAGGTCTTTACCCCTGCGATGTCTACCTCAACGTATTTGAGTCTGCCGATTGGCACAATGCAGTACTGGTTTTCCATCCTGATCTGGATCGGTGAATAAGTCAATTGTGGTCGTCCTAGAGCTTCCCAATTTTTTCATGGTAGGATATTGACGTCGCATCCCAAATCGAGCATGGTGTCCCTGATCTAAAATCCCGCAACCTGTGTATCTAACCGAAAATCTTTTCCTGTTCTTCTTTTGTTCTGATTTATGCATTATACATACTGTGGCACTGTTTTCGGGGTGTCCCTCGCTCCTGTGTTCCCATGCAACACGTCCTCGAGGGTATGCTTGCACTGTTCCCGCATTGAAGCATTGTCAACAATTTTGAGGAATAGGTGGAGCCATTCCTCAATCAGGGCCCCCATAGCGCCCTAGTCTTCGGTATCCTTCTTCACAGGTAACTTAATACCTTTGTCTCCCCTAGTTTGGCAAAAGTTTCTATAGCCTCTTGGAAATATTTCTTCTGTATTTCCAGCCTGATCAGTTGTTTCGGGGATGCTGGCCTGATCACCTGCCTTAGATCCTTCTCATGGGCATCCTCCCCATTTTCTTCCCTCCTCGCATAACTATGGCTACATTCGACATGGCCGGAGTCTCCGTCCCTCGAGGTTCTGCATTCACCAGATTCGTGCCTCTCTGCCTTGCTCGTTCCTCCCACTTCTTGATAAGTTCAGGGCAGTCCTCTGTTGCGTGTGCGTTCACGTGGCACTCTGAACATGACGGTCTTCTAAGTAGGGGACATTCATGGGCCACATGTCCCTCCTGATCAAAGTTGTAGCATCTCAGCGGACCCCGTCCGCCTGTACAACCTCCCCTCATACCGCCTCCTCTGCTTCTGGGAGCATCATTCACTCTATAGGAGGGCCGATCTAATCAGTCCACCAATGCACCTAGAGCTCTGCACTGTTTGGTGCTGTGAGTTGTCGAAGCGCAGAACTCACAGTACACATTGTTCGGAACATTGGAGTACTTCTGCAAAATCGGGCACATCCGAGGTTGATGACCCACTATTCGACAGATTTCACAATACTCTGTTACAGCTGGGGTCGGTTGATTTGGGAACCCGATATATGATTGTTGCGGCAGATAGACCCCTTGCGAGTTTATCTGCGCAACTCCTCCGATAGGCGGAGCCCCCTACACTGTCGCTGCTGAGGTCCCCACTCCCTGGCTTTGCAACCGAGGACACTCGATCACCACGTGTCCTTCTACCAAGCAGTGTGTGCACCAGACATTCAGCCTGGCTGGTCTTATAGGTTGCATCTCCTTAATTTTTTCGGTCAGATTGGAAATCTGATGTTGTAGTCCCAGTAGGGATGGGTCTTGCGGGGCCGCCCCTCCCCTATATTCCTGAGGGTAGCCCGCCATCGCCTCTATCTTCATAGCCTGTTCCAATGCATCCTGCAAGTAGTCGATCTTTTGCTAGGTGAGGGGGGTTCGTGTCAAGGGAAGCAGAGCCTTGATGAACCAATCCCTTTGAGGATTTGGGTCAATCGGGTAGCTGATATTTTCGATTCTATCTTTGAACCTATGCATTAGATCCCACGCAGTCTCTCCTTCTCTTTGCTTAATCTCCCATATTTCGGAAAACCTTGCTAGTCCGTTTAGGGTAGCTTAAACTCTCTTACAAAGTCCCGCTTGACGTTGGCGATTGCTGGATTCGGGTGGGCTTCTGACCACTTTATGAACTAGTGCAATGCCTTTTCTCTCAACATGGTTTGGAATTCAATCAGCTTTCCTGCATCTGGTGTCTGCCTTGCTCTCCATATGGCTTCACAGAGGTACGAGTGCTGTTCCACATCGTCATTACCCCGCCTAGAAAATTCTGGGTACCAGGTAAATGATCTCGCCATACTCACTTGCGTAGGTGTAACTAGAATGAACCCTCCGAGTCCTGTTTGCATAATTATACCACTAGTAATGCTACTATTAGCATGCGTTGCTGCTGACAACTGAATGCTATTCAATCGACTCAACTCTTTTAACTTAACTAAAATATCACTTAAGGGTTTATAGAGTACTAGGGGAAGGTAGGGATCCACGCTATTTGAACTTTTGGAAGTCGAAATACCTGGAGATATGAATTTCGTCCTTTCTTGGAATAATTGCTGCATCGCGACATACCACTCGACATCGGAATCTTCCGCTGGGCATGCGTCTGCATCTCCTTCATCAGAGATCGTCTCTCCCTTCCTCCTGGCTGGGCTCCCATGTACCCGCCATACTCCTTTAACGGTCCCTCCCATTTCCTGGGGACCCCCTTGGCCTTCCATGTCTACTACCTCCTGAGGCGCCTCCTTTTTATCTTTCCGACTACTCCCCTGTCGCTTCAACTCCCTCATCACCCTTTCTCACCATCTTTTGGCGATCTGCACCCTCTGATGTGCACGTCGCTCCCTCAACCTCCTTGCGGTTTTAACATCCATTCCCCGACTCCCCCGCTTCATGTTTCATGTAGCATTTTTCCCTCACGCCGTTCCCACAACACTGGAGGTTTATGATTCCATGCCTGATTTCTATGATTCCATCAGCCCTTCATCCACCATCAGGGCCTTAATCCACAATGGAATTTCCTTCAGCAGCTTCCCTCTTAGTCCGGATTAGAATATAGCTTCGGCTCTGGAGAACGACTGGTAGCACTCAACTGCAAACTCCACAATATATCCATCCAAGGTATATTCTACCCAAAAATATACAGCTCGGGTCAATTCGGTATCCAACCGATGAAGGCCCACCAGATCTCTGTGCACCCACTTGCGGTTGATCTTCCGTGATTTATCCTTTGTTACTTTGGTTTGCAACCTCCTCAACCAGCTATAGAGTTCGCTGGGGAACTTTCCCCAGAGGATCTCGTAGGTATCGCTGGCAGAATCCGAGAAAAGGACTAGATCTCTGACTGCCTTCTCTTTTTGGCTTCTCAGCTCAGCTTGCTGAGTGATAAACTGGTCCAGGTGGTTATCCCACCATCTCTGTATTTCTCCTTCAAAGATCCTTGATACCATGATCTAGTTCCCCTAATGAAGTTTAGGGTCCTGGCAACGGAACCATTTGTTGGCGAGGAAACAGGTCTCACGGGCAAGACCCAGGTTCGGGGATTGGGCCAACAAGGAATTCGCCGTAGTCTAGCACCACATCGTCATTTTCACCCTACTTCGAAGAGCAAAGAGTCTCACTCGAGGCGTGCCGCGACCACATGAAGGAGGGGAAAAAATTGGGATTGGCAGATGGATCCGCAACTCGAAGCCAACACACAATCATACGCATGCATACTATTATACGTAGAATATCTTCTCATAACATCATGCAGATACTAAGAAAATAAAATTTTAAAGTAATACGGACATCATGCAACACATTCAAGTCATACGGTAAGACAACAACCTTTAGATATATTAATAACCATTCAACGGATCAAGATTTACATTGCTCGATAGGATGAGCTTCCAAATCCCATTACACAGATCCCGTAGGACCGAGAGAAATATTACAGCAACTATAGAATGATAGAGACACAAGAAATACAAGAATGTCGTGCCTAGAACAGAGCCCTCCTATGGCATCCACTCTCCAGCCTCGTTCTGCTCTAACCTCTCCGCTCTCTCTGTATCTGTGTATCCCTCTTTCTGCTGGGTGACTGCCTATTTGTTCACCCGCCAGTGCAACTATTGGTTTCTCTTATGTTCTTACTCAGCTACTTTCGGCTTCTTCCTGTTGCACATGAGTTCCACTATCTGTCCTTTACCACATATTCTCTTTGTCTGCACTTGTCTGCACCAACCTCGTCATTCATCTTCTGCTCCTCTGCAACCTCGGCAGCTCTGCTGCCTACTCTTGTTGCGCCTGCCACGTGCCGATCCGCAACCAAAAATCTGTCCTCATGCAAAATTCAAAACAAGGGCCCCAACACTAGTCATAAAGTTGTATTCAAGAGAAGAAAAAGGAGAAGAATGGATGATACAATTTCAAATATTACAAATGAATTTGTTGACGTTCTATGGAAAGATCCTCTAGATGATCCCACTAAACATTTAACTAAGCTATCAAAATTTGCATGGGCATATGCTACTGCCACTGTTGATAAGGCCACTGAAGTTCAATTGTTACTGAAGCAGAGAGAAGACAAAATACAAGATTTAGAGAGACGGTTAGAGCAAGAAAAGTCTAACTCTAGCAGGCAAATGGAATTGAAAATGTCTCGGTTTCAAAAATATTTTGAAAGATTAACTTTTCACCATCAGATGCAACTTACATAAAATAAAACGCAATTGGAAGCAACAATAAACAAATTAAAAAGCCAGCGATAGGTAGAGCAATTCATGAGAGAAGCATTGGAATTGAATGCTAAGCTAAAGTAGCAACAAGAAGTATTTTTCCAACAAGATTCAATCACTAGCTCTTTTTACGATTCAAGTGAAATCCTGATCCAGCAAGTGGCTATCACGAAACTTGAGTGTGAGAAAATCAAGAAGAAAATCAAAGAATACATTCAAAGGCAAGCATTAGATTTAGGAAAGAAAGCTGATCTACCCCAAGTAGATAAATCTCACAAGGAAATTTTATTTAAGGATTGGGAAGCACAACTAAGGCAAGCAGACAAAGCAGCAACAAAAGCATCAAGGTTAACAAAGGAAATTACTGAATCTGTTTATGAACAACTTTTGAAAGTTGAGATTATCAAAGGGTCCACATCTGAAGTGCTCTGAGAAATCAAGCCATTAGAAGCACAGTGGGAAAAAAGGACATAAATGCAGGAAGAAATGATTAAAAAAGGTAAATAAGTTTGATCAAGAAAATTATTGGAATTTTTTGATCAAACCTTATCATCAGTACCAAACCCTGCAGTTATTAATTGATTCAACAAAAATGTCGCAACCATCACTTTCAAACGCAGTATTCAAGGGCTAGGCCAGATCGATAATTTCGCAGCCAGCTCAACTTAAACCCATGCTAGATATTTGTCAAATTCAGGATCAAATCTAAAAGGAGGATCAGAACTCATAAGTTACGTTGTTACTTTATTTTATAGATTGTAGTTGAAGTTTTCTCTTTACGGGGATGGTTATTTGAAACCTCCTCTATTTTTATGTAATAGTCTATTTTTAAACATATTTAAGTTTAATATTTAAACCCTTCTCATGCATTTAGAGGAGGGTCAAGAAATTTGTCAAAAACATTTGCAAAGAATGCACTTCTGTAGATTTGTAAATGCTTTGATGGATTAATGGAAAAAAATCGATTATCTTTTAACATTTGAAGCTGTTTAACTGATGTTGCACTATTGTACTCTTTAAATTGCTTGAAAGAGAAGAGGAGAAGAAAATATACTATCAGTTTTTATGAGTAGGACTTCGTATATATGGTACTTATATTCATTTATATTAAGTTTTGCTTTCTAGATTGACAATTATCTTTTACTTGCATTTATATATTTGAACTGTTATCATAAATTAATGTTAAATGCACTTCTGTACTAATATTTGTTTATGATTTATTATCTGATATATAATCACACATATGAATGAGATACACTTTTCATAATTCTTTTAATCAAACTATTTTGTTAAAAGAATCATCTTTACATAATTTTCATCTCTTTCAACTGTTAAATAATCTTCATTACTAATAGTTGGAGGATATCTCTTTAGATCGCATAAAGGAAGAAACACCCCGAGTATATAGTAGAATAGAAAAGTGTTAAATAAATGCATATGATATATTAAAATCATTTCCCATTTCATGTTATATAAACAAAACACACCCCAAAATCATCCTTATTGGGAAACTGGTCCCTTATGTAATATCCCAAAAGGGAGAATGCAGTAATACTAAAACACAATAGATGAACTGCAACTAAACAAACAATAAATCTATAGACAAAATTAGAATATACAGAGAAGCTGAGCATTTTTATTATGTGGAGAGGATTCAATTACACAATGTACAAAAGATGAGGGAATCTAGCAAAAGAGATGGCCTAGAATCACCCTGCAAACATGCTACAACTAGCATTGCGTAACTGGTGAGATTACAGGAAGCAATACTGCATTGTCCCTTTTTCTACTGATGTACATGAAGCTGTTGCAAAAGGAAATGCAGATCTATGGAGCTCAGGAGCTCTGATGATGCCAAGATTCAAGATCTGGCCAATGTGATGGGAACCCAAGATAACCTAGAAAGGATTTTCCAGATCTATGACTTTGGAAAATCAACCTCCTAGGGTTTGATCCTTTGACTGCAGGGTTATGCAGATTTGAAGCTAGATCTAATCCAAATATGGCTGCAATATTTTATACAAACAGATATGAGCTTTGAGGGTTGATCCCTCCTCCAGATCTACAAGCTAGGAGCTTGAGATCTTGTCTCTTCTTCTTCCTCCTTCAAGTTGCAGCAACTGAATATGCAGCTGCTACAGAAACTGAGTTATACAAGAGGGAGAGGTTCTATGCCTGATGAATTTTTCTGCAATAAGCTTCAGGATGATGGAAATTATGATGGCAAGGTGAGGGGATGATCCCTCACAGGAATACTAGCTGAAATGCTAGCAACTTCCTTCCTCGTATGGATCTACAATGATGGACTGCGCAATCCTTGATGGGACTGCTGCTGATAGGAGGTCAATAATGTTTGGCCTAATTCCATATCTAAAATAGAGCCCCAGGAATGCTGATCTTCAGGCCCAAGGTGATAGGAATAATCCTTCACTGGTTCTCCAGCTGAAATACTGAAGACAGCCTCCACCTCCCAAATTGGTCTTCAGAAATTGTGTAATTCCTGAAAGTAGGTGTTCCGTAGAGAATGGAAAGAGTGTAGCACCAATGCCTGATGATGAATGCAGTACAATACTCTTCCTTAGAGATCACTCAAGGAAAGAGGTGGGATTCCCGCTCGGGAACACCTTGTGCTAAACAACACTACAAAGTTAGCTAAACATCATAAGAATGCATGGAATGTTAAATGACAATTCCAGATCTAAACATATCTCCAAAATTAATAATCAAAAGCATGCCTCCAATGTTGCCTTCATCTCGTTTATATACATAATGAGCCTTCCCAAGCCCTGGCCTACCTATAAACTGCAATGTTCATGTGGACACAATCCTCCATGGTAGATTGCGCTGTCTCTCCAAGTCTCCATCATGTCTACATGAAATGTGCACCCTCTCCATCATGTGTGCATTAAATGCACTACTTCCTCTATCACTTCATCATGAATGCTCTATGATCTTTCATTAGATTCCCTCCATGATCTCAGTTGACTGCTTCAACCTCCATGATCCATCTCATTAATGAGATACAATCTCCACTCCATTCACATTAGTAGCTGCTCTACTACTCCATTATGTAGATCTATGTTTAATTAATACACATTCACACATAAAAAGTGGATCTTTATTCATCTTGAGGATTATGGGTCCCTCCACCCTTTTATTTACTTAATTCTTTAAGACAATTAAGTACTCTAATATTCTAGATATCATGTGAAAATTTGGGAATATTACAGTCCTCCCCGGAAAAATGTTGCTTGTCCTCAAGCAACTGCAAAAGTAGATGCAAATCCATCTATTCTCTTCCAATGGCATTCACATAAGGAATTCCTCCTCCATTTTCTGCAATGTGTCATGCATGTTTGGTTCCAAAGTTGTCTCTCAAGAAAGCATAGAATGACCTCCAACTGTATAGTTAGATGCCATCCTTTTTTCAATAAGTACCAAGTGACAACCATATGCTATCCAATATCATCATCAACACATGAGATACATAAAATAAAGTGGTTCTTCCCACATAGGGAAAGTCCCATCTCACAAAGCATTTCTTCATCCCATGTTTCATGAAGTAAATTGAGCATTAACATGCCCTCATATTTTGTCCTGTTGGCCTTGTTGGATCCAAGCATCATTCCAACATTATGCAAAAGAATAAATAGAGATATATGGGTAGACAAATATGTCAAACCATATTATCCCAACAGTAACCACTGGAGTAAGGCCCTTTGCTGCCATCCTCCATCTCTACCATGCAATATGGGTAAGCCAGACTCCCCTAAAAGCAACCAAAGAAACAAGAGATCTTGCTGCCTTTTCACCTCCTCATGTGCATCGTGGAGTAAAAACATATTGATAGACATGTGGAATGTCACATCAACCCAATACAAGTAAGCACCATTAATAAACATCATGAGAGTATCATGCCAAGTCTTACAAAATAAAAAACACATAGACATCGAAGATGTCATGTGATGGCCAAACTCTCCTAAGGTCAACCAAATTTAACATGCCTTCTTTTGCTGCATTCTATCATTGATACACAAGGCATGAATTAGAAAAACATGAGCTATTGGGTGGTAAACATAGTCACCCAAGAGCAGCCAATGCAGCCATGCCTCCTCCTTCATTACATGAGTGTTATTCAAGGCATGGATCAAAGAAATAGGAGCCTTTGGGTAGTAACCAAACTCACCCTAGAGAAACCAACGTAACAAAGCTTTTTATTGGCCCATGTCATATATCTGCAAGTGGTCATGCAACCCCTTGCTTATCACCCTCACCTAATCATCCCAATGTGGATGATGAATGATGTCTTGCATAAACATGGTATCCTCCCTTTGTAGAAAACCATCCTTCTCAAACTTATGAAGAACTTTGCACTCCATGATATGTTGAAGATCACCTCTAATGAGATCTCTTAGTGAGACCTTCTTCTCATCAATGGCCTCCCAAAACCAATGAGGTTCTGGATCTACTGTAGGTATAAGTTTCTCTTTGAGCTCTGAGATGCTCATTAAGAAAGTGTCATCTAGAAAGGATAAAGATTCCTCATCTCAAGATGTCTACCATTTATCATCTTTAGCTCCATTGCTTCATGAATGAAGCTGCCATATGATTTCTCCCATAAGAAATGGGTCCTTTCCTTCTCACTGCTGCTTATTAACAATGCTGTAGATTTGCAAGATGATGTATATGTTGTCTCAAAGCAAGGCACATTGTTGATCTCATAACCAGCCATTGTACATAGAATCATGTTAATCCCATCTTCTGAAATTCCACATTTCAACTCAAAGGGTTTAATGTAGTTTATCAATGACAAACTGGGATAGTTTTTCATCTCCTCCTTGATTAGATCAAGGTTCCTCTGTGCTGTAATATGTTGCTGCTTCAAATCAACATTTTGTTCTAACCCTTGGTTATGGATTGGCCCTGATGGCATTTCCACATAAGTTTCAATAAGATCCACTGAAACAATATGTGATGAATATGTATGCATACCTTGGATCAACTGATGTGTGGGAACCTCTTGCAAGAACACAAGAGTTCCTCCAACCGGGACAGTGGTGTCTCCAACTGCTGGTGAGAGTCATGGTTTCTCTTGTCCAAGTGTACTAGCGCTGGAATCTACCTCCTCTTCCTCATGCATCTCCTGAATCATGCATGGGAATCTATGTGTCAAGAGCTCAAGACTATCTTGCAAAGTTGCAAGTGTCTCTTCTCTGAATGCAAGTACTTCTGCAACTGATGGTGAATGTAGTGACCCTTTGTCCAAGGTGATAATAATGCCATCCTCCTTTGTTTCCTTAGGAAATGTCTCTTTGTGACACATCTCTGGTTTTTTCACATCAAACTCCTTTCTCAACTTGTGAAAGAAATCTGAATATTTAGTCACCTTTGCATACTCCATGTGACCAAACCACCAATCATTGGTGTTGGGCTGTGAATATGACCACTTCTTAACACTTATTTCATCTATTTTCACTCTTCTTTATCATGTCATTTATTATAATTTATAATATAAATCCATTTTATAATGATTTATGCTCTTATGGATGAATATTAATTCTTCTCCTTTATTTTTAATAAATTGATGATTATTATGCACAATTTTATCAATGATGGTTTATTAATATCACTTACCATTTTAGCCTCGAAGATATTTGCCAGATTGCAGATTTGATTTCCAAATCATCATGAAATATTCCAACTCAGAAATCCGCTGGAATAAGAAGTGACAGTTTTGCAGTTAAGATTCTGGGCAAATGAAGAAGAATCCGGAAAATCAGGAACATGGGTTTTGTCCAAAACGGACCCAATTAACTTTAGAACAGAATGGTTTGCCCAAATTCGGCCTGTATTAAGATATACGTAGGGTTCTTTGAACACGATTTTCTCAGTTCTGTTGTTGCGGCCGTCCTCCAAATCTCAGCTGCAAAGCCAAATTCGACTTGCTGTTGTTGAAAGATGGATGGAAATCTATTTTCTTGCTGATCAATTGGTTGGGAAAAATCCAATATTGTTATGGGAGATCCTACTTGCTATTTAATTTCTCCTCCTTCTGATTATAAAAGGAGAACATGTATTGTGTATTGGGGGAGGATGGGGAGAGAATGGAGAGACTTTTCTTGTTGTAATCTGTAGAATTGTGCATCGACTCTTGTTAAGAGAGTACGAGATGTTTGTAAACATTATTCATGCCTGATTAATAAAGAGCTTGTTCTCGTTCCATTTCTCAAATGCTGGAGTAAATCACAACAGCATTTCACCGGTGGTTGAGGGCCCGACCCTGGTGGAATCGTTCTTCTGTTTGTATTTCTAATCCTTTTATTTCTGTTGTGTGAAGTGTGTTTAATGTTTATTGCAATTGCAGAATTGGTTTATTGCTAATTGGATCAAATACAGAGTCATTGTTATTCTTTACAAGAAGTACGATTTGCTGTTCAAGTATTCAGTTGTTATTATAAAGCGTTGCTGTTCTGTATTGGATTTCAATTGTTGTTCCTTTTGTTTATGGATTGCTATAGTTGATTATTGCGTGGCTGTCGACAAAATTAAAGAGTAGAAGTTCAATTACTATTCATTTGTACACTGTTGTTTCATTTCTGTTCATTACGCATTTACAAGTCTTTGATTAGCATAAAGATTGTTGTTCCTTTTCAGTTTTTGTTTCTTTTAAATTGCTTTTGTTTAAATTTCTTGTGTTTCATTTGCTTCAATATTTCCAACAGTCGAGGATAGAGGCTTTTGCTTCCAAGTCCCCAGAATTGGTAATCTTGCATCGATTTCTAAGGGAAAGAGTTATTGCTACTGCATCCCTGATCGATGTTCTGCAAGATTGAAGTAGTTTAATATTTCCATTCTTGTTACTGTAATTAGGTTTCTTTTCGAAGCATTTGTTACTTTTGTATTTGTTATTTTATACTACATCTTCATAGCATTGCTCTTGGATGAATTGCAGCCTCAGACAGAGTACACTCTTGAAATAAAAAGTTGCTCCCGGATTGATAATTAATGTGAGATAAATAGGTGTTAAAAAGATACCTTTTTATGCCTCGACAATTGGCTTCACCTTGAAGATGAAGTGCTACAATTTGGACAATATCTCCTTCATCTATAGGATGTAGCCTGAAAAATGTATCTAAATCTTTCCTCCAAGCCTTAACAGTACTTGAGGAAGATCCATCAAATGTAGGCAAATAGAATCTATTGTGCCTCTTTCTTCTATTGCTACTATATGATCCTCTTTCTTCTTTGATTTGGAAGAATTGTTGGAGAGTTAGTTTCTCCTTGAATGCTCTAGACTGTGCTTTGTACTCTTCAAGATATAGATTGAGAGTCTCATGAGTCTCAGGTTCCATGTTAATTCTTTCTTCATGACTATAACATTCACCTTCTTCAAAGAAAGTGGGCATAGTAGATCTATGAGGAGATATATGATTCTTCAATTTTATTTTTTTCTAATAGGAAGTGCTTGGACCTTCCTCATCAAATATTCTTCTTGGATCCTCCTTTTGCCTTTCCTTCTTCATTTGATTGATATCTTTGGAGAGATCTTGCATGGATCTAAAGAGAGGATTGGCAAAAATACAATCCTCCTTCATGATAGATCTCATCTATCTGTTTCTTGTTTTGATGCAAAAGATGAAGTGTTCACAAGCTGAGCTAAAGATCGTGCTCTGATACCACTGTAATATCCCAAAAGAGAGAATGCAGTAATACTAAAACACAATATATGAATTGCAACTAAGCAAACACTAATCTAAAGAAAACATCAAAATATACAAAGGAACTGAGCCTTTTTATTATGTGGAGAGGATTCAGTTACACGATGTACAAAATATGAAGGAATCTAGCCAAAGAGATGGCCTAGAATCACCCTGCAAACATGCTACAACTAGCACTGCGTAATTGGTGAGCTTACAGGAAGCAATACTGCGTTGTCCCTTTTTCTGCTGATGTACATGAAGCTATTGAAAAATTAAATGCAGATCTATGGAGCTCAGGAGCTCTGATGATGCCAAGATTCAAGATTTGGCCAATGTGATGGGAACCCAAGATAACCCTGAAAGGATTTTCCAAATCTACGACTTTGGAAAAATCACCCTCCTAGGGTTTGATCCTTTGACTGTAGGGTTATGTAGATCTGAAGCTAGATCTGATCCAAAGATGGTTGAAATATGTTATAAAAACATATCTGAGCTTTGAGGGCTGATCCCTCCTCCAGATCTACAAGCTAGGAGCTTGAGATCTTGTCTCCTCTTCTTCCTCCTTTAAGTTGCAACAACTGAATATGCAACTGCTACAGAAAATGAACTGTACAAGAGGGAGAGGCTCTATGCCTACTAAAATGTGCTGCAATAAACCCCAGGTTGATGGAAATGATGATGGCAAGGTGAGGGGATGATCCCTCATAGGATTACTAGCTGAAATGCTAGCAACTTCCTTCCTCCTCTGGATCTACAATGATGGATTGCGTAATCCTTGATGGGACTGCTGCTGATAGGAGGTAAATAATGTTTGGCCTAATGCCAAATCTGAAATAGAGCTATGGGAATTTTGATCTTCAAGCCCAAGGTGATAGGAATAATCCTTCACTGTTTCTCCAGCTGAAATACTAAATACAACCTCCACTTCCCAAACTGATCTTCAGAAATTGCGTAATTCCTGAAGGTAGGTGTTCTGCATAGAATGGAAAGAGTGTGGCACAAATTCTTGATGATGAATGAAGTGCAATCCTCTTCCTCAGATATCACTCAAAGAAAGAGGTGGGATTCCCGCTCGGGAACACCCTCTGCTAAACAACACTACAGACTTAGCTAAACATCATAAGAATGCATGGAATGTCAAATGAAAATTCCATATCTAAACAGATATCCAAAATTAATATTCAAAAGCATGCATCCAATGTTGCCTTCATATCCTTTATATACATAGTGAGCCTTCCCAAGCCCTGACCTACCTCTAAAATGCGTTGTTCATGTGGAAAAAATCCTCCATTGTTGACTGCGCTGTCTCTCCAAGTCCTCCATCATGTCTACATGCAATGTGCACCTTCTCCATCATGTGTGCATTAAATGCACTACTTCCTCCATCACTTCATCATGAATTCTCTATGATCTTTCATTAGATTCCCTCCATGATCTCAGTTGACTACTTCAACCTCCATGATCCATCTCATTAATGAGATACGATCTCCACTCCATTCACATTAGTAGCTGCTCTACTACTCCATTATGTAGATTTATGTTTAATTAATCTACATTCACACATAAAAAGTGGATCTTTATTCATCTTGAGGATTATGGGTCCCTCCGCCCTTTTATTTACTTAATTCCTTAGGAAAATTAAGAACTCTAATATTCCAAATATCATGTGAAAATTTGGGAATATTACACCTTATCCCTAGTCAGATCCACCACACCAAACGGAAAAGGACTTGCTCTAAGGTCCGGATTGGGTGGTTTTCCCCCATGTTGTGGCAATAGAATTTTGAGGCCTCGACAGCTTCGTACCAACATCCTCACTATAGATAGGTTGATTCTTTTCATCACTATTGATTGACATGATAAGAAATTGCAAGTTAAACTGTTTAAAGTGCGATGCGAAGCTGATCAACAAAGGAGCAGCGTGGACTGCTGGATCTGGGCATTGATTAACAATGGAGATTAAATCGCATATCACATATCGGAAAGTTTTACATTTATCTGATAAGAAATCACAAGTTAAATTGTTTAATTTGCAATGCGATAAGTCACAAAAACTGCGAAATGCGAAGTGCAAGTGATGAAGTGGGAAGATGACATGGCAATGACGTGGCCCTGACCCCACATATCTTAGGTAATTTATGATGATGTGGCAAGGTGACGTGGCAATATGGCGTAGCACGATGATGTGGACGTGGACCTGTTATAATCGCCAAAGTGTGGTGTGCGATGTGGTGGGGTTCAATCGCAAATCACAAGTTTTAAAGGATAAAAACATGAGGTAAGTGATAAAGTCGCTGAAGTGCAATGTGCGATGCCAGGTGGGACCCGATTGCATAGTGCACATCACAAGTTTTAAAAGATAAGTGCTAAGGAAAATTTAAAGACAACGAAATGCGAAGTGCGATGTTGGCACAGACGTGATGTGGTTCCAAGAGGAAATCTAAAGGATTTCAAGTCCGGGCTTATGAGGTTTGTGCACCATTTTATGAAGAAATACGCAAAACACAGCAAAGAGACTCGGGTAAGTGACCTGACGCAAAGCCAAGGAGAAGAGAAGACTAAACATAACAGGCACCCGCAGAAGAGGCAAAGTTGGGTAGCAGGTGACATGATGACAGTGTTCGAAATGCAAAAGGCATATGTAGAGTTAGGCAGAAGAAAATATAGTAGCATTGTGAGAAGCACAACATCTGGGTCAATTTGAGCAATGAGGTGTTGTTACAAAACTATGCAACTACTGCATCATAACCAGAAAGGACACCTTAACACTTCGGGAGGATCCATCAACAACATCAGATTCAACAAAATGAACATTTTTTCCAGTTTTAATTTGTTTTCTTGGTATGATTGCATAAGTAATTTTAACAGTTTAGGTAGTCGAGTAGTTTCAAGAAGTTCAACAGTTATGAACTACTTTGATCTATTTAAGTAGGTAGAAAAAAGAGAAGGGGTTCCGAGTTTCAGACCTTTGGATGACTCTTAATTTGGTACTAAATTTTCTGAGAAATTAATGAAAGAAGATCAATTTTCCTACACCTGTTGATGTTGATATATCTTTCCAGTTTCGCTCTATGTTTATTCCTCTTTGAATGAAGTGAAGTAATGTAGCAGTCGGTCTCTTAATTACATCTGTGAGTAAGAGTTAAATAACCTTAATTTGCTTTCCTTCACTTCATCTCTTCTCTCTTCACAAGCTCCTGGTGAAACTTTAAAGTAATAGATTCTGTGTTTACAACATATTATTTCGAGTTTCCTATCTCTCCATGAATTTCCTCTGAAACTTAAAAGTGATAGATTTTTCTTCTCAACATATCATTTTGAGTTTCCCTTTCAATTCCTATTTTCATCTCATTTAAATATCATCAGTTTATTGCATTTTTAAGGATTTCATTATATCAGATTATTGAGGGTATTAAGTAATTGAATTCCAAAGGTGTTAAATAGAGGCCATTTGATATTGTAATTGTGACATAGATTTATAAAATGTCCTGAGCATTGATTTGACATTGAGGATTGTTTCTTGAGATACAAAATATTCTTGCGCCGTTGCTGGGGACGAAGAAACGAAGTTTATTTTTCCCTAGGTTTTTCGCATTATTTCCTCTAGTTGTTCAGTGAGGAGGAAATATTGCGTTGTGTTTGTTATTTTCAAAATTCTAGCTTTCAAAAGGCCTCACACGAGGTCAGATACCTCACAGCAGAAAGTCCCTGCTTTGCCAGATCTAGAAGGATTAGTTTCTAAAAAGGCTCAGAAACCTGAAACTTCTTCAACACCTGATCCTACATTGTCTGCTCATGGCAGCAGTTCTCACAACCCTTTGTTTGAAGATATTTCCAAGGAACTCTCTTTCTTGGAACAAGATTCTCCTTCTACACTCATTCATTTTCAAGAACCTAATTTAGAAGAACATTCTTTCGAGTCTGTTTCTTTTACCTTCACTCAAGCTCAACCAAATATAGTTGTCGGCTCTTCTGCATTGTTCATCAACCCACTCCCACATCAGTTTTGCCTCCACCTTCATTCACTTTCACAGCAAGTTCATCAACCTTAACTACCCAAGGAACAATTAACCAAGGTGTAAATATGGCAGCACCAACCTTTTTGTTGAACATATATGCTCCACTAAATCTTGCTCCTCAAGAATACCTCAAATTACTTCCTCATTTCACTAGAGAAGATGAAGTAAATGCAGAACAACATTTACCCTTGTTTTTCACTTTTGCTGAGAATTCAAATGTGAAACATATTGATGTTGGGATGAGACTATTTATGCAGTATATAGATGGAGAGGCTATAAAATGGTTCAAAGGTTTACCAAATGGTTCAATAAATAACTGGGAAGAGTTAGAAACTCAATTAACTCAAAGATGGGGAGAAAAGAGAGATCATGGTTACTCATTGATAGAGTTTAATGCAATTAAAAGAAGGCCTAATGAAAGCATTTCCGAGTTTGTAAAAAGATTCAAAAAATTGTACAATAGTTTACCTATAGAGATGAAGCCCTCCCTGTAGGAGAAAAGGTAGTTTTTGCTGGGGATTTTGACGCTGATTTTAGCTTTAAATTGAGAGAGAGAAGAGCCTATACTCTTGAGAAGATACAGACAGATGCTCTAGAGATCGAAGCTAATATGACTGCAGCTGGAAAGGAAAAAGTGAAACAGCCAGTCCAAGAGAAGGGGAAAGCAAAAGAAGAATCATCACAAGATCTAAGAATTGAAGATATGACAAAAATGATGAAAAATTTGACAAATAATCTAGCTAAGATGGAATTGGAAATAAAAACTCCCAAATATAAGTACAACAAAACCAAGGGGGGTTTAACCCCCAATTAAGAAGACATCCCCTGCAAATTTTGCAGAGGGAAAGAAGAGATCAAGACCAGGTTTAATCACCATTGTATATAGAAGCAACACCCGACGAACCAACAAAAGATTACCAAAGGGAGGCCGAGGATTAGGTATCTGCTATGTATACAAAAGAAGAGGACGAAGAGGAAGATTGTGAGGGAGAATATGCTGAAGCTGAAGTATATTTTGATCAAGATGAATTGGATAAATATTGTAGGCAATTCACATATTTCATGCAAGCTGAGTTACATAAAAAATATGATTTAAGGTCTAGAAAGAGATCTAGAGAGTAGGACGGTGAAGGTGAACAACAAGTTTCCATTCCTCCTTCAATGGCGACTCCACGAAAAAAGGACCCTGTGAAACATGTCAGTAAGGGGAAACAACCTGTAAATTCACTTAATAGAACAAATGTGCAGCAGGGTGAATCTTCCACGAACAAACCAGTTGACACTAATATATTGGAGAGAGTTGTTCCTATACTCGAACAAGTGACAAAGTCTAGAAAGAGTGAAGAAGAACCTGAAAAGAACGTTAAGCAAACTCATGCTTTCAATTTGGAAAAAGAGTTGGAGAAGATTAAAATTCAGGTACCTCTTCTAGAATTAGCTAAAATACCAGCTTAAAAGAAATAAATTTCAAAATTTATTAATCTCACACAGATGAAAGATATAAGTGACACAATGAACTTACAAGAAGAAAAGCCAGTGGTCACCTTTTGTCCTCATGTAGAAGAGGTAGATCCTTCTGTTCCACCCTTCTATATTTCTCTGTTGCTTCATGATTTTACTCTACATAATTGCATGCTGGACTCGGGAGCGTCCCGTAATCTCATGCCATTGTCCGTTATGAAGGAACTTAACTTACAGATTACCAAACCTTATGAGATTTGTATTCATTTGATTCCAAAAGGGTGAAATGCATTGGGTTAATTAAAGATGTAGCAGTTTCGTTGACACAAATCCCAACAAAGAGTATAGTCATGGATGTAGTGGTTTCTGACATCCCAGCTAGATTTGGAATTCTCCTATCAAGATCTCGGGGAGCAAAGTTGGGAGGTGTGATAAAATTATATTTCACTTATGCTATCATTCCGGTTTTTAATGGGGAAGAAAGGAGATTGTGCAGGGAAACAAGGTTTGTGAAGACCACCTCCAAGAAAGATGCAGGAAATTCCCCCATTTATAGTCAAGAAAGAGAAGATATTTCTTGTTTCATGCTGCATGAAGATGCATAATTTGCTAAAGACACAGGGAAGCAGCTCTCTTCCACAGTTGTAAATAATGAGCTACACTCAAGGAAGATTTGGAAGTGCTACTTTGATAGTGCCTACTCCAAGGAAGGCGCAGGTGTTGGATTCTTGCTGATATCACCTGAAGGTAACCTCCTGCCCTTCTCTTTTAAACTAGAATTTGGTTCAAAAAATAATGTGGCTGAGTATGAGGCCTCAATATCAAGCCTTCATGTTTCTAAACAGATGGGAGTTCATTGCATTTCAATTTTTGGTGACTCTGAATTGATAATAAGGCAGATTAAAAATCATTGTCAAACCAAGCATTTGAGGTTAAGATCATATAGGAATGAATTTTTGGATTTGATAGAAAAATATTTTGAAGCCTTCAATCTTCAGTTTATTCCGAGGGTGGATAATAGATTGGTAGATTCTTTAGCAGTTGCAGCCAACACCTTCAAACCTCCAATAAATCTAAGGCTAAGGCATGAAATTGAAATTAGACATAGACCTTCTATCCCTGACAATGTGAAGCATTGGCAGGTGTTTGATGATGATGAATAGATAAATCAATTCCTGACAATTATTGGAAACTTTGAATATGATGAGATAGGCCAAGAGGAAGAACAAACAGAGCAGAAAGCAGAAATAAGAAACCTTAAGCAGTCAATAGGTTAACATAAGATTATCCAATTGAAAGACAATGTGCTCCCTAAAGGGCCAGTTCCGAAAGATTATTTGATTCTAATGATGTTGCTGTTGATTCAAAAAAAACACATCAAGAAGAGGAGATGGAGGATTATAATTTGGGAACTTAGTAGGAACCCAAAATAGTGAAATTGTTCAAAGGTGTTCCCAAAGACTACAAAGAAAGACACATTGATCTTTTTAAGAAATATATGGATGTGTTTACCTGGTCATATGAAGACCTGAAAAAATATGACAAAAGCATAATTCAACACAAGAACCCATTGAAAGAAGGAATCAAACCACATAGACAGAAGCTCAAACAAATCAATCCATTGTTGCTAGCTCCATTCGAAAAATAAGTGAAGAAATTGTTGCAAGTGAAAATTAAAACATATGAAAAATGCATAGTTCAACATAAGATCCTGTTGAAAGAAGGAATAAAAACACATAGATAGAAGCTCAAACAAATCAATCTATTGTTGCTAGCTCCATTCGAAAAATAAGTGAAGAAATTGTTGCAAGCGAAAATTATAGTCCCTCTCAGATATTCAGACTAGGTTTCTAAACTGGTTCCTGTAAGAAATAAGAATAGAGAGAGAATATTGTGTGTAGAATTCAGGAATTTGAACATATCATCTATAAAATTTAATTATCCTTTGCCGAAAATGGATTATGTATTACTGAAGGTGACAAGAGCTTATAGGTTGTCTAAGGTTGACGAATTTTCTGGGTATAATCAGGTAGCAGTGGAAAAAGAAGACCAAAAGAAGACTACTTTCATGACGCCCTGGGGCACCTTTATGTATGCAAGGATTCCATTTTGACTTTTGAACGCAGGTGCAACATTTCAGAGGACCATGGACATAGCCTTCATTGGTGATAGGTTTGTAGTTATATATCTGGATGATGTAACTGATTTATCAGGGTCAAATGATGAACACTTGGAGCATTTGCAAATAAATTTTCAAAAGTGCAGAAACTTTAGTCTGTCATTAAATCCCAAGAAATCTGTATTTGCCTTAAAAGAAGGTAAATTATTGGGTCACATAGTTTCTAAACAAGGAGTAAAGATTGACCCAACAAGGGTGGAAGCCATTCAGACGATTCCTGTACCCAGAAGCAAGAAAGATATCCAGAGATTCCTGGGGAAAATAAATTTTCTGAGGATATTTGTGCCCAATCATGCTAAGATCGTGAGAAGTATAACAGATATGTTGAAGAAAAATGCAGAAGTGAAATGGGATAAGGAAGAAAGAGATGCATTTGCTAGAATAAAGGAAGAACTGCAGGAAGCTCCAGTTCTGGTTAGTCCAGACTATCAAAAATCATTTCAGGTAATCTCATTTGCATCCCCCACTACTATTGCTGCCGTGTTGTTGCAGAAAGATGAAGATAGTAAGGAGCAGCTAGTTGCATTTTTTAGTAAAGTTTTCAGAGATGCCGAGCTCAAATACAATATTCTAGAGAAACAAGTATATGCTTTGGTCAAAGCACTGAAAGAGTTCAGGACTTATGTGTTACAGTCCTAAATAACTGCTTATGGTCCTAATTCTGCTGTGAAAGACATGCTGGTCTAAAGTGATGTTGAAGACAAAAGGGGGAAGTGGATAGAAAAAATTCAAGAGTATGATTTGGACATCAAACCCACCAAGTTGGTCAAGGGAGAGGGGTTAGCAAAGTTGTTGAGAGAGAAAAATTTCCAAGCCTTAGGAATTAATCTGTTGGCACCAGTGGATGAAGCTGTTAATGAAGAAGGTCAAAGCAAGTCCAAAACATGTATTCAATACAAATTTTTGTACTCTGATTGGTATAAAGATATTGTGCATTACATGTGTTTCTTTTCTTGTCCAAATTCACTAAGTAGAACAAAATACAGAGTTCTCAAGCTCAAATCTCAACCATATGTTATAGTAGAAGAAAAGTTATACTAGAAGGATCCTAGAGGTATTTTGCTGTTATGTTTGACTGAAGGAGAATCTGTTGAAGTCACCAAATAATATCATGAAAGTTTGTGTGGAAGTCATTATAGCTAGAAGGTCACTGCTCATAAAATTCTTAAG
The DNA here is from genome assembly GCA_034641835.2 of Pinus albicaulis. Classification (NCBI taxonomy): domain Eukaryota; kingdom Viridiplantae; phylum Streptophyta; class Pinopsida; order Pinales; family Pinaceae; genus Pinus; species Pinus albicaulis. The sequence continues at coordinate 1,950,400,873 of CM076578.1, forward strand.
TCAGGCTTCTATTGGCCAACCCTGTTTGCTAATGTTTATAGGCTGGTCAGAAGTTGTCAGAAGTGTCGGTTGTTTGTTGAAAAGAAAAAACTTGCTCCATTACCTCTCATCCCAGTATGTATTGAATAACCTTTCAGGCAATGGGGATTTTATTTTATTGGATAGATCAATCCACCATAAAGTGGACAGTTCAAGTGGATTCTAACTACCACTGGTTACTTTACAAAATGGGTCGAAGCAATACTCGCTAAGAAGGCAAATGACCTAGTAGTGATGAAGTTTCTGGAGGAAAACATTTTCCGCCGATTCAGATGTCCAATCAAAATTGTGACTGATAATGCTCATGTATTCAACTCTGCTTGTTTCATTAATTTTTGTCAAACATATAATGTAATTTTATCACATCCCATAGTGTATCATCCCCAAGGGAATGGATTGGCAGAGTCTTCAAATAAGAAATTGTTCAGAATCTTGAAGAAGACAATCACCGAGAATCAGAAGGATTGGGATATGAAGTTGAAGTTTTACCTCTGGGCAGTTCGAGTCACTATCAGGAGATCTACTGGGAAGTCTACCTATGAACTGGTTTATGGAACTCAAGCATTATTTCCTACTCAGCTGGCCAAATCAGTGATTTCTTTCCTTCAAGAAGCTCAGGAAGAACCTAATGCTCTGGTAAGAAGATTAAACAAAATAATTGAATCAGGTGAAAACATAAACAAAGTCAGGGATAACTTGATTACTTATCAGGAAAATATGAAGTCTATATTTGACAGAAAAGCAAAAGAAGTTCTCTTTCAAGTAGGATATTTGGTACTGAGATGGGACACCATACGAGAAGAAAAGGGGAAGCATGGTAAATTTGACCCTCTCTGGTATGGTTCATATAGAATCTTTAAGGCAAGGTCAAATAACACATTCATTTTGGAAGATCTAGATGGAGATTCAGTACAACTGCCTGTGAATGGGTAGTATCTGAAGCACTATTTCTAACATTAAAAGTCAACATTCCACCATTGTAAATACCAGTTTTCTCATTGTTCATATGTCACCAAGCAATATTTGACTCCATTCCCAATGGATAAGGCACTAATCTATGGTTCTTAGCGCTTCCGTGGAAGAAAGCACTATTTTTTGGGCCCTACTTTTCGGTGGGTAGACCCGCCCTTGGTTTTGTGCATGGGTTTGCACATGGTTTTAGTGCATGATGGTTTTCGGCCCCTGTTATTTTGTAGATCCGGTCAAGGGAACTACGATTATGTTCTAATCCAGGGTTAATGGATTGGGGTTTATGTATGCTTCGGCATGTATATATATGTGTTGTAACACTAAAAGGAATAGAATGAAAAATCAAGCTGGTCATCCCAATTTGGGATCCAAGGGAAAATCTCTGTGTATATCTGTTTTATATTTTATGCTCTTGATTTTGTTTATTTTCTATTTTTAAGATTCATTTGCAGATAATTTCTATACAGGGTTAAAAATTACATTTGGTATCAGAGCTATTTCGGCTTCAAGGGGATGCCTTTGCTGCTAAGGGGTTTTTTTTCTCGGGCTTGAGGTAGACCCTGTTCAGTGGGAGATCTGCGGTATCGATCCTTGCGATGAAAGAAGATGGCGAGCGGCGGGAAGATAGAGATCAAGAAATTTAATGGTCAAATTTTTGAGTTGTGGAAGCTCAAGATGTAGGATCTGCCGGAGGATAAATATCAGTGGATCACGGTAGATGGAGATTCAGTAAAACTGCCTGTGAACGGGTAATATCTGATGCATTATTTCCAACATTAAAAGTCAGCATTCCACCATTGTAAATACCAGTTTTCTCATTGTTCATATGCCACCAAGAAATATTTGACTCCATGCCCAGCGGATAAGGCACTAATCTGTGGTTCTTAGCGCTTCCGTGGAAGAAAGCACTATCCCCAGGTGGAGCCAGATGTTGTGGCTCATTTGCATTTACCTTTGAAATATTTTTCAAAACACCAAAAAATCATAAATGATAGAAAATGTAAAATTTTGTGTGTTGTAGAAGAATTTTGATTTATATGTTGGTACATTAAAATTATGTGATGAGATGTGAAGGTGGGTTGAGTCAGGCTCATTCATGTGCAGAACAGTTCAAGAGCCGGACCGATGGGCACATTTAGAACATTGCACACTGGACAGGGTCAAGTCGGGCTCATTCGTAAGCTCAGGAGGGACTAGCATGACAGAACACCAGATAAGATCAGGAGGGTTACACCATGGAGCAAATGAACTAATTTCCCGAAGGCGGAGAAATGGCGCATTTCCCTTAAAAACTTAAGAGTTTTGGAGGAGACGCAAAGGGAAAAACAGATGGTCAGGATCAAACCGCAGATCAGCAAGGGAGCAGTGAAGACCGTTGGATCTAGGCATAGATCAATGATGGATCGCATATCATCAAGTTTTCCATTGATATGATAAGGAATCACAAGTTAAACTGTTTAAAGTGCGATGCGAAGCAGATCAGGAAAGGAGCAGTGTGGACTGTTGGATCTGGGCATTGATCAACGACGGAGATTAAATCGCATATCGCATATCGACGAGTTTTACATTTCTATGATAAGAAATCGCAAGTTAAACTATTTAAGTTGCGATGCGATAAGTCACAAAAACTACGAAATGCGAAGTGCGGGCGATGATGTGGGAAGATGAAGTGGTAGTGATGAGGTGATGACATGGCTGTGACGTGGCAAGCTGACACGACCCTAAACCTACAGATCGCAGTTAATTTATGGTGACATGGCAAGGTGACGTGGCGATGACATGGCAGGGTGACGTGGCACGATGACGTGGACATGGCTTGCATACCGCACATCGCAAGTTTTAAAAGGTAAGTGCAAAGGGTAAGTGTTATAATCATCAAAGTTCATTGTGTGATACTGTGGGGCCCGATTGCAAATCACAAATCACAAGTTTTAAAGGATAACCACGGGAGGTAAGTGATAAAGTCACCAAAGTGCGATGTGCGATGCCAGTTGGGACCCAATCGCATAGCGCACATCGTAAGTTTTAAAAGATAAGTGTTAAGGAAAAGTTAAATACATCGAAATACAAAGTGCGATGTTGGCACGGACGCGATGCGGTTCCAAGAGGAAATCTAAAGGATTTCAAGTCCGGGCTTATGAGGTTTGTGCACCATTTATGAAGAAATAGGAAAAACATAACAGGGAGACTCGGGTAAGTGGCCGACATAGAGCCAAGGAGAAGAGAAGATTAAACACAGCAGGAACACGTAGAAGAGGAAAGTCGAGTAGCAGGTGACATGATGACATCGTTCAAAATGAGAAAGGCATAGGCAGAGTCAGGCAAAAGAACATATAGTGGCATTGTGAGAAGCACGACAGCTGGGTCAAGTCAGGCACTGAGGCGTTGTTACAAAACTATGCAACTACTGCATCATAACCAGAAAGGACACGTCAGCACTTCGGGAGGATGCATCAACAACATCAAATTCAACAAAACAAACAATATTTCCAGTTTTTATTTGTTTTCTTGGTATGATTTCATAAGTAACTTAATAGTTTAGGTAGTTGAGCAGTTTCAAGAAGTTCAACAGTTACAAACTACTTTGATGTATTTAAGTAGGTATAAATAAAGAGAAGGGGTTCTGAGTTTTGGACCTCTAGATGACTGTTAATTTGGTACTGAATTTTATGAGAAATTAATGAAAGAAGATCAAGTTTCCTACACCTGTTGATGTTGATATGTCTTTCCAGTTTCTCTTTGTGTTTATTCCTCTTTGAATGAAGTGAAGTAATGTAGCAGCTAGTGTCTTAATTACATCTGTGAGTAAGAGTTAAATAGCCTTAATTTGCGCTCCTTCACTTCATCTCTTCTCTCTTCAAAAGCTCCTGATGAAACTTTAAAGTAATAGATTCAGTGTTTACAACATATTATTTCGAGTTTCCTCTCTCTCCATGAATTTCCTTTGAAACTTAAAAGTGATAGATTCTACTTCTTAGCATATCATTTTGAGTTTCCCTTACAGTTCTTCTTTTCATTTCATTCAAATATCAACAGTTTATGGCATTGTGAAGGCTTTAATTATATCAGATTATTGAGGGTATTAAGTAATTGAATTCCAAAGGTGTTAAACAAAGGCCATTTGATATTGTAATTGTGACATACCTTTATAAAATGTCTTAAGCATCGATTCCTTACCACAACCAAGGGATTGTTTCTTGAGATAAAACACAAGGTATGAGACTGGAATGGATTAGTTCCCTCTATAGCTAATATTTCATCTAGGTCGAATAAATATTTGAAAACGTGGATTGTATCCAAGATTTGGGGATTTAGAGATGGGCGAGGCGAACACGATATGTTAAGGCCTAGATTTTGTTGAGAAATATGTCAGTAGAAAGTTAGGTGATTTCTCCTTTGATATAACTGCTTGTGATACTTTTTTACTTATCTTGATTAGTTTATTCTTCAACTTTATTATTATTGTGTTCTTGTCATCAAACAACTACCAAACCATAAAGAAAAATAAGACAAAGGGATACCAGATATAGATGATCATCCAGGGCCAAAAACTCTCCAATTGAGGTGAAAACTTAAAAGAATTCGTCTCTTCTTATAGAAATTCAATTGTCGAATTCCAAAACATATGACCCTTTCCCAAGACCCTCTAAGACTAAGTCAAATCATTCCTTCTTTTGCAAGCTTTCCTTCCAACAAATCCTCAACAACTTCTGCAATTTCGACCTATAGCAAATTCTTCTGCAACATTGACTCCCCAGCAGATTCTTCTGCAAGTTCGACCCCCTAACATATTCTTCTGCAACTTCGACCCCTCGGCACATTCTTCTGCAAAAACCTTAGCCTTTGCACGTGTGGAAAATAATGGTATATTCTTCCTCCTTTCCTCTTCACTTGAGTTGATTCTCTCTCCTAGAAAACTTGGTTTGCAAGGTGTTCTTCTTGATGCCCTAACTCAACTTTTGTAACTCGATATTTATTGCTACAATATGTGCCCTAATTATTTTGCATGCGTGGAGAGTAATAGCCCAAAAATATTATGAAATTCTAGCTCTTCTTTTCTTCTTCTTGTCCTTGTCTTCTTTGCACATTTTCTTCTTTCTTGATCAAGCTTATGTGTGTTAGGAGAGTCTATTAAGTGAGGACGAAGTCTCCCTTATATATGGGTCTCTTAATAGGTTGAATTTCTTCTTTTAGGCCAACTTGTCCACTTGTGAAGGCCGACTTGTTATTTTCACCATGAGGAGGTATTTAAGGGTCTTTTGACTTAAATTTGACTCAAATAAATTCTCTTTACAATATGTAACATGCCCCTGTTATTGCCTAAATCTACCTCAGGCTGAAGGAAGGCAGAGTCTAGGGTAACATCAAACCAAGCTTAATCTGGTAGCTAGCCCTACCAGATTGGGAGAGGGCTCTCTCCTTGTCAATCTCAGCAAAGATAATCAGCGAGGTTTGAGATGACTTGAAATAAAGGTTGATTTTAGGCTAGGTATATATGTAAAGGAGTTTGATTTTATTTTTGAAGGTGTTTTTTGGATCAAAGGGAAGGGCAGATTTTGGGTCTGGGAAATGATCAGTTTTGCAGAGAGCTAAATGGGGCAAGAAAGGCAATTGTTTTGACACTTCAAATTTGAATGAAATAGATAGCTATGACCAGTGAGAAGTAGAAGAGGGAAAGATGCCTTCAAGAATCCTCTTCATACAGTTGAAAACATAGAAAATTAAACAAAACTCAAGGTAGAGCACTGCAGATCTAATGAATTCCACCTTTATTACTTGTTTGTTTAACTTGAGAAGAAATAAGAAGGATGATGATACACATGAAACATCAGTAAAATTACAATCACAGAGAGAAATACATCATCAAAACAAAGAGCCACATGGATCCCAAGGAGTTTTGAAAACCTTGGTCTATTCCTTTGCCAAAATGCAGAGATGAAATGTACAATGAAGCTCAAAGCAATCCTAAGTGTCCAACCTATGCCAGTGACTGAAAAATTACAAGATATAGACAACACTACCTCATCCCCAGCCTATAGGGGTCAAGATCACTAGTTTAGGAGCTATTCAACAAGATCTAAACTAAGAATTGGAAAATAGGCAGTGGAACAACTTGCCTCTATAAGATAGGAAACTAATTCATTCAGTTATAATTCACTTTTTGGTGAATGAATCTACTTACATGAGTGAAAATTTGTCAAAATTACATCAAAAACCATGGAATTACATCAATTTACATCAAGAGCTTTACATTTGGAGATAAAAAATTCAAACTGGCCAAAAATAGGCAAAAAACTGAGTTACTGAGTGAAAATTGAGCCAAAATCCCCAATGCGCAGCGCCTGAAATCTCTATGCGTCGCGCCACTTTGGAGCTGATTTTGAGGGCCTTCCCAGAGTCCAAATTGAGCACAGGATAGCTCGTTGGGAATATCTGACTGTATAATTTCCAACCCAAGTGGAATTTATGAATTTGGTTTCCATTTTGCCCTCCAAAAATGAGTTTTCCCAACACTGCTTCCTTTGTGTCCAAAAAGGGGCATAAAGGTCAATTTTAGGGTGTTTTTGACCATTCCGGCAACCCAAAAATTGTCAAAATCTCTAGGTAATGGGTAGGAATGCATAAATTTTGATGAAAGATACAGAAATATCAAATTTTACCCAAGAGGAGCTGCCAATTATAAGCGCGCGCCAAGTGGCGCGACGCGTCGGGCAGGAAAATCTGTGTTAAGGCCAGAAAATTCAAAATTGACAAAAAATGTCCCAAATTTCTTGAAATTTGGGTTGAATTTCCACCATCATGCGCTATTCTGGGCCAAGGAAGCTTCGGCCAAAATTTAGAGTCTATCATGCCTTTTGCGACGCTTTAATGCCCTCTTTAGCTTTGCCTTCAGGATCTTGATTCGTGCCTTGCAAACGTTATTTCTCGCCCAATAATGATTTTTCATGTGCCTTAGCATGTCCTTTTCCTTGTTTTCCTTCTCCAACAGCTTCTCCAAATGAATATTGACCCTCTCAAGCCAAGTCTCTTGATCAGCCTCAATCTCTCGCTCAATGGATGTCATCTCGGTTTGGCTTCTTTGGGCAGCTTGCTGGTTCTCACGGATATGTTGCAACTCCATGATAGTTTGCTGATCTTCCAAATGTTTGTTTTGCTGCTCAAGGTAGTTGATAATCCATTGGGCTCTTTGCAAATTGACGAATAAAGTGTCTATCTCCGCCTTCTGCTCTTTAATAGTCTCTCTCAACTTTGAGCTTGGTGAGCTCAAATCCTCATCAATGAGTATGAAACCTGTATCTTGGCCTCCTGAAGGCCCCTCATCGCACATGGGCCTCTTACCTCTATCCTATACCTGTACCTGTGCTGCTGATGACGGAAGCAAGGCCCTTTCCACCCCAGGTGGAGATAATACTCGCCAGGCTGCTGCAAATAATCCTCTGGTGCCTCTCTAATAAGTGACATACATCGACACACTAGTAGTCTCTGTCTCCTGACCCTCATGCTGATATGAAGGTTCACCTGCATCACGAACAACCTCCGAAGGAACTTGAGGAGCTGTGAAGAAATCATTAGAAATGAAATCCTCCCATGAAATACCCTACAAGACGAGCTGATGAAAAACCACAATCTTAATGAGTGCAAAGTGATAGATACTGTTGTACTGCTACTCAAGAGTTTTCCTTTGCGCGAGAGTGGTCATTCTCTCAATATTTCGGCACATGAAATAAGGAAGGTTCATCATCCTCACCCTGGTAAAATGCATCAATAACCTGATATGATAGGCATACAGACGTGAAAACCGGCCCTCACAACTGAAATATCTGATAATAAGTTTCATCAGAGGAGCATAGGAATCCTTTAGGAACCGGAAAGGAAACACCCTGCTGAGTTGTTTCACAAAGCTAGGCCTGATATATGGTTCATAGTGCACTCTGTCAACCTGCTATCTTTTGTTCCATTGTTCTCCAACATTCGGTATTCCGGTCGCTTGAGAGATAGTTTCCGGTGTTAAAGTGAATGTCACACCGGCAAGGGTGACCTGACCATCATGTAAATGCAACACAAACAAACGAGCCAGCTCCTGATGATGATGGACCCTAGCAACCATTTCATAAAATTGATAACAAGACTGCTCTAAAAAACATGCCATAGCAAGTGGACAAGCCTGCAATTCAACCAATGAGGTGGGCTCCTCCCTCACATTTTTGTCACTCTTCTGAGGCCTTCTAGGTGCATGTAGTTCAGTGGTGGAATCACTGTCTCGTTCATAAGATGTATCGGTGTCTGTCTCCATGATGTCCAAGGTTTGTGCAAGGTCTATTTTATCTTGGATGAAAATGAGAATTTTGGTGTTTTGATTTGATTTCCAAATATGAGGTAATATGGGAGGGAATATGGAGGAATAGGATAATGGGAATAATGGAATTTTATCAAGTGAAATTTTCCACTTGAAATCTGTGAATTTATAAGTTTAGGGACAACCACTTAATCTCTTGGGATAGCCTTGGGGTTTGGGGAAATTTACAATTGGGATGGGGATAATGGGAATGGGATAGGAATGAATGATTTAGGGATACAAGGGAATAGGGAAATGGGCTGTTGTGAGAAGATAGACAGTGAGGAGGGACTAACAAGGTGGGGGAAATGGAAATGATGAGCACAAAACCAATTTCAAAACCCTAAAGGAGCATTTTTCAGACAAGATAATAGGGTTTGATTTTTTATATTTAAATTCTCATAAACATCACCGAACACATGTTCATGGGCACTGGAGAGGTTGCTTGACCTATTTGAACAAAGAGGGATCGATCAGATTTGAAAATTTGAAAGAAATGGCAATAAATTAACTTTTTGCCATGTGCGTCGCGCAACCAACCCAACGCGCCGCGCCTCCCTGATGCGTCGCACCAGTGTATTTTTTACACTGCGGAGCCCAGCCCAATGCGCCGCGCCTGCCCAATGCGCCGCGACACTCAGCCTATGCGCCGCGCACCCAAATTTGCCCAGTTTTTATTCAAACTTGCTCTTTTTCTTCAACATGACTTTCTCTTGTTTCAATCTTTCTCTTTTGAGTGCAAATAAGCTTTTTTTTGAACATGACCAATGAATTATATACAAAAAACTTTAATTTTCACTTCATAAAACTCACTTTTGTAATGTTTACATTGTCACTTTCTTTTCAAGCTCTGTTTTGCTTCATTTTGGATTTTTGATTGAATAATGTCCTTTCTGTTTGTTCTTGTAGGGAATGAATCTGTTGGAGCTCGACAAAGGCGACCAAGGTTGCCAGTGAAAGTATTATTACAACTGAGAAAACTGGAAATCACATTACATTTATACATAAAGATGAGAAACTCTATTTTTAGCACTGAAACCTTATTTCAAACTTCCTCATGTGCCCGTTGACCATTATATGGCATTTTGAAGACCTTATTAATGAAATCCTAGACCTAGTGACACTAAAAATCTTAAAATGAATCTTTGCAAACTATGAGACGAAAAGTGACTGCAAATGATTTTAATGAACATAAATAAGCCAGCAGGTAATGGACATGAGGGACATGAGCGACAAGCCACTACTGTCAGATGATCGATGCTCCTAATGGAATGCAGCTGACTGAATGAAACACCTAATATGCAATGCAACAAGAGGAATTTGATCACTGACGGAGGGATGAAGATACCGACACTAACAGCCCCAATGGGTATTCAATACATGAAAATGACTCAATTGACTTGTAGACTAAATGACAAGCCCTAGAAGCACTCAATGGGTGCTTGATCTAAAAAAAATTTCTGTTGAGCGTGAAACCCATGCCTCAAGAACAACAATAACACATTTATTTTTCTCTTTTCATTAAATACATAAAAACATGATTACATATATCTCTATGAATACCGAACATGGTTACATATTTCAACGCTCCCTCTTAACTAGGGAGGTATTCATAATCCATACAAGGTACTTGGACATTCTCAATCTGAAGAATTTTCATAAGAAGAGTCAAATTAGTAAGCCATCTCTTTGCATCATACTAACCAGCATTGTCACATGGTAAGGCCTTGATTAATATCTCTATCTATACACAAGATTAGAGCACAACGTTGGCAAGACCAATGACTGACAAACAACATCATCATTGTATCTTAAGGCACAGACCCCACCCGGGTGTTCACAGGGTATGTCCTTCTAGGAAAATTCCTATATTGGAATGACATATCCTTAAGGAATTTACTCTTCGACTACTATTATCGTGGATTCCCTACCTCATCCTCAAAGAGTATCAAATGCTGGATGCTTACCCAATCTCTCCCTCTCAACTAGGGAAGATATACACGTTCCTATAAAAGGAATTTACCCAAGCTCCCTCTTATCCAGGGACTTGTCCAAGCTCCCTCTTAACCAAGGAATTGTTTTCAATAGAAACTATCTATTATTTAGTGGATATTATGGTACCATTAGCTGCTTGTAGAGACCCTCCTTTTTATGTCATGAATTTCATCATTATCATTATGGAGATTTCATCTGCTAGTTATTCTTCATAAGGCATTGGCCATCCATCTCTTTCCTTCAAAAAACCATAGGATTGAACCAATAATCATGTCATTCTTCTTTTCATCGGAAAGTGATCTTCCAGTCCACAGTTGGATTTTCTTCATATAAATACCACTTTCAAGTCATGTTTCCTTCATGATATTCCATCCAACCACATGAGTGCTAGTTGTAGGTGACATATACAAATATCTTTCAGTAGTATTGTATCAACACATCCAGATGTTGTTAAAAAATAAAAATGAACATCAAATCAAAGTTACCTTTTGTGATGACCTTCCATCATGACATTTTCTTCTTACAACATCAACATATTGCACATAAATATATCTCCAACGATTTCAATTTCAAGGGTCTATTTTCTTTAAAGGCTTTATCAAAGTCTACATATCCTTTCTATGGATATATCATAGTAAATTCTTATAGTCATCGGATCTTGATTTCCTTTTCTTACATGACCATAATTGCTTCTTTCACAATCTCTTCTTTCTTTCTTCACATATTGCTCCCCAAGAACTTCCATCCACACTTCATTTTTTTCAACTACCTCATATTCCACATGAGGACATATTATGTTGATTTCATATTGTCAATATGTGAATCATGCCTTCATGCATCTTTCCAAAGGAAGATATTCGTTTTATTTGATCATGCTCACGAGGTAGAGAATTTACTCTTGATATTTGCAACTATATGTTGACTTAATCTATCAAATATATGCATACCTCTTTTATCCTTTTGGTCATCTAGACTTCTTTCGGTAGCTTCCTTTCCTTGATTGAAAGCACTTCAACCATCGTGACATGTTACACTCTGTCACCATACCATCATCCTTCTAAACAACAGATGCCAAACAAGGTGAAATGAACAACGAGTCACTTTTTTCCAAAAGAGGTGAACCTTCTAATGAAGATTCCAAAAGAGGATCTTGATTATCCTCATCCTGTAGATGCTCCTTCCTAGTGATGATGATGCATGATGAACTCTATGCTAGATGAATTTCTTCTACCCATAAGTACCACTTATGCTTTCAATGAGGTTGCTAAAAGCTACTTCCTTTCTATGATTATTGTTACATCTATGTAGAATTTTACTTGAGCTTTACTTACGCTATCTTTCAAGATTTTATAGAGATGTCACGAGCTCTTGTTTCAACTGTGTGCTTCTAATATGATGCCATCTCCTAATATGATGAATTATACCATACTTATAATGCTTTCCACCATGATATTTATCTCTTATGTAAACTGGAAAATAACACATTGAAGGAAATTATCTTAGTCATAGTAGAGATCGTTCCCTTCCTCCTTCTTCGATTTCTTCTTCTCAGCTTCTTCCACTTCTTCGGTGACATAGGATTCATTCCTTTCTTTTCTTTTTTTGTTGTCCTTCTTAATTTTGGGACAATTTCTCTTGTAGTTCCCGTATTCCATACAACCATAGCATTGGATCTTTGAGATATTGATCTTCTTCTTTTTCCCAATTTTTCCTTTTCTCTTGGCCATGGTAGAAAATGCTTACATTTGTTTTGTTGGTCCCACATCAATTTTTGCCTTTAACCTAGTTTCTTACATATTATTCCTCTTACTCGTGCCATACTAATGTTTAATACTCGATTATTTTTTTTAATAATAATAATTAAATTATTATTAATATTATAATGCAATATTACTATTGTTATTAACTTATAATGACACTAATATTACTAGTATTACTATAAGTTTAATAACAATATTGTTAATAACTATTATTAATCTATGGTTATTATTATTACTATAAATTACTATTACTATAATTATTATCAATATTATTAATATTAATAGCAAGGGTTGATATCAACATTAACTCTACTGTTAATCCTTGAGTCATAATACTATCAAAAAATTTATTGTTTTTGTATCAATTTTATTAAATTTATTATATATATTTATCATTTTGTAGCATTTTTCATTTTTCATTGTTTTTAGGGTTTGTGGCCTAGACTTTGGGTTCTTTTCAAACCTTACATCCTTCTCCCTTCTTTCTTGGCATTTTGTACTAAATGTTGCCCTAGTCTCTTCTTTCTCCTTACTCTTTTTTGTCGTGATGATGGATCTTGCTACTAGATTTGAAACGTCAATCTCCAATATGTCTATTGTGGAGAAAACTTAGGACACTCTCACTATTAAAAATTAAAATATATTTTTCTTTTGTTTTTATCGTTTAATAACTTTGTTAATTTTTTATTAAAGTTTTCAATTGTTTAAAAAAATTTATTAACATTTTTAATTTTTTCAATGTTTGTAATTTTTATTTATTTATTTATTATTATTATTTTATTTCAGAATTTTGGGTTTTTTCTTAATATTTTTATCTTAAAAATTAATAAAGTTAATTTTCTATTATTATTATTATTATTTTATAGGAATTGGTGAATTTTATTTATATAAATGTTCCAGGAGGATTCCCACAACCTATTCAAATTGATGGTCTCAAATTTTAATAAAAATGTCTCCATTCAAATAGTTCGTCAAAATCTTTCCAACACAATTTGAACATGCTCAATTGGATATCGTATGCAAAATTTATGGCCTTGGGAAGTTAAAGGAAACATAGGGACAACATTTACACATGGCATAATCTAGGCTAACTTGTGGCATCATGATAGGATGACATGTGGCATGGTGATGGGAAAATTAGAAGGTTTTTTAACGACACTTCATGTGTGGAGGTTGAAAATTTTAAGGGTTCTGAAAATATAATGTTCTATTATCTAACCCATCAAATCTTCTAGAAGTATGCGTCTCATATGAGTTGGCATCAACAAAGTCAAACTTGACTCGGATTTTCTTTGCAAACGCCACTTCCTAACCCTAGCTAGCTACCATCAAAAATGTTCTTTATGAACCTTATTTTAGCCATGTTCGATGTTGTAGGGGAGAATGGAACTCCCTCTTATAGCAAAGTTGTTGTAGGGGATAAACACCCCAACCAAATCTCAAAATCTAACCCTTAGTTTTCTACAAAAGAAATGGATCAAAGCTAAGATAAAGGTGCTTCAACCCATGCTCTAGCCAACCTAAGATCTTTAGGAATCTCCCTCCCCAAAGCAACCATAGATCCAAAGTTTGAAGTACATTCAAATCATATTAGAGAATATATTCAATACATGAGGAATCACACCTTAATTGGCGATTTATTTGGCATCTAAACATCAAAAAAGGCCATTTCCCCACTAGATTTAAAAAAATATAAGACAAAGGCCCAAAACATATTGGAGTTAGGAGAAAAATACTTATTCACCATTATATTTCCCAACATAGAAGATAGAATGAGAATTATTGAAAATGGCCCACACTTGGATAAAGAATATCTCAAGGTAGCTTCATAATGGATCTGATTGTACGCCTTTCCTAAAGAATTAAAGGGTGAAAAGATACTAGATGGCATTAACAATGCTATGGAATACTTCGTCAGAGTTTTTGAGACCATGAAAAAAGCCAGGTATGCAAACATATGAAAACATTTGTGTCTAAATGAATATCTTAGAACCCTTACCTTAGTCTATTGATATTTATTATCAAGATCAACTTTGGGCTATGAACATATCATGTTTCAAATTTGAAGTTTCCATGAATATGAGCATCTCTATACGAACTACCCCCTGCTCGCAGCTAATATCTCTCTAGATCAAACCCAAGTAATAGATCAAGATGGCTTCTCAATATTACTAAGCCATCACTATGAACCTAAGCCCCTTTGATTGCAACCACATTATGGGAAAACCTCTGTCACCAGTAATAAATTTAACCCAATCACAAACCTTGAACCCTTAGCCCTCACTTCAAATCACCTTTCCTCAGTTAAGCAATCCTAAAGCTTCCAACGAGGTTCTCCAAACCCCTCATCAAAGCCCTCGAAACTAGAGGCATAAGAGCCTGTAAAGAAAACGGAAAATATGGCTAACACCAATGAGGGAACTTAAGAAATGGACCCATATGCTTTAGAAATCCCAAGTATCGCAAAAGCATCAAAATACCAAGACACCAACTCAATTTTGGAGCATCAAGTAAATTTTTTAAGCAAATCCATTCTTAAATCTAGGAAATAGGCTAAAAAAGAATCAATAGGTCAAATTAATTATAGTTCATTAGGGGTTCACGTAAAACTGGTAAAGGGATCAACAAAGCCACACAAGAATGAGAAGAAAAAGGGATGAAAGAGTAATCAATAAATCTCAGAAGAATTAGGGGACATTCTTGTCAAATTAGGCAAAATCAAGTTGATATCGAAGATATACCCCTCCTCCAACTCCTCTCCTCCATGAAACCCATCTCTTGTAATATTAGAGGCCTCAACTGCAAAGGAAAGTAGAGGATTCTTACAGTGAAATGGATCTCAGAGCATCCAATCTTTTTAATGATTCAAGAAACTAAAACTTCTTGCGAATCCATGAGAAAAATTACAAATAAATAGGGACAAAATTTCCAACTAGTAACATTGGATTCCCAAGGTTAATCATAAGGGCTAACTATCATCCATAACTCTCAAGAAGTATCCATGCTCAATAAGTTTTTTTCTTTCATAATTCTAACTACTCAATTTTATTTTATAGGGTATTCTCATATATGATTTCTCTCAAATGTCTACATCCCCTCTCTACATAGAGACAAGTCCCATTTTCTTAGTTCCATCGAGCAAATTAGACTTTTAATCTTCCCAAAATCCTGGATTTTGGGAAGGGATTTCAAGATGATTAAATAATTTGATGGAAAAAAAGGTGGCATTAGAAAACTAGAAGTGGAGTAATTTGTTGGATCTAAACACCATCGATGACATGTACACCTAAAACAATTGCATAGACAACTCATAAAAAATATCCTCAAATCTAGATAGATACCTCATCACAAAAAATATCATGATTAGGGAAATATTTATGAGAGCCTCCATCCTTCCTAGTCATGGATCAAATCACTGGATGATCAAGTTAGAAATAGAAATCAAAGCTTATCCCATAAATAAACCTTTTTTCCCAGAACATTTTGGGCTCCAACACCCAAATTTTCAATCCATTATCAAAGAATGGGATGATCAATTAGCTAATATTGAAGGCATGACCAGGTACTGCCTATAGAAAAAATTATAAACATATAAAAATTAGTTCAACACTTAGAACAAGGAGAAATTCAAAAATATCCTATAAGAGAAATATGATATAGAAGCCCAAATTGAGTGCATCTAATAGGAATCCATTTAACATGGAAAATTGGAGGAGTTAATAGAGGAGGAACATCACACCCACACATAGCTATAAGAACGAAGAAGGCACGAAGAAATACATTGGCAACAAAATTCTAAAATTTAGTGCTTAAAGGAAGGAGATAGAAACACAACCTTTTTTCACAACATGATGTTCTAGCATCGCCATCACAATTGTATCTCTTCCCTAAGGAATTAGGAAGGATTAGTTATAGGTCCACAAGGATATGGCACAAGAGATGGTGATACACTATAAATACCTCTTGACTAACCCTATGTTGAAGATAGCAAAAGTTATCCAAAAAATTATGAAGGATATTCTTTCTCTAGTCACTCAAGAATAAAGTGAGACTCTCTTATGAGAAATCACCATGGATGAAATGGAGGAATTAGTTAAATCCTTGCCACACAATGAAGCTCTTGGGCTAGATAATGTCACAACAAACTTATTTTAGTTCTATTGTGTAAAGGTCTCACCTTACCAACCATCACTATTATAGAGAAATATTACACTAAGGCTAACCCAAAATGCAATATTATTTTATTTTATCTTATTTTAAGTTTTTAAGAAATAAAAGTTAACTCAAGGCCATATATATATATATATATATATATATATATATATATATATATATATATATATATAGAGGCTCAGTATTTTAGCTCAAAATTTAAAGTGCTCAGAATTGAATGAAACCAGAATGACAACGACCGACCCGTCGCAAGGAATCCAACGCAACTCATTTCGTTGAAAACCAAGTTTGGATGAGGAAGTTATGGTCTGCTGATCGCCATTCAGAATAGGCAAATTTTTATAAAAAAAATTGCAGAACAGGTACAAGCTGATGACATGGTAGCTTAGTCAGCGTTCAGGGAATTCAGTTTTTTGCCCAATGGGACTATGACAAGTGTCACTCCCGAATTTGTCAGTTTGGTTTTTGAAGGTAAAATCTGTCCAATGACCTCCTAAGGTTGAATTTTGTGAAGGTAAAATTTTTCCAATGACCTCGTAGGGTTGAATTTGGGTTTATGGATTTATTTGCTGGAAATCATTTTTTTTTTTGTTATTTTAAAGATTTTATTGATATATATATTTATTAAACCAAATCCAAGTTCGAATCTTATTAAACTATATGGCATTTCATTATTAATATGGTTCAAAGGTTTTATAACAAGGTTGGAGGCGTAATATCACATGGTGGAATAATTTTTTTATATGCTAAGGTCAAGGCGGATAGCATTATTTCTGTTGTCATATTAAATTCGAGTCGAAGGTTTGAATATCATAGGGAAAACATTAATGGGGGAGCGAATAATACACATGGTATATCAAAGGTTCTATGTTAATGTTTACGAATGGAGGTGCAAAAGACTTATACGAGGGGCGGGGTCGAGGCTTGACTCCATGACCTCCCCCTCTCCACAACGTGCACTTACCATTGGGCCATGGACCAGTTCCTTGAAAATGTATGTGCCAACAAAATCTTTGAAGTGTACGCAATCCGAAAGTGGGGTTTCAGAGAGGGCCAACCCCCTCCCATATAACCTTTCCACCAAAACCATGGGCACGGTGCTGATACGAAAAATGGCAGAGTTTATAATTACGTTAATTAACCATGTTTATGCATTAATCCACGATTTTTTTAAAATGCGCTTAATGCGCTAAACACACTTATCTGCCCCACAATCCTGCTTATTGGTTTATTAGCTACTAGATAATTTCTAGATTAAGTTCGCGGCTGAATTGGTGGCCGCAAAATTTAGAGATTCTGCAAAACTTGTCAGAGCTAGCTAGAGTCTTTCAAGATTTGGAGGAGAAATTGGGGGAAAGTTTGTTTTTTCCATAACTAAGTCAATTTTCAACCAAATGGAGCTCATAAATAGTCATTCTTGGCTAATTGGCATGTTATGAACATAATGGAACAGGTTGTAGAGGTAGAGGAGCTCATAATAGAGGTTTTTGTTGCATTTAATAATTTTTAAGCCCAGGGCCACCAGGAGGGAAGGCCATGCCTAGAGAATCTGGTAACCAAATTGAGTAAAGAAATAGTCATTTATGATAGATTTTGACATTTTAAACTCACTAGAATAGGTTCCAAGAGAATTTTATGCATGTAAATAGAAATTTGATCACAATTGAGCTAATACAGAGGCCCAATCTATGAAGCTGGACCAAGGAGATGTAGCCCAGGAGGGGTGAACTCCTTCACCAAAACTCTATTTTAATGGATCAGTTGTTATTTATGTTGTTGTTATTCAACCATTTAAATTCATGCTTTATGCTTTCAAATACACTCATAAAATTCAGTTTTAATTAACTCTTTGACACACATAAGCAACAAGGGAACCCATACATCAAGCATAAGATTAGTAAATAAGTTTTATATCTAAAAATGAAATTAGCATAATAAAACTAACATTCAAATTCAGATCAAGTTGGTATCAAATCACAAGGTTTCTAAAGGTTATTTGCTTGAATATTTGTGCAAGTTTAATGGTTGCAAATTTGTGATGCTGACAAGGTTAAAGTTGCATAAAGGTGAATGGAAGTTGTTAGTTGAAAGTCCTGATATTAGGACCAGAAGGAGAGCTTAAAGAGCATAATACTCACCCAAAATTCCACTCATAGTTGCACTTGAAGAGCCTCAAGTTTTGTCTCAAGAAGATGAGATTGAAGAGCTGAAATTTGCACAAGAAGTTGAGTTGATTAAAGAGGTATAAGTATCAGAAGTTGAGCTTGAATCCATAGCCATCATGTCAGGTTTTGGAGAGACGCAAGGACATTCAGAAGAGGAAGATGTCAAGAGCGATTTCAAAGACATAAAGATGATGGTTAAAGTTATGTTTGATGTATTCACTGCTGGGATGGCTGGAGAAGGTTTTAAACCTCCATATAGAGAAGGAACTTCAGATGGTAAGAAGGATGAAGAGAGGAGTTCAAAGGGAAGTTGAGGAAAGACACCTCCATCTCCACCATCTTCATCATCCTCGTCATCTCCATCTGCATCATCTTCCATTTCCACCACAAAAACCACTCACACTCACTCAAAAGCCACAAAAGGGAAAACTCCATTACTTAAATTGGACATTAAGTTTGAACTACCCATGTACAATGGCAAGGTAAATGTAGAGAGGCTTAACAATTGGATATGTCAATTGGAGGTGTATTGCAGAATTCAGAACCTTCATGAAGACGACATAAAGATCCAGTTGGCTTCATTAATGCTAGAAGGAGCAACACTAGTTTGGTGGGAAGCAAAGACTCAAGAGGAATGCGAATCCATGGTAATATATCCATTTCTTGGGTTGAGTTTATTTCTTCCATAAAAGATATTTTTATTGATTAGCCTATATGCAAAAAGATATTATGAGTTGGAAATTTTTTAAGCAACTCAAGGGTCAAACAGTTCAAGAATATACCCAGGAGTTTGGAAAGAGAGATTTGTTGTTAGGAGTAAATTTGAATTCCCAAGATACACTCTTGAGATACATTGGGGGTTTACATTCCTATTTGAAACATACTATTCTTATGTTTAACCCAAGCAATTTAGAT
This sequence comes from Pinus albicaulis, assembly GCA_034641835.2. Taxonomy (NCBI): domain Eukaryota; kingdom Viridiplantae; phylum Streptophyta; class Pinopsida; order Pinales; family Pinaceae; genus Pinus; species Pinus albicaulis. The sequence goes on from CM076578.1 coordinate 1,950,420,225, forward strand.
GAAGTTTGTGTACAAGCCACATACTTAGAGGCAAGAGGGAAACAAAGCATAGATGAAAAAAGTGAAAGTGAGGGTAAGGGAAAAGGAAAATCTTATGGAAGAGGAAAAAGAAATATCTCTGTGAAAAGAGAGAAGGAAAAACTCACATGCAAAAACTGTTCAAAGACTGGAAATGATGAAGACCATTGTTGGAAAATTCATCTAGAATTGAAACCAAATAGACTGAAAGCCAAAGAGAAGGGAAAAACTATTGCTATAGCTGAACATGAATTAGGGTCAGATTCAGGAGATGAGACAAGGATTACAACCATGGGTTTGAAAGATAAACGTGTTGCAAACACTGGTACTTCAAGTTTTTAAAATGATACTCATTATGAAGATACAAGAATATAAATTTTCCATATTAGAGTTGTCTCTAAACATCCCAAGATTGATACACTTTTTGATAGTGGGTCACAAGCTAACTTGATTTCCGAATATTTGGTTAAGAAACTAGGCCTTGAAACTATTATACATCCAAGATCATATCCTTTGGGTTGGATATGCAAGAATTCAAACTTGCAGGTTACATGGAAGTGCTTACTAAGATTCACCATCGACTCAAACTTTCTTGATGAAGTTGAGCTTGATGTGGTGTCGCTTGAGATATCAGATATTGCATTGGGAAGTCCTTATATGTATGATAGTAGAGATGTATTTTATCGCCATGAGAACAAGTATCACTTGTTTAAGGATGGTATTGAGTACATAATTAGAGCGCATAAGAAGAAGACAAGTTTATCTCTTGTACATGCAAGTGAAATGAAGAGGATAGTGAATGCAAGTCAGAACTTGACATTGTTGATGATCAAACAAAAAGATGTTTTGAATCACACTTTTCAAAAAGATTCTTATGCTTGTAATGAGTTATTTCGTGATGTTAACATGTTGCCTTTGAAAGAAGGTGAACAAGATGTAAAACATTTGCAACATTCAACATTAGATTGAACAGTGTTAGAAACAAGATGTCGTTGCAAGGGAGTGCAAAGGTCAAAGAGAAAGCGAAAAAGCAGCTTGGAAAATAAGGCATGGGTTCCACAAACGTTGGTTTATGGTTTCCAAAAGGTACGTGGAAATGGCGAAGATACTTGGTCAAGAGTCGACGCAAGTACAAAGTGAGATCAACTAAAAGTAGAAGTTTGTAACAAGTTTGTAGATGAATCAGGGGTATCAAAGGGCAAATCTAACTTGGCTATTGGATCTACAAAGTCTTTTAGGTGAAATGAAATGAACATTAAGGGTTTAGAATGAAAAGCAGAACTAAGGGCAATTAAGAATCCTTAATTATATGTACTTCTCAACAGAGGGACTTAAAACATCATTTGAACATGAAGAAGTATTTCATAGACAAGGCTAACCATGAATTCTAAAAATCACACTTTAGCAAATAACAATTTCAAGAAAAACTTTCAAAATGAAATCTAGGAGTCGAGGAACGCTCTATTTCATCAAATATTTCACTTTCAAGGATAAGAAAACATTCAAGATTCACAAATAAATGCATTCATAGAAGAGGGAACTCCTAGGCATCTTTGATTACAGCTATAAAGACCTTCAAAACAATTATTTAAGTAAGAACAAAGGGTATTATCAAAACAGACCTTTTTGGCAAACTTTGGACAATGGTACTTTGAAGGGAGACTTCAGAAACAACTTTTAAGTAGCAACAAGTAATCAGGGAAAACCATAAATCATTCTTGAGGCCAATTGTATTGAACTATTAAAGAAGTAAACAAGCATAAGGGTTCAAGAGAGCAAATAGGAATTCTCTAGAATGCCTCAATAGAAGAAAACATAAAACAGTGAAGAGTAAACAGGTCTAAGGTGCTTCTATGAGACATTTCTTAGCCTAAAAATTTTACTCTACTGTAGTAAGAAATGATGAAACAAAATTGAAAACATGAAAACATTAACAGATTTAAAATACTTCACCAACAGCCAAGCTCAAGGATCCAATGATAGAGTTTTCTCCATCAACAAACATGTCAAAACATCCACAGGTTCCAGTACATCAATTTCTTTTCAATCTTCAGCAGAGCTATGTGTTACTTCAAAAGAGTCATCAAATGCCCAACATACAATGAGTTTGAATGCAGTATTTATGCTGCAAATGAGGAGGTGGAACCTATCTAGGGTTCAAAATGTTATTAATGACATAGTAAATGCACTCCTATCCTTAAAAACCATGCAAGGCATAAGGTAGGAATGTCTCTCAACTACTTCTCTGTGTAATAAATTTGTCTTTACTTCCTGAGGATGAAATAGTTGAATTTTTTTGACTTTGAGGCCCTTTTCTGTCTTTACATTAACTGTTCTAATAGTTTAAAATATCTTCTTTTGTGTAATAACTGTTTATTTTCCCTTTGAGACATAAAATAAGCCACAAGTGTCAATTTGATATATTAAGGGAATAACTTCTCCTTTTGATGTATCCGAGGCTATCTTTAAGCCTAATTTGCCTTTATTTCATCATTAAACTTGTTTTTAAGGCCTAATTCTGCTTTAACAACCTTAACCTTCAATTTACCTGCCTTACTATCCTTTCTCTGTTTTTGTTTAAAACATTTGTTTATCTGTCTTTATATTTTGACCTTCAGCCTTTATTTCTTTCTTTAATCACTGCGCTTTATCCATACTTTGCTTGGTTTTAGCCTTTTGGTCCTTTGTTTCTAATCTTCATTGTCTTTTCTTCTTTTCTATGTACAGGTGGCTTTCTTCGATGCCTTAGGGTTTGATTATATAACCAATGCTCATAAAGCACTGTCAAACCATGAAATTAACCATGGTAGTCCCTTTATGGACTATGGGAAGGTTTTTTGGCCTTGAAACACCATTAAACTTGCATATAAAACATTAAACATTATAAAATCTTGCATATTAGGGTATAACTGCTTTCAAAGGCTTGGTAGAGGGCGAAGGAGCTTTGTAGAGAAGGAATATATGCAGAGGAGGGTTTCGTGGACAAAACTAGGAAAAATTAGAGGAAATCCTTAAGTTTGGGGCGCGAATAGAGGCAATGGCGATTTTGGGAATACCATAGGTGGTATTCACGTTGAAAAATAGCGGTAAGTGGTAAAGCAAAAAACGAACGCGATTCCACACACTGAGTGACACACGTTTAGGCCCATACCATCTATTTCGCGCGGAAGTTGCATGTTTGGGGGTTTTGGTGAAATAGAGCGCGAAATGATGCAATCAACCATTAGATCTTTGGGCCGAAGATCTAAGGATGTGGATGAGCGTGAGAGGAGATAAATTGGGCGGAGGAAACAAATGGTGGGGATGGGGTGACATGGTGGCAAGTTGTCGCGCAGCGGGGGGGCTTGGTCCGGTAAACAATGGTTTATAGTGTAAAAGGGTTAACATTTGTGTAGGGGGAAAATACACATAAAAAGGTGAAAATGGGAGGAAGCGAAGGCGCTGAAAGGTGGGACCGGGAGGTGATGTCACCACGGGGGAACTGAGTGTACGAAGAAAATATCTCGGGGGTGTGCCCCCACAACGAATCTCAACCATAGATATGAGTTTGGCCCTGGTCAAAAAGGGTCAACTGCAGGGGCACCAGGGAGTATGAACAATCCTTGGTCGAGTGCCTCCACCATGCTCCTGATCAGTTGGATCGAGGAGATGGACGGTACATATTAACCCAGAGAGGAAGCGATGTATCACAGAGAAATGCTGTCAGAGTGAGTTTTTTACAAAGGGAAGGAGTTAAGGAGCGTTTTGAACAGGAGCCATTGGATCGGGATGATCAACGTTGGGGATGGAATCGGTGCATCGGCAGTCGGCGATGGAAAGGGTCCAAGGAAAAAGGAATGTGGATTTGCGATGGCCGATGGCTGATAAGACTTGGTCATAGGACCGGGTCATATGGGAAACAGGGGTGGAGGAAACAAGTCCTCGGGAGATCGCATTGGCGGGGAAAAAAGAGTGAGAATGAGGAAATTTTTGAAATGCTGATGCGATAGAGATGCCAAATGCTGATGCGATGGAGATGCAAAGCGCTGATGCGATGGAGATGCAAAGAGCCGATGCGATTGAAGAATGCCGATGAGATGAGTGCATCAGCATATCGCAATCGACGGAAAAAACAGGCAAAGGCATGAAGAACTTTGTAAATGTTGATATGCGATTGCGATGGGAGCTTAAGTCCTTAGCGCATGGTTTTCAGGCCTCAGTTTTATGGCAGACAAAGGGGCCAAGGGCTTAGGCAAAAGCGCTTAAGGCCTTATGTTACAAAAGGTTTGAATAGGCCAGAAAATGGGTTTTTTAAGCCTTTTTTCGGAGTTCCGATAGCAATAAAAAGGATGTTTTAAACTAAAAAAAGGGGTTTTCATGGTTTAAAAAGGATTTTTAGAAGGTTTTTCAGGGAAATGAAGGGTAAAAGGAAAGGCAAAAGGGGTTCTTAATCAGGGGAAATAGACTGTTTGAATAATTGAAAATGAGTGAAAATGGGCAGCCTGAAAAGAACTTATTTTTGAGATGGTAGGATAACTTGGAGGATTTAAGTGAAAATATTCAGTTAATTGATAGGCTTAGGATAATGAAGGCTATGAGATTTCTAGAACTCACAATGTTTCTGCAATTTTGTTTCTAGAAATCTAGGATTGTCAAATTTAGTCATCTTTGGATAAAGTCAAAATTATGGATGACTAACCCTGCACACATGAACCCAGTTACATCCATGGTCTGAAAATCTCGATAGACCCTCCATAGGGGACCTAAATCGTCAGCCTTACACACAAGGCCTAACCTCGTGGGTGTTAAAGAGGTTTGATCGTGTGACCTCCCAACCAGAAAAGTACTTAACAACGAAAACTCAACTGATTGAGCTAACCCTTGGGGCTTTATCATATATATATATATCAATTTTAAATCTTAATTAACATTATTAATCAACATATTATTATATATATAATATCAATTTTAAATCTTAATTAACATTGTTAATCCGCATATATATATATATATATATATATATATATATATATATATATATATATATATATATATATATATATATATATATATATGCAATAATCTTTTTTGCAATACTGATCTTCCTAGCCTTTTAAGATGTCAAAATGGTAGTGAGCTGAGGAAGCTTCTCTCCAAGCTTTTTGAGCATAAGAATAAAATCTTAAATCAAATTAAATAAATCTTTTCTTTTGGTCCAATAGACCAAAAATTGGTCTCAATGGACGTTAACCATCATCATCATATACATATATATATTAAATCAAATCCAAGTTTGAATCTTATTAAACTATATGGCATTTCATTATTAATATGGTTCGAAGGTTTTATAACAAGGTTGGAGGCGTAATATCATACGGTGAAGTTTAATATGGTTCGAAGGTTAACCATCATCATCATATACATATATATATATATTAAATCAAATCCAAGTTTGAATCTTATTAAACTATATGGCATTTCATTATTAATATGGTTCGAAGGTTTTATAACAAGGTTGGAGGCGTAATATCATACGGTGAAGTAATTTTTATATATGCTAAGGTCATGGCGGGTGGCATTATTTATGTTGGCATAGTTCGAATCTTATTAAAGATTATGGCATTTCATTATTAATATGGTTCGAAGGTTTTATAACAAGGTTGGAGGCGTAATATCATACGGTGAAGTAATTTTTATATATGCCAAGGTCATGGCGGGTGGCATTATTTATGTTGGCATATTAAATTCGAGTCGAAGGTTATATGGCAAACGTTAACAGAGGAGCGAATATATCACATGGTATATCAAAGGTTCTATGTTAATGTTTTCGAATGGCGGTGCAAAATATTTATACGACATGGTCGGATCTTGACCCCTTGACTTCCCACTCTCCACGGCGCGCGCTTACCATAGGGCCATGGTCCAATTCTTTGCAAAGGTATGCGCCAACAAAATATTTGAAGTGTACGCAATTCGACAACGGGGTTTCGGAGGGGGTCAGCCCCCTCCCGTATGACTTGTCCACCAAAAACATGGGCACGAAGCTGATGCGAAAAATGGTGGAGTTTATAATTACGTTAATTAACCATGTTTTATCCAAGTTTAACGATGTGTTAATCCATGATTTTTGTTAAACACGCTTAATGTGCTAAACATACTTATCTGCCCCATAATCCCGCTTATTGGTTAATTAACTACCATTTAATCCATAGATTAAGTTGGGGGTGGAATTGGCAGCGCCGCCAAATTCGGATATTCTACCAAACTTGTCGGAGTTGGCTGGAGTCTTTCCAGAATTGGAGGAGAACTTGGGGGAAAGTTTGTTTTTGCCATAACAAACTCAATTTTTGACCAAATGGAGCTCATAAAGAGTCATTATTGGCTAATTGGAATGCCGTGAACACATTGAAATAGGTTGCAGAGGCAGAGGAGCCCATCTACAGAGGTTTTTGTTGCCTTGAATAATTTTGAAGCCTAGGGCCACCAGGAGGGAAGGCCATGCCTAGAGCATTTGGTAACCAAATTGAGTTAATAAATAGTCATTTTTGATAGATTTTGACATTTTAAACTCATTGGAATAGGTTCCAAGATAATTTGATGCAAGTAAATAGAAATTTGAGCACAATTTAGCTAATACAGAGGCCACAGCTATGAGCTGGACCAAGGAGATGTAGCCCAGGACGGTGAACTCCTTCATCGAAACTATGTTTTAACGAATTAGTTGTTATGGTTTTGCTGTTATTTATGTTGCTGATGTTCAAACATTTAAATTCATCCTTTATGCTTTCAAATACACTCATAAAATTAAGTTTTAATTACCTCTTTGACACACATAAGAAACAAGGGAACATGTACATCAAGCATAAGATCAGTAAATAAGTTTTATATCTGAAAATGAAATTAGCATAGCAAAACTAACATTCAAATTCATATCACTATATATATGGTAATTTTAATCTTCTCATCAAAGCTATTAGGGTCATGGTTTATCAAGATCCAAAACTTACAACCATAATACTTACTTCTCAAGCTAAAAATCACATTTAAAAGATAGAATCTTTAGCGGAATCAATAACTATCAAACACCACGAACCACAATTTCCAATAAGCTAATTATTAATTTTGTTGAAATTAAATGTGTTAAAGAGTGACTAATTTGGTTTTGTTCTAAATAACATACCTATGAATTCTTTGCTTAAAACTGTAATTCAACTTCTAAAGGAATGGTATGCAATAATTATGAATTCATATATAATCTAACATTACAACAATTCACTTACCCAAATTTGACTTTTTCAGCATGAATTTTTAATTCAATGGAATTATCACGCTTATTCATTGAGACATTTCGAGAAACACCTTGGTTGCAAATCATAAACACACTTAGGCATTTTTACGAACAATTCATAAATGTAATTAGCTACAACCATTGAAGCATTATGGCAAACATTTTAAAGCATGAAATGTACAACCATTGAGGCATTTTGTTAAACACTTACAACCATAATCCCTTAAGGCGATTTCCCAACAATTAGCTAACATGAATGTAAGATTACATAACTTCATTTTTCATTGTAAGTAATGCCAATAATTGAACTTAACATATAAGTATAATTATCAACCATCTTCATTATTGCATCTATACCAACAATTTAGGAACATAAATGATTATAAACATTTAGGAATTTTTACAAATAGCTCGCAGCAATGTAAGCTACAACCAGTAGAGAATTTTGACAAATAGTTAGCAGTCACAAAACAAGATGCCATAAAGTTATTTAAACTATCAAGGTATTAACCATTGAGACTTAAAAAATAAATCAAGTACATGTAATAGGTTAGTTTCATCAATATAAATCACCACGCAAATCTAAGATTAAAAAAAATCAGCAAAACAAAACAATAGGTAGTTCATACAGGCAACAACAAATATGAAAAATAGGCCATATTAGAGAATCAGAGTCTGAAAACCTGTGTTTTGAAATCAAAGTTGGGGTGACATGGTGAAACGGTACAAATACCCCCTGATGTTGAGATGAATTGCAACTGAAATGCCCAAGAATGCGATTTTTTAAAACAACAACTAAAAAAATTCCTACTATCTCATTTATCACTTATGTCAAACAAATAGTGTGCAAGCTTATCTACAATTGTACAAGGAGAAGGAAAAACCAAATTTATGTTATTAAGATGTTTTCATCAAACTCATGGCAGCTTGAATGCTTCAACCATTAAGATCCCAAAAAAAAAAAAAAAAAAAAAAAAACACTTATGAACTACAACTATTGCAAAATTTCTTCACAATTTAGTGTGCAACATTTTATGTACATGTAAGTTTCAACCAACAACCAAATAAGTAAAAACCATGTAATGAATTACAAAAAGACACAATATAATTATATCAACGTATGTGACAATAAATTTATACAACTCCAAAATGATGGGAGTATGCTCTAGCTCCAATGAGAGTATGTTCCAACTCCAATAACCTTACCAACTCATTTTGAACCATATCATTTTCCTCCCAACCATGTCCAGGAAGAAATTCTCCCCCTGGAACCCCCCGAGCTGCAAAATCTCACAAGTAGTAACAAAATACAATAGTAGAGAGATATGCAAGGAAAACTAAGGAAGATATTTTTCACTTCCTCTCAGTACCACTCATGTTCAACCTCACTTGCTAGAGCTATAATACCTTATTAATAATTTCAGATTTATTTTGGAAGCAATTTTATACTATCCATATCTCTCCCTTTCACAATATTCCTCGAGTCTCTTCCACTTTTGGTATCACAATACACCACTCTCAATTGAGAATACATGAGACCCATATATAGGAGGAGTAACAAATTCCTGTCATAAAGTAGGAGTAATATGCATGCCTTGTATTCCATTTAGAGGAGTGTAACTTATACCATTAAGGAGAGGTATGCATGCCTCAGTTGAGGAGTGTAACATATGCATGACAGAGAGTGTAAGAGGAATATTTGATGACATATCTTTAATGATTCGAAGAGGAATATGTCAATATTTGATGAGTGCATAAAAGAGACTGTAATGTATTATTTAAAAGAGAGAGAGTTACATAGAGCCATGAGAGTCATGAAGGAGAGAGGTGTGAAGTGATTGAGGAGATGAAGTTGATTTGTAATTCATTTTTAATAATAATAATGATAGTCTCATCAAAGATAATAATAATATTAATAATATTAAGGAATAAGTCAAGGTTGTACTATTAGTATTGATTAATCATAAGTTAAGTGAATTTCCTTCAACTACGCTTGATTACCAATTTATGCAAGGTGATTTACTATTTTTGGAAATTCATGCTTGAGATGCTAGACATGAATTTCTATTTTTAGAAATTCATTCTAGAATTGCCTGTTTGAGATTTTATTTAAGGAAATTTATCCATGAGCTGCCGATTTTCAACATCCATGAATAGTATTTTTATTTCAGAGAATAGGGATTTCACACCCCTATTTCATGCATCTTTGTGCCTTAATATATTGAGGACTCCGCGCACTAATATACTCCAAAGATCCAAGATTCCATAACTTGATCTTTTTAAATATTCATGACTCCATGCCCTAAATATACAAGACTCCATGTCTTTATCTTTCTTGGATTTAAGACTCCACGCCCTAATTTCCATGCCTCCTCATCTATTGTGCTTTGAAACTTTGTGTTTCTCCTTATGGTACTAATTGTGAGCTTTAACCCATCTGATGGTTCACTGGTAAGACCTTATTGGAAGACCTACACGCATCACAATCTCATAGATCAAAGGAATTTCATAATGAAGTTAACTTAATCACATTTTACCAAGAATGGTGCATGACATCCACAATCATTCATAATTGAACATCCTTGTTGGAAAATGACTAGGTACCCTACCACATCCTACTTAGTACAATATTAAACATATATAATCATACAAATCATATCTCATCCATAAATCATAATTAACCGTCTCTTCCACATAACCATGAGCATCCATGGGTATATGTGTCTCAATCTTGAATCACCATCCATGTCATGCACCTACTTCATAAGTCAGATGAAAAAAGAGAAATATATGTATACCATTTACTTAACCAAAACCATCTAATACTCATAATCAAAGATACCACACATAAGAGGAAACATAACTATATAAAACATTGTTCCCCAATCCAGTGATCAATCTGCCATACATAAAGATATAAGGATATATAACTATGTATATAAAACATTTTTCCTCAATCAAGTGATCAATATTCCATATATAACTCGTCAAAACTCACCCTTGATAGGAGTGACAAAACTATACTAGGAAAAATATTACACTACATACTCGCCCTCTTGGAGTAAACTTAGCTCGAAGTTTGACTGAACAAAAAAAGAAATTCAAGACACATAGAAGATGCATCTTCCCAAGTGGTAGAACTAAGACTGTACGGGTTCCATTGGACCTTTTCTTTTTCCTCCATGTGACGTTTGAGCTGTCGAGTGTGATGGTCAAAAATGCAAATTGGCTCTACCTTAAGAGTCCCCTCATTTGTTACCTATAATTGATGCCAATCTCAAATGTGAGAAGGATCATTTACATACTTACGCAACACCGAAATATAAAATACATCATGCATACGATGAAAAATTGGTGGTATATTAAGACGATATGCCATCGGTACAATCCTTCCGATCATATCAAAAGGCCCAAAAAATTGAGGAGAGAGCTTAGATCCTTTCCCAAATCTAATAGACCTTTTCTGAGGTTTTAATTGATGAAAAAACAAATTCCCCTTCTTTAAAACTACGATCCACTCTATGTATATCAACATAGCTCTTTTGTCTATCGTGTGCCTCCTTTAATATTTGCCTTATAAGACACACTTGTTCTTCCATTTCTTAAAGCATTTCATGACCTACCGAGATTCTGTCGTCTAATCTATCCCAACTTAAAGGTGTTATGCATGGTATTCCATACAATAGCTAATAAGGTGTCATACCGAGAGAGAGGTTATAACAATTATTGTAAGCAAACTCCACTAGATGAAGATAATCTTCCAAATTAGATTGTTGATCCATTACATACATTCTAAGCATGTCTCCAACACTAGATTTACTCTGTCATTTTGACCATTAGTTTCCAGATGATAAGTTGTACTGAAATTTAATTGTGTCTAAAGGGGTCCTTGGAAACTAGTCCAAAATCTTCTTGTGAATATAAAGGCCCTGTTTGATATGATTTTCTTAGGAAAACCATGAAGTATAACGATCTCCTTGATAAATAATTGTGCTATTTCAGATGCATTTTAAGTGTATCTAACATGTATAAAATGGTCACTCTTAGTAAGCTTACCTACCACCACCAAAATGGAGTTATGCCTTTTGGTTGTTTCAGGTAATTCAGCAATAAATTCCATAAATATTTCTTCCCATTTGGACTCAAAAATATTATGCGGCTACAACAACCCTATTGGATGACCATGTTCTTTTTTAACTAGCTGGCATTCCAAACACTTTTCCACTAAATTTGCTACATCTTCTTCATGCCTGCCCAAAAGAAAATTTTCTTTAAATCAACATACATATTTTGGACTCCCGGGTGAGCCATATATACTACACAGCGAGCTTCTTTCAAAATGAACTCACAAATCCCATCTTGATCCGGAACTACAATTTTTTGCATAAATCTCACCATACCGTTGTCATCACAAGAATACCCTTCCAACTTTATTTTCTTAGCCTCCTCCCCATAGAGAGAAACTTTAACTTCCTTACACCATTAATCTACATCTTGTGCCCTCAAGATGTTCTCCCGTAAATAAATCTTCAACGGAATTACTGAAAAGATGCGTGGTCTTCGACAAAGTGCATAAGCTACTTTGTTCAATGTACCCTTGATGTAAGTGATATCAAAATCATATTCACTTAGGAGTTGTGACCAACTTATTTGTCTAGTATTAAGATCAATTTGAGTAAATATATGTTGCAAACCTCTATGATCCATTTTCAATTCAAATTTCTTGCCCACCAGATAATGTCGCCAAAGTCACAAGGCATGAACTATAGTTGCTAGTTCCAGATCATGGGTTGCATAGTTCCTCATGTGGCCTTAAATTCCTCAAGGCATATGCAATCACCCTACCATATTGTAGTAATACTGCACCCAATCCATCTTTTGACGTAGATGTATATTATATAAATGGTCTATCCATATTTGGAACCTTTAGTATCGGAGTTGTAGTCAAACATTTATTGAGATTGGAAAAAGCTTGCTCACACTCATTTTCCCAATTAAATCATGCTCCCTTCCCAAGAGATGAAGTGATTGGGCTGCCTATTTCCGAAGACCCTTCCAAAAATATCTGATAGTATACTACCATACCCATAAAAATACACACTTCATGCACATTAGAGGGTGTTGGCTATTACGATATATCATCTATCTTTGTGCCTTCACTAGAGATAATGTGGCCAAGATAATGGATTTTTAATTGGAAAAAATAACATTTGGAGATTTTTGCATAAAGTTTGTTTTCTTTTAAGCATTGCAATACGAATCTCACGTGTTTCTCATGCTCTTCTGGGGATTTTGAATATATTAGGATGTCATCGAGGAACACTTGCAAAAATTTGTCCAAGTACTTCTGAAATACACCATTCATCAGACTCATAAACACTCATGGGGCATTATATAACCCAAAATGAACATCCACAAAATCATAATGACAAAAACAAGTTCAAAAAGTTGTTTTGGAAATATCCTGTTCTTTAAATTTGAGCTGATGATATCCAGATCGAAGATTGATATTGGAGAATATGGTGGCTCCCGTAATTTGATAAAGTATATCATTAATGTGAGGCATAGGATATTAATTTCAAATAGATACTCGATTCAATTGCTTGTATTCAACACAGAGTCGAAGATATTCATCCTTCTTCTTTACAAATATCACATGAGCTCCCAAGGGTGAAACACTAGGTCTAATCATAGCCCGGTCATATAAATCTTGAAGTTGCACTTGCAACTCACAAAGTTCAACAATAGACATTCCGTAGGGATCTTTGGGTATAGGTTCGGTACTAGGATTTAACTCTATCGAGAAGTCAATATCCTGCTTTGGAGGTAAACTAGACAACTCCTCTAGAAAGACACTGGAGAATTATGAAAGGAAAGGATATTATTAAAAAGATGAAAGCTTTCCCTCATTTAAAGTCATTACAACATACATTTGACATATTTTCCCAAGACTTCACTTCATCTACAAGAATGAGATAAGTATTAAATAAGCATGTCTCCTTTCTCCGTGGAGAACCATAGATTGTGTTTAAATTAAACAAGAAAATGCAACACACACACTAGTGTGGGATCACAGGTCACACAATGATGGGTCCTAGTGATACATTAGTGTGCAACCAATTCATTAAATAAATTGGAAAATAAATTGTAATCTTATCTCATAACAACTTGTAATAGTTAACTAAGTGTGATAGAATTAGTTAGCTCAAGAATTTTGAGTTAAGGGTCTAAGGATAGGCATGTAGAGTGATTCTATTATTAACAGGGTCCAGTTGCAGTTGTAGCACTAGTGTAGTGTGGGTGGTATTAGTTAACTCACAATAATTGAGTTAAAATCAATTTAACTAGTCCTAACTGTTTGATGAGCTAGTGGAAGATCAAGTGAATTAAAATAGATTTAATTCATTAGTAGTGATCTATCAAGTAACTGATGATTCACTATTTATAGCTACATGCGTGCTAATTCTGGTGGATACCCAGTTGAGACAAAGGTTCAAGGCTAGTAAACTATCAGTTGTATTTTAGGCAAACTGCCCAGGTGTAGTTATAAAACTATGAGAAGGCCATGATGAATTGAGAAATCAAGGAAGGCTGAATTTCCTATTTAATTGTGGTTTAATTCTCTAGGGATTGCGTAAGCAGGGTAGATTGAGGGTAGGCTGATAATTGGCTATGTGTTTGTCCAATTTTGCCTAGATTAGTGTGAAGCAATTGGTAGAGTGTATGAGGTTGTGGGGATCACAAATACATTGTATTGTTTCATGTTTCCTTGGTTGATTATACAATAAGGATGGAGGGGTTTTGAGCAGTTTCTTTCCCCACGAATATCTGGTGTTGTGTATTGATTTAATTCTTTCTCTTACTTGCATGTGATTGAGCAATCATGTTTTATATCCCAAAAATATTGTAGAAGGATTCAATATCTTGCTTTAGTACATTGCATGATCGGATTGACTCCATTGATATAATTTATACATGGTATTATAGTTGTGTTAGATATTTACTACGGATTGGACCTCATCACTAAAAAACTGAAGGGTTTTGCTTCGACATTAAGCATAGCCTAGTGGGCTTCGAGCTATTCCATCTTAATTATCACATCATAGTGACCAAGTGGAGTCACATAAAGATTCACATGTGTGACACACACTCCCAAGTCTAAACGAACTCTTGCAGTAAGCATTCAACCTTTTGAGATCGTCCTGAGGCCATCTCAACTTGATCAAAATATTTTTGCTCTATTGCCAGCAATTTAAATTTCAATAAAGCATTAGGAAAAATAAAAATTTTAGTTGCACTAGGATCAATAAAAATAGTAAAAACCATACCATTTATCTTACTTGATGCTTCAAGCACCGTAGATTGATGCTCGACCTGGCGATTTTGCACAACTAAATGAATCATATGGGATATTCCCATATCTCTAACAGTGGATTTTTCCTGCTCTGATTGTGCTTCAGTCTTCTTTTCAGGGAAATATCACTCATAATGAGGTCCTCCATAAGTCCAAAATCCGTTAGTGGGAGAAAATTTCATCAATTTGACCCTTTTATTAGGTGATTCTTGAGTGCGAGCATTACTTTGCTGAAGATGTTGCCTTGGATTATTTCTTTGGTTCTTAAAAGTATGATTCTTTTGAAATATTTGATGATGTGAACCACCTGAATTATGTCTTACATCTTGGCCTCCCCTTTGATGAGGTTTCCCATGGAATGATAGATTTTATCCCCACCTTTGTTCTCCAACAATTCTTCCTCAACTATAATTTCTTGTTGCACTACCTCATGCAACGTAGTAGGCATCAAAATGCACACCTTTTCCTTTATGATAGGATCCAACCCAAAATTTTTTTTTGTTTACCTTAATGGATTAAGTATTTAGATGGGTAGCATATCTAGCAACTCCAGGAATCAAACCTCATATTCAAGGATTTTCTTAGTTCCTTGCTTAAGATCAGGGCCTTCCTCTCCAAGTATTTAGTGGAAAGGTACTTTGATCAAAATTCTTCTTCAAATTGTTCCCATGTCAAGGTAGACATGGAGTATCCCAATTGGGATTTTAAGTTCCTCCACCATAATAGTGCACTCTCCTTAATTTGGTACATAGCCAACTTTGCCTTTTGGTTGGTAGAATAGTTCTGCAACTCGAAACATAGGTGCATGTTTTCCAACCAAGCTTCTATTACCTCTCCTTTTGTGGTACCCTTACATATAGGAAGCTTGAATTTTTCCAACTCTCTCTGTACACATCCATTAGATGGTATTCCTTTCCTTTCTACTTGAGATGAAGAACCAAGCACTGAAGGATTCCCCCCAACACTACTAATCAAGACTTCAATAATATTTTGGAAAGATAACATCATATCCCTTAATTCCTTTATGGATATTTGCTTAGATTATTTAGCTTGGGGAGGTGGAGATGAGACTTCCTTCCTCCTCCTTGATTATCTCTCCATGATTACTTAACTTGACCAAGGAAAATGCAAGTGAGTAAGTAAATAAAAGTAATTAGCTTTGATTATTAGCAAGAAAGACCTAGGTCCTAGAGTTTTAACCTTGACTCTTATACCATATGTAAGGTCCCACCTTACCAATCATCAGGATTATAGAGAAATATTACACACGAAGGCTGACTCAGAATGCTTTATTATTTTATTTGATCTTATTTTAGGTTTTTAAGACATAAAAGTTGATGAAAGGCCATATCCATATATATATACATATATATATATCCTTTACATTACACACTAAATTCTACTAACTACCCCATGTAATTTTAATCTTCTCATCAAAGCTACAAGGGTCATGGTTTATCAAGATTCAAAACTTACAACCATAGTACTTGCTTCTCAAGTTTATAATCACATTTAAAAGATAGAGTCTTTAGTGGTATGAATAAATATCAAACTTTACGAACCACAATTTCCAATAAGATAATTGTTAATTATGTTTCAATTAAATTTGTTCAAGAGTGACTAATTTGATTTTGTTTTAAATAACATGCATGTGAAATATTTGCTTAAAAATACAATTAAAATTCTAAAGGAGTGGTATCCACTAATTATAAATTCATATGTGAGCTAACATTACAACAATTCACTTACCAAAATTTGACTTTGTGAGCATGAATTTTTAATTTAATGGAATTATCATGCTTATTCATTGAGACATTTCCAGAAACACCTTGGTTGCAAGTCCTAAATTCACTTAGGCATTTTTACAGACAGTTCATAAATGTGTTTAGCTACAACCATTGAATTGTTACGAAAACAATTTTCTAGCAAATGTACAGCCATTGCGGCATTTTGTCAAACACTTATAACCATAATCCCTTAAGGTGATTTCCCAACAATTAACTAACATGAATCTAAGATTACATAACTTCATTTTTCATTGTGAGTAATTCCAATAATTGAACTTAACATATAAGTAGAACTATCACCCATCTTCATTGTTGCATCTATACCAACAATTTAGGAACATAAATGACTATAAAAATTTAGGAATTTTTGCAAATAGCTCGCAGCGATGTAAGCTACAACCATTGGATAATTTTGATAAAAAATCAATAGTCACAAAACAAGTATTCATAAATTTATTTAAACTATCAAGGTGTTAACCATTGAGACTTTAAAACAAAAATTTCAAGTGCATAGAATAGGTTAGTTTCATCATTATGGATCACCATGCAAATCCAAGATTAAAAAAAAAAGGCAGTTTATACAAGCAACAACAAATCAACAAAATAGGCCAGATTAGAGAATCAAATTCTGAATTCATATTATTTGAAATCAAATTTGGGGTGACATGGTCATATGGAATGGATACCCCCTAATGTTATGATGAATCACAACAGAAATTCCTAGGAATGCGATTCTTTAAAACAACAATAAAAAAAATTCCTACTATCTCATTTATCACTTATGTCAAACAGATAGTGTGAAAGATTATCTACAACTATACACGGAGAAGGAAAAACCAAATTTATGATATTAATACGTTTTCTTCAAACTCATGGCAGCCTGAATGCTTCAGCCATTAAGACCTGTTTTCAATAAATTTGCAACAAAATTGTACAAAGAAAAACTTACATAAAATGAACTACAACTATTGCAAAATTTCTTCAACATTTAGTGTGCAACATTTTATATACATGCAAGTTTTAGCCAAAAACCAAAGAAAAAACCATGGAATGAAATACAAAGGTACACAATATAATTCTATCAACATACCTGACAGTGAATTTATACAACTCCAAAAATATGGGAGTATGCTCCAATTCCAATTAGAGTATGTTCCAACTCCATTATCCTTCCCAACACATTTTGAACCATTCGGATTTCCTCCCAACCATATCCAGGAAGAAATTACCCCCCTAGAACCCCCGAGCTGAAAAATCTCACAAGTAGTACAAAAATACCACAATAGAGAGATATGCAAGGAAAACTAAGGAAGATAATTTTCACTTCCTCTCAATACTTCTCATGTTCAACCTCACTAGCTACAGCTATAGAGTTTAGTAATAATTTCATATTTATTTTGGAAGCAATTGTCTACTCTCCATATCTCTCCCTCTCACAATGTTCCTCAAGTCTCTTCCACTCTTGGCATCACAATACACCCCTCTCAAGTGAGAATACACGAGACTCATATATAGGAGGAGAAACAAATTCTTGTCACAAAGGAGGAGTAATATGCATGCCTTGTATTCCATTTATAGGAGTGTAACCTATGCCATTAAGGAGAGGTATGCATGCCTTAGTTAAGGAGAGTGTAACATACACATTAAAGAGAGTGTAAGAGGAATAATTTATGACATATCTTTAATGAGTGTAAGAGGAATATGACATTCTTTGATGAGTGCATAAGAAAGGGTGTAATGTATTATTTAAAAGAGAGAGAGATTCATGAAGGAGAGAGGTGTGAAGTGATTGAGGATATGAAGTTGATTTTCAAGTCCTTTTTAATAATAATATCTTCGTCTCATAAAATATAATAATAATATTAATAATATTGAGGATTAAGTCAAGATTGAACTATTATGATTGATTAATAATAAGTTAAGTGAATTTCCTTCAACTATGCTTGATTACCAATTTATGTAAGGCGATTTACTATTTTTGGAAAGTCATGCTTGAGATGCTAGACATGACTTCATATTTTTAGAAAGTCATTCCAGGATTGTCAGATTGAGATTTTATTTAAGGAAATTTATCCATGAGTTGTCGATTTTCTACAACCATGAGTGGTATTTTTCTTCCAGAGAATAGGCTTGCACTCCTATTTCATGCATCTCCATGCCTTATTAGATTGAGGACTCGACACCCTGATCTACTCCAAAGATAAAAAATTACACAACTTGATCTTTTTAAATATTTAGGACTTCGCGCCCTAAAGATACAAGACTCCACTTCTTTATATTTCTTGGATTTAGGACTTCACACCCTAATTTCCATGCCTTCTCATCTACTGTGTGTTGTAAATCACGATTGTCGTTAGACCAAAACTCATAGGTGTTAGTCAACGATCACATCGCAATAGATAAGGATCCACGAGAAGCGATGAATCCATATCGCAAAACACATGGGGAGTGTTGATTTATCCAATGTCCAACAATATCCCCCCAACACGAGTCGGGTGTGTATCAAACTCTTGACCTATGCTCTAATACCACTTGTTGGAAATCACGATTGTTGTTAATCTAAAACACACAGGTGTTATTCAAAGATCGCATCACCAGAGATAAGGATCCACGAGAAGCGGTGAGTCCATGTCACGAAACACACGGGGAATGTTGGTTTATCTAATTTCCAATGCAGTGCTTTGAAACTCTGTGTTTCTCCTTATGGCACTGATTGTGAGCTTTTACCCATTTGATGGTTCGTCAGTAAGGCCTTGTTCGAAGACCTTCACACATCACAATCTCATATATCAATGGAATCAAATTAATTTCATAATGAAATTAACTTAATCACATTTTACCAAGAATGGTGCATGACTTCCACATTCATTTTGGTTTTGAAGAAATGACTTCCACAATCATTCATACTTGAACATCCTTGTTGGAAAATGACCAAGTCCACTACGACATCCTACTCAATACAATATTAGACATATATAATAATGCAAATCATGTATCATCCATAAATAATAATTAACCATCTGTTCCATATAACAATGAGCATCCATGGGTCTATGTGTCTCAATCCTGGATCACCATCCATGTCATACACCTGCTTCAGAAGTCAGATGCAAAAAGAGAAACATATGTATAAAATTCACTTGACCAAAACCATATAATACTCATATACAAAATATCACACATAAGAGAACATATAACCATATAAAACATTATTCCCAAATCCAGTGATCAATCTGCCATACATAAACAAAAGTGGAAATATAACTATGCATATAAAACATTGTTCCTCAATCAAGTGATCAATACACCATATATAACTCGTCAAAAATTACCCTTGATAGGAGTGAAAAAAACATACTTAGAAAAATAGGACACTACATACTCTTCCTCTTGGAGTAAACTTGGCACAAAGTTTGACTACACAAAAAAAGAAACTCAAGTTGCATAGAAGATGCATCTTCGCAAGTGGTGAAATTAGGACTGTACGAGTCCCATTGGACCTTTACTTGGTCCACCATGCGACGTCTAAGTTGTCAAGTGCGATTATACAAAATGAAAATTGGCTTTGCATTTAGATTCCCCTAATCTATTACCTGTAATTGATGCCAATCTAAAATGTGATAAGGATCATGAGCATACTTACGTAACACCAAAAAATAAAATACATCATGCATACAATGAAAAACTTGTGGTAGATCGAGATGATATGACACAAGTCCAATCCTTTTGATGATCTCAAAAGGCCCAACAAATTGAGGAGAGAGCTTAGTTCCTTTCCCAAATCTAAAAGAGCTTTTTTGAGGTTTTACTCAAAGAAAAACAAATTCACCTTCTTTAAAACTATGATCGACTCTATGCATATCAACATAGATCTTATGTCTATCCTATGCCTCCTTTAATATTTTTCTTATAAGAAACACTTGTTCTTCCATTTCTTGAAGCATTGCAAGACCTACCGAGATTTTGTCCTCTAATATATCCCAAATTAAAGGTGTTCTGCACGGTCTTCCATAAAATATCTCATAAGGCATCATACCAAGAGAGCAGTGATAATTGTTATTGTAAGAAAACTCCACTAGAGGAAGATAATGTTCCCACTTAGGTTGCTGATCCATTACATACATTCTAAGCATGTCCTCCAACACTTGATATACTCTTTTAGTTTGACCATCAGTTTCTGGATGATAAGTTGTACTGAAATTTAATTGGGTCTGAAGGGATCCATGGAAACTAGTCCAAAATCTTCCTGTGAATATAGAGGCCCTATATGATATGATTTTCTTAGGAAAACCATGAAGTCTAACGATCTCCTTGATAAATACATGTGCTATTTCAGATTCTTTGTAAATATCTCTAAGAGGTATAAAATGGGCACTCTTATTAAGCTTATATACCACCACCAAAATCGAGTTATGCATTTTGGTTGTTTCAAGTAATTCAACAATAAATTCCATAGATATTTCTTGCCATTTTAACTCAGAAATGTCATGCAGTTGCAACAATCCTGCTTGATGACCATGTTCTACTTTAAATAGTTCACATTATAAACACTTTGCCACAAATTTTTCTACATCCTTCTTCATTCCTGCTTAAAATAAATTTTTCTTTAAATTAGCATACATATTTTGGACTCCTGGGTGAGCCATATGTACTGTACGGTGAGTTTCTTTCAAAATGAACTCTCGAAGCCCATATTGATCTGGAAATACAATATTTTGCATAAATCTCACCAGACCGTTGCCTTCACAAGAATACACTTCCACCTTTCTTTGCTTAGCCTCCTCCCTAGAAAGATAAACTTTAACTTCATTACACCAATAATCTACATCTTGCGCCCTCAAGATGTGCTCTCGTAAATAAATCTTCAATGGAATTACTGAAAATATGTGTGGTAATCGACTGAGTGCATTAGCTACTTTGTTCAAGGTACCCTTGATGTAAGTTATGTCAAAATAATATTCACTTATGAGTTATGACCACCTTCTTTGTCTAACATTAAGGTCACTTTGAGTAAATATATATTGCAAACCCCTATGATCTGTTTTTAATTCAAATTTATTTCCCACCAGATAATGTCACCAAATTCGCAAGGCATGAACTATATCTTCTAGTTCCATATCATGGGTGGCATAGGTTTCCTCATGTGGCCTTAACTTCCTATAGGCATATGCAATAACCCTACCATCTTGTGATAATACTACACCCCAATTGATATTTTGATGCCTAAGTACATACTATAAATGGTCTATCCATGTCTGGAACCTTCAGTATCAGAGTTGTATTCAAACATTGCTTAAGCTTGAAAAAATCTTGATCGCACTCATTTGTCAAATTAAATCATGCTCCCTTCCTAAGCAATGAAGTGATTGGGATGGATATTTTTGAAAACCCTTCCATAAATATATGATAGTATCCTGCCATACCCATGAAACTACACACTTCAACACATTAGAGGGTGTTGGCCATTTTGAAATATCATCCATATTTGCTGGGTCAACAACAATGCCTTCACTGGAGATAATGTGTCCAAGATAATGGATTTTTTATTGGAAAAAATAACATTTGTATATTTTTGCATAAAGTTTATTTTATCTTAAACATTACAATGCTAATCTTAGGTGTTTCTCATGCTCTTTTAGTGACTTTGAATTGATTAGGATGTCATCGAGGAACACTTGCACAAATTTTTATGAGTACTTCCTAAATACACCATTCATCAGACTCATAACCACTTCTCAGGCATTAGAACCGAAAAGGAACAACCATGAATTCATAATGAGCAAAAAAAGATCGAAAAACAATTTTGGAAATATCCGCTTCTTTAACTCTGAGCTGATGATATCCATATCAAAGATAGATCTTGGAGAATACAATGACTTTTATTCACTTGATCAAATAGATCATCAATGCGAGGCAAAGGATATTAATTTCAAATAGTTACTCAATTCAATTTCCTGTAGTTAACATAGAGCCGAAGAGATCTGTCCCTATTTAAAAATATAACAAGAGCTCCCCAAGGTGAAACATAGGTCTAATCATACCCTAGTCCAATAAATCTTGAAGTTGCTTTGGAGGTAAACCAAGCAACTCCTCTGGAGAGACATCAGAGAATTCTAAAAGGAAAGGATATTTTTCAAAGGATGAAATATCTCCCTCATTTAAATTCATTAAAACATACATTTGACATATTTTCCTAAGAATTCATGTCATTTGCAAGAATGAGATAAATGTTAAAGAATCGGGTCTCCTTTCTCCATGGAGAAGCATAGATTGGCCCTCATCTTTCAAAAACTAAAGGGTTTTGCTTCAACATTAAGCACAACCCATTGGGATTCGAGCCAATCCATCCCAATTATCATATCATAGTGACAAAGTGGTGTCACATAAATATTCACATGTGTGACACACACTCCCAAGTCTAAAGGGAACTCTTGCACTAAGCATTCAACCTTTTGAGATCGTCCTGAGGCCATCTCAACCTTATCAAAATCATTTTTTTCTATTTCCACTATTTTACATTTTAATAAAGCATTAGGAGAAATAATTTTTTTGGTTGCACCGGGATCAAACAAAATAGTAAAAACCATACTATTTATCTTACCCAATGCTTCAAGCACTGTAGACTGATGCTCGACCTTGCGATTGTGCACAATTGCATGAATCCTATGGGCTCTGCCCATATCTCTAATAGAGGCTTGTTCTTGCTCTGTTTGCGCTTCAATATTATTTTTAGGGAAATATCATTGATAATGAGGTCATACACAAGTACAACATCCATTAGTGGGAGAAAATTTCATCAATTTGACCATTTTATTAGACGATTCTTGAGTGTGAGCATTACTTTGTTGAAGATGTTTACTTGGATTATTTCTTTGGTTATTAAAATTATGATTCTTTTGAAATCCATGATGATGTGAACCACCTAAATTATGCCTTACATATTGGCCTCCCCTTCGAGGAGGTTTCCCATGGAATGATGAATTCGGGGTTTTATCCCCACCTTTGTTCCCCAACAATTCTTCCTCAGCTATAATTTCTTGTTCCATTGCCTCACATAACGTAGTAGGCCACAAAATGCATATCTTTTCCTTTATAATAGGATTCAAACCATACAAAAACTTGTTTACCTTGAGGGATTTAGTATTTATATGGGTAGCATATTTAAGGAACTCCATTAATCATGCCTAATATTCAAGGATTGTCTTAGTTCCTTGCTTAAGATCATGGAATGCATTCAACTCCCTCTCCAAGTATACAAAGGAAAGGTACTTTGCTTGAAATTCCTCTACAAATCGTCAAGGTATAGATGGAGTATCCTAATTGGGATTCTAAGTTCCTCCACCATAAGAGTGCACTCTCCTCAAATTGGTATATAGCCAACTTTGCCTTTTGGTTGCTAGAGTAGTTCCACAATTCAAAACATAGGCGCATGTTTTTCAACCAAGCTTATGCTACCTCCCCTTTTGTGGTACCCTTAAAGATATGAAGCTTAAATTTATCAAACTCTCTATGTACATCTCCATCAGATGGTATTTCTTGCCTTTCTGCTTGAGATGAAGAACCAAGCACTGAAGGATTTCCCCCAACCCTACTAATCAAGACTTTAGCCATCTTTTGGAAAGATAACATCATATCCGTTACTTCCTTGATGGATATTTTCTTAGATTATTTAGCTTGGGGAGGTGTGTTGGGTATGTGTTATATTCTTTCCATGACTAGCCGCATGTGCTGTACGTTGCGCCGGGCGCAGCAAATTTTTTTTTGGTATGCGGTCCCACTCATAAGCGGACCCACCCATGTTTTGTGTATGAATTTTCACATGGTTTTTGGGGTACGATGGTTTTCGACCCCTGGTATTTTGTAGATCTGGTCAAGGGAACTACAGTTATGTTCTAATCTAGGGTTAATGGATTGGGGTTTACGTATGCTTCGGCATGTATATATATGTGTTGTAACACTAAAAGGAATATAATGAAAAATCAAGCTGGTCGTCCCGATTTGGGATCTAGGGGAAAATCTCTGTGTTTATCTATTTTATGTTTTATGCTCATTCATTGTTTATTTCTTCGTTATAAGATTCTCGTGTGTAGATAATTTCTCGTCTGTGGATAAAACCTACATTTGTCTATCAGAGTCGTCGGCTTCTAACGATATGCCTTCGTCGTCGAAGGTTTTTTGCTCGGGCCTCGAGTAGACCCTATTCAGTGGGAGATCTCATAGAGGATCGATTCTTGCGGTGAAAGAAGATGGCGAGCGGTGGGAAGACAGAGATTCTGGGGGCTCAATGGCCGCAGCTTTGAGTTATGGAAGCTCAAGATGGAAGATCTGCTGGTGGATAAAGATCAGTGGATCGCGGTAGATCCAGGTACTAAACCAACGGCAATGTCAGATGAAGACTGGAAGAAACTGGATCGAAAGGCTAAGAGTACAATACGGTTGTGTGTCTCAGATTCATTATTGTTGAATGTATCTGGGGAAGCTATGACGAAGAATTTGTGGGAAAAACTTGGGACTTTGTGCCAATCTAAGTCTCTGGTGAATAAGTTGTTCTTGCGGAAAAAGATGTATAACCTGAGGATGAAGGATGGAGACTCGGTGACAGAGCATCTGGACGCCTTCAATACTGTGGTAAGTCAGCTGTCATCTGTTGATATTAAAATCTCAGATGAAGATAAGTGCATCAGTTTGTTGTGTTCTCTACTGCACTTTTCGTGATAGTCTGGTTATTGCAATAGGTAGCAATAAAACTACCTTGAATTTTGATGACATTGTCTCAGCCTTGTTGTCGGAGGAAATGAGACGGAGAAATATGGAGGGTCAGAATGGAAATGCCTTATCTATACGAGGAAGGTCCCAGAACAGAAACAAGAATAAGGGTTCGAGTGGGAGATCCAAATCTAGAGGGAGATCTAAATCTCCCGGAAATTTTGTAAAGGTGTGCTGGAAATGCGGAAAGGAAGGACACTACAAAAAGTACTGCAGATCTAAAGCTCCCGAGAAAGGAAAGGGATCCGATGATGCTCCTTTTGCAGAGGCAAACTACCTCGGATGAAGGTGGGGATGTGTATTTGGCTTCTTCTTCAAATACACATGTAGATCATGAGTCATGGTTGATTGAATCAGGTGCATCCTTTCACTTCACTCCCCATAGGGAGTGGTTCTGCGAGTATGAAAAATATGACAGTGATGTCTTCCTAGGGGATGATAGGAAGGCCA
The DNA here is from genome assembly GCA_034641835.2 of Pinus albicaulis. Classification (NCBI taxonomy): domain Eukaryota; kingdom Viridiplantae; phylum Streptophyta; class Pinopsida; order Pinales; family Pinaceae; genus Pinus; species Pinus albicaulis. Next base: position 1,950,445,867 of record CM076578.1, read on the forward strand.
GAATCGTCGGACGTGGAAAGGTCAAGATGAAGCTGCAAGGTGGAAGGATTAGAACACTTCCTGGTGTTCTGCATATTCCTGCATTGGCCAGAAATCTGATTTCTGTAAGCAAGATGGATGATGCAGGTGTAAAAAAGTGTTCGAGAAAGATGCCCGCAAGATGGTTCGGGGAGCACTGGTATTAATGCGGTGGAGTTCGGATTGAAATCGTCAGTGCTACAAGGTAGCAATCATATAGGCGGGGTGCAGCGGGCCCGTGGTTCTTGAAAGTGGAGCGGAAAGCCTAGCTGTCTCTGGAGAAAAGACCATGCTATGGCATCAAAGGCTTGGACATATTGGAGAGAAGGGCCTTCGGATACTACATAGAAATGGTATGGTATAAGGTATGTCTAATTTCTCTCTGGATTTTGATTTCTGTGAACATTGTGTATATGGGAAGCAGAATTGGGTGAGTTTTCCTTCTGGTGCTAAGAGGGCGAACAAGATATTAGAACTTGTGCACAATGATGTGCTTGGACCTGTGTCAGTTCCATCACTGGGAAAGTCTGTGTACTATGTTTCATTCATAGATGACTTCTCAAGGAATACATGGATATATTTCTCGAGGAAGAAATCTGAAGTCTTTGACAAATTTAAAGAATTTAAGGCTCTGGTGGAAAACCAGACAGAGAAGAAGATAAAGGTGCTGAGGACAGATAATGGTGGGGAGTTCTGCAAGAAGGAATTTGAAGAGTTCTGTAAGAAGTGTGGTATAGCATGGAAGAAGACTACTCCATACACACCTCAGCAAAATGGAGTTGCAGAAAGAATGAACAGAACACTGATGGAAAAGGCAAGAAGCATGCTCAGTGGTACCGGGTTAGGACAAGAATTCTGGGTAGAGGCAGTGGAGATTGCATGTTACTTAGTTAACAGATCACCTTCATCAGCGTTGGAGGATAAGACTCCACATGAGGTATGGACTGGTAAGAAACCCTCTCTTTCACATCTAAGGATATTTGGATGTGATGCATATGTACATGTTCCAAAGGAGAAAAGGACCAAGTTGGATAATAAATCTGAAAGGTGCATCTTTATTGGGTATAAGGATGGTTTAAAGGGTTATAAGCTTTGGAACCCATAAACAAGGAAGGTTGTGTACAGCCGAGATGTGGTGTTTAGAGAGGTGAAAGATGTTGTTACACATGAAGTCCTACCAAAGGAACCTGAGAAGATAGAGTTTGAGCTAAAGGAGGATGAATCAGACTCTACAACAGAAGAAGACTCAGAAGATGAAGAGCCACAAACTCTAGCTTTGAGAAGATCAGTTCGGGAAAGAAGGCAACCAGAAAGGTATAGTCCATCTGCTTTCTGTTCAGGTTTTGCCTTAACTATAACTGATGATGATCCCAGAACTGTCAGGGAGGCAATAGATTCAGAGGATGGAAAACTCTGGAAGGAGGCCATGATTGATGAAATGGCATCCTTGCACAAGAATGAGGCATGGGATTTGGTGGAGTTGTCGGCTGGAAGGAAGTCCATCGGGAGCAATTGGGTGTTTAAGAAGAAGATGAATGTAGAAGGCAAGGTGGAGAAATACAAAGCTCGGTTGGTAGCCAAAGGTTATTCCCATGTGCCGGGAATTGATTTTGGTGATATTTTTTCTCTTGTTGCCAAGGTTACTTCTATTAGATTACTTTTATTTGTTGCTGTTGCATTTGATTTTGAGATAGAACAGATGGATGTGAAGACAACATTTCTTCACAGGGATCTAGAAGAGGAGATCTACATGAAGCAACCTGAAGGCTTTATGGTGAAGGGTAAGAAAGAACTAGTATGCAGGTTGAAGAAGTCTCTGTATGGGTTAAAACAGTCACTAAGGATGTGGTATCAGAAATTTGATACCTATATACGGGGACTTGGCTTCACCAGAAGCAAGGAGGATCACTGTGTTTATTTTAAATTAATTGGTGACCGTGTTATTTATTTGGTCTTGTATGTGGATGATATGTTGTTGATTGGAAATGACAAAGAAATTGTCCAAGATTTGAAGACCCAACTGTTCTCCAAATTCGACATGAAGGATCTTGGTGCTGCAAACTATATTTTGGGCATGGAAATTAAGAGAGATCGGGCAAAGAGGAAGCTCTGGTTAAACCAGAGGAAGTATGTCGAGACTATATTGCGGAGGTTCAATATGCAGGATAGTAAACCGGTGAATGTTCCTATTCCTGTAGGTGTAAAGCTGTCTGCTGAACAGTGTCCCAAGACACAAGAAGAAGAGGAGTATATGTCCCGTGTTCCATATGCAAGTGCAGTGGGTAGCCTGATGTATGCAATGGTCTGTACCAGACTAGACATTGCACATGCAGTGGGAGTATTGAGCAGGTTTATGTCAAACCCAGGGAAGGAGCATTGGACAGTAGTGAAACGGGTTTTCAGATATTTACGTGGCACTAGTGATTATGGCTTGTGCTACCAGGGAAGACCAGGATTGGAAAGAATGTTGGACATTCGTGGTTTTGTTGATGCAGACTGGGCTGGAGATATGGACCAAAGAAGATCTACAAGTGGGTATGTGTTTAGCCTATTTGGAGGCGCAGTCAGTTGGATGAGTAAAAGACAGTCTGTAGTGGCTCTTTCAACTACAGAGGCAGAATACATAGCAGCCACTCATGCAAGTAAGGAAGCAGTTTGGTTGCAGAGATTGTGTTCAAGTATGGGGTTGGTACAACAAGCTATAAGGATAGACTGTGATAGCCAAAGTGCAATTTTCTTCGCTAAGAACCCTGCTTATCATTCAAAGACAAAGCACATTGATGTTCAATATCACTTTGTTAGAGATATGGTTGAGGCTAAAAGGGTGTTGCTGGTAAAGGTGGACACTGTGAAGAATGTTGCAGATGCATTGACGAAGTCTGTGAGCACTCAGAAGTTCTCTTGGTGTAGAGAAACAATGGGTGTTGAAGAATTGGCCCAATGACTAAGCTCTCCTATGGCCCCTTGTGGAAAGAAAACAACAAGTGGGAGAATGTTGGGTATGTGTTATATTCTTCCACGACTAGCCCCAAGTGCTGTACGTTGCGTCAGGCGCAGCAGGGGGGGCAACAGCCCCCCCTGTCGGGGTCCGGGGCAGCGCCTTGGCGAATTTTTTTTTTGATATGTGGTCCCACTCATAAGCGGACCCACCCATGTTTTGTGTATGAGTTTGCACATGGTTTTTAGGGTACGATGGTTTTCGACCCCTGGTATTTTGTAGATCTGGTCAAGGGAAATACGATTATGTTCTAATCCAGGGTTAATGGATTGGGGTTTATGTATGCTTAAGCATGTATATATATGTGTTGTAACACTAAAAGGAATATAATGAAAAATCAAGCTGTTCGTCCCGATTTGGGATCCAGGGGAAAATCTCTGTGTTTATCTGTTTTATGTTTTATGCTCTCGATATTGTTTATTTTCTGTTATAAGATTCGTGTGTAGATAATTTCTGTTCAGGGTTAAAACCTACAAGGTGGAGATGAGACTTCCCTCTTCCTCCTTGATGTTCTCTCCATGATTACTTAACCTGACCAAGGACAATTTAGGTAAGTGAATAAACAAAAGTAATTAGCTTTGATTATTAACAGGCAAGCCCCAGGTCCTAGAGTTTTAACCTTGGCTCGGATACCATATGTAAGGTCCCTCTTTACCAACCATCAATATTATAGAGAAATATTAGACATTAAGTCTGACTTCTCTTAAGGGTAAAATGCATGGGTGGTAGCTGATGTAAGTTCCCTCTCGGGTCTTCCCGAGACCCAAGGCAGACAGTCAGATTAGCTGCAACATTCACAAAGACAACATAAGCATGTCAATACAAGTAATTGATTGAAAAGATGAAGTAAAGAAGGATTACCTCAATGTATAGTGCAGATCTGCTGGAGAGCTCAAGGTAGTGTGGTAGAATCCCGCCTCACTAGCTCCAAGATCGGATCCTACAAACAAACAAATAAACTAGTAATATTCATAGTATTATAAAGCTAAAGCAATCAAAGACAAACATATAAATGGACACAAAATAATATGATTCTAGGAAACCTATAAAAAGTATCTTAAACAAGTAATCAAATAAATGAAATCATAAGACACCAAGTGGAAAAAATAGAGGCAAATCTATTAAATGAAGGAGGATTACAACCACCGGCTTGATCAAGCCTCCCTCAGTCCTTCAACTCCAAACTCTCTCTCAATCTCCCTAGTGTGATAATGCTTGATAAAATAGTTCATAATGAAATATGCAAACAATAAGATCTCACACTAACAAAATTTCATTCCTCACAGCTTCAACCAATCAACCTTTGACAATGAGCCCTTGCCTCCAATTTATAAGAATTTGGGAGGAAAAACCTTTCCATTCTTCTCCATTAGTTCGAATAGGGAAAAATCCATGATGTTTCCATGCTTTTATTTCTTTTTCCCTCTTTAGATGACTTAGTTTGGTTTAGCAAATTCCAATCAGAGGACTGAACCGCAGGTTTCCATCCTTTTAGACCGACTCTTTGAGAAAAAACTAGAAATGTCAGCCAGTTAAATCGGAATATGCCGGCGAATGGAAGGATACAAAGCATTTTCTGTTGCTCTGCCTGCGCATTGCAGCCCCTGCAAACCCTAGCTGCTCTACCGGTGCGCTGCAGCCTCTGCGGCTGCGCCTACTCTGGCAGGGCCTCCTGCTTCTGTCGCTGCTTGGTTGGAGCCCCCTCCTTTTGTGCTCTTCTCTGTCACGGCTTTGGTCTGCACCTATGACCTCTGGTTGCGGCATTTCTCTTTGCTGGGAAAGGGAGATAGTAAATAATCAAGTGCTGGAACAACAACAAAAATTCAGTAGTTATGCTTGCTGTGCGTTCTGAGCTTCGCTAAGGTTTCTGCTGCGTGGCTGCCCCTGCGGCGGCCGGCCTCAGGCCTGCCCTATGGAGTCGATGGGTCCTTCTATGGATCCACATTCTTCTTCTGCCATTGATGCCTTCAACCAGCTTCTTGCTGGCTTGCCTCAAGAGGAAAAAAAGCGAAGCATCCAAATTTGTTAAGAAGCTAGATGAAATTCCTGAGATCTCTTTGCCTCCGGAGGCCCCCATTCAAGTAGCTTTATCTTTGGCGGATCGCGGTCTCATTGGCCAATTCACGGGTCTGTGGCCTTCTCCGAAAATTACTGAGCAATGGGTTAATAGGAACTGGGCTCCTCTGATCAAGGAAAAGGTCACCTCTTACTTTCTGGGGAAAGGGTACTTCCTCTTCGAATTTTCCTCCAAAGAAGACAAAGACTTGATCTTTTAAAATGGGCCGTATTTCATGGGTTCTCAGGGCCTCTATCTGAACAAATGGACTCTGGACTTTGATCTGTCTGTCGATGTTCCCAAGGCTGTCCCGGTGTGGGTTCGTCTTCCAAATCTGCCAGTTCACTGCTGGAACTGGAGTTCCTTGAGACACATTGGCAACACTCTCGGGAAATTCATAGATTGGGCAAACAATAAGGATCAGTACGACTGTGCCAGGATCTACGTGGAAGTAGATCTAGAGGTGGGTCTTCCAGAGGCTATCAAAATCAAAGTCAGAAGCTGGTCTCATGTACAGATCTTGGACTATGAGCAACTACCGTTCAAATGTAGGAAATGCCACGTTCATGGACACTTTGCTAGAAACTGTCCTTCCAACACTGAGCCAGAGAAAGGGATTGAAGAGGGTTGGAACCAAGTCAAGCGAGAAAAAACCAATCAAAAAGGGCAAAAACCGGGAGGACCCTCTGGAAAAGGCCCTCTTCAGGCTAATGTTCAACGCCCTCCCCCAAAAAAGGCGCAAGAAAAGAAGTTTGACCCACTAAGCCAGCAGTCAGAAACTCCTCCGAAGGTCGAGACTCAAAATCCAGTTTCTCCAAATAAAGGTTCTCCATCGGTCTCCCTCAAAGGAACAAGTGCCGAAGAATCCAAAGGCATGACTTCAGAAGAAGAGGAAGGAGAGCAGGAAACGGACGAGTCAGAGGCAGAAGGAGAAATAGGAGACACCCAAACATCGGTACGAAGATCTACGAGAGGCCGGAAAACTGACAGGGAAAAAAGAGAGCAGGAGACTTATAAAGATAAGCTACAGGGTAGCCAGCCAACTTTGGAAAAATTGCTAGCCTCAAAGTCCAGGATGTTGAAAAATCAGCCCCAAGGCTCCAAGGGAGCCCACCAGAAACATAAATAATGAAGATCATCTCCTGGAATTGTAGAGGTATGGGGAGCAAAGTCAAGGAAGAAGCCATGAGAAGCTTAATAAGAACAGAAACTCCAGACATACTTCTCGTTCAGGAGACTAAGCTGGAAGACGTAGTCTTCCTGCAAGCAAGCAAGAAGATTTGGTTCAAAAGTGAAGCTAGAGCAATCTCTGCCCGGGGCGCTTCGGGAGGGATTGACACTCTATGGAACGCCAGCAAATTTGCAGTCACCTTTGAGGCTAGTAATACTCACTGGTTGCTGCTGAAAATGCAGAACCTGGACACCAAGGAAATATTCTGTCTCTTCAATGTGTACACTCCAGTAAATGTCAGAGAAAAAAAGGATTGTTGGGATTCTATAAGGCACCAAGCAGACTTGACAAATCTGGAAAATATAATTATTGGTGGAGATCTCAATCTCACTCTTCACTCATCTGAAAAAAGAGGAGGTAGCGTTGTCCGAGATCCGGCAAGGGAATGGGCGGAGGATCTAATGCAGGACTGGGACTTGATGGATATCAAACCTTCTTCTGGTAAGTTCTCTTGGTCTAATAAAAGAGTGGGCCCTGGTCATATTGCTGCCAGATTAGACAGTTTTTTCATCCAAATCTCCTATCTGTTTCTTGGATTAGAACCCAGAATGCACATTCTTACTAACAGCATCTCGGACCACAAGCCTATAAAGTTAGATCTCCTGGCCCATCTAGATCTGGGACCCATCCCATTTAGATTTAGTCCCCTCTGGGTCAAGGAACCATATTTCATGCAAATAGTCAAGGAAAGTTGGAGTCAGCCTGTCAATGGATCTCCGTTCTTTATCTGGGAGGAGAAACTTAGAAGAGTAAAAGGAGTCCTAAAATGTTGGGTCAAAACCTTGTCCAACCCTATCACAGAAAGAAAAGCCATTAAAGTAGCTCTTGCCTCTCACCAATCTCATTTGGAACACGCTATAGTCACAGAGGAGCTGTTAGACCAAGAGGCTCAACTACAACAACGCTTTCATAAGGCCTGCTTAGTTGAAGAAGAATACTGGAGATTGAAATCTCGAAATCTCTGGCTCAAAGCAGGGGACATGAATTCTGCATTTTTCCACAAACAAGCCTGGGCTAGGAAATGCTTCAACACTATTTCTGAGATTAAGGAGGACAACGACACCCACAAGGATTTTGAAGACATTAAAAAAGCAGCCTTTTCTCACTTTCAAAACTTGTATAGTGAGGATAAGGATCCGGATCATCTCCCAGATCTGCTTGACATTATTCCTTCTGTAATCTCTCCTCGTATGAACGAGATCCTTGAGGCCAAAGTCACCAAAGACGAAGTCAAAAAGGCCCTTTTTGATATGGAACCGGATAAGGCCCCTGGGTCGGATGGCTTTTCTGCCAGGTTTTTTCAAGTTTGTTGGTCAATTATTGAAAAGGATCTGCTCAAAATGGTTCAAAAGTCTCAAAATACTCAGAAAATTGGAGGCAGCACAAACTCCGCTTTCTTAGCCCTCATTCCCAAGGAAAAAGGCGCCAACAATTTCAGCAGATTCCGCCTGATTTCCTTGTGCAACACAGGATACAAGCTAATCACCAAAGTAATTTCAAATAGATTGAAGCTCATTCTCCCCAAGATTATTCCAGAGAATCAAGGAGGCTTCATCAAAGGAAGGCAGATCGTGGACAACTTCACCCTTGTTCAAGAGGCAATTCATTCAAGCCTTCTTCGAAAAGAACAAGGTATGGTGATTAAACTAGATTTAGCAAATGCTTTTGATCGAGTTAATCATAGCTTTCTTTTAAAAGTCATGGGCAAGTTTGGTTTTGGAGATAATTTCATCAAATGGATCCGGGCTTGTATCTCAGAACCATGGATTGCCCCTCTTGTAAATGGAAGAGCCACTGATTTCTTCAAAGCTTCGAGAGGGCTAAGGTAGTGGTGTCCCCTTTCCCCTCTGCTCTTTGTCATCCAAGCCTCTGTTCTCAGCTTCCTATTAGACAAAAAGATGCAAGATCAAGATATTAATGGACTGTGTATTGCAAGAGGGGTCAAAAATATAAACCACGCCTTATTTGCGGATGACACTCTGCTTTTGGGTGCTGCCTCCCTTTCCTCTGCCTCCAGATTTAAAGCAGTTTTGGATGATTTCAGTGAAGCCTCAGGCAGCATTGTCAATAAGAGCAAATTTCATATCTTCAGCTGGAACACTTCGCCCAGATTGCTCTCCGCTATTTCTAGATGTTTGGGTTTTGCAGCCTCCTCTACTTGGACCTCTTTCAAATATTTGGGCCTTCCTGTGTTTCTTAAGAGACCTGCAAGCAAATATTGGCTCCCTCAGCTCGAGAAATTCAAGTCTAGGATCCAGGCGTGGGGTTTTTCCTGGCTCAACGCTGCTGGCAAATCTGTCCTTATTAAATCTGTGCTTACCAGCCTTCCTCTTTTTCAATTTGCTGTGCTTCTTGCTCCGGCAAACATACTAAAAAAAATGGAAGAGTTCATGCGGAGGTTTTTTTGGAAGGGTGGAAAACAGAATGATCACAAGATTCCTCTGATCAGTTGGGAAACCATCTCTAGGCCAATTAGGGAGGGCAGTTTGAATTTCAAAAACCTCTGCCAGCAAAACGTGGCTATGGCAGCTAAGATTATATGGAGGATCATTGCGTCCAAGCCAGGCTGGGCCCAACTGGCTCTCTGGAAAAAGTACTTCAGAGGTCCACATTCTAGCTGTTTAGGCAATGTGATCCATTTGCCTAATTCGTCTTTTCTCAAACTATATGCTAAAGCTGCTCCTCTAATCAATGAACACTCCTACTGGATCCATGGAAATGGAAAAAATATCAATATTTGGACTGACAAAATCATGAATAAGGACCCAATTGAAGACAGAGCCTCCATCAGAGTGCTGCATTGTTGGATGGATAGAGAGGGGCTGTGTTCGTTGTGGGATATTTCACTTTGGTGCGATTCTGTTTGGGCAAGCTGGAAACGTATTGAGGTGCCAGTTCACCTGGCCAACGAATGGTCCATGCTGCTCGACCTCCTCCATGGCTTGGCCCCCACGCGCATGAGAAAAAGAGATTCAAAAGGCTGGGGACCGAATGCCAGTGGCTACACCGTCTCCATGGGCTATGCCAAGCTGAAAGAAAGGCCATAGGTCCCACCTAACCCTGCACCTTGGCAGGGTGTCTGGCGTTTTCCTTCTTGGCCCAAAGTCGATTTTTTTGCTTGGCTTCTCTGCCATGGCAAGATCCTTACGTATGACATTCTGCAGTGAAAAGGGTTTTATGGTCCCTCCATCTGTTCGCTGTGCAACGATAATGCAGAGACAGTAGTCCACTTAATCCTCGATTGTAATTTTTCTAAGCAGATCTGGTGCTTCTTTATTCACAATTTGGATTCCAACTTTTTTCTCCCTCGTTCCATTGCTGATCTTTTTTCTAATTGGGCAAACAGATATCCTGGCCCTCCTCCCAAAAATCAGATAATCAAAACTGCATGGGCTGTCCTGCCAAAGGTTATTTGTTGGCAGATCTGGCTAGAACGCAACAGAAGAATCTTCAGAAATATTAAAAAGAATCACAAAGTCTTAGAAATCAAGATTAAATGCCATTTAAAGGAGTGCTTGACAGATATAAAAGACGACTCCAATCTCATCCAACAGGACATTGCTTGGGGATCATTCCTTGACTTGCATTTTCAGCCAGCAGTTAGAATCGATCCTCCTCTTAAAGACTGGCAAATAAGGAAATCTGAAACTGACTTTAAAGATTGGCTCAATTCGCACTCAAGGCACTCTCTCTTTTTTGATGGAGCAGCAAAGGGAACGGGCAAAGCTGGTGCTGGAGGTGTTGTTGTTAGTCCAACTGGGGAAAAAATTCACTCCTTTGCTTGGGGGCTTGGAATCTCATCCAGCATCCAAGCTGAGGCTTGCCCTCTATCAAGGCCTCAAGTTCCTCAAAGATTTAAGTATAAGTGAAGCTAACGTTATAGGTGATTCCCAGATTATTATAAACACGATGGTTTCCAATTCTCAAGCCTTGGATCTCAAACTGGCAAGGCTAATATCCAGAATTAAGGCTTTGGAAAACGCTTTCCAAAACTTGAACTACTTTCATGTGCTGACAACTCATAACAAAGAGGGGGACACTGAAGCCAACAAAGCTGTTCTCCTTTCAGCCGGGGTCAAGATGAAAGACGAAGAAAAATTCTGGGAACCCATCCCTTAAGCTGATTGTTGACATGTTTTACTGCTTGCTCTTAAATAAATTTGTTTGTATCTTCAAGCTTGGAAAAATATCTGAAAGCGAATTTATAGATATCTTATCAAGGAAGAAGTCTTCAAGTTTCAGCTGCATTCTCATTCTTAGCAGGGAGATGCAGCAGGATTTAGACATCCTCATTGTAATCAAATTTTCGGCTTTCAAGCCAAGATGAATATAAATAAAAAATAACCGTTTCTGTCAAAAAATAAAATAAAATTGGAATATGCCCCTCAAACTTCATGGAACATGGGCAATGCTGACATTTAGGCAAAACAGGGTGTTAACCTAGGCATTAATGCTCCCTACAAGAAGCTATGAGGTGTTATAACTCAGCCTAGAAGTTTATGGGGTGCGCTACCATGGAAAAATAAGTCTTTGTCTGAGGAAATTTCTTCCATTAATGTGTCCTTATCCTTTGAGCTGCTAAGGAGGTCATTTTGCTGTATAGCAGATGCCCCCTAAAGTGTGAGGTCAAAGACGAAGATGACGCCCAAAATAATTTATATTTATAGAGAGAGAGAGAAGTTGTAGGACTGTGGGAAACCTGAAGCAAGCAACATATGTCAAAAATATATAAATTTGTCATGAGTTGGGCATTCCCATGCTTAGTAGTTGTATCAAAGTGATTTCTCCAGGAAGAGGTATGATTAGTATGTCCACCGATAAGCACAATGTGGAAGTTTGAGTCATAAAATGTAGAAATTATATGCACAAAGCATGCATATGTCCTTGATTCACCTGATCTCACACTATTTAACTTTATGCAAAATAATGAATCAATTCCACTTGTTAATCTTTTGCGGAAAATTAATTGCGCACACATGTGAAGCATAAACAAAAATTATCGATCGCACATAACACAGTTTTTAACCAGGAAAGCCTGAAGCTGAAAACCCCAAATATATATTATGTCACATGGAGATCATATGACAATCTCATACAAACATACAAAGCTTATCACAAGTTCTCAGTACAGTACATTCATCATACACTATACAAGCCTAATCTTGCAAATCCATGCACCGATATATGCCACCTGCTAGCCTGCCTCCACTACACAATCTTTGATGAAGAACAGCTGTGAATGAATTCGAATTACTCCATCCTTGACTGCACAATCCTCATTGGCATCTCCATTGAGTGTTGGATGCAATCAATGCATCACTATAGTCACAACAAATAGTCTATCTTGCCCTTTCACCTATCTCTCCACTGGCCTCCACTGAAACTGCCATGCACTGTAGTTAACTACTGTATTGTTTTGTTGATTAATGAGTTATTATTTGTGAATTAATTAACTAATAATTCACTCCACTCTCACTAGTGTATCAATCAGTTAGACTAGATACAACTAGCTCAACTGAGTTTAACTGAGTTAAACTGAATACAACTCCATAACTACTTCTTCCAACTGTGTCATAACTCTGCCACTTGAGTTCTAACTGAGTCCTCCATGCATTAGCCCCAGTAAACCCTCAGGATTAACGTAATTCCTTCTGTCAGCTGTTTTCCACATCTATGCACTTAACTTAAGTGCTCCAAGAGAATAAGTTGATGTTTAGAGTTTGATTATTATTAAGAGATAATAATAATCTACATACATCTATTTTTAGATTTATGATCTATAAATAGACTTTGCCCAATATTCTAAAAATAGAATTTCATCTATTTTTCCAACTTGATCGACCATCCAAAAATAGCATCCTGCAACTGCTGAAATATGATCATCATGTCTAAAAATAGAGATAGTCTAAAAATAGACTTGCGCCAAAAATAGCTTGCGAGCCCACTTAGTGAAGGCGACTCTTTTCACTAAGCTCATCATCTTGTTGAATCTCAACATAACAAGATTAATCTGACAAGCTGTCTTCAAAAACAATATATGCATCTTGGAGAGGAAACAAATTTGAGTGATGTTAGCCTCTACTGAAGGTCTTGGCCTCTAGTTCTCTAAACTACATATTTCTACACATGTGAATAAAGGAGTTGTAGTCGAACATGTGAGAAATCGTTTGATTACCAGTCAATAATGAAAACTGTTAACAGACACAAGGATGGACATTGAAAAATGGTGTTGATGTCGAACACTCATAGAATCATTCGACTAGGAGTGGATGATGAAAACCCCCAATCAAACACAAGGTAACCTGCTACTGAGATCTACAAGTTCCAAGAGTTGATCAACGGTTGTCATTGATGTCAACCCAAGCAGCACCAAGGGCTAACCCAATATTTCATGGGAATTTTGACCTACCAAATTAATATATTCTGGGTCAATAATTCTTTTGATGGTTCCTACTTGTCTAGATGTTTCCGTTGATATATGGCACGCCATGTAATTCTTCACAGTTTGAGAGATATTCATGTTTGAAATTTGTACCCCCAGTTAGTGGGATAAATCCCATGGGGTTGGGGCATGGGTCATTGAAAATTCATAATTAATATTTTTTAAGCTCCTAAAATCCCTCCCGCACTCACTTGTTGAAGCCCCTCTCAACTTAAGCATTTATATAAATTTTGATCCTCGTTTCCTCCTTATGTAAGGGATTCGACCATCTGAAACAGGTCATCGTGGCATTTTCGCTCTAATTTTTTTTCTACGAAGGTTCAGAAGCTGAATTTTTTACAAGACGAAGCCAAAATCTTGAGGAAGCTACAGTAAAAATATCAGATCAAGGAATGCAACATGTTTGGAGATATGATCTGTGAAAATCAGGGTTTTTGCAGGCTCCTGAAATTCATCTCAAAGAAGTGACCTTGGTAAAATCGTCATAACACTCTCTCTAAGTATCGGATTGGAATTCTGTAAAAAGTGGTATATAGTGCACAATCTGTAGTTTTTTCTCTATCGATTTTAGAGCCAAATGAAGAAACAATGACACGTGGAATGCCGTACAAGTGTGCTCTACTGAAAAAGTCCATAATTAGGGCATTGTGAGAGATTGGGTATAACTCTCTCTTGAAGAATCCAAATTGGGTCAGACCTATGGCATTGGAAATAATACTTAGAGGAATACTACAGGACGAAAAATCAGATATTGAGGATATGAAATAACATAGATATACCAAATTCAATATCGAGCTCCTAGAAGGCAAGAAAAAGCTAGATCATGTGTTGTCAAGGTTTGCAAAGGACCAGACTTTATACGACAAAAAAACAAAGAAAGGTGCAGTAGAGGGTAGCATGAAAAGAGTGGCAACCAAGGTTCATAACATCAGCAAGAAGTTCATCATATGAAGTCTTCAAGTGGGCAACACTACATACAATCATTTTAAAGGTATCATTGTACTTAGTTATTGTAAATACATTATTGTACAAATTGTATTAGTGTCTATCTGCCGAGGGTTGAAGAGGAAGTTCTGGGAGGTCTAGGATCATCATTAGGTGGTTGTGTCAGAGTTGGGGTTATATATTCTTCTTCTGCATCATTCTATATCATTGTAAAGTGGACCATTTTCCCTGGTATAGGAGTCCATTCTTCTTTTATTCTTCTATAGGGTGGTAGGGTGGTGCTAGGGTGAGTTGTAGCTCATTGGGTGTTGGGGCATCCGTTCAGTTGAATACTGAAGAATCTCGGGCGTTGGAGCGTCCATCCAGTGGGAGCTGGAGAAGAATGCTTTTCTAGATTCTAGGAAGTTGGAGCTTTATTTTCAATTGGAGTTGAACATTAAAGAATTATTAGAAAAGAATTAGGTGGTTTTTGTCTTAGAGTGGGTTTCCACCTTAAAAGCTGTGTGCATTTGTGTTCCTCTTGTTTGATTCTATCATTGTACAAATATTGATAATAATTGAAGATTAACTAATGCTCTAATTGAAAGGAATACTGATTCACCCCCCCTCTCAGTATTTACAACACCAGGGTACTGATATGTTTCTGGACCACCTTCCTAGATAAGATGTTTAAGTCGATAGGAAGGGATCTACAAAAAGGTAGGAAATAAGGTGTCCTATACCAGTTGACACGAAAAAAGACAAAGATGATTTTTTTTTGAAGATAGTGTAGAGAAATGGTGCAAACAAACTGTGGGAAATTTTTGACATATGGCCATTGGGTTGATACAGGAAGCAAAGATAGATGGATCTCTTGAACAATAAAAAGCACGAAAAATAGGGTACCAGGAAACTTAGACTCAAGAACACCAAAGAGTGCTAAGATACAAAGATGCAAGAACATCGGAGTATGAAGGTTAAACTCATAGAATGGTAGGGTTCAGTGAGAAGCTGATAAAGAGGTGCTTGCTGAGGGGCACCATGTTCAAGGTACTGCTGCCAAAACATCCTTCAGAATATAGAGAGTGAGTCTTTGTTTTGTCCAATTTTTTTCCCCATCTGATTAGGTTTAACAAGTCCAGAAGGGTAAAATCAGTGATATTTTCATGTTTAGGGAGTCTGAAAGAGATGGTAAAAGATAACTCCAAGGGGGTACCTTTGTCATGGTTGATGACCGCATGTAAAAAAAGGGTTAATAGTATGCCTGACACAATTAATTTTCCGTAAGGTAGTCCATTGAGTTTGGATAAAGTGATAAACCTATGTTCAATGGACGTTTTCCTCATTTTGTTACGAGTACGAGGAGACAAAGTAAACTCAATATTATTCTTGAAATTTTAATGATTCAGATGAAGAGAAACTCGATCCTCTTCATGAAATTTTAACGAGTCCAATGAAGAAAAAGTTGGTGTCTTTTTGGGTTTTCAAAGAGCTAGAAAAATATAGAAAAAGAATGGATCATAATCTTCTTCGTGGGAGTTTCACGAGCCCGAAGAAGGAAACTTAGGGTTTTTGAAATTAAAGAGCTGGAAAAGTTCCCAAAAATGAGTATGCTCATTCCGAGTCAAGTATGGTTAACTCTGCAGAAAAACACTGGAAAATCAATAGAGCATTGGTAACATCGATAGAATAACAAAATAGTTGCATCAAAACATAGCGAAAATTTAAAGAGCACAAATTTCAATAACTAGCTAGAGTGAGTCATACCTACAAAATGTCTATAAGAAGGATGACATGCCTTCATTTTCACTATTTTCATTCGATGAAAGAGATATGGAGTGTGAAAAAAGGCAAAACTTTGATGCTTGACTGTGGACAATCCAGGCAAACATTTTCGATTTCTTCACTTCCAGGTAGGAGCTTAGACCTTTGTCCTGCTTTTCATTAGTTTTTTCATGGTTTTTACTAGTCAAAAATATGTTTTTAGGCAAGCCCTATAAATATTAGGTGGCTAACGTTGTCGCCCAGTTAGTTGGGCCGCGTTAAATGCCTTTCCCGTGAAGGTAGAGGGCGTTAGCACACCCTATTTTGCACAAGGGGCCACATTAGTCGAACTAAAAAAAATTAAACGAAGTTTTCTTGTTTTGCAAGTGATTGTGCCAGTTTTTGATCCACTGAAAATTGATATTGTACAGGTACTAGGCCATTACCATGAGTATATAGCACAAAAGAGAGCACGAGAGAGAGGAACAAGAAATGCTTACCAATCTAGAATGCTTAGTAGTTCTGGGAAGATGCAGATTATTGAAGTATGCCAAACTTGATCTGATGAAAGGGAAGGAAGACCTTTTGAGCTCTATCACCCAATGGTGGTATTAGCACCATAATGTGTTCAGGATTCAGGGTCACGAACTCTCAATAGAAAAAAATTACATCTACTTTCTTAGCGGCCTATCATGTAGAGGACTGAAGCCCAACTTGACAAGATCGAGAGTTGATCCCTGTACCACCCTAGGGTTGAGCCATGCTCACTACGTAATTAACACCACGCCAATGAGAAACAAGATAGCTATAGCTTGGATAGCCTCTAGACCTTAGAGGTTTGTGCTATGGATGATTATACACTTGGTAGGAGCCAGGAGTCACCATGTGGCAACTAAGGCCCAGTTTATGTTGGCACTGGATTGTTTGTAGCCACAAGTATTTGACTTTTGTGAGGGTGTTTCCCGTCGAGTTAGAGAGGAGTTGATAACTTGCAAGACCCAGGCCCAACGAGAATTTTGGTATGGTACGCTGATTGTATCATACACACTAGAGAGAGTGCCTTTGATGAGGCCTCAATGTTGGGTGTGGAGCATGATTATCTTGTTTATTTTGTATCACAACATTGGACCCCTGTACCTTAATGGGGGCGACAACGGCGCCTGAAATTAAACGCTCCCTGGGGGGCCGCTGCCTTGTAAAAGTATAGTAATTTCTAGTCATTTTGGGCCGTTTATTAGGCGGATGATCTGACGATAGAAGTTATGTTTAGTTTAGGGTTTTTTTCCCTAGAAGGAAACCCCTCTCTTTGTATGAGGGTATTGTATTGCGGCTGTGGATTGTATGTGTATTCTCGAAGCAAGAAACAGACAGGGAGACTGTGAAAGAGAACAGAGGATATTACAGCGGATTTGCTGTAGGTTGTGTCTCTTCATTTTGCTGGATAATAGAAAGGAAGGACTGGTTGTTCGAGGTGGACATAGCCCAAACTGGGTGAACCACGTATATCTGTGTCTCTTTGATTTTATGTGTTTTGTGTGCTTGTGTTTTCCGCATATTTTATGTGTTTCATTGCTCTGTAATATTTAACTTTCTAACACTCAACTCATGGGAATAGCTGGACCCAGGGAGCCTAGGCAAGGTCGATGGGCTGCCCTGATGCCTCAGAATGGAGAGGGCCTGATTCGAAATTTTTTTATGACACATTATTTGAGTGGATTAGTGGCCATATTCCAATGATAGAGGATTATCCGTATGCGGGGATGAACCTAAAAGGCGATCCGGAGCTGAGAATTCCACCTAGCACTCAGTGGGGGCTAGTAGGTAAGATGATAACTCAGAACACAAGTATTTTTGTGTCTTTTGAATATTTATGCAATTTTTTTTTCTTAATGGGTGAAATTTTTTTTTACATGAAGCGTTTTCTTGACACATATGTGGTACCTCTATGACCAACTGGAGCCCCTCGCCATGCTAAGTGAGGTATAAAGCTACCTGGGGATGGATCAGTAGCAGAGGCCACGACAACCTCCAAAGTGGGAGATAATACCTAGAGTTTGCACGAGGTTGCTAGGAACCTCAAAGGTTTGATTATGGGTGTGTCGCCTCTTCCCATGAGGGAGATCCCAATCCACCTGTAACGAAATATAATGGGTGTACCAGAGAGGTTTTTGGTGCCTCTAAGGAGGTTAGCTAGGGAATTTATCTGCTATCATGAGCAACAAGCTCAAAAGGAGTAGGCATAGTTGTTTAGATGTCATATCGAGGCTTAACAAAGACATTTTTGTATAAAATACCCAAGTTTTTAGGAGTTTCTGATGTAAAACAACTGGACACAATATATATATATATATATATAGATATATTTTGGCGATTTATGATTATCTATTTTTAACTTTTATGCAATTTTTATGATGCAGAAAATGTACACTCGTGCATGACTCTTTATACTAAATGTGACAAATTCTAATCCAATACATAATTTGCCAATGAATCAACTAATGCATTAGATTCTCTAGGAATGTGCTCAAAAGTGATAGATTCAAATTAACACTCTAGAAGTCGTACCCTTAAAAAATAACATAATAAAACAAGATTTCGAATGTGATAATGATTGTTCAAATTCATAAAAACTAGCTGGAAGTCTAACCAGACCACCATATTGGAGATGCAGCTTCAGTGAGGAGTTGAATAACAGAAATATACTTAGCAATGTTGTTGGTGGCATCGCTAAGGAATATTCCATTGTAGGAATTTACAGGGTAAGTTCCGTAGATCAAGAACCAAAGGTCACCCCTCACAAATAGATCACAAATCAGTACACCAGTATAATCATGTGGTTAAAACCCTCAAAGAGGTAAATAGTCCACGACCTGAGCCAACGTGGCCACTTCAGGCAATTTATTAATATAAAAAAAAAGTTACATATGTTTCTCTCATAAACGGTTACCAGAAAAATGACCCTCCATGCTCTTTAAATAGAGATCATGGACTAGTCAGGTGTTAAGCAACGGATCAGGTGTCGTTAATACCGAGGAGAGAGATAACCATCAAATCACTACAAATTGTGACCGTCATATTATAAGTTACAAATGTACATGGTAAAGAAACACACGTTACCTAACTCTACACTAGAATAAGTTATTCTTAACTATTTCCTATGTGTCAGAATATCCTAACATCCCCCCTTAAGAACAACATGGGATAGGATTGAAGTATTTACAAAAGAGAAACAAAAGGAGCCTATTTCCTATGTGTCGAAATATCCTAACATCCCCCCTTAAGAACTACTTGGGATAGGATTGAAGGATTTACAAAAGTGACACAATAGGAGAAGGAAGGAGGCATTAGAGCCTATCCTCCCTTAATGAAAACTTTCCTGAACTCCAAGCATGGATCAAAGTTTGGTAAACTTTGCTTCTGTGAGAGCCTTTGTAAAGATATCAGCTACTTGATCATTGGTTGGACAATACTGCACTTCAAGAACACGATCATGAATGATATTTTTGATGAAGTGTATGTGGAGTTCAATGTGTTTCATATGCTAATGCTGAACTGGATCTTTACATAGTTGAATGGAACTCTGATTATCACACCAAAGTGTAGTTGGATGCTACTGATGAAGACCAAATTCAGACAGGATCTGACAAAGCCACATGGCTTCTTTACTAGCTTCAACTCCACCACGATACTCTACTTCTGCTGAAGAAAGAGAGATGGAACTTTTTTTCTTACAAGACCAAGTAATAGGTCCTGAACCAAGAGTGAATACATATCCTGCAGTAGACTTTTGATCATCAGGGTCACCAGCCCAATCAGAATCAGTGAAACCAATCAACAATAGATATGCTCCTGCACTATAATGAATCTTGAATTGAACTGTACCTAGAATATATCGAAGTATTCTTTTAGCTACTTTCCAATGACTTTCATGAGGTTGGTGCATAAACCTGTTGAACCCTTAGTTAAACTGAGAAGGGGGGGGGGGGGGTGGGGCAGGTGAATCATTTTAACACATACATGGACTTTTAAACTTTTATTTTAAAACTTATTTACACCTTCATTTCATGATCAAATTAATATGTGAGCAATCTTAATTTGTGAGCAGCAAGTATCAAGCAGATTTGTTTATGTAACAGCAGTCTTAATATGTTAGCAACATGTATTAAGCAGAATAGATAAACCACATCAACACGTAAACATCATGCACAGAGACACAAGATATAAGTGGAAACCCATAAAGGGAGAAAACCACATCTTATTATTGTTGTGATGCCAAGGCAAGCTCCAACTCCCTCTCACCACTGTTTTTCTGCAGGCACAAACCCACCGGAGGCTCCTACCTCAATTCTGCAAGCTACAACTTGCAAGGAAGCACCAACTCCCTTCAATTTTCTGCAGGCACCAACCTACAGGAGGCTATAACCTCAATTCTGCAAGCTACAACTTGCAAGGAAGCACCAAATCCCTTCAATTTTCTGCAGACACCAACCTACAGGAGGCTCCAACCTCAGTCAGCTACAACTGACAGTTATCAAGCTGCAACTGATAGCGAAGCTCCAACTTCCTCAATTTATCAAACTGAATGTTTGCTGATTTACCTCAGATATCAGCTCTGTTCTGTAGCTTCTCTTTCTGCTCTTTAATCTTCTCTGCCTCACTCTTCTATATTCTGCATTCTCTATATTTTCTCTCTCTAACTTATCTTATGCATATCCAGTTAATATTATTTATAGAGTTCCTCACATGACTGTTTGTATTTCACAAAGAGTTTGGAGTGAACAGTCATGAATCTTTGGATTCTGTCTTCTCATTCCTTTTATCTTCTCATTCAATAAATATAACTGTAGGTGATTATTTTAATATTACAGCGGGATATTTGCTCTCTTCCGGAGACTTACCAATGCATCACAAACAATAAAAATCAATTAAAACATTTATATTCAAATTACAATGAGAACTCCAACTCAACTCATTTAGTCTTTTGGCTCGCTGTGCGTTTGTCTTTTCTTTGACTGTGTCTGTCTTTTCTGTGACTGTGTTTTATCTCTTTTCATATTTGTTTGCTCTTCTGCCCTCTGCTGTGGTGTAACTGCTGCATACGTGTAACTGTGCTTTTTATATAAGTGTAACTGCTGACTTTAAATATGGGCATATTCCAACCCTTTACACACAACAAGTGTCTTGTTGATGTGGCAAGTTCCGCAAGCATAACATACATACACCACAGCAATCGTTTTATATTAATAATCGCCCTTCACCTTAAGCCGAGGCCCGTGGATCCACAGACCACGTGGCATCTTTCAATACAATCACAACCGTTACATAAAACAACTCTTGGCGTTTATAACAACTTTCTTCACACTTTTATGTATATGAACCCTTTCTTATGTAACTTTCGGCAATTTAATAATAGACCCATTTAACATAGGAAACACCCTTTCAGGCCCACTTGCTGATCTTTGTTTATCTGCCGATGCGATGAGCTGCCTCCGATTTGATGCGATGCGATGACTCCTTCTCCGATGCGATGAAACTCCTTGCAAGTATTTCCGATTGCGATTAATCACTATTCACCGGAACTCAGGTATATATGTATTCTAGTTTATATGCCCATCAGGTCCGGGCTCTCAATCGCAATCGAAATTCTTTGGTTTTATACGTTCCACTGCTCTTATAATCTCCGATGCGATTGGGTAAGGGGTACCACCTTATGGTACTTTGGTTCTTTGATCATAAAGCGCTCCACTTATATAAATTGATAAATATGTTTTGAACCTATTTTTATAAGGCGCATCCCTTATTAATCTCAACATGCTCTTGATATAAATCAACCATATCATATAATGCTATATCACTATGGCCACGACCTCTGTTCAAATAAATAAATGATAATGCTCTATAAATAAACGAAATCACCCTACTCGCATATACAAACATCCTCTTAACCCTGCGAACCTTAGTTTAAAAGGTTCCTATCAATATGATTTTAGAACTGGGCCCCAGCGCTTATGACCATCCACATCCGACGGATATCACACAGCCAACTTGCACGGACAATAATGCGCGATGGTGCGCCGTACTTTGATTAACCTATGCGAATCTTCCTTCTACGACCACCGTCCGATGGCTCCCCTCCAGATCGACGGCTTGTTTCGATATCGCACGGGGTCTTCAGTCGAGAGTTAATGCGCGATGGCGCACAGTGGGGGGCGGTTTTCCATGGGTCCACCTTGCCACATGTCGAATGCTATATGTAATCGCTCCCATTTCTTAAATACCGCTTGCTCGATGATAGGTGGTGCGATGAAAACCATCGTTCAACTCCAAACCGCCGTTACTGTTCCTATCGGTCACGGTTCCACTTCTTGCTCGATGCGCCAGGTTCTGCCTTGCCCCTTTACACTTAGGTTCCGCCCGTTATACATAAAAAGTTCTTTTAGACTCCAACGCAGAGTTCTGCCATATGTAACCTTGGCGCTTGAACTAGATGATCTATTTTTGAAAGCGTTGATTCATTTCTAATCGATGCTTTGGCTTATATATCAGTTCCCCTCATGGTACTCGAGATACCCCTCAGATATTCAACCAAATAGTTCCACAATTGCAAATATCAAACTAAGCCAGTTCTTCATCATAAGAAGGTCTCTACCTGGAATTCGAATCCCACTACCATGATTCTCCAACCACTGACTTCGGTTTTTTTTTTTTCAAAATAAATGCGTATCAATTTGTCTACGGGAAGCACAAGCTCAAGGGTTCTGGGAATACACTCCCACACATGATTTAACAGCCCTCATGCAGACCTTTCTTGCTCACTCCAAGGTCGAGTCATTGTGATATTAATTCCAACATATTTAATTGCTTCTGGTTCGACCACTGGCATTCATCCTTGTTACAATTATTCAACAACACCGAATTCCTTCTTGTATGCAGGGCATTTACACGACCCTTCACACACAGTTTCTCAAGGGCGATAGGGATATTTTACAGTCCTCCTCTACACAGACTATGAGCGCTTGCTATTAACCACAAAAATATAGACCTTGCACAAAATTACTAATTCAACCAAGAACGCAGAGTCCATACTAACTCTCAGAATTCAGCTATTCCCCATGTAATTCAACCAAGAAGACATGAAGTCACTTACAATTTCATGGTTGGCAAGATATTCAATATGAAGGCCACTACCCTCCAGTTTGGATGCTATTCAAACTCCTTACAAATTACAAATAGTTTTACATAACTCCTTTAATGACCTCTACTGGTATGGTCTGTGCATAAGAGGTAAATTTTCAACACTCTTTTCATACGTTCATAGACAATTTCCAGATAGTCAATGTCTCCTTTTTGCCACAAAACCTCGAATGTTCCTTCTATAATATGTTCCCACACTCAGAACCAGTTTCTCAAATCAAATACCTCTGCTCCTTGACTGATGCTGCTCCTTGCTCCTGAAGCTCCTCTGCTGCCTCTCCAGATCTCAAATCAACTGACCCTTCTAAAACTGCCTCTGCTTCATGTCTCATGCTCTCTTTGCCTTGTTGCTGTTTCAAGTGCTCCTCCTTTTCCATCTCCTTTGCCATCAATGACAACATTTCCAACATTCTCCCCCTTTGGCATTGATGGCAATACACTTCCTCTACTTTCCTTTTAGAAGCCCCTTTTTGCTTTTCCTCCCCCTTTGACATCAATGGCAAAGAGTTGCTCATTTCCTAGTTTGCTTTCTGCATTTCCTCTCTTTGAGTTATGTTTAGGCCCTCTTCTACTGACTTTGTACCATGCTGCTCCAGACTGATGTACAAGACTTGTTGAGAGAACACTTTGAGGATTATTAAACTTGAATATACACTGTAAATTGATATAATTCAAATGCATAGACTTCTTTCACTTGTATAGAGCTAAAAGTGAAGATAATGGCACTTCATAGAACACATTGTACCAGCTTTATCTAATCAGAGATGTATGATTGGATCAAAAACTAAAATATTGAGAAGGCTTCAAATATACTTCTGTCTTTGTCTGATGTAGTGAGCTAATATATTTCTGTTGAAGAAGATTGTAGATTGAATATGTCTTTTCCTGCAATACTCATCTGCAGTACCACACCTCTTCAATTATGATAAAGATGTCAATATATATTTTATAGCTATGGTACACCTTTCCTGCCTGTTGGTGATGATATGAGCTGGGATGCTGACAAGGATATTACATTTAAATACTGAAAGGTCCTTGTTGCTGTTGTGAACAATGAATCAAACCAGAGCTTACAACTTATTGTAAGAATAGGCAATATCTTTCAATATTAGAGGCCAACTGATTTTCCTTCTTGTACAATGTGCTTTCAAAACAAACCCTTCAATGTATTGGTCAATTTCACTTATGAACTATGCAGTTTTATTTATGACATAATGGTATGTATGTCAATAATCAATCTCTCTTTAAAGGTGGATTACCAGTAAATCCTTTGTGCTGAAGTAGGATTTAGATGATTTAAAAAACTTTTGAGCTTCAGATGGTAATCACAGCTAGTCCTTTATTCTTCAGATACTTTGACTGTTCTATCAAACTGAACTTCCACAAAAGCATATTCAATATGTTTAGTTGAAAACTCAGCAAACAGACTTCACACAGTTTTGTAACTGATCTTAAGAAAGAGGCCTTGAAGATATGCATGTACCAACTTCAGGAAGGCATGAAATTATATATAGAAAAAGATATTGCTTCAGTGCTCAATATACTCCTTCAAGTGTAAATCAGATACTGATCCTTTAGCACTGCTACTGCCCTTTTCATGCTGAATGCAGATAACCCTGAGAATTTTTCCTTGATGCATTCTTGCCATAGTCCTTTGATCCTGTGGACCTGTATCATACTGCTGCTTCACTGAGAATGCTTGGTAATCTGTTGATAAGCATGCTTCTTGTACCTAAACACCAATTGATATTACTTTGATAAACCATGCAGAGATTTCACTTTAGCTAGCACATGAACCCATAGTTTCTACTATTGATCTTTTCACTATTCACACCAACAACCATCAATATATTGAATTAGACCTTGGCATCATTAACCTGCTACTTATTCTGTCATCCTGATTTGAAAGAATGTCATTGCATTTTATTTTCTATGACAGTTCTAGAATCATTGCTGCTTTACATATTGCTTTATATACCAATTCAACTGTTCTGACATGATGATCTTCGTGAAGAAATTTTCAATTTCTTTGCTTGGAATATTTATGGGCAGATCACTCTCTTAACTGTACTCCTCCAAGGGACATTTCCATAGATGAAGGAAGTAATGATACAGTGATGATAGACTCTTTTCTTACTCATTAATCTGCTAGCTATTGAATGCTTCAGATATTCTTCTTCCTCTCTAGTTCTCTTGTTAGAGGAATTTTCCTTTTTCTTCCTGATCTCATAGCTGTTCTCATTTCATGGAGCTCTTCTTAGACTAATTTTTGTGGAGACTACATATGAACTGCTCTCCCCTTGAGATGCTGCTTCATATCTATCACTGATTGGATATTTGCTTTGTTTCCTAGAGCAGCTCCCCTTGAGACTATGGAGGATTCATTATGTAATTGAGATAATAGGCTCCCCTTTTCTCTTTTCCTTCCATACATTATTGGGGTTCATCATAATGTCTGCTCTTCTTTTAGATTCATAGTTTTGATTTATCTATTTTGATCCCATCATATGTCTAGAGTTCTTTAATGTATATGGCAGATTACAGTCCTTTTCTTTGTGACCAAGTTTGAGGCATACATAACATCTTATTTTACCAAGGTTCATTTAAGCTGATGTATAATATTTTGTTTCTATTCTTGAATACATTTTACAATCAACAATTTTATGTCCAAAATTATTACATGCATAACAGTAGCCATGAAAATGATTTGTGTACCTGGTGAAGGATTGTCCTTTCCATTTTCTTGCTTGAGGCAGTCTTCTCTTTTGCTGGTTGAAGTTGATAGGACTACTCTTACATTGTGTTGCATTATGTCTAGGTTTATGACAAGAGAAACATGTGCTATTTTTCATAGGAGGGAAGAACCTCCTTTGACAACTTCCAAATTTGTTCAATTCATCCTTAGGAGCATATGAGCCTTTAGCAGTTGATTGCTTCATCCTCTCATTCTCTGTTCTTTCATGTTGCTGCTTGATTCTATTTGTTTCTCTGCAACTCATGTTCTTGCTGGCTTCTACTTCTGTAGGAATTTGCTGAGTTGTTTCACTGTTCTTTACAGCTTTTACAAAAACAATTTTCCTATTATCTTCTATCTGTGACTTACTAGTTTCTCCTACATGTCCTAGGCCTGCCTTTATGAGGGGAGATCTTTGAGCATTTAGCATCTTGTCCAATTGTCCAGTGCTTTTCATTAGAGGTGTATTCATTAACAGTTCTCTTTGGACTTTCTCTAAATTCTTTCTCAGGCTCACTACTTCTTCTTCCAATATTTCACATTCCTGAATTTTCTCTCTCATTTGTTGCAGCAGAGTGTCTTCTATTTTCCTTGCTTCTTCAAGTTGAGTCTTCAGGCTAACAATCTCTTTCTTATATTCATATTCTCTCTCATCACATATTTGCACCAATGTCTTCAGGTCTTTGTTTTCATTCTTCAGTATTTCTATTTCAGTCAAGGCTATGTCAAGTTTGGCTTTTTCCTCAGCTGCAATTTCTTCATGGTTCTTACTGTCATTCATACTAGCAAGTACCTGATTTGATTGAACATCTTCCTTTTGACATGAATTTCTCTTTTTCTTAATTCTCTTCTCCTTCTTGACAATGCAATCCTCAGTGTCTACTCCATGCATGAAATGCAGTCTATCCCAGATTTCTTTTGCTGAAGTTAAATCCATTATTAACTCAAGATCCTTGTTATGAAGATTGTTATATATCACACATTTTCCCTTGGCATTCCTCTGTTGTTCTTTCACTGTGGGGGAGTCTGTGCAGTAACCATCACAAACAAGCTTCCATACCTCAGGTTCATTAGCCATTAAACCTGTTTTAAAATTATCTCTCCATTCAGGAAAGTTTGTTGTATTTAGCATAGGTACATTTTGATAGTCCATGACTCAACCAGATCTCCTTCAAGCTATTAAGCTTACACCAAAGGAACCTCTTCTGATACCAATTGTTGAACCCTTAGTTAAACTAAGAGGGGGGGGGGTGAATCAGTTTAACACATACATGGACTTTTAAACTTTTCTTTTAAAATTTATTTACACCTTCATTTCATGATCAACTTAATATGTGAGCAATCTTAATTTGTGAGCAGCAAGTATCAAGCAGATTTGTTTATGTAACATCAGTCTTAATATTTTAGCAACATGTATTAGGCAGAATAGATAAACCACATCAACACATAAACATCATGCACAGAGACACCAGATATAAGTGGAAACCCATAAAGGGAGAAAACCACATCTTATTATTGTTGTGATGCAAAGGCAAGCTCCAACTCCCTCTCACCACTATTTTTCTGCAGGCACCAACCCACCGGAGGCTCCTACCTCAATTCTGCAAGCTACAACTTGCAAGGAAGCACCAACTCCCTTCAATTTTCTGCAGGTACCAATCTACAGGAGGCTCCAACCTTAATTATGCAAGCTACAGCTTGAAAGGAAGCACCAAATCCCTTCAATTTTCTGCAGGCACCAACCTACAGGAGGCTCCAACCTCAGTCAGCTACAACTGACAACTATCAAGCTGCAACTTGATAGCGAAGCTCCAACTTCCTCAATTTATCAAACTGAGTGTTTTCTAATTTACCTCAGATATCAGCTCTGTTCTGTAGCTTCTCTTTCTGCTCTTTAATCTTCTCTGCCTCACTCTTCTATAATCTGCATTCTCTATATTTGCTCTCTCTAACTTATCTTATGCATATCCAGTTAATATTATTTATAGAGTTCCTCACATGACTGTTTGTATTTCACAAAGAGTTTGGAGTGAACAGTCATGACTCTTTGGCTTCTGTCTTCTCATTCCTTTTATCTGCTCATTCAATAAATATAACTGTAGGTGATTATTTTAATATTACAACGGGATATTTTCTCTCTTCCAGAGACTTGCCAATGCATCACAAACAATAAAAATCAATTAAAACATTTATATTCAAATTACAATGAGAACTCCATCTCAACTCATTTAGTCTTTTGGCTCACTGCGCGTTTGTCTTTTCTTTGACTGTGTCTATCTTTTCTGTGGCTGTGTTTTATCTCTTTTCATCTTTGTTTGCTCTTCTGCCCTCTGCTGTGGTGTAACTGCTGCATACGTGTAACTGTGCTTTTTATATAAGTGTAACTGCTGACTTTAAATCTGGGCATATTCCAACCCTTTACACACAACAAGTGTCTTGTTGATGTGGCGAGTTCCGCAAGCGGAACATACATACACCACATCAATCGTTGTATATTAATAATTGCCCTCCACCTTAAGTCGAGGCTCGTGGGTCCACAGACCACGCGGCATATTTCAATACAATCAAAACCGTTACATAAAACATATCTTAGCGCTTATAACACCTTTCTTCGCACTTTTATGTATATGAACCCTTTCTTATGTGACTTTCGGCAATTTAATAATAAACCCATTTAACATAGGAAACACCCTTTCGGGCCCACTTGCCGATCTTTGTTTATCCACCGATGCGATGAGCTGCCTCCGATTTGATGCGATGCGATGATTCCTTCTCCGATGCGATGAAACTCCTTGCAAGTATTTCCGATTGCAATTAATCACTGTTCACCGGAACTCAGGTATATATGTATTGTAGTTTATATGCCCATCGGGTCCGGTCTCTCAATCGCAATCGCAATTCTTTGGTTTTATACGTTCCGCTGCTCTTATAATCTCCGATGCGATTGGGTAAGGGGTCCCACCTTATGGTACTTTGGTTCTTTGATCATAAAGCGCTCCACTTATATAAATTGATAAATATGTTTTGAACCTTTGTTTATAAGGCGCATCCCTTATTAATCTCAACATGCTTTGATATAAATCAACCATATCATATAATGCTATATCACTATGGCCACGACCTCCGTTCAAATAAATAAACGATAATGCTCTATAAATAAACGAAGTTACCCTACTCGCATATAAAAACATCCTCTTAACCCCACGAACCTTAGTTTAAAAGGTTCCGATCAATATGATTTTAGAACTGGGCCCCAGCGCTTATAACCATCCACATCTGATGGATATTGCACGGCCAAGTTGCACAGACAATAATGCGCGATGGTGCGCCGTACTTTGATTAATCTACGCGCATATTCCTTCTACGACCACCGTCTGATGGCTCCCCTCCAGATCGATGGCTTGTATCGATATCGCACGGGGTCTTCAGTCGAGAGTTAATGCGTGATGGCGCGCAGTGGGAGGCAGTTTTCCGTGGGTCCACCTCGCCACGTGTCGAATGCTGTATGGAATTGCTCTCGTTTCTTAAATACCACTTGCCCAACGATAGGTGGTGCGATGAAAACCATCGCTCTGCTCCAAACCGCCGTTACTGTTCCTCTCGGTCACGGTTCCACTTCTTCCTCGACGTGCCAGGTTCCGCCTTGCTCCTTTACACTTAGGTTTTTCCCGTTATACATAAAAAGTTCTTTTAGACTCCGACGCAGATTTCCACCATAAGTAACCTTGACGCTTGAACTAGATGCTCTGTTTTTGAAAGCGTCGATTCCTTTCGAATCGATGCTTCAGCTTATATATTAGTTCCCCTCACGGTACTCGAGATACCCCTCAGATATTCAACCAAATAGTTCCACGATTGCAAATATCAAACTAAGCCAGTTCTTCATCACAAGAAGGTCTCTACTTGGAATTTGAATCCCACTACCATGATTCTCCAACCATCGACTTCAGTTTTCTTTTTTCAAAATAAATGCGTATCAATCTGTCTACGGGAAGCGCAGGCTCAAGGGTTCCGGAAATACACTCTCACACATGATTTAACAGCTCTCATGCGGAAATTTCTTGCTCACTCCAAGGTCGAGTCACTGTGATATTAATTCCAACATATTTAATTGCTTCTGGTTCGACCACTGGCATTCATCCTTGTTACAATTATTCAACAACACCGAATTCCTTCTTGTATGCAGGGCATTTCCACGACCCTTCACACACAGTTTCGCAAGGGTGATAGGGATATTTTATAGTCCTCCTCTACACAGACTACGAGCACTTGCTATTAACCACAAAAATATAGACCTTGCACATAATTACTAATTCAACCAAGAACGCAGAGTCCATACTAACTCTCAGAATTCAACTATTCCCCATGTAATTCGACCAAGAAGACATGAAGTCACTTACAATTTCATGGTTGGCCATATATTCAATACGAAGGCCACTACCCTCCAGTTTGGATGCTATTAAAACTCCTTAAAAATTACAAATCATTTTACATAACTCCTTTAATGACCTCTACTGGTATGGTCTGTGCATAAGAGGTAACTTTTTAACACTCTTTTCATACTTTCATAGACAATTTCCAAACAGTTAATGTCTCCTTTTTGCCACAAAACCTCGAATGTTCCTTCTATAATATGTTCCCACACTCAGAACCAGTTTCTCAAATCAAATACCTATGCTCCTTGACTGATGTTGCTCCTTGCTCCTGAAGCTCCTCTGCTACCTCTCCAGATCTCGAATCAACTGACCCTTCTAAAACTGCCTCTGCTTCATGTCTCATGCTCTCTTTGCCTTGTTGCCGTTTCAAGTGCTCCTCCTTTGCCATCTCCTTTGCCATCAATGACAACATTTCCAACAAAACCAAGCAACAAGACCAACGATAAAAAACAAGTTAGGACGGGTATGGGTTAGATACAAAAGTTTACCAACAAGTTGACGGTATATGGTAGCATCAACTTCAGGGGTAGTACAAGTGACTGAAATCTTAACTCCAGATTGAAAGGGAGAAGGAGCTGGCTTACAGTCTTCCATGTGAAAGTGGTGTAGAATATCACAAGCATACTTGGATTGAGAGAGGGTAATGCCTTCCTTGGATTGCAAGAATTCAAGACCAAGGAAATAATGCAAGTGTCCTAAGTCTATCATTTCAAACTTCTTTTTGAGGCTAGACTTCACATGGTTTATATGGTTTGGATCACTACCAGTAAGGATAAGATCATCAAAATAAATAACAATGATGGTGAAGGACTTACCCACTTTATTGGTGTAGACAGTGTTGTCAGAATGACACACAGAAAAGCCATTATCTAATGGAAATATATCCATTTTGGCATACCAAGCCCGAGGAGCTTGTTTGAGACCATAGAGAGACTTCCTAAGGTGACAAACAAGGCTGGAGTCTTTTTGGATAAAGATAGGGGGTTGTTCCATGTAGATTTCTTCATGCAAATCTCCATGTAAGAAGGCATATTTAACATCCATCTGATGGACTTCCCATTTAAAGGAGGCAGCAAGGGAAAGAACAAGGCGGATAGAATTCATTTTGGCAACATGGGAGAAGGTTTCAGTATAGTCAATGCCTTCAACTTACAAAAATCCTTTAGCAACAAGACGAGCTTTATGTCTATCCACTTTTCCATCTGGTCCAAACTTTTTTTTTGTAAACCCATCTGCATATGACAAGATTTCTTCCTTTTTTAAGAGGAACAAGATCCCAAGTATCGTTTTCCAATAAGGAACGATACTCTTCATTCATAGCTTCATCCCAATCTAAATGACCGGAGGCTTCTTCAAAGGTTTCTGGATCAGGATTTTTTGCAACTTGAGCCATTAAGGAATAGGCTGTTTCAAAATGAGAACGTGTACGTCATTGATCGATAGGGTCACCTGCAAGAGAACCTGCTGCATCCCGAGTAGAGCGGACCCATCTTGGAAGCGGTGGAGTAAAAGGAATAATTGCAAGATGTTAGGTCCCTATATTACTAGTATAGTCCCTTATTGTTGTTAGTGTAACCCCTTTATTGTTATTATTGTACCCTTGTGACCCCAATATTTTTATTATTGTGCCCTTAAATTATTATTGTTAGTTCGGCTAGGATTACATTGTGGCCCCACTAGGATTACATTATGGCCCCATGGACTCCTATATATAGAAAGGCGGTTTTGTAAATTGTATCATCCAAGAATTGTTCATTTATTTAATGTATTGGAGGTTTCCCCCTTGAAGTGGCTTATTTATAAGGTGTTGATATCTATTTTCTTCTATTTTTGGAGCTGGTTACACAACATTTTGTATCAGAGCTTTGGATTCTAGGGTTTCGATGCTCTAAACAAGTCATCGTGGAATTTTTGCTATAAATTTTTTTCTACGAATTTTCAGAATCTGAAATTTTTAGGGTACAAAGCCGAATTCCTGAGGAAACCCGTCAAAAAATTTCAGAGCTTGGTTTGCAATATTTTCGGAGATATGATTTGTGGAAGGTAGTGATTTTTCAGGCTCCCGAATTTCATCTCAAAGAGGTGATCATGGGAAAAGATTCATAACTCTCTCTCTGAGCATCAAATTGGAGTGCCGTAAAAATTTGTCACAAGTACACATACTTCAGTTTCTTGGCTATCAATTTCAGAGCCAAAGGTCAAAACAGTGACACGTGGAAATTCGTACAAGTTTGCTCTACTGAACCCTCCATAATTAGGTCATTGTGGGAGATTGGACACAACTTTGTCTTGGAGAATCCAAATCAGGTCAGACCTGTGGCATTAAAAATATAATTCAGAGGGCTACGTCGGTGCCAAATTTCAAATGTTGAAGAGCTACAATGACAGAGATAATCCAATTTCAATATCGAGCTCCTCAAAAGCAAGAAAAAGGTGTGTATTTTTTTTTCTTCGAATTGCATAAGTCTTGTTTGAAGAATCAATTTGAATTGATTCCAAGGGAATATTTTAGAATAGATATCAGTATTGGGTTCTAAAAGATGCCCCATAAAAATAATTCAACACCCATTAAGCCTTCAGAACGCTCTACTATGACTCATGAAGATGAAGAATTGCAACATGATCTATCAAAATTATAAGAGCAAGTGCACCAAATTTTGCTCTCGCAAAGAGCTACAAAAAATGAAATGGAAGTTTTGAAGAAAGGCATGGAAGTGAAGATGGACGGTTTGAAGAAAGGCGTGGAAGCTAAGATGGATGGCATGGAAGCTGGCATGGAAGCTAAGATGGATGACATGAAAGACAACATGGAAAATATGAAGAATGATCTAAAAGTAGACATGGAAGGTTTGACAAAGTTGATACAAGAAATGTTTCCTAATGGCGAAAATATAGTAGAAGAAACTCATGATGAGAACAAAATAAATGTTAATCTTGATTTCATAAACTCTAATGTTGGCGGGAAGAACCACCATATTCCAAAAATGGATATGAGGAAGTTTGATGGAAATGATCCTGTAGCATGGATACTACAGATGGAGCAACATTTTGATCTCCATAACATGCAAAACACACAAAAAGTACGCATTGCAACTTTACATTTAGAAAAAAATACATTTGTATGATATCAATGGCTTTGCTCCCGTAAAAAAATTGTCACTTGGTCAATTTTTACGGAGGAAATGATAGCACATTATGAGGATGCAAAGAGCAACACCTTCTTTAGCCAATTGATAAATCTCAAACAAAAGGGTTTAGTGGGGCAGTACATTGAGGACTTCCAAAAATTGAATATACGGGTAACTGATATTCCAAAGGAAAACAAGATTGATCTCTTCATAGGCACTTTAAAGGATAACATCCAACATGAAGTTCACTTTTTGGAACCTGATTCATTGGAGAAGGCATTCAGGTTGGCAAGAAAAATTGAATGTAAAATTATGGCGAAAAGGAAGCCTACCACTCACTTCTATAAAGAAGGAAGTGTTGCTACGCCTAGATTTCCACAACCTACAAGGTTGAAACCACAAAAATTGGAAGAAAAAAGAGCAAAAGGGCTTTGCTACAGTTGTGATAGCAAATACATTAAAGGTCATAAGTGTGCTGAGAAGAAATTATTTTACATAGATTGTGAAGAGGAAGAAGAAAATCAACAAGAAGAGGATATACACCAGGAACCAGCCCTAGAAGAGGAAGAAATGAATCCGACCATATCATGTAATGCACTGGTAGGAATTGCCACTCCTCAAACTCTCAAGATAGAAGGACATATCAAGAAGAAAAAGGTAATAGTGTTTATTGATTCATGTAGCACCCATAATTTTATTCATTGTAAGGTAGCCAAGGAATTAAATTGTTTCCTATACCTAGCACCAGGATGTCAAGTGATGGTTGCAAATGGAGGAAATATAAATTTCTCTGGAAAATGCCATAATATCAAGCTAACCATGGGGGAATATGTATTGAATAGTCCAATGCTTTCCATTCCTATGGGAGGTGTTGATGTTGTACTATGAGTACAATGGTTACAATCTTTGGGGATGGTAGCTTTTAATTTTCAAGAACTTTTCTTGAAATTTTTTTCAGAAGGAAAGGAAGTCGAATTACAGGGTATTGCAGGGAAGCCGGGAAAGATAATAAACTCTAATGTCATGACAAAGCTTCTAAAGAAAGAACAACGAGGCGTAATTGCACAATTATGCTCACTAGAAGTTCCAACATCAAAATCATCTATTTCTGCAGATCTCCAACAAGTCTTGGACAATCATTCCAAGGTATTTGAAACTCCCAAAGGACTCCCACCTATTCATGATCATGATCATGCTATTCATTTGATTCCAGGAAGTGTTCCTCCAAACATCGGGCCTTATAGATATCCTTATGTCCAAAAGAGAGAAATTGAACGTATGATTGCAGAAATGTTAGAGGCGGGTATAATTCAACCTAGTCAAAGTTCTTTCTCTGCTCCTGTAGTATTGGTACACAAGAAGGATGGATCATGGCGCATGTGTCCGGATTATAGGGAGCTCAATAAGCTCACCATTAAAGATAAATTTCCCATTCTTGTGATGGATGAATTATTGGATGAATTACATGGAGCAATTTATTTTACCAAGTTGGATCTTCGTTCAGGATATCATCAAATTAGAATGAAGACTGAAGATATTCGAAAAAAAACATTTCAAACTCATGAGGGTCATTATGAACTCGTTGTCATCATCTAAACTAGAAGGAATGCTATTAAAAATAGAAGAGATAGAGAGAGGTGGCACATATGCCGAATCAGACTTGCAGGCCAAAGGTGGCACACCCGCTGAACTAGGCTCGCATGCCGATATATTTTCGTCAAATTTTACATCTCTTCTAATAATTAAATTTTTGGATTTTGGTTGAAGAAGTCTATAACCTCTGAAACCTTCAGAATATCCAACAAAAATACATTTTTCACTCTTAGGTTCTAAGGCTTTATGTTTCGCATCTGGAATATGGGCCGAAGTATCACTTCCAAAAACACGAAAGTGACTTACATATGGTTTGATTGAGCTCCAAGCTTCTTCTGGAGTTATATTCTTTAAAACCTTAGTAGGAGTGCGATTTACTATGTAATTTGCACAGTTAATGGATTCTTCCCAAAAATTGAGACCGAGTCCTTTAGATTGAAGCATACAATTAGCCATTTATTTTAAGGTGTGATTCTTCCTTTCAAATACACCATTTTGTTGTGGAGTATATGGAATGGTATGTTGCAATTGAATGCCATACTCAGTGAAAAAGTTGATAAATTTGTTGTTAACTTATTCTCCACCATTTTCTGATCTTAAATTAAGAATTTGATGTCTAGATTGTTTCTCAACAAAGGCCTTAAAGGCCAAGAACATGTTAAAAAATTCACTCTTGAGTTTTAAGAATTATACCCAAGTGCGTTTGGAAAAATCATCAATGAAAGTTAAGAAGTACTTGTAACCAGAGAAAGAAAAAACAGGAAGTGGACCAAATAAATCACTGTGCACAAGCTGCAAAGGGTCTGAAGCGTGCCAAGAGGCACGTTTGTCAAAACTATCCCGCTGATTTTTTCTGAGTACACATCCAGAGCAAACACCATCTCAGCAAGGTACCATAGCAAGGTCTGTCACCATATTTTCCTTACATAGATTTTGAAGAGAGTGATAGTTTAATTGACCAAATCGCTCATGCCAAAGTTTGCTCACATCATCATTATGAGCAACAAAAACAGAGGGAAGACAGGATAACCCAAAGTTGTCAAACTTATACAACCTTGTGGAATCATCATCAATGCCAGAAGCTAAAATATGTTTAGGATATTTGAGGTCCTTGATTACAACATCATGAGGTGAGAATTCTAATATTTTCCCTTTACCTGAATGAGTTATATGATAAACAGAGAGAAGGTTTCATGACAAGGTAGGAATGCATAGTACATCATCAAACTAACCATTGTCGAGATGAATGGTTCCAGATCCTACTACACTAAGAGATCTATAATCACCAACATAAATATGTTTGGTGTTACAATCATTTAACGAAGAAAACATGGCTTTATTTTTGGCCATGTGATAAGAAGCTCCAGAATTAATGAGCCACTCATGAGAATGAGAAGAGGAAGATAAATTTAATGCATAACCAGATCTTGATGCTTGAAAACCAAAAGTAGAAAGTGCCATTCCTAAAGATGAAGGTGAAGAGTGATCCAAATTGAATTTGTGCTTCTTCATTGCTGCTTCTAAGGCTTCCATCTTCTTAAAACATTTGGACTCTATATGGTCATCATGATTACAAAAGTTACAATGTCTATTGGTCTTCTTCACTTTGTTTTTATTTGCCTTATCATTTTAGTGAGTTGATTTTTCAATTTGTGGCTGAAATTTCTTAGGACCCTTGTTTGGTTTCGGACCATATTTTTTAGGATACTGCTTCTTGGGATTCTTTTGATATGATGGGATGCTAAGGCTTTCTTATAAGCACTTCCAGGAGTGATAAAACCAAGGTGTAAGAGTTTTTCTTGTTCTCTTATCAAAGAATCACAAAAGGAATCAAAAGAGGGATTCTTGTAGGTGGTTTCTGAAGAAATGATGGCTTCTCCAGTGGAATGGAAGGCAGAAACAAATACAAAGTATGCAGGGCCAAGCTTATAAAGAATGCAATAGATGAGGCTACTATCTTCCTTTTTGACCTTACAACCTTCTAAAAGAAGTCTAAGGGTCTTGAATTTGGGCAAAAAGTCTTCAATAGAGGAGAAATTATTGGGGTCCAAAGTAAGCAACTCATTTTCAAGCTGATGGGTCCTGATTTGATTTTGAATGCCAAAGACAGTATTTAGCTTGTCCAAGGCTTCATGAGGGGTGTCAATGTCAAGGATATGAAATCGAAGATCTTGAGCAATGGACATTCCTATCAACCCTCATGCTTGATCTTGTTTATTTTCCCATTTAGTGACTTTATCATCATCAGAAGGTTTAGTTTCTACTCTTGTGGCTATTCTATAAAACCATTTACTTCTAAGTATATCTACCATGTGAGGTATCCATTGGAAATAAATGGTGCTGCTAAGAATAATTGGGCATGCACTTTCCATTTAAAAAAAAATTGAAGCTGAGAAAAGCTAAAACTAACTGCTCCAATGGAAAGATCTCAAAAAATTAGGCCGTTTAAAAAAAACGGCTCGAAAAATGGCTTCCGGATGAAGAAGTTATGCCTTTGTGAAAAAATGAGTTGAAGATGCCGAATAGTTATGGGAACGGAATGAAGTGCGACTTAAAAAAAAAAATTCCACCCCTTTTAACATTTTTTTTTTACAAAAGAAGCTTGAGAAGGAGACTTGAACCCAAGACCTCTATTCTCATAAACTAACTTCTCATAAGGAGGAAGGGGTTTTTTATTTTTATTTTATTTATTTATTTACTCGTATGTGTGTGTGCCTTTTCCTGCACAAAAAACACAAAAATTCTGAGCAAAAAAAAAGAAATGCAAGCCTTACAACAGATTGTTATATTTTTGATTAGCCTTGCTGGCAACTATCTATTTTTCCACTATTTCTGATTTCCCGAGATCGCACAAAGACACAGGGAAAGAGAATACGTAGCAAAAAAATCCCTTCCTCCTATTTCTGATTTGCCGAGATCACACACAACGTAGAGAAAAGAGCATACACAGAGAAGAAAGTATAGATCCGGAAAATAAATAAAACCTAAAATTGAAATAAATAGAGGGAACCAAAATAAGAAATAAGCTGAACTTTTAACAAATAAAACTGCAAAACAGATACTTTATACCTCCAAATCTAAACTGACATAACTTGGGAAAACATAAACCTTTTCACATGAAACAAAAGGTGTTCCTCACTATAAAAGACGCTCTGGACACAACAGAGAAGTTCTATAAGCTCGAAAATGTTTAGAAATAGCTGATCTAGAAAACAATAGTCCCATGCAGTCAAACCGTCTTTGGATTTTGATCAACAACGAATGCGGCCCTCAAAATAGCTCTGATACCATGTAGGAATTACAGGGTAAGTTCCGTAGATCAAGAACCAAATTTCACTGCTCACAAACAGATCACAAATCAGTACACCAGTATAATCATGTAGTTAAAACCCTCAAAGAGGGAAACAATCCACGCCCTGAGCCAACGCGACCACTTCAGGAAATTTATTAATGTAAAAAGAAAAGTTACATATGTTTCTCTCATAAACGGTTACTGGAAAAATGACCCTCCATGCTCTTTAAATAGATATCATGGACCAGTCGAGTGTTAAGCCACGGATCAAGTGTCGTTAACACCGAGGAGAGAGATAACCGTTGGATCACTACAAATTGTGACCGTCGAATTATAAGTTACAAATGTACATGGTAAAGAAACACACTTTACCTAACTCTACACTATACTAAGTTATTCTTAACTACTTCCTATGTGCATAGTATCCTAACATCCACCAGAGACAATTAGTTCCGACTCAGGTGTGTAGAGGACCCAAACAACCAATGCAATGTGGCGTGTGTGACAGCTGGCACCATCCACATATCCAATGTATGGAAAGGGTGACAAATTTATTTGTGGAAAAAGGAACTTTAATGAGAAAAATACTTAGAAAAAACTAAAATATTATAGACACACCAAAAATTACAATATATATATATATATATAATTACAAAGCAAATTCCCAATAGAGCACTAGGCGGAATATTTCTTCAGATAGAGCCCGTTTCGGGGCTCAGTGAATGGGATTCCATTACACTCCTGAAGTTCATAGGATCCTTTAGAAAGAACCTTAGTGACAACATATGGACCGAGCCATAATGGTTGAAGTGTTCCTGCCCCCAAGAGGTCATGTTTCTGATCGTAGAGTAAGACTAGGTCGCCTTTTTGGAAAGAGCGAGGCTTGATAGTTTTGTCATACTGAGCTTTGACTCGATGCTTGTGGGCTTCGAGGGCTAGTACGACGTCTTGAAGAGTCTCATCTAACTAATTGATTGTGATTAAGCACTCTTCTTCAACAATGGTGCTGGGTAGAACTTCAACAACTAACTTGAGTGACAGAATCTCACACTCGATTGGGAGAATTGCTTCTAGATCGTATGCTAGTTGGAATGGCGTGAAGCTTGTAGTAGTTTTCACTAACGTTCTATATGCCCATAATGTGGAGTATAATTTTCGATGCCATTTGGTTTTGTGTTTGTCTACTAACCGCCGAATCATGGTCCCGTGGACGCCATTAACGGCTTTGACTTGACTGTTAGCTTGAAGATAGTAGGACAAAGAGTGATCTTGTTGCAAACCAAGAAAGGATGTTAACTCCGTCATCATGTGGTATTGAAAATGAGAACCATGATATGTCATAATCGTGTGGGGCACACCAAATCAGTAGATAACCTGATTGAACAAGAACAGAGCAACGGTTTCCCCATCAGCTCGGAAAGTAGGAATGGATTCAACCCATTTCGTAAAATAACCGACAATAAATATGATGTAGTTGTGTGCATCATTGGAAGTGGGGTTACATGTTACAAAGTCTATACCCCATTTCGCGAAGGGATCGACGAAAATAACCGGATGAAGAGGGGAAGGATGAGCACGCATTTTATTAGTAAATATTTCACACGGATGGAACTTCTGGACTGCAATGATGAAATCTTTAAATAAAGTGGGCCAGTAGTATCCTAGACACAATATTTTATGGGAAGTAGCTATGCCCGAAAGATGAGCTCCAAAATCTCTAGTGTGGTAGTCATTTGGCAGTCATTTAAAACAAGCTATGCCTCGCTAAGAGTGAGACAATGCCGAAGAACTGTATCAACGCCATGGCGATATATTGTATCGTTCAACATGAGGTAGTTCTGAGCTTGGTGGTCGATGCGACGAAATTCGTCTAACGTAAAATTTGGGTGGAACCATTGTGTTTGGAGGTAGACAAGAATGTATCCATACCAAGGATTAGTATAGTCGACTAGATAGGAAGATTCATCATGAAATGAATCATGAGCTACTTTGTCTAGGTCAACTCTGGGAAGGTCCGATAGTAATTTGACGAATAGTAGAGATTTATTGGCCTTGGTAGCAGTGAAAACCAAGTTAAATTGTTGGAGGGTTAAAATCCATTTGGAATATTTCCCTCCAATAATCTGATGAGACATAAAGTGTCACATGGGATTCTCCAAAGCAATGATAGTAGTATTTTAGAGCAATATGTAGTGTCGGAGGCAGCTGACGGCAAAGAAAACGACCAAAGATAGCTTCTCCACATGTGAATAACATAATTAAGGCCCAATGAGGCCTTTCAAGAGATAATAAACCACATGCTCACTGGTGTCATCACGTGTTTGAACCAAAACTATTCCAAGGGAGGATGGTGAGGCTGTCAGGTAAAGGTGAAAGTCGGGCGAATAGTCGGGGGCTCTAAGTAGTGGGGCAGAAACAAGTGCTTGTTTCAAGGTATCAAATGATTGTTGAGCTTGATCATCCCACAGGTAAGGTACCCCTTTCTTGAGTAAGCACATAAAGCCTATCGTCAATTTGGCATAGTTTACTATCCAACGACGTAATAATTTTTCCTTCCCTTGCAAACGTTGGAGTTGTAAGATGGATTGTGGTGCAGAAAATTCAATAATTGCCTTTACCTTGTCAGGATCAACCCTAATCCCATGTTTAGAGAGAATGAAACCAAGGAGCCATCTAGACTCGACAAAAAATACGCATTTATGCGGATTCAGATGGATGTTTTATAACCTACACCTAGTGAATATTTCTCGAAGATGAGCGAGGTGTTGGGCTCATTTCTTGGAATGAGCAAAAAGATAATCTAAGTAATCTTGAACAATATGTCTGATATCATGAAATGCATAGTCCATAGCCCTCTGAAATGTGGTTCCAACAATATTGAGACAGAATGGGTGTGTTTGATACGTAAATGTGCCCTAAGGACAAATGAAGGAAATTTTGTGTTGGTCATACTTCTTAATAACAATATGGTTATATCCCGAGAATCCATCCGTAAAGGAATAAGATTCGCAACCGGTGCAATTGTTGATTATATGATCTATAAACGGATTCAGATAGTTGTCTTTTGGACACTCAACATTTAGATCACGATAATCAACAGAGACTCAGATGGTACCTTGCTTCGTATCTACGGGAACCAAATTGGATACCCATTCTGTTAAAGGAATGTGATAGATGAAATCAGCATGTAAGAGTTTTTCGACTTCTGTTTTGATGGCCGCAACTTTACGAGGGTGGACAAGTCGGAGTCTTTTCCAAACAGGCTTGGAATTTTTATATGCCTTGATCTCATGCTCGACGATAAAAGGTTCTATGTCGAGAATTTCCTCATAATTCCAAGCAAAAACATCACGGAATTCCTTAAAAAGGGATGTGAAGTGTGCAATTTCCTCGAGACTGCAATATACTCCAATCTGCATATTTTCCACGAAATCTGTTTTGACCAAGATTTATATGAGCATAGTATTTGAAATATTTCCCAAGTTTCCTTCCACATTGATAGTATGAATAGTCGTGTAAGCAGATGGAACGATCTCAGGTGGGTCAAAAGGTAGGATTTATATAGTTTTCGCGTTCGAATCAGATATCGAAGCGCGATGAAAAAAATCATCGTAAGGTCGCTTTTCTACAGACATTATCTCTTGAATAGCTTTGTCCGAAGGTAGGAATTCATTGAGGACATGTGATGGGAGAGATGGTACTATCGGTTGAAACCAAAGCAGCAGAGGGGTTAGATGCAGATTGGATGGCTTGATAAGCTAACTCAGCTGGTGAAAGCGACATATTTTCTCCATAGGAATCAATGTCTGAAGGGGCCAGTAGGATCTAGGGTTCGATAGAACCACTCGAGATGGTGGATATCATTGAAACCATTTGTGGAACCTCAGGCGACGGGAGAGGAAAAAAACCCATAAGGGAAGACACGCTCAGAAAACTGGTACCAATACTGACATAAGAGTGAGGAATTCCTCCTACTAGGGGTGCGGTGCTGCTAGACAATGTGGAATCATCCAAGGTGTAGAAGGATAGCTAGTCCAATGTAACTATTTTCCCATCTAGAGGAAAAAGGACGAGTCGAAAAAATGAAGAGACAATGGTAGTCATGGCATAAGACCAACTGCACCCCAAAAGGAGATTAAGAGTAATGGGGTAGCTAGCAAGGTAGCCCTTCGGGAGGAAGGTGTGGTCATTGAAAGCTTTAAGGGAATTCGACGGTGGAGACAGAGTGGGAGAACCTAAAGTGAGCCAGCACAAAATTGACATTACGCAGGTCGAAGCACCTTCGTCAATGACAGTGTGATGGATGCGCCTACCTTTTGACACAACTTTCACTTGA
The DNA here is from genome assembly GCA_034641835.2 of Pinus albicaulis. NCBI lineage: Eukaryota > Viridiplantae > Streptophyta > Pinopsida > Pinales > Pinaceae > Pinus > Pinus albicaulis. The sequence continues at coordinate 1,950,488,013 of CM076578.1, forward strand.
AAGGTAAGTTGATGAGAAAGAAGAGGTTTTCATTTTTCCATGTAAAATATAGCTAGCATAGAATCCTGAGGGTCAATTCCACTAATGGACGAAAGCAGAGCTTTCCTTTGCGCTGGATAGTTTTGCAACACTTTTAGAGTAGACATAGATGACGATGCTTGTGCCAAATTTTCTACAATGTTTTAGTTCTGGGAAGCACGTGCAAAAGTATTATGAGTCGTGCGATTAAGGGTCCCTTTGGGGGGATAAATGACATGGCCAACATCAAGCCTTTCGATATGAAGATCATTGGGCGACGGTGGATTTGAGCTCGAGGGAGCGTCTTCAGCATCAATGACAGGAGTTCCATAAGTCTTGGCTCGAATTTGGATATCAACTGTCTCCATGCCATAAATGACAGATGGTCCTTCTCCAAAAGGATTAGAACCACAGTTTCCCCCTTGTGGGGATTGTGGTGGGTTTGCAACAAGATGTTGTTGTTGCTTTTGATTAGTGAAAGGGTTGTGTAGGACAACAATGGTCCTCCCAGTATCCTTTTGCGTAATAAAGTATTTGCATTCCTAAAGGCGAGGACATTTATATGTCAAGTGGCCCTCGACACATATTTTGCAAGGGGATCTGGTAGTTTTGTCTTTCCCTTTGTCAATTTAGGCAGTATTTCTATGATTTGTATTATTTTGGGCATCAGTCTCCTCCTCAGAAGGAGAGGTATTTTTCTTGTTATTCTTATTATTACTGCTAATTTTTTGTGTATACTGCGCAGAGTTTACCATAGCGGTCGAAAGACCAACCGATTGGGTAGCAGCGGTGGTAGCTGAAGATAACTGGGAAGCTTTCCCGCTGAGTTGTTTTACAACAACCCCAGAGGTTGCACCAACAAGACCGTCGACGTGCACTTCGAGTTACTGAGTAGTAGGAGCATTGGAGTTTCTAGGGGCATGGGGGAGTAAATCATACAGCGTGCTAGATTATGAATAGATTAAGTCTAGATGTTGTGAATGATGGATGGATTGGTTTTTCGTGACCGCACTATCTTAGGAAACATCCTTGGCATTGGGAGGAAGGAGTGATTTGCAGAACCAATCTACTAATAGATGATCCAGAATTGGGGCCTTGAAAAGCCTCCACCTATGCCTCGATTCATGGATGTGATCAAATATGTGGGTGGATGTGTCTTGGTGCAACATGGTGAGAAGTTCCATTTCAATTTCATAGTAGATAGGGAGCTAGTAATTCCATTTCTAAGGCACCAAATGTGTTAAGTCACGTACGTGGTAACTTGATGTACCACTTGGCAGCATTGCCTGTGCGGGTGCGAGGGAAGAGTCTGAGCTGGATACTATCATCCACCATGGAATTAGAGACAGACCATAGATGATAGGTGGTGACATGTGTAGCCGGGTCAGCCCCTTGTTTCCCATAAAACTTAGGGATCTATGCAGGAATATTATGTGGTATATGAGGCCAAAGTGGGTTGTGGTTGATGGGATCATTGGTCATTTATACAGATCTGGGATGTATAAATTTGCCAAAAATGGAAATTGCGTGGTTTCCCTTGAATCTGACCAAGGAGGTGTTGGATGACCAATAGGAGCGTAAGGTCCTCCCATCAAAGTGTTCCCAATGGGATATGTAGGACTCGTTGGATAATAATTTCTTCGTAGTGGTGGTGTAGGGATATAAGGTGGTTGTCCATAAGGGTTGTTAAGCTATGGGACAAAAGGCTGGTTACCCCAGTATAATAGTTCCCCCACTGCCCCAATTGGGTTTGGGGAAGGGTTTCCCAAATAGACGCGATAGTGTTCGCTTGTGGAATACTGTTGGTTGCATAATTTATATTTGGTATTGAACCTACACGAAAGGGTTGACCACTAAGAGGAATTGAATTAAAAATGGATGGAACTAATTGTACAATTGATTAGAGGGGTACGTAAGTTCCCCTCGACATATATGTGTTAGTAACACTGCCCCCTGGAATTGAGGCTAAGGGGTTTGAACTCAACAAGGTATTCCAAATGAAAGGAATGGTGGTAGCCACACTATTAGAAGCGGTAGCCGAAAGTATAGGAGAAGACACGAAAGGTGTGGAGGTCATAAGGTTCAGAACTCCACTCACGGGAGGTGGTGAGCCCTAGTATTTCACCAAGGGTGCTGCAACTCCCAGGGGTTGCCCTACTTTAATTTATAAACCTGGGGTTCATACAAACTTGGAGGTGACAGTGCTATATACATAGAAGATGCATTCTGTTCATGTCATCCTCTTCTAATTTACGAAAGGGTGCTATTTCTTAAACTATGATAAAAATTGAAAAGTAAATTTCTCAAAGGAAATGACAAGAAGGTAACTAACTTAATTTGCAGAAAGGAAATGACATAAATGAAACTAATTTAATGTGCAGATAGGAAATGACATAAAGAAACTAAATTAAATGGCTGAAAAGATATTGCAGAAAGGAAACTAATTCTAAACCACACTTAACTTGGCCAAATGACTAAATGCACTCTATTTATCCTATGGTCTATCTACCATGATTCTAACTATGCAACTAAGCTATCCATGAATTGAATCTAATTGAAAAAGAATTAATTTGCATCTTGGAGGGAAGAAAATGGCTAAAGAGGCTAATGGAGTGCTTAACACATGAAACGAGGCTTAGAAGTGGAAAGAGGGGGTTAAAACCTTATAAAACTTTATTATAGCGCAAGAAATAGATTTGTAGCGGAAATGATTCAAAAATGCGACGACGGAGGTGCGATGGAGACGAAAGCTGCGATATGCGATGCCGCAGTCGCAATATCCCAAGTTTAAAGGGATAACAGAAAGTTCGTCTGGGAGCGGGAGCGAAGTGAGATGAGGTAAGTTTTGCAATATGTGATTTTCGATGGACGATGTGGCAGTGAAGTGAGATAATGATATCACAATCGGAAAACGAAAGTGGTAAGTGTTAATGAAAAAGAAACAAAAACACGATTTGTGATGCGGAGATGTGACGTGGAGGTGGGGCCGATATCGCAATCGCGATATCGCAAAGTTGGAGTGGTAGCGTTAAAGAAAGAAAAGGTGTGATGAGTGATTTGCGAAGCGATGGAGTTGCGGTACAATATCGCAATCGGCAAAGAAAGGAGCGGTAAGTGTTTAGGAAACAAGGAAAAGGTGCGATGAGAGATTTGCGATGTAGTGGATATTTCATCTACAGTTGGAAAGCAGTGAGTGTTAACATGAGAAACTTAAACCATGCAAAGTGTGAAATGCGAAGTTCGGTAAGGAATTGCGAGGAGGAAGGCGGAGGTCGGGTTTTCGATGGATTTCAAGCGTTTTTGCGTTAAAATGAGTTTGGTGATGATGATCAATAGAAAAAAGGAATAAGGTTGTTGAACGGTTTAAGTGCTGTTAGGGGAAAAGGTGGGTGAAAAAATTGAAAATGAGCAGAAAACAGAAGGGGATGGAGGCGCACCAACAATGCTCAAAAGTGTAACACACCTACGAATTCATGCACAGAAAGCTAACAAAAGTGCGTGATAACAACAGTGAAAGAGAGACTTGGACCTAATAATGTAGTTTCTTCCCTAAACTCAAAAAGAAAGCAATTTTTGGCCGGTGGGAAGGTCTACCTTGCTCGAACTCTATTGAAAGAGATGAGAGGGGGAGCCTTGACCACAAATTTTGGAGTTTTTCCTCTATTCTGCTACTCACAAGCAAATGGAAAACTACAACAACAAACTGAAAGCAAATACTAAGCAACAACTTGAAAGATAAATGAAATTATCAGAAGCAGAGCTAATGAAATGACAGAAAGAAAAGAACCAATACAACAGAGAGGCCGAGGCACATGGATTGGGCCCTAACCCACTAGCCTAGCTCTCTAAAACTTAAATCAGTAAAATGAAATCAATCTGCTCATTTCATAAAAGAATAACTTCATACATCTATGAAAGTTTGATCACTGAAATAATAAAAATCTCAATAAATTGCAACAGATTTCTGACTGGAATTGACTAGTATTGGCTAACTCTTCCTAGCTCTAGATATGCTCTATTCATTCTACATGGTAACTACGAATGGCTCCCTAGAAAATGGTGATTGAATCCTCTTGACTCCCAGTAAATAAATATTGTGTACACTCCTATTTTAGTTGCTTAGCTGCCTCTGAATTCGAATTGCTGGAGAGAATCTTTGGGATCCTTTGGATGCCTTTGGAGTTCAAATTGCTGGAGAGAATCTAGGGTGGACAATCCTCCTATAATTTTTCCTTGCTATCTCCTCCAAGACTTTATGATAAAATATTTATTAAAATGCTTAATAAATCATGATTTTCTGCACTCAACCTCATTTTAAGTACTCAGAGTACGTTAGCCTTAATCACCACCTATACTAGCATCATAAAACCAAATAATAGTAAAAATGCAAGAAAAAGAGATATAAGAAGGCAAAAAGGTGAGTATTAACCCCTCCAAATATGTCTAATGATGGAGCTCACCATCACCCCCTACTAAATGGTTACTCATCCTCTGAGAAACTAATCCTCCTCCTGCATTTCCTTCAAGGCTTTGATAGCCCCCCTAATTTCCTAAGGAAGAAGTGTGGGAGTTTCCCCAAGGGCGTAAGAACCATTATTCTTTTCTACACAATCTCATTCTCTATCTTGTGCATTTGTGTCCTTTTCATCATTCAGCCCCAACAACAAAGGTGGGTTGAGATTTAGTCCCAACCATTGGATCCTTTTGGCCTGCATGGCCCTCTTGTATAATGGTGCTCTTTCCAATGCACCCCTTAGACTTTCTGAAGTATGGTACTCCCTGTTCTTGAGGCTGTGAGGGAGGTTGTTCCATCTCCTATGGCTGACCATAATGCACTCATCTTCTTTTTGCCTAGAAACATCATCAAAGTGGTCTATTACCTATGCTTGAGTCTGAAGGTAGCTTTCAACTAGTGTAGGGTCCCTTTCAATATCTCGATGGTTAAGGATGACTCCTCTTGGGCTGAACAATTATGGTATGATCTATAAGGGTTCTCTATTTATTCTTCCCATGACCTTCCATATCTCTTTTGATCTAGTGTCCTCAATCACCATCCAAGATGCTAGAGCCATTAAATGCATATCACCCATTGTAGGATTGGGGTCCCAAATATCCACATTTGTCAGCACAGAGTTATGCACATAAAACTCTGTCATCTTTGCCTAATCAACTATGGTAGCTTACTTGTAGAAATTCATGAATTTCATACAATATTGGAAAGGTAGTGATCCATGGGAGGCTAGAGTTTTGATTTGAAATAGAAGCCATTTCTCTTTGAGGTACACAACATATGAGTCAGAAGGGAATCTGTGCTGAAGGGATTCTATGCATAATTCGACCATGGTGGCTACTTTCTCCTATTTTTTCTGAAATTTCTCCTTCAGTGCTACATTCTCTGGCTATGCCTTCCGCAGCTGCTCCTTCAAAAAAATTTCTTCAATATTTTCCTCCTCCCTCGGTGAATCTTCAATGATAATCGGGCTCGTGTGAGGAGTTTCTAGCTCTCTTTGACTTATCCTCTAACTCTTGTTGGCTCTGAAATACATGGAGGTCTACCTTTTCTCTTTGCTCTCAGAGAAGGTAAGGTGGCAACTACCTCCTTGTATTGAGGGGATGTGGTGCTGTGTTGTGGGTTTGCTTCTTTCCCACTTTCTTCTATCTCTATGACTTCTATGGCCATCTCTTCTACCTTTCCTTGGCCCTTTGGCTCTTCCTCTTCTTCCTCTTCTTCTTGTTTCTACTAGTTCTTCCTCTTCTTATTTAAGCGTTGCGTGCTTCCGTCAATCTCTTTCATTTAAAAAATTTCAATTTATTGGTTTGGATGAGATGACATCTCCTTTTATTAGATTGCACAACTAATTTTGGAGTGCTGATGTAACTCGGCTCAACTCCAATTCTGTTGTAGAAAATTGTTTCCTCCTCCCTATTAATTTGTGATGGACTACGTGTTTTCTCCCCTCGTTCCCCTCTATTACACTTGATTTAAATTATGTTCTTTTTCATGCCCAGGTGGCGTGTACTTCCAGTTTTTTCAGTCATACCTCATGGTGGTGGCTGAATTAACATGCCACCTTTCTGCCCCTTAAACTCTAAGTCTGAAAATTAATTATTTCTGGCTATTATGTATGCATAACAAGGGGTGAGAAGCTATACCTGAGTTTACCTGTTGTTTCCAAGGCATTTGCAGGAGCGGTATTGAGGAGACGAGCCTTTTGGATGCTACGTTCTCACTATTTTCCTGTTCTCTGATTGAGCAGCTTGCTGAATGAGCAAATCTCTAAGTGAACTATGGATTTTATGTTTCTCCCTGTTGTAGATGTTGCATGGGGGGAGCTCCAGATGCCATGGTTGGCACTTCTTGTATTTCCTAGGGTCTGCTGCAAGTGCTCCTCCGTTGTTTTCTTGCTGTTCAAGAATAGATGTATGCGTTGTAGTAATTCCCTGATGTCTATAGCTGTCTATGTTTTGCTGTCCTTGCTACATTTTATTCAGGAATGGAGGAGTGTGGTGCATGGAGGTGATGGAGGAAGTTATTAAAATGAATGGAGTGAATGATGGGATGGATGGTAAAACATAAGAGAAAAGAAGATGAATGCTTCCCTATGTTTCCATAAACCAATAATGACCTGCAAAATAGCAAACACAGAAAGCAAAAAGATGCAGATGTAACTTATTTGTTTTTGTTTTTTTTGTTTTTTTGAAAGAAAGTGGGCTACCTCCATGGAGGTTATCAACCCACAGACTTGCCTTGGGTGCCTCTGAGAGGGCACCCATGGATATTTATTATTTTTTCTCTTTTTTATTTTGAGCAAGTGAGCTGCCTCCATCGAGGTTTTCACCCATGGATTTTATTTTTTATTTTTGTTTTGTTTTGTTTTGTTTTTGTTTTGTTTTTTTTTAAATTTTTTTTTATTATATTTTTAATTTTTAATTTTTAATTATTTTTAAATGTGTGTGTGTATATATATATATATATTGTACATACATCTCTCTGCTTATTGAATTTATGAATTCTGCCTTTGAAAAAGGCTTGTAAATTTTAAGTCTATGATTATTGATGAGCTAGGGGATTCCTTCCTCATCTATGGTTCTGATTTGAATTGCACCATTATCAATTTTTTTTTCCACTGTGTAAGGTCCTAACCATCTTGTCATCAGCTTGCCTTTGAAATATTTAAACCTTGAATCATACAACATTTCCAATATCCTTCTTGGAAGGTATTGTTTTTGATGTTCTTTTCATGCCATACCTTCCTTTACAACTGAACTACCTCTATGTGAAGAAGTGCTTGCATTCTGAACTCATCCAATCCATTTAGTTGCAAAAACCTCTCATTTTGGGCATTTAATAGGTCTAGATTTAATTCAGCTGCCATTCTTAAAGTATTGAATTCAAACTTAACTGAAAGTAGAGCTTTCTTACCATAGACTGGTTCATAAGGAGTGAATCCTGTTGTTGTCTTGCAAGTAGTGTTGTAGGCACAAGTAGCTTCTACCAATCTGTCTGCCCAATATTTTCTGCTGCTGCTCACAACCTTGGTGAGGATGCTCTCTAAAGCTCTATTAGTTAATTCTACCTAGCCATTCGACTGAGGGTGATAGGTGTTGGAAATAATAAGAGGGGGGGTGAATCAATATTCCTTTCAATTAGTATTATTATTAATATTTCAGGGCATTAGTTAATCTTCAATTATTATTAGTGTTTGTACAATGATAGCAGTGAAAAAAAGGAACACAAATGCACACAGTTTTTAAGGTGGAAACCCTCTCCCGGAAAAAAACCACCTAAATTATTTTCTAATAATTCTTTAATATTCAACTCCAAATGAAAATAAAGCTCCAACTTCCTAGAATCTAGAAGAGCATTCTTCTCGAGCTCCCAATGGATGGACGCTCCTACGCCCGAGATTCTTCATTAGTCAACTGAACAGATGCCCCAACACCCAATGAGCTACAACTCACCCGAGCGCCACCCTACCACCCTGAAGTTTTCACAGGCTTCAACCTGTTGGTGACTTCATGCACAAACCTAGCACCACCCTAGCATCTTATAGAAGAATAAAAGAACAATGGAATCTCGTACCACGGAAAATGGTCCACTTTACAATGATATAGAATGATGTAGAAGAAAAAAACACACTAGAACATAACCCCAACTATGACACAACCAACTAATGATGAGCCTATCCCTGCTGACATTGCCTCTTCAACTCTTGGCAGATACACACTTGTACAATTTTTACAATGACTTAGTACAATGATACCTTTATAATGACTGTATGTAGTGCTTCCCACTTGAAGACTTCATGTGGTGAAATTATTGTTGCTATTCTGCACCTTGATTGCTACTCTTGTCATGCTACCCTCTGCTGCACCTTGCTTTGCTTTGATTCCCTAGAAATTCTAGTCCTTTGCAGCCCTTGACAACACATGATCTAGTTTTTTCTTGCCTTCTAGGATCTCGATATTGAATCTAGTGTATCTCTGTTATTTCAAATCCCCAATATGTGATTTTCGGTTCTGTAGTATTCCTCTGAGTCTTATTTCTAATGCCATAGGTCTGACCCAATTTGGATTCTTCAAGGGAGAGTTATGCCCAATCTCTCACAATGACCTAATTATGGACTGGTTCAGTAGATCAAACTTGTACGATGTGCCACATGTCACTGTTTCTTCATTCGGCTCTGAAATTGATACAATGAAAACTACAGTTCGTGCAATATCTATCACTTTTTACAGAATTCCAATTTGAATTAGAGAGAGAGAGTTACGACGATGTTCCCAAGGTCACTTCTTTGAGATGAAGTTTAGGAGCCTGCAAAAACACTGACTTCCACAGATCATATCTCCGAAAATGATATAGAATGATGTAGAAGAAGAAGACACACTAGACCATAACCCCAACTATGACACAAAAACCTAATGATGATCCTAGACCTCCCGACACTACCTCTTCAACTCTTGGAAGATACACACTTGTACAATTTTTACAATGATACATTTACAATGACTTAGTACAATGATACCTTTATAATGACTGTATGCAGTGCTGCCCACTTGAAGACTTCATGTGGTGAACTTATTGCTGCTATTCTGTACCTTGATTGCTGCTATTGTCATGCTACCCTCTGCTACACCTTTCTTTGCTTTGATTCCCTATAAATTCTGGTCCTTTGCAACCCTTGACAACACATGATCTAGCTTTTTCTTTCCTTTTAGGATCTCGATATTGAATCTAGTGTATCTCTGTAGTATTCCTCTAAGTCTTATTTCTAATGCCATAGGTCTGACCCAATTTGGATTCTTCAAGAGAGAGTTATGCCCAATATCTCACAATGACCTAATTATGGACTAGTTCAGTAGATCAAACTTGTACGACATGCCACGTGTCACTGTTTCTTCATTCGGCTCTGAAATTGATACAACGAAAACTATAGTCTGTGCAATATCTGTCGCTTTTTACAGAATTCCAATTCGATACAGAGAGAGAGAGTTACGACGATGTTCCCAAGGTCACTTCTTTGAGATGAAGTTCAGGAGCCTGCAAAAACACTGACTTCCATAGATCATATCTCCGAAAATGTTGTATACCTTGATCTGAAATTTTATAAGAGATTCCTCAAGATTTTGGCTTTTCCTCATAAAAATTTCAGCTTCTGAACCTTCATAGAAAAAAATTTAGAGCGCAAATTCCACGATTACCTGTTTCAGGTAGCGAAATCCCTACATAAAAAGGATACGAGGATCACAATTTATATAAATGCTTAGGTTGAGAGGGTATTCAACAAGTGAACGTGGGAGGGATTTTAGGAGCTTAAAAATTATTAATTATTGACTTTTCAATTACCCATGCCAACACCCCATGGGGTTTTAGCCCACGAACTGGGGTTACAAACTTCAAACATGAATATCTCTCAAATCGTGAAGAATTACATGGCGTACCATATATCAACAGAAACATATCAACAAGTAGAAACCATAAAAAATATTCTTGAGCCATAATATAGTAATTTTGTAGGTCAAAATTACCATGCAATATTGGGGTAGTCCCTGGTGCTGCTTGGGTTGACATCAATGACAACCACTGATCAAAAATATCCCCCTTTGGCATTGATGGCAACACAAGTACTCCCCCTATGATCATGAAACATCTTCCTACAACATTCTCTCCTCCCTTTGACATCAATGGCAAATGGTAACTCCCCCTGAAACACAACCATCCTATAGACCTGTACACACTTCCACCCCCCCTTTATATTATGAATAAGGAAAATCTAATGAGAAATTGGGAGAACCCCAAGATTCTGGCAAAGATATTTAAATGCTTCACGAGTACGATCATCAACGCTTCCTGGCCAATATGCATCTGTAAAGGCTTGAATAATGAGATTGTTACCCTTGGGATACCACAAGCCATATTCTGTTGTTCCCTTTAGATATCAAAGAATTATTTTGATGAAAATAATATGTGATTCTTTTGGTGCTACTTGGAATCTTGCTACTTGTCCAACTACTTGCATAACATCTATCCAAGAGGTTGTTACTTATAGAAGACTTCCAATCATAGATCTGTACAACCTCTGATCCACATCCTTAGATGAGTCGTCTATGCTCAATTTGCAACCTATTACCATCAAAGTAAGGATGGGTTTGCAATCTTCGATTTTGAATTTCTTGAGAATTTCCTTGATGTACTTGGCTTGACATATAAATATTCCTTTCTCTTGCTGAGATATTTGAAGCCCTAAGAAGTATGTCAGCTCACCAAGTAAAGACATCTCGAACTCACTTTGCATCCTTGTAGCAAAGTTCTTACATAGTCGATCATCATTGCTACCAAATATTATATCATCCTCTTTAGCTATTAGACGTGATTTAGTTGCTTCATCCAGAACATAAATGTTGTTTGGAGCTCAACTTGCTGTAGCCACAATTTCACCATACCTGCCTTTCCTGATTTCACATTTTGTAGAGTTGAATAGCATTGTGTGTCCTTGATCGCACATTTATCCAACACTGAGCAGATTGTGATTCATGTTTTCAACCAATAGAACATTCTTGGCTAGAGAATCTTTGCTTCCGAGAGTGACGGTACCTGATCCTATAACATTTGAAGATCCATCATTTCCAAAGGACACGGTTCCATCTTTCTTCTCTTTTAGAGATAAAAATTTATTTCTATCTCCAGTCATATGCGTTGAGAAACTGCTATCAACATACCACACATCTTTGTTGCTTTGAGCCTTGAGAGCGAGAGCACAATGATCAATCTTCTTCTTCTTCCATGTTTGTTCGTTTTGTGGCTTCGAAGATTCTTCTGGAGGATTCTCAAGTGTGCAGTATCTGGCTATGTGTCCAAGTTTCAACATTTGTAAATTTAATATTATTTATTAAATGTTCAAATCTATTGATGTTTCGTTGAGCCCTGGAAGGTTTATATTTGACAGATCTCATGGAATTGTCTTGGTTCCTAAGGTACGTGCGACATTCTATAGCTTTATGACCAAATTTTCCACATGAATAACAATAGCCATAAAAAATATGTTGGTACCTGGATGGAAAAATTCGTCAAGGAATTGTCTTCCAAGACCGTTCCTGCGAATCTTGTCCAATGAAGTCTATATGCATGTCAGATCTCATAGGTTCATTATTTTTTGTTGTAGAAGGTCTTGCTTCTTCTTCTTTGTAACCGAGGTCAGTTTTTTCGTTTTAAGATTGTTGATTGTTGATGAGTTCTTCCAATGCCCTTGAGTCGTTGGCATAGTTTTGGACAATTTTTCCCTTCTTCACTTCCTTATGTAGCAAGACTACTTCGACTTCTAATGCTTCCCTTTCTACGTTGCTTTCTTCCAACTTCTTTTGAAGTGACTCTTCAATACATTTGTGTTCTTCAACTTCAATTTTGAGACCTTGAACTTGTTCTTCAAGAGTATTGGAACGGATCTTCTCAGCCTTGAGCTCTTTTATAAGCTTGATTGTCTCCTTAGAAAATTCTTCTATGGTCAACCCTTCTTCTTCTTTGTTTGATACCTCTTGTTTAATGTGCTTGACCATAAAAAATACTTTCTCATTGGCTTCTTCTTTGCTGTCATTGTCTTCATCGGATGATGAGCTATCTTCTTTAGACAGAAAGTTCCTTTTGAAATGTTTATTTTTTTGTTTGTTTGTTGAATTTATTAAACCCTTTATTTTCTTTTGAGTTTCCATCACTTTTGTTTGGAAATTTTGCTGTGAAATGCCCAACCTCACCAGAACCGAAACATACAAATGGAAGTTTACCCTTGAATTTTCCCTTACCAATTTTTAGTTTTCTTGTAAAGTAAGCATATTCTCCATTTGAAAGACCTTCTTCAACATATTCCTTTTCTTCACACTTGTAGGTGAAGTTCTATGCCTTTGAGGGTTGTTTCTCCTTATTGGTTTTATTAGATGTAGAGAACGCAGTTTCTAGATGTGAAATACCCTCTTTTTCATCAAGTCTCATTTCATATGCTATGAGAAATCCATGTAATTCCTCTTTGCTGAGTTTGTCTAGATTTGCATTATTTTCTAAGAATGATACCTTTGGGTTGAATCTCCCTGGTAAATTTCTAAGAATATTTCGTATAATAGTATTCTCGTCAATAGGCTCTCCCAATCCTTCCAGAGTGTTGGTAATTTCATCAATGCGTTGGAAGTATGCATCAATGTTGTTATCTTCTTTCATTCTGAGTTGCTCAAATTTTGCTCTGTAGATTTGAAGCTTTTCTTCTTTGACATTTGAGTCACCTGCATATATATTCTCAAGCTTGTCCCATACATTTTTGGTGGTTTTACAACCCAACACCTTATGATAAGAAGATTCAATAAGTCCACTGACAATAATATTCTTTGATTTTGCATCATTTACCAAATTCTTCTTACCTTGTTGATCCACGGTTGATGTAAATCCATTTTGAACAGTGTCCCATACTTTGTAACCTTGTGCCAAGAGATAGACCTCCATTATTCCTTTCTATAGTGCGTAATTATTTTCATTGAATATAGGCACACCATTCTTGGTATGCTCCATGACCTCCTTCCAGCTGTTAAACTGCTATTGAAGGAACCAAGCTCTGATACCAATTATTGGAAATACTAAGAGGGGGGGTGAATCAATATTCCTTTCAATTAGTATTATTATTAATATTTCAGAGCATTAGTTAATCTTCAATTATTATCAGTGTTTGTACAATGATAACAATGAACAAAAGGAACACAAATGCACACAATTTTTAAGGTGGAAAACCTCTCTGGGACAAAAACCACCTGAATGCTTTTCTAATAATTCTTTAATATTCAACTCCAATTGAAAATAAATCTCCAACTTCCTAGAATCTAGAAAAGCATTCTTCTCCAGCTCCCACTGGATGGACGCTCTAATGCCCGAGATTCTTCAGTAGTCAACTGAATGGATGCCCCAACACCCAATGAGCTACAAATCACCCTAGCACCACCCTACCACCCTGAAGTTTTCATAGGCTTGAACCTGTTGGTGACTTCATGCACCAGCCTAGCACCACCCTATCACCCTTTAGAAGAATAAAATAAGAATGGACTCCCGTACTAGGGAAAATGGTCCACTTTACAATGATATAGAATGGTGTAGAAGAAGAAGACACACTAGACCATAACCCCAACTATGACACAACCACCTAATGATGATCCTAGACCTCCCGAAACTGCCTCTTAAACTCTTGGCAGATACACACTTGTACAATTTTTACAATGATACATTTACAATGACTTAGTAAAATGATACCTTTATAATGACTGTATGCAGAGCTGCCCACTTGAATACTTCATGTGGTGAACTTATTGCTGCTATTTTGCACCTTTATTACTGCTCTTGTCATGCTACCCTCTGTTGCACCTTGCTTTGCTTTGCTGCCCTAGAAATTCTGGTCCTTTGCAGCCCTTGACAACACATTATCTAGCTTTTTCTTTCCATCTAGGATCTCGATATTGAATATGGTGTATCTCTATTATTTTAGATCCCCAACATGTGATTTTCGGTTCTGTAGTAGTCCTCTGAGTGTTCTTTCCAATGCCATAGGTCTGAACCAATTTTGATTCTTCAAGAGAGATTTATGCCCAATCTCTCAAAATGACCTAATTATGGACTGGTTAAGTAGAGCGAACTTGTACGACATGCCACATGTCACTGTTTCTTCATTCAACTCTAAAATTGATACAAAGAAAAATACAATCCACAAAATATCTACCAATTTTTATAGAATTCCAATTCAATACTCAGAGAGAGAGTTATGATGATTTTCCCAAGGTCACTTATTTGAGATGAAGTTCAGGAGCTTGCAAAAACATGTTGGGTGTGGAGCCTGGTTATCTTGTTTACTTTGTATCACAGCATTGGACCCCTGTACCTTAATGGGGTGACAACACAACCCGTAATTAAACGCTACCTCGGGCATCCAGGGGGGGGGGGGGGTTACGAATTTATGGAGCCCTCCCTGGCGGTTATGTAAATTTTCCTTGTAAAAGTATAGTAATTTCTAGTCAATATGGGCCGTTCATTAGGCAGATGATCTGACGGTAGAAGTTATGTTTAGTTTAGTGTTTTTTTCCCTAGAAGGCAACCCCTCGCTTGTATGAGGGTATCGTATTGTGACTGTGCATTGCATGTGTATTCTCAGAGCGAGAAACATATAGGGAGACTGTGAGAGAGAACAGAGGATATTACAACGGATTTGTTGTAGGTTGTGTCTCTTCATTTTGCTGGATAATAGAAAGGAAGCATTGGTTGTTCAGGGTGGACGTACCCCAAACTGGGTGAACCACATATATCTGTGTCTCTCTGGTTTTATGTGTTTTGTGCGCTTGTGTTTTCCGCATATTTTATGTGTTGCATTGCTATGTAATACATATAATTTTCTAACAACTGGTATCAGAGCCGAAGGTATATTTGGCTGATAATCTCGCAGGAAAGAAGGGTTCCTAGTTCAAGTGGGAGCAATGGTGGAAGATGGTAAGTTTAGGGTCGAGAAATTTAATGGCCAAAACTTCCTGCTATGGAAGATGCAGATGGAAGATTATCTGTATCAGAAAGATCTGTGTCTACCATTGAGCGGAAAAACAAAGAAGCTGACGACTATGATAGATGCAAAATGGGATATTCTCGATAGAAAGGCACTCAGAATAGTACGATTGTGCCTTGCTACATTGATAGCCTTCAATATTTCGAAGGAAACAACAACAGAGGGTTTGATTAAGGCATTAGTGAAACTATATGAAAAATCCTCGGCCTTAAACAAGGTATTTCTTATGAAATGTTTATTTAATATGAAGGTGTCGAAAGGTGGATCTGTTGCAGACCATTTAAATTATTTTAATAGAGTTACCAGTCAGTTAAGTTCTGTAGGGGTAAAATTTGATGATGAAGTTAGGGCTCTTTTATTTCTGTGCTCATTGTTAGAAAGCTGGAACGGTTTAGTTATGGCCATTAGTAACTTTGTCGCTGGATCTAGTAATTTAAATTTTGATGATGTTGTCGATTGTATCCTTAGCGAGGAAATGCAACGAAAAAGCTCTGGCGAGACATCGGGTAATGCTTTGAGCGCAAAGTCTAGGGGAAGAAAAATGGAAAAAGGAAAGAGCTCAAGATATCACAGTAAATCAAGGAAAGGCATATCCATGTCTAGATAAGCGATAGTGTGCTGGAAATGCGGAAAGAAAGGACACCTGAAGAAAGAATGTAGATCTCGGAAGGGAAAAGGAGGAGACACACAAAAAGTAAACAATCATGAAGCAAATGTGATAGGTGATGTGTTACAAGATGCTTTGATTCTTTCTTTCGAAAATGTTACTGATTCCTGGGTGGTAGATTCAGGGGCCTAATTCCATGCCACACCTGATAAGAAATATTTTCATGACTATCTTCAAGGAGACTTTATACAAGTTCGTTTGGGTAAATTTCTTGTAAAACAACAGAATGGAAACCAATGGCTATTAAATGAGGTAAGGCATGTTCCAGATCTGAAGAAAAATCTGATTTCAATAGGGCAGTTAGGCGGTGAAGGTTGTGTGACAACTTTCATAGATAAAACTTGGAAGGTCGCCAAAGGATCGCTGGTAATAGAAAAAGGCGAAAAGGTTGGTACATTGTATTTATGCAATGGTATTTCTAACTCTGTTAATGCTTTAACTTCCAAAGGAGCAGATGCAACATTATGGCATCATAGGCTCAGACACATGAGTGAGAAGGGGATGAAGATTCTACCCTCAAGAAATTTGTTTCTGGGTTTGAAGAATGTTGATTTGGATTTCTGTGAGAATTGTATTTATGGAAAACAAAAGAGAGTCAGATTTCTCAGAGTTGGGAAAGAAAATAAGAGTGAAAAATTAGAGCTTGTGCATACAGATGTATGGGGACTTGCTCATGTATAATTTCTTGGTGGCTCTTGTTATTATGTATTTTTTATTGATGATGCAACTAAAAAAACTTGGATTTATTGTATTCAGAATAAATCTGATGTATTTGATACTTTCAAGAAATGGAAAGCTTTGGTTTCGATTGATACAGGAAAGAAGTTGAAGTGTCTCAGATTAGACAATGGAGGTGAATATTGCAACAAAGAGTTTGATAGGTACTCTTCAGAGCATGGAATTCACAGAGAAAAGACAGTTCCAAGAACACCACAAGAAAATGGTGTGTCAGAAAGGATGAACAAAATAGTCATGGAGCGTACAAGGTTCATGAGATTGCATGCAGGATTGCCTTTACAATTTTGGGCAGATGCTGTAGAAACTGCTGTTTATCTAATAAACAAAGGGCCTTCAAGTTCCTTGGATGGTGGTATTTTAGAGGAACCATGGACAGGTAAAAAGGTAAAATACTCTTTTTTAAAGCCTTTTGCTAGGAGGCCTTTGTCCATATTAATAAATAAAATACAACAAATCTTGAGGCAAAATCAAAGAAATGTACCTTTATTGGATATGGTGTTAATGATTTTGGTTATCACTTATATGATTATGAAATCACAAAATCATTAGGAGCAGAGATGTAATATTCAATGAAAAGGTCTTGTATAAGAATTAGTTGCAGGAAAAGAAACAAGAAAAAGAAAACAAAGAATACACAGTTCTTGATGAGATCACAAAAAAAGTGAAGGTGCCTGAAAATAATAATAATCAACAGCCACAACAACAACAACCACAAAAACAACAATAGGCACCTCAAACACCTAAAAGTGGTGTCAGAAGATCTACTAGGATAAGTAGAACCCATGAATGATACTCTCCTTCATTATATTATTTATTGTTGACTGATTCTGGTGAACCTGGATGCTATGAAGAAGCAATGCAGGTTGAAAGAAGGAAGAAGTGGGAGCTAGCCATGGAAGAAGAGATGGAATATTTAATGCATAACTAGACTGGGGACTTAGTCAGGTTGCCTGCAGGTAAAACTACATTGCAGAATAAATGGGTTTACAGGTTGAAGGAAGAAGATGGAGGAAAACATAGGTACAAAGCTAGACTTGTGGTGAAGGGTTTTGCACAAAAGAAAGGTATTGATTTTGATGAAATATTTTCTCCTGTTGTTAAGATGACTTCAATCAGAACTATTTTAAGTCTTGTAGCAGTGGAAGATTTACATCTTGAACAATTAGATGTAAAGACAACTTTTCTCCATGGAGATTTGGAGGAAGAGATCTATATGCAGCAACCAGAAGGATATGAGGTCAAAGGGAAAGAAAAATTAGTGTGCAAGTTAAATAAGAGCCCGTATGGCTTAAAATAGGCTCCAAGGCAGTGGTATCTAAAATTTGACAGGTTTATGTCTGAACAAGGTTATACTAGATGTCACTCTGATCATTGTGTTTATATGAAAAAGAAAAATGATGGCAACTATATTATATTGTTATTGTATGTAGATGACATGCTTATTGTAGGGTCTAACATGCAGGAAATAAATGTGCTCAAAAGAAAATTGGAAAATTCATTTGCAATGAAGGATTTGGGAGCTTCAAAACAAATCCTTGGTATGAGAATAACTAGAGACAGGAAAAATCGCAAATTAACACTGTCTCAGAATGAGTACTTACAAAAGGTGTTGAAAAGATTTAATATGCAGAATGCAAAACCAATTAGTACACCTTTTGCTAGTCATTTCAAACTTAGTAAGGAGATGTGCCCCAAGACCTAAGAAGAAATGGACTATATGTCTAAAGTTCCATATGCATCAGCAGTTGGAAGCTTAATGTATGCAATGGTCTGCACAAGGCCTGATATTGCACATGCAGTGGGAGTTGTAAGCAGGTACATGAACAATCCAGGAAAAGAACATTGGATGGCAGTGAAATGGATTCTCAGATATTTGAGAGGTACCACAAATCAAACATTATGCTTTGGTGGTTCAAACATTGCTCTATAGGGATATGTTGATGCAGATATGGTAGGTGACAGAGACAACAGGAGGAGCACTACATAATATGTATTTAATGTAGGTGGAAAAAATGTCAGTTGGGTTTCAAAAATCCAAAGTGTTTTTGCACTTTCAACAACAGAAGCAGAGTATGTTTCTGCTACAGAGGCTAGTAAAGAAATTATTTGGTTACAAAGGTTTATCGATGAATTGGGTAAGAAGCATGATATGGGCATGTTATACAGTGATAGCCAAAGTTCCATTCATCTTGAAAATAACTCAACATTTCATTCCAGGACTAAACACATACAACTCAAGTACCATTTCATACGATTAGTATTAGAATATGGACAGTTGAAGTTGGAAAAGATACACACTAGCCATAATCCTGCAGATATGCTAACAAAAGTTGTAACCAAGGAGAAATTGAGAATATGCTCAGTTTTAATTGGTCTTTAAGGATGACGATGAAGATGAGAAACAACCAGGTCAAAAGAGGAGTCATTATCCAGCAAATGAAGAAGCAGCAGAGTTGCTACAATCAGTCTCCAAGTGGGAGATTGTTGGGTGTGGAGCTTGATTATCTTGTTTAATTTGTATCACAATGTTGGACCCCTGTACCTTAATGGGGCGGCAATGCTGCCCATAATTAAATGCTTCCTGGGGGGTCTAGGGGGGGTGGCTACGACTTTATGGAGCCCCCCTTTGGCAGGGGGTTTCGGGGGCAGCGCCCCTGAAGCTAAAAACATATGTAAATTTGCCTTGTAAAAGTATAGTAATTTCTAGTCAATCTCGGCCGTTCATTAGGCGGATGATGTGACAATAGAAGTTATGTTTAGTTTAGGGTTTTTTCCCTATAAGGCAACCCCTTGCTTGTATGGGGATATTTTATTGTGGCTGTGCATTGCATGTGTATTCTCAGAATGAGAAACAGATAGGGAGACTGTGAGAGAGAAAAGAGGATATTACATCGGATCTGTTGTAGTTTGTGTCTCTTCATTTTTCTGGATAATAGAAAGGAAGGACTAGATGTTCAGGGTGGACGTAGCCCAAATTGGGTAAACCACGTATATGTGTCTCTCTGGTTTTATGTGTTTTGTGTGCTTGTGTTTTCTGCATATTTTATGTGTTGCATTGCTCTGTAATATATATAATTGATGGATTGTAGATTTCTGTGGTGCAAATTTTTGTATTCAAAACTCAGAATCTCCACAGTTCCCATTTTTCAGTCTACGTTTCGGGTCTAAAACTAGACCCATCTTCAGGACAAATCTGCAAAAAAGAGAGACAATTAGTGTTAAATAAATAGAGGAGAATATGATAGAAAAGAGAGCCGACCAGTTATTAAGTTAATTAATTTTAAATTTGTTTTATTCATATTTGGTTGAGTTTAATTATTTTGTTTCTTTTAAAATATAACAATTTTTGTTTTATAAAGTTTTTTGAGTTAACGTTGATACTATTTACTATCTTTTTACTATTAATTATTTATCCTACGTTTATAGATTCCTAAGTTTCTATCCAATTTCTATTTTTATTTTATTCTCAATTTAGATTAATTATTTTATTTGTTTATAATTATTATATAAAGTGTTATTAAAATATATTTAAAGTGTAGTATTTTTATGATCCTAATTTTATGAAAAAGGTTCTAAGTAGATTTAGAATAATGATTTAAAGATTTGATTATGTTAATTTTTTTATTTCTATAAGGTTCTATGTATATTATAAAGTCCACTCTTCTAATACTAAATCTCTATCTAAGTTGCGAAGTCCTAAGCTTTTTGTCTAATTATATCTTAAGATTAATTGATTAGTTTTAAAGCTAAGAGGGTTTGAATTTTAAGGTATGAAGGATTGAATTTTAAAGTTTGAAGGTTTGAATTTTTACATCTTTAAATTCCTACGTCTGAAGGTTTGAAATTTATATCCTTAAATTAGATTAATTGATTTATATCTTTTTATTAGATTAATTGTTTAAAAGCTATGAAGGTTTGAATTTTAAAGTTGGAAGGTTTGAATTATATTAATTTTTATAAGGTTCTATGTATATTATAAAGTCTACTCTTCTAATACTAATTATATATCTACGTTGTGAAGTCCTAAGCATTTAGTCTAATTATATCTTTAAATTAGATTAATGGTTTTGTTTTAAAGTTATGAAGGTTTGAATTTAAAGTTTAGAGTTTTCCTTAAACTAATTTAAGTTAAAAGGTTCTAAGAAGTTTTTAAAATAATGATAAAGGTAGAGGGTTAGGATTTAGATTAAGGTCTAAGATAAGGTTAAGAGTTTTATAAGGTTGATTTTATATGATATTTCTTAAGGTTTTAAAGAAGGGTAGCATGGTATAGGCCTAGAGAAGGGTAAGGGATAGATACGAACTGGTGGATCGAGGGAGGGTGAAAGGTTAAGAGGTGGAATAAGCGAAATTCAATAAAATATTCTTCAAGGACTGAGGAAAAGGAGGGGAAACAAGCAGTCAAAGACTCAGGGGTGAGAGTACTTTAACGGAAAAGAGCGCGGATCCAATTTCTGCTAACTTCTAAGCCTCCATCTCTATGTAGGTTGTGAGGGTGTTTTATGATTTCCAAGGCTTCACGTATTTTACGTTTAAAGTGATGTTTTTCTTTGGCAATGACCACTGCATCCTCAAGGCATATGTGGTGACATGTTTTGCTGGAGTGTTCTGCCAAAGCCGAGGTTTTAATTCTTCCAAGCCTGATGTCTACCCCATGTTCTTTAAGCCTTATTTTGAATTTTCTACCTGTTTCCCCAATATAGCAATCTCTGCATGAACAATTGATTTTATAAACACCTTTTTGTTGGAGGTGGTTGGGGTCATCCTTGACTGATTTCATTCTTTGCCTGATGGTTACTAGAGGTTTGAAGGATGCTCTAATGTCCTTTTTGGCTAGAACTTTGGCTATATTGTCGGTGACACCTTGAATGTAAGGGAGGTATGCTTTTGTAGTAGAGGAATTGTCAGTAGTCATTCTTTTATTTCTAGATCTGGCTCTTTGAATAGCTTTGTTAATGTCCCTATTGATATATCCCAAGTTAATGAAGGATTTTCTGAGATATTCAATTTCTTCCTCCACATGAGTTTTGTCTGATATTCTAAAAGCTCGTGTAAAGAGAGTCAGCAACACCCCTATCTTTTGGGCTGGGTAGTGGTGTGAATCGGCGTGCAGATAATTATCAGTATGTGATTTCTTTCTGAACACTTTGTGTCCAAGGGATCCATCTTCATTTCTTGAGAGGAGTATGTCAAGGAAAGGGATGCAGTTGTTTTCTTCGCCTTCCATTGTAAATTGGATATCTTTGGATATGTTGTTGAGGTGGTTTAGGAAGTTCTTTAATTCCTCTTCTCCATGAGGCCAATTGACATTGGTGTCATTTACGAACCTTATCCAGAATTTGGGTTTTAATGGGTAAGAGTCTAAAGCCTTCTTTTCAAATCTCTCCATGAAGAGGTTTGCCACTATAGGAGATAACAGAGATCCCATAGCGACTCCAGATGTTTGTTCAAATATTTCCCCTTGGAAGGTGAAAAAGGTAGAGCGAAGACATATTTCAGTGAGCTTTGTAGTTTGCGGGTCTGCTACTTCCTTTACTACTTGTACAGCTTCATCAAGTGGGATTTTGGTGAAAAGTTGGACAACATCAAAGCTAACAATTTTGTCACCTGGAGCCAATTTAGCTTTTTTAATGAAATTGATGAATTGATTGGAGTATTTGATGAATGAGCTCGTATTACCCACCATAGGGGCGAGGGTACGAGCCACATATTTGGCTAGTTCATATGTTGGTGCACCTATAGTGTTGACGATAGGTCTTAAAGGAGCACCGGTCTTATGGATTTTAGGGGTGCCATATATGCGGGGTATGATTTCATCTTCTGGGTATAAGTGCTTCTTCAATTTATCATCCAGATTGGACTCCTTGATGGCTTTTTTAACATTTTTTATAATTTTGGATATGGGGTTTTCCTTCAGTTTTTTATAACTGCCGCTATTGTGTAGGTGATCCCTCATCTTATTGTTATACTCTTCTTTTTCCATTACTACCGTGGCCCATCCTTTGTCTGCTTTTAGAATGACAATTTTGTCATTGCATCTTATGTTTTTTAAGGCTTTTAATTGTTCACAGCTTAAGTTTTTCTTTGGAAGCTTAGCCTTATCTAGGATCCTGGCGCATTCTTGTTTCACCCTATCTTTGTCCTCATCATTGAGAGACTTTATACCATCTTCAATATCACAAATGATTTCTTCCTTTGGTATATGATTCGGGGCTACCGCAAAATTCAGTCCTTTGCTCAAAACTTCTATTTCGTCTTTAGTTAATTCATAAGTGGATATGTTAATGACTTTCTTATTGTTGTTATCGGGGTTGTTATCCATGACCCTTTCATCGCCGATCACCCTTTCATTGCTTATGTTACGAGTTGATGTGTTATTGTTTTTGTTATTAATATTGGTGCCATGATTTATCGAAAAATTGGATGCTGCCTTGGAACGTCTTCTTGGAAAATTCGTTGCTGGTTTGTGCAACAGGTCATCGTAAGACCCATTTTGATCGCCATTATTTGCAGAAAGAAAAACCGTTGCTTTTCTGTCCATTGAATTGGTTACACCGTCTGCGAGGTTTTGTGTTGGGTCTATGGGCATCGTTATATTGACAACATTAAGGTACGTGTGCTCATCGTCCCTCACTTCAGCCAAACCCGTTGACTCGGTGTTACAGTTTGTGTGTGGGTATGTATTATCAACGGTTTTATAGACGTTATGGTTGGTTACCCCGTTGTCACGTTCAGAGTTTGGATCTATTGCGTTTTGCCTGCGCAGTTGCTCGGTGCAAGCTTCCGTCTGTCTCTGCTCAGTCCACAGATTAACCGAACCTTGGCACCTTTGTTCAGATTTTTCCATGGCTTTTTGTGACATGGAGAGCTTTGTCCCCAACAAACTCATCTCATCTCCGTTTTGCACTTGGTCTGTAGCTGTCGTTATGTCAGCGTTAAGGTTAGTACGTGCCTGGGATTCTGGAAATACGTTCAAACCAATTACCTCTGTTCTGTGGTCTGCGTATGGGTCTGCAATCACAGCCGAATCATCCACGTTATTCTGAGACAGGTTGTCACGTTCAAAGCTTAAATTTAATGCGTTTTTCTTGTGCAGCTCTCGTTCGGTACAATCTGGAGTCTGTTTCTGCTTGGTCCAGAGGTCATCGAGGTTAAGGTTTTCCCTTACATTCAAGGGGTCACAGACAAGATAGCCAAATTTCTAGCCAAAAAGGACATTAGAGCATCCTTAAAACCTCTAGTAACCATCAGGAAAAGAATGAAATCGGTCAAGGATGACCTCGACCACCTCCAAAAAAAAGGTGTTTATAAAATCAATTGTTCATGCAGAGATTGCTATATTGGGGAAACAAGTAGAACATTCAAAATAAGGCTTAAAGAACATGGGGCAGACATCAGGCTTGGAAGAATTAACACCTCGGCTTTGGCATAACACTCCAACAAAACATGTCACCACATATGCCTTGAGGAAGCAGTGGTCATTTCCAAAGAAAAACATCATTTTAAACGTAAAATACGTGAAGCCTTGGAAATCATAAAACACCCTCACAACCTAAATAGAGATGGAGGCTTAGAAGTTAGCAGAAATTGGATCCGCACTCTTTCTCGTTAAAATACTCTCACCCCTGAGTCTTTGACTTCTTGTTTCCCCTCCTTTTCCTCAGTCCTTGAAGAACATTTTATTGACATTCACTTATTCCACCTCTTAACCTTTCACCCTCCCTCGATCCACCAGTTTGTATCTATCCCTTACCCTTCTCTGAGCCTATACCATGCTACCCTTCTCTAAAACCTTAAGAAAGATCATATAAAATCAACCTTATAAAACTCTTAACCTTATCTTAGACCTTAATCTAAATCCTAACCCTCTACCTTTATCATTATTTTAAAAACTTCTTAGAACCTTTTAACTTAAATTAGTTTAAGGAAAACTATAAAATTTAAATTCAAACCTTCATAACTTTAAAACAAAACCATTAATCTAATTTAAAGATATAATTAGACTAAATGCTTAGGACTTCACAACGTAGATATATAATTAGTATTAGAAGAGTAGACTTTATAATATACATAGAACCTTATAAAAATTAATATAATTCAAACCTTCCAACTTTAAAATTCATACCTTCATAGCTTTTAAACAATTAATCTAATAAAATGATATAAATCAATTAATCTAATTTAAGGATATAAATTTCAAACCTTCAGACGTAGGAATTTAAAGATATAAAAATTCAAACCTTCAAACTTTAAAATTCAATCCTTCATACCTTAAAATTCAAACCCTCTTAGCTTTAAAACTAATCAATTGATCTTAAGACATAATTAGACAAAAAACTTAGGACTTCGCAACTTAGATAGAGATTTAGTATTAGAAGAGTGGACTTTATAATATGCATAGAACCTTACAGAAATAAAAAATTAACATAATCAAATCTTTAAATCATTATTCTAAATCTACTTAGAACCTTTTTCATAAAATTAGGATCATAAAAATACTACACTTTAAATATATTTTAATAACACTTTATAACACTTTATATAATAACTATAAACAAATAAAATAATTAATCTAAATTGAAAATAAAATAAAAATAGAAATTGGATAGAAACTTAGGAATCTATAAACCTAGGATAAATAATAAATAGTAAAAAGATAGTAAATAGTATCAACGTTAACTCAAAAAACTTTATTAAAAAGAAATTGTTATATTTTAAAAGAAACAAAATAATTAAACTCAACCAAATATGAATAAAACAAATTTAAAATTAATTAACTTAATAATTGGTCGGCTCTCTTTTCTATCATATTCTCCTCTATTTATTTAACACTAATTGTCTCTCTTTTTTGCAGATTTGTCCTGAAGATGGGTCTTGTTTTAGACCCGAAACGTAGACTGAAAAATGGAAACTGTGGAGATTCTGAGTTTTGAATACAAATATATATAATTTTCTAACAAAACACTAACTTCCACAGATCATATCTCTGAAAATATTGCGTACCTTGATCTGAAATTTTTACAATAGCTTCCTCAGGATTTTGGCTTCGCCTCATAAAAATTTCAGCTTCTGAACCTTCGTAGAAAAAAAAATTAGATTGCAAATGCCACGATGACCTGTTTCAAGTAGCAAAATCCTTACATAAGGAGGATATGAGGATCACAATTTATATAAATGCTTAGGTTGAGAGGGTCTTCAATAAGTGAACATGGGAGGGATTTTAGGAGCTTAAAAATTATTAATTATTGACTTTTCAATAACCCATGCCACAATCCCATGGGGTTTTATCCCACTAACTCGGGTTACAAACTTCAAACATGAATATCTCTCAAACCGTGAAGAATTATATGGCGTTCCATATATCAACAAAAACATCTCGACAAGCAGAAACCATAAAAAATATTATTGACCCAGAATATAGTAATTTTGTAGGTCAAAATTGCCATGCAAGATCGAGGTAGCCCCTGCTGCTGCTTGGGTTGAAATCAATGACAACCATTGACCAAAAATCTCCCCCTTTGGCATTGATTTAAACACAAGTACTCCCCCTGCGATCATGACACCTCTTCCTACAACATTCTTTCCCCCTTTGACATCAATGGAAAAGGGTAATGCCCTCTGACACACAACCATCCTGCAGACCTATACACACTTCTACTCCCCCTTTATATTCTGAATAAGGAGAATCTAATGAGAACTTGGGAGAATCCCAAGCTTATGGCGAAGATATTCAAATTCTTCACGAGTACTCTTACTATCATCAATGCTTCCTGCCCAATATGCATCTATAAAGGCTTGAATAATGAGATTGTTACCCTTGGGATACCACAAGCCATATTCTGCTATTCCATTTAAATATCGAATAATTCTTTTGACGAAAATAATATGTGATTCTTTTGGTGTTTCTCAGAATCTTGCTACTTGTCCAACTGCTTGCATAACATCTGGCCAGAAGGCTGTTACTTATAAAATACTATCAATCATAGATCTGTACAACCTCTGATCCACATCCTTAGATGAGTAGTTTATGCTCAATTTGCAACCTGTTACCATCAGAGTAAGGATGGGCTTGAAATATTCCATTTTTAATTTCTTGAGCATTTCCTTGATGTACTTGGCTTGACATATAAATATTCCTTTCTCTTGCTGAGATATTTGAAGCCCTAAGAAGTATTTCAACTCACCAAGTAAAGACATCTCGAACTCACTTTGCATATTTGTAGCAAATTTATTACTTAGTCGATCATCATTGCTACCAAATATTATATCATCCTCTTTAGCTATTATACGTGATTTAGTTGCTTCATCCAGAACATATATGTCGTTTGGAGCTCAACTTGTTGTAGCCACAACTTCACCATACCTGCCTTTCTTGATTTCACATTTTGTGGAGTTGAATAGTATTGTGTGTCCTTGATCTCACATTTTTCCAACACTGAGCAGATTGTGATTCATGTTTTCAACCAATAGACCATTCTTGGCTAGAGCATCTTTGCTTCCGAGAGTGACAGTACCTAATCCTATAACATTTGTAGATCCATCATTTCCAAAGGACACGGTTCCATCCTTCTTCTCTTTCAGATATACAAATTTCTTTCTATCTCTAGTTATATGCATTGAGAAACCACTATCAACATACCACACATATTTTTTGTTTTGAGTCTTGACAGCGAGAGAACAATTATCAGTCTTCTCCTTCTTCCATGTTCATTCGTTCTATGGCTTCAAAGATTCTTTTGGAGGATTTCCAAGTCTGCAGTCTCTGGCTATGTGTCCAAAGTTTTGACATTTGTAACATTCAATATTATTTATTAAATGTTTGAATCTATTGATGTTTTGATGAGCCCTGAGAGGTTCATATTTGACAGATCTCCTGGAATTTTCTTTGTTCCTAGGGTACATGCGACATTCTACAGCTTTATGACCAAATTTTCCACATGAATAACACTAGCCATAAAAAATATGTTGGTACCTGGATGGAAATCTTTGTCGAGGAATTGTCTTCCAAGTTTATTCTTGCGAATATTGACCAATGAAGTCTACATGGATGTCAAATATCACAGGTTCATTGTATTTTGTTGTAGAAGGTCCTGCTTCTTCTTCTTTGTAACCGAGGTCAGTTCTGTCACTGCAAGATCGTTGATTGTTGATGAGTTATTCCAATGCCCTTGAACTGTTGGCATAGTTTTGGATAGTTTTTCCCTTCTTCACTGCCTTACACAGTGAGAATATTTCGACTTATAATGCTTCCCTTTCTTGGTTGCTTTCTTCCAACTTATTTTGAAGTGAATCTTCAATACATTTGTGTTCTTCAACTTCAATTTTGAGACCTTGAACTTGTTCTTCAAGAGTATTGGAACAAATTTTGTCAGCCTTGAGCTCTTTTATAAGCTTGATTGCTTGCTTAGAAAATTATTCTATGGTCAACCTTTCTTCTTTTTTGTTTGATACCTCTTGTTTAATGTGCTTGGCCATACATAATACTTTCCCATTGGCTTCTTCTTCGCTGTCATTGTCTTCATCAGATGATGAGCTAGATTATTTAGAGAGGAAGTTCCTTTTGAATCCTTTATTTTTTTGTTTGTTTGTTGAATTTATTAAAGCCTTTGTTTTCTTATAAGTTGCCATTACTTCTATTCAGACATTTTTCTGCAAAATGGAAAACCTCACCACAGCTGAAACATATCAATATAAGTTTACCCTTGAATTTTCCCTTACCAATTTTTAGTTTTCTTGTAAAGTGAGCATATTCTCCATCTGAAAGACCTTCGTCACCATCTTCCTTTTCTTCACACTTGCAGGTGCAGGCCTTTGCCTTTGAAGGTTGTTTCTCCTTATTGGTTTTCTTAGATGCAGAGAACACAGTTTCTAGATGCGAAGTACCCTCTTCTTCGTCAAGTCTCATTTCATATGCTATGAGAAATCCATGTAATTCCTCTTTGCTGAGTTTGTCTAGATTTGCACTATATTATAAGACCGATACCTCTGGGTTAAATCTCCCTCGTAACATTCTAAGAATATTTCATATAATAGTATTATCGTCAACAGGCTCTCCCAATCCTTCCAGAGTGTTGGTTATTTCGTCAACATGTTGGAAGTATGCTGCAATGTGTTATCTTCTTTCATTCTGAGTTGCTCAAATTTTTCTCTGTAGATTTGAAGCTTTGCTTCTTTGACATTTGAGTCACCTGCATATATATTCTCAAGCTTGTCCCATACATTTTTGGTGGTTTTACAACCCAACACCTTATGATAAGCAGATTCAATAAGTCCATTGATAATAATATTCTTTTCTTTTGCATCATTTACTAAATTATTCTTACCTTGTACATCCTCGGTTGATGTAAATCCATTTTGAACAATGTCCCATAATTCGTAACCTTGCGCCAACAGATAAACCTCCATTCTTCCTTTCCAGAGTGCATAATTATTTTCATTGAATAGAGGTACACCATTCTTGGTATGCTCCATGACCTCCTTCCAGCTGTTAATCTGCTATTGAAGGAACCAAGCTCTGATACCAATTGTTGGAAATACCGAGAGGGGGGGTGAATTAATATTCCTTTCAATTAGAATTATTATTAATATTTCAGAGCATTAGTTAATCTTCAATTATTATCAGTGTTTGTACAATGATAGTAGTGAACAAAGGGAACAAAAATGCACACATTTTTAAGGTGGAAACCCTCTCCGGGACAAAAACCACCTGAATTATTTTATAATAATTCTTTAATATTCAACTCCAATTGAAAATAAAGTTCCAAATTCCTAGAATCTAGAAAATAATTCTTCTCCAACTCCCCCTGGATGGACGCTCCAACACCCGAGATTCTTCAATAGTCAACTAAACGGATGCCCCAACACCCAACGAGCTACAACTCACCCTGAAGTTTTCACAAGCTTGAACCCGTTGGTGACTTCATGCACTAGCCTAGCACCACCCTACCACCCTATATAAGAATAAAATAAGAATGGACTCTCGTATCAGGGAAAACGGTCCACTTTACAATGATATAGAATGATGTAGAAGAATAAGACACACTAGAAAATAACCCCAACTGTGACACAACCACCTAATGATGATCCTAGACCTCCCGACACTGCCTCTTCAACTCTTGGCATATACACACTTGTACAACTTTTACAATGATACATTTACAATGACTTAGTACAATGATACCTTTATAATGACTGTATGCAATGCTGCCCACTTGAAGACTTCATGTGGTGAAATTCTTGCTGCCATTCTACACCTTGATTTCTGCTCTTATCATGCTACCCTATGCTGCACCTTTCTTTGCTTTTCTAACGTAGAAATTCTGGTCCTTTGCAGCCCTTGACAACACATGATCTATCTTTTTCTTGCCTTCTAGGATCTCGATATTGAATCTGGTGTATCTCTGTTATTTCAGATTCCCAATATGTGATTTTTGGTTTTGTAGTAGTCCTCTGGGTCTTCTTTCCAATGCCACAGGTCTAACCCAATTTTGATTCTTCAGGAGATAATTATGCCCAATCTCTCACATTGACGTAATTATGGACTAGTTTAGTAGAGCGAACTTGTACGACATGCCGCCTGTCACTGTTTCTTCATTCAGCTCTGAAATTGATATAGAGAAAACTGGAGTTAGTGCAATATTTGTCACTTTTTACATAATTCCAATTCGATACTCAAAGAGAGAGTTATGATTATTTTCCCAAGGTCACTTCTTTGAGATGAAGTTCAGGAGCTTGCAAAAACACTGAATTTCACAAATAATATCTCCAAAAATATTGCGTACCTTGATATGAAATTTTTACAGGAGCTTCCTCAAGACTTTAGTTTCACCTCATAAAAAATTTAGCTTTTGATCCTTCGTATAAAAAAATTTAGAGCGCAAATTCCACGATGACCTATTTAAGGTAGTGAAATATCTACATAAGGAGGATATGAGGATCAAAATTTATATAAATGTTTAGGTTGAGAGGGTCTTCAACAAGTGAACATGGGAGAGATTTTAGGAGCATGTGACAACCCCATGGGGTTTTAGCCCACTAATTTGTGTTACAAACTTCAAACATGAATATCTCTCAAACCGTGAAGAATTACATGGCGTGTCATATATCAACAAAAACATCTCGACAAGTAGAAACCATAAAAAATATTCTTGACCCAGAATATAGTAATTTTGTAGGTCAAAATTACCATGCAAGATCAGGGTAGCCCCTGATGCTGTTTGGGTTGACATCAATGACAACCACTGATCAACAATAGGTAGTAGAATTTATATGCTTAATATTGTGCTTCTGAGAGGTGAATTGTGCTCCCTTATTAGTGAATATTTCTCTGGGGTATCCAAACTTGTAAAAAAATTCTCCCTCAGAAATTCTACTACTTTCTCCTTGGTTGCTACCTTCACTGCTTTTGTTTCAACCCACTTTGTCAGGTAATCAGTATAGACTATGATATACTTCTTTTGTCCAAATGGTGGATCGATAGGTCCAAAAAATCCATGCCCCACTTATCAAATGGCTCAAGAGACACCTGAGGGTGTAAAGGCATTTCATCCCTTTGTGTGGGTTTCCCCATCCTTTGGCACTGATCACACCTGCTGGTGTATCTTCTATAATATTGGTGAAGGGTAGGCCAATAGTATCCTGCCTGCAAATCTTTGTAAGCAGTTCTGTTTGTAGAAAAGTGGCCTCCACATGGGCTCTCATGACATGAAGAGAGGATATCAAAAAATTCTTCCTCCCTCACACATCTCCTTAGGATTTGATCAGGGCATAACTTGAAAAGGTTTCCCCCAATCCATGTGAAAGGGGTTCTTTTTCTGATGATTCTTCTCCTCTATCTGAATGAAATATTGGGAGGGAGTCTCCCAGCAACCAAGTAGTTGGTTATATCGACAAACCATGGTGAGAGTGTTGATATGGCAAAGAGATGCTCATCTGGAAACTGGTCATCCACCATTCCTTCTTCACCTGCAGGGAGAGCTTACCTGGACAAAAAATCTGCAAAAACATTCTCCTTTTCAAGTTTATTAATAATAATCAAATAAAATCACTACAAAAGTAACAACCATCTAGTTATCCTATCATTAACATCCGGTTTGTTTATTAAATACTTGATGGCTTCATGGTCAATGTGAAAAAAGGTTTGGTATCCAGTTACATAATGCATGGACAGTGGCTAACATCTCCTTTTCAGTAATAGTATAATTCAGCTCGGCCTTGGACAAATTCTTGCTGATGAAATAAATGGCATAAGGGATTTTGTCTTCTAATTGTACTAAGGCTGACCCTACAAATTTGTTAGATGCATTAGTGTGGATATGGAAGAGAAAAGTCCAATTTGGACCTCGTAGGGGGACAGTAGTCAACTATTTATTAATGAGCTCGAAAGCCTCTTGACAAGGACCAGACCAAATAAACTCAGAATCCTTGGCCAATAACCCAAATAATGGCGAAGCCATCTTGCTAAAATATTTGATGTACCTTCTATAGTAACCAGCTAGGCCTAGGAAACTCCTGACATATTTATGCTTTTGAGGAGCAGGTACCCTTTTTATGACATTGATTTTGTTCGGGTCTACCTATATTCCTGCTTGGGATATGGAGTGTCCTAATACAACCCCTTCTTTCTTTAGGAATTCACACTTTTCTGAGCTCAAGGAGAGATGCATCTCAATGCACCTTCTGAGTACTTTTACCAAATTGGAGAGAGCTTCCTAGAAGTCATCCCCATATGGTGTTAAATCATCCATGTAGATTTCGACATAGTCATGGACTAACCCAGAAAAGATGCTCAGGACAACTCTTTGGAAGGTAACTGGGGCATTGCACAACCCAAAGGGTAGGACTCTATAAGAAAAGGTACCCCAAGGGTAGGTGAAAGTAGTCTTATCGTGTTCTTTAGGGCTTATTTTAATATGATTTTACCTACTGAACCCATCTAAGAAGGAAAATAACTTATTCCTCGCAAGGCCATCTAGGACTTGGTCTATAAAGGGAAAAGGGAAATCATATTTCTTGGTGGCTTTGTTAAGTTCTCGATAATCAACACAAATTCACCACTTCCCATTCTTCTTTGGGACTAAGACAAGAGGGGATACCCAATCACTATCTGATATAGGATATATGCACCCTGCATCCAATAGCTTCTACAACTCTTCTTTGACTATGTCCTTGAGAGCCGGGTTCATCCTTCTTTGAGGTTGCCTCACAGGCTCACATCCCTCTTTGATGTAAATGTGATGTCTACATACTGAAGGATTCACTCCTTTCATGTCCTTGTAATCCTAAGCAAATGCTTCAAGTTTTTCTTTCAAAAGCTGGTGTTGGGACATAATTAAGGTACGTTTTCACCCTACCTTTACATCAAATTATCATACACTTTTAGGAAATTTTCCTCATCTTAACAGTAAAGGAAAGGAGGATTAATGTAAAATCAGGACAAATGGACTAACGGTAAAAAGCATGTTTAAAAAACAAGGATTTTACTTATTTCATCTTTATTGACAGGAAAACAAAGCAGTTGAATCGACGATGACCAAAATACAACTGACAGAGAAAGAGCACAAAATCACAATGACCCCCAGGGACCAGCAGAAGGCGGAAAGACAGATCCAAGTCTGAAGAACTCAAACGGCATCCACGAGCAGCGGACTATCGTTTGGAAAAGACCATTCTACTGAGTGAAATCGCCTTTAAAAAGGCCAAATATGGACGAGAAAGGTGAGGCTGAAGAGTAATTCTCTTCTATAATAGATGTATCATGATATAACTGTCCAATTTTATTCATGTCTTAACCTTTTATTTAATAAATAATTTTTGGTATTTTGAATAGTCATTTCCTGAGTTTTCCATTGCGTTAGACTTCTGGTGGTTTGGGCCCAGCCTTGGGAGCAAGGAAAATTTTAGGGGCGAATTTTAGCCCAAAGGCGAATTTTAAGGGATTTTCAATTTTAATAGGGTGAATTTTTTACATAAAACCCATTTTCTATAGTTTAATAAAGTTAGCCCAATAAATATTTTAAAAATAATTAATTATTAAGTATTAGCCCACCAAAAAAAAAGGCGCATAAAACTGGAAAAATGAAATTCGCCCCGATTTTTTTTGGTTGGAGCAGGTTTCCATGGCATTCGCCTGGATTTACAGGGTCGAAAGGAGGGGTTACAGTGGTTCGCCCCAATTTTTTCAATGGTTAGGAGAAGTGGCTGGCCGCTGGACACCGATCTTCTTGCTGGCTGAGATGTTATCCTCGCTGTGTACTTCGCTCTTCATATAAAAGCAGGATATATATAACTTCAGTGGTTTGCATTGGATTAATTTTGACTAACTTTCTATGGTTCGATGGCTCGCTCACAACATTCTAACACTAAGTTTTCATAATCTATATGCTGTTGCTGTTGCTTTCAGTCATGAAACCTGGGCTGGTGTGGGATTCTTATTTTTGAATGCCTTAGCTCAGCTTTTGGGCTTACAGAGTAGACATTGACCACTAGTATGGTTTTAGCTTCTGTAAGCTTTTTCACTAGGTCTATTTCTGCATCCTAAACTGGTCTTTGTACAACTTGGGCTTTACTGTTTAATAGCGCAAGCGTCGTTTCCTGTTTCCTGCCACTCATGTATCTGCACTGTAAATAGACATTCTCAGTCCTGTATTCTGAAACTGCTTGTGGGTTTCTTTTGTCACAGCCCATGGACACGTCTAGCTACTAGTCACGGGTTTCAAACCTTGTATCACGTGCCCGGTTGCAGCTGGAATGTGGGAATACTTTGAGCCTATTCAAAACAACGACCACTGCAAATCCTGACGGTGATTCTTAAATTTTCATTTATCAGGTTCCGGTGGCTGAATTGCATTTGTAATATTTTTTTGATATTTTTTGTGGCATTGAATTGGATTTGGTGTAGAGAACTTTAACATGTTGTGCTTATTCGATTTGGGTATTGTTTTACTTGAAAATAGGTAAATGGGTTCATGTCAGTTTGGGTATATAGATGCCGTTCATGGAATTGGGAGGACACTGGATGGTTTGGATTGTGTCGGGAATTGGTCTGTGCACAAGCCAGGTAGCTATTCTGCTGTGCCAATGTACTTTGTTAGGCTGTCTGCATTATTTGTTTTTACAGTACTAGTGCTATTTTTTCTGACCGTTCTGTTTTGCTGTATACTCTGATATATTCATTCTTCATTTTCTTTTACTTTTATTTTAAAGCTTTTATTCGCCATTGTTTGTATGTGGTTAGTGTATTTGCATTTTAGAAACAGAGCTCTATTTTAAAAAATAATGTTAATCTCTGTTGGGTCGAATTTTTACCTATGATGTTGGTACCTTGCCAAATGACTTGGTCCGACATTTTGGTTAAAAGCCCAAATCCATAGGATAGTTGGTCTTGAGTTCCATGCCCTAGGCCGGCATTTTTGTTAAAAGGCCATATCCACAGGATAATTGGTCTTGAGTTCCATGTATCTGCGCTTTAGATGGACAAGTATTTGAATTTCAGTTCTGATATTTTTACATGCTTCCCCTTCTCCAAGACGAGTGGACATTCTTCCTTAATGTTCATTCAGACCTTTCAAATGTGAGGGTCATTTTACAACCAGTGTAGTTCTCTGAGTTATCATCCCTGTTACTGAGTTATCATCCCTGTTACTTAACTGCCCAAATTGTTGATGCTAATGAGTGCTATTGTCATTGATTGCCATTATTGTGATTGTAGACAGGGTAGTGTAGTATTGTCGGCTCTATGTTCTCAAAAATTTCTTTGTTTCATAACCTGCATGTTCATTCCTGAGTAAAAGCACTTTCATATTCTGTGTCTATCTCAAGAATGCTGCTTTTGTTTCATCACAAGTGCGATTTTTTTCTGATTGTTATTTTTTTTACAGAACTAGTGCTGTTTTTTCTAATTGTATTTTTACACTGTATAGAATTTTCCTCAGTTTCTTTCATTATGAAGCTTTTCTTGATCGTTTTTTCTATCTAATGTGTGAGTGTATTTGATCGGGAAACAAAAGTCAATTTTAAAAACTAATGTTAACCTTTGCTGAATTCCATTTCTACCAATGATGTTGGTACGTTACCAAATTCCCTGGTCTGACATTTTGGTTAAGAGCCCATATCCACCTGATAGTTGGTCTTTGAATTTTGAGTTATGTGAATTGGTTCATTTGATTGAAAACTATTTGAATGTTAGTTTTTCGCAACATTTATACATGCTTTTCCTTCTCCGTATGAGTCAAGTGGACATTCTGCCTTAATGCTCCTTTCAGAGCTTGCAAATGTGGCAGTCATTTTAAAACCAACATAGTTCTCTGAGCTGTCATCCCTGTTACTTGACTACCCACTTGTTAGTTTTTCTTTCTAAAGCAGATGCTAATGAGTGCTATTGTGATTGATTTCCATGCTTACGATTGTAGACAGGGCAGTGTACTATGTAGTATTGTTGGCTCTTCGCTCACAACTATTTCTTTGTTGCACAACTTGCATGTTCCTTGCTGATTAGAAGGACTTATGTGTTATGTGTCTATCTCAAGAATGCCACTTTTGTTTCAGTTTTAAACATTCCAAATTCTGTGCATATAATGATGAGGTAATTGAATATTATTTGATTACTTTTAAACATGTCTCCAGAGTATGGGGCAACCATGGGATTTTTCCCTGTAGATCATGTTACTTTGCAGTATTTGAGGTTAACATATTGCAGTGATGAGATAGTGAAGATGATTGAGGACTGCCATCGTGCCAACAAAATGTTTGTGGACTATAAATGAGCCACAAATAGAGAGGACTTATTCATCCTACTTGGAATTGGATCTTTCATCTGTTGAACCTTGTATATCAGGACCAAGACAACCTCATGATCGGGTTACTCTCAAGGAAATGAAAGCTGATTGGCATGCTTGCCTAGGGTTTAATGGTTTTGCCATTCCAAAAGAGAAACAAGAAAAAGTTTTGAAGTTTACATACAATGGTGCACCTGCTAAACTAAGACACGGTGATGTTGTTATAGCAGCTATCACCAGTTGCACGAACACATCAAATCCTAATGTCATGCTTGGGGCTGGCCATGTTACAAAGAAATCTTGTGAATTAGGTCTGGAGGTAAAGTCATGGATTAAGAGTAGTCTTGCCCCAGGATCTAGAGTTGTTACTAAATGATTGAAGCAGAGAGGCTTGCATAAGTATTTAGATCAACAAGGCTTTCAACTTGTTGGGTATGGATGTACTACATGTATTGGAAACTCAGGAGATCTTCATGAATCTGTGAGCTCTGCTATTGCTGAAAATGATTTAGTTGCGTCAGCTGTGCTGTCTGGCAACAGAAATTTTGAAGGCCCTGTTCATTCTCTGGCTCGGGAAAAACTACCTTGCTTCTCCTCCACTCGTGGTTGCATATGATCTTGTTGGCACTGTTGACATTGATTTCGAGACACAGCTTATTGGTACTGGAAAGGATGGGAGGAAAGTTTGCTTCAGAGATATCTGGCCTTCAACTGAAGAAATAGCAGGGTTTACAATCAGCTGTCCTACCAGACATGTTTAAGCAAAAATATGGAGCAATAACAAAGGGAAACCCTATGTGGAACCAGCTTCCTGTTCCAACTGGTACTTTGTATATGTGGGATCCAACATCCACTTACATACATGATGCTCCAAATTTTAAAGAGATGACAATGACTCCTCCTGGCCCACATGGTGTGAAGGATGCATATTGTTTGCTTAACTTGGGGGAAAGCATAACAGAAGATCACATTTATCCTGCAGTCAACATCCAGAAAGATAATCCAGCAGAAAAGTATCTAATAGAACATGGAGTTGACAGAAAAGACTTCAATTCCTATGGAAGTCGTTGAGGAAATGATGAAATCATGGCTAGAGGAACATTTGTAAATATCTGCTTGGTGAATAAACTCTTGAATGGTGAATTTGGGCAGAAAACCATACATATCCCCACTAGAGAGCAGTTATCTGTGTATGATGCAGCTATGAGGTACAAAAGTGCAGGGAATGATACAATTGTTTGCAAATATCCACTTGGTGAATAAGCTCTTGAATGGTGAAGTTGGGCCGACAACCATACATATCCCCACTGGAAAGCAGTTATCTGTGTATGATGCAGCTACGAGGTACAAAAGTGTAGGGAATGATACAATTATTCTTGCTGGAGCTGAATATGGTAGCAGGAGTTCTCAGGATTGGTATGAAAAGGGTCCAATGTTGCAGGGTGTGAAAGCTGTTATTGCAGAAATTTTTGAGCATATTCATCGCAGCAATTTGGTTGGCATGGGCATTATTCCATTGTGTTTCAAATCTGGTGAGGATGCTGAGTTGCTTGGCCTGACAGGGCATGAAAGAAACACAATAGATATTCCTAATGATATCACTCAACTGAAGCCGGGTCAAGACATTACTGTTACAACAGACACTGGAAAATCGTTCACTTGTGTTGCAAGGTTTGATACACAGGTTGAATTGAAATACTTCAACCATGCAGGCATTCTTCCTTATGTTATGAGGCAGTTGGTTGGCAATCAAAAGTAGGCTGGCTGTGTCATTGAATTATGTAGGAATCCTGTTGGATAGAATGATTTTTTTTCATCCACTGGTCCACTTCCATTTCTACCTCCTTTTGTACACCAGAAACTGAGGCACCCTTTCATTCCACTTTCATATTTTGTGGAGAAAGACTATGTCGATCTTACACATCATGATCACTACAACCATTCCAATGCGTTGGAGCCACTTTATAATCTGTCTTGATGTCAGGAGGTTATAAAGGCACTTTTAATGTTGACTTTCATCTATCTTCCTGACTATCACATCTTCTAAAATCCTTTGCTTGAACCCTAACCTGGGAAGTAAGTTTGTACTAATTGTGAACCACCTAGACCTAGACTCGTCTCTAAGCTTAAAGGTACCATTTCCAATAGAATGTATGTGCTTGAACATCCACGAAGCATCCTCATCCTCCATGACTCTGCTAAGTCCTAGCTCCAAACTCTAGTCTCGGTAGCTGTGCTTGGTATAACCTGGATCATGTTAAATTTTTTACTGCAAAAGGAAATTATCTGAAATGATATTAAAATCATTGAATGCAATCACTCGAAGGGGCTTCATGTGGAGGAGCCTGTTCAACATTTAGAAAATTGTAACACCATCTTATTCTTGAATGTCTCCATATATATATATATATATATATATATATATATATATAACTGCAGATCATTAGAAGTTTGCGCGTTGATTTTTAATCCCTTGGCCTATCTAGGGTTTAGATGAATTTATGCTAGTTGATAGTTTATATATGAAAATGACATTTAATCTCATTATTCTTTGGCAGCAATAATCATAGGTGGTGCTCAATATATCTAGGGTTTAGATGAATCTATGCTAGTTGATAATTTATATATGAACATGACATTTAATCTCATTATTCTTTGGCAACTATAATCATAGGTGAAACAAATATGGAGAGTACATCTGAGGAGGTTCCCTTGTCTCAAATCTCCTTGTCTGCAATCCCTTTCAATGGGCACAACTCCCCTTTAATGATAAACAACTATTGGATTTCTATGAGCATGCTCTTGCTAGAGCTTTCCAACAAGTAAGAATGATATTGATTGTTGGACTTACTTTGCGAAGTGACCAAATCATGGGGTTGAGGTCTATAGTTTTGAAGAATGCATGATGTATAGGTTGAGGAGTTGAAGAGAATTAGAAGGTCAAGAAAAGTTGGAACCTGGAAGGGTTCGTGCGTGTGCCTTGGTTCTTCTGCCTCATTAAGATTAACATCTATGTCTGTTCGCAAATCTAGTGATGTCTTCAAGAAGAGTGGAGGTAGCCATGGAAGACGACCATCAAGAATGGTGTGCATTAATCTTTTTTTTTTCGTGCTCATATTTTTCTCAAATAAACTTTCATAAACCTAATTACTCATTTTAAATTGCATTCCTGTATACAGACCTCCATCCAAATTGGTGATCCAAAGGAAGAACCAATGACTTCAGATGGACTGATGCTGGCTGTTGATAAGTTTCTTCACTGCTGAATTCTGTAGGTAGTGAGAATGTATTAGGCTACCATTTGTATATGGTTGAAGAGCTGTGTAAAGATGCCCATTTAAGGCTTTTGGTTGATATTTGTTTATAAATTGGTGGACAAATTATAGTTGTCTAAAGAAGTATATATGATGAAGACTGTGTAAATGGCTTACTGTATATGTTCACTAAAAACATATATGTTTAAAATAAAATCAGATTCTGAGAAAAGTCTTGTCAAATGAGCATACATATTATTTTGAAATAATTGTGTTAATAGTTGGAATGCTATTTGTTATTTTTTTTGGAGTATTAAGTTTGCAAACTCTCAATATTCAGGAGTCTTTTGATGCTTCCTCCTCCATTTCAACATTATTTTTATTATGAATTTATCATGATACGAAGATGAAAAAATGATATAAAATTCAATGCCTAATTAGTAAATATTCATCATAGAATAATTTAAAAGCATTTAAAATGATAAATTAATTATTAAATTTAATCATATTTAGAAGGGAGTTGTCTTCCATTCGACGAAATGGAACACTTTCCGGGCGATGGGACAGCTCTGGTCCCCGTCGTTCCCCCGCCGTCCGACTACGCCCGACCTCCCATCCCTCTGTCTTCCAACTACCCATGACCTCCCGGTGGACCCCGCTCTCCCCCGCGCCACCTGCCTTTGCCACCCCCCTCCTCTTCGCTCCCCCACGAACACTCCCTCCCGCACGCTCCAGTCCGCCACCCCATGATCGGGAGCCACCTACTCCCATTATTTTTATTACTCAAGTCTGAAGGGGAGATCCTGTCTTCATGAAAATTGAAGGTTTTCACTTTCAATGAGCTCAGAAGTGCAACAAGAAATTTCCATCCAACAGTCTTTTGGGTGAGGGTGGATTTGGGTCGGTGTTCAAGGGCTGGATTGGGGGCCTCCAGGCCTGGTATGGGCATTGTTTATTGCTGTGAAAAAACTCAACCCGGAAGGTTATCAAGGCCATAGAGAATGGGTGGTAAGTTTGTGACTCTCTCAAACTCGATCATCTGGTTTTTTTTTATGCCTTTTTACGACAGGAATATGCATGCCAGAATTACACTAACTGGTTATTTACTTTGATAAACATGAATTTTGCAATATTCTGGTTACTAACTATTGTATGAAAGGTTTCCCAAAATAGGATTAAGGTTGTTTTTTTCATAGAGTTAACCATGGCCGACTTCAATAATATATTGGTTATATTTTTTATTTGATTGTTTGGAGTATGATTTTGGGTTCTTTGTAGATTGTTTGTAGGCCGAGGTGAAATATCTGGGGCAACTCCACCATCCTAACCTGGTTAGGCTCATAGGATGTTGTGTAGAGGATGATCACCACCTGTTGGTCTATGAGTTTATGCAGAAAGGAAGTCTGGAGAATCATCTGTTCAAAAGTGAGTAACCTTTATACTGTACATTGAATTCCTCCTTTTGGGTTTCAAGTTGAATCAATTTAATGCTTGATCAAATTGATTTTCACATGGAAGTCTTATAAGGGAACTAGTTTTCAATTGAGTCTGGCTTAGCTACCCATGTGTTTGTCTTCATAGAAACACGGTAGCTTGTTCCTATAAAGGATTGAGTTTACAGGGCATCGACTAGACCTGTGTGAGATTATGAGTTATTTTGTTTTTGTCCAGAGCCCCCTTCTGTGGTAAAGCTTATGGACATTTTCTTTTTTGAAAATGCAGCATATATTCCATTAAAAATCAGTAGACATGTACATCAAGATCAACATTATTTAGGAGCCAAAGAGTGGACACAGGGGAGTATCTCCGGCCTAGATA
Organism: Pinus albicaulis; assembly: GCA_034641835.2. Classification (NCBI taxonomy): domain Eukaryota; kingdom Viridiplantae; phylum Streptophyta; class Pinopsida; order Pinales; family Pinaceae; genus Pinus; species Pinus albicaulis. Next base: position 1,950,529,357 of record CM076578.1, read on the forward strand.
GGCCAAAAGTGCCAACAATACTGTTTTAGTTCCACGTGGCAGAGAATCTATATCTTTCTTAAATATATCAAGTCTAACTGAAAACTGAAGGGACAAATCTGATCCGGATAGATGAAGACCTTCTATGTTGAAATGATAACAAGTTATTATATTAGGAGCCAAGTGCTCTGAATTATTTGTTTTATGGACCAAGTGCTCAGAGTTGTATCTAGGCCTTATGTGTGGTAGGCTGAGCTCCAAGGGTGGATGAAAGCTTTTGTTCTACATATACATGCAGAGCTGCAGTTTGCATTGGGGTTTGTTTTGTATGTGCAAGTGATGATTCTAGGAAGGTTTATGCCATGCACACTGGATTTTAAGTTCTAAGGGTTGTATCTGTGTGCTTTATGTGTGGTAGGCTGAGCTCAAAGTGTTGATGAAGGCTTCTGTGCATGTATTTGCAGAGTCTGTAGTTGGAATTGGGGTTTATTTTGTATGTGCAAGTGATGATTATAGGAAGGTTGATGCCATGCACACTGGCTTTAAATGCTTTCAACCATACTCATTTATGCTTTAGCTTGAACTAATTTTTTTTGTTTCTTATCAGGTGGTTTGACTCTAACGAAAGTTGTGGTTTTAATATTGCAGAAGGTTCTCAGCCACTTTCCTGGGCCATAAGGATAAAAGGTGCGGGGGCTGCCAGGGGACCTGCATTTCTTCACAATGCAGAAAGAAAAGTTATTTATCACGATTTTAAGGCATCAAACATCCTTCTAGATTCGGTAAGTGAATTACCAGATCCCTAGCCTAGCCTTGGCTATTCGATAATGAAAATATATGTTCTTATATCCTTCCGTGTCTTGGTGTCAACCCATACCTTTCCCTTACCACTTCATTTCTGTCACAAAATTTTAATGCAAAGCTCTCTGACTTTGGACTAGCAAAGGATGGCCCAACCGGTGATAACGCATGTCTCTACAAGGGTCATGGGTACTTATGGCTATTTTTCTCCTGAATATGTAGCAACAGGTCAGGACTACTTCTTTTTTGCTGTTAGATAGGTTTATTTGAGATAACTTTGCCATGAATTTAGTAGAATGTTTGCATTCATAATTTATTAACTCTTTGGACAAATGTTTGAATTGATTTTCATTCAACAGGTTGTTTGACAGTCAAGAGTGATGTGTACAACTTTGGGGTTGTCTTATTGGAACTATTGTCAGGTCGTCGTGCTGTACAGAAGAACAAGCCCAGAATTGAACATAATTTAGTAGAATGGGCTATACCATATGTGAGTGATAAAGTGATAAACGCAAATTGTATCTTGTTATGGATACCAGATTGGAGGGTCAGTACTCCATGAAAGGTGCCCATAAAGTGGCCACACTTGCTCTGCAATGTCTTAACTCCGAAACAAAACATAGGCCCCTTATGACAGAAGTACTTGAGACATTAGAACAATTGCAAAATGTCAAGGAAATGGCAAAGTATTCTCAGCCTGAAAGATCTGGGCAGAAGCAGTCTGGGGCTAATGTCAATCCCACTGGGCACTCTCCTTTTAATCATAGAAACACAAATCATCTGCCTACTGGTCTTCCAAGAGCAGGTGCTTCTCCACTACATTCATATCAGCGGTCCCCAAGAGCAGGCTGAACTGATCAATGACATTGAAACAAATCTAATCATCTGTGGACTGTCAGTGATTTGTAGTTTTGATATTTACAGCTGCCCTTTGAGGGTTTTGGAAAAAATGACGAAGGTATCTTGTGTGCATGACGGGGTCAGCAAGTATTTGTATATTTCCAAGATTCTGTAATACTAATTTCAAATATGTGCAGTTATAATATCGACTTATTGAAAGCTTTTGTCTGAACTATGTAGCAGACAAAATCTGAGTGTAGATGTTGATGTGAAAGCTATTTTTAGCCTCCAAGTACTAATTAATGTTGTGATTAGTTAATTTTTTCTGGTCACTGTTCTGAGCTTTATCTCAGAGCATATGTACAACAAAAAAAATCATTCGTGTAAAAATTTTAATACCAACCCCGATTTTCAGTTTCTCCTTATTTCTCCCATAAAGTTAAATGTTCTTTCCCATAGCCATACATTCAACAAGCTCGAAAAACAAATATTTTCTGAAAACACTAATTTTGGAAATTTCACAATGCTGAAATGCAGAAATAAAAACTCAGAAAAATAAATCAACGAGACACAAAATTTTGACACGCTGATTTTTGGTCAACTTGACCCTGGAGAAACCCCCTACAACTCTTACGGGGAAAATTAGAGTGAAAGCTTCTTCTTATTTCTGGAAAATGTTTTTACAGAGAAAATAAATATACATGGAAAATTCCAGGAAACAATGTACAGACTTATCTCGTTTTCCGTGCTTGCCTCTGCCTCGGAAAATGTGCCAAATAAGCATAACAGTGAAAACATAAATTTATTACAGCAGTGAAAAACCTTGAAATTCGTGCCCAATACTCAGCTATATGGACTGTATGTACTCAGTTGTATGGACTGTACAGAAAAGTACAACAGTGTCTTCTCCTCGAAAATCGTGTATGCTGTCTCGAAAACCATGCCCAACAATCTTGGAAATCGTGCCTTTAGCTGGTTGTACCTTCTCCTCGATTTCTATGCTATTCCTCTCCTCAAAATTTGTGCCTCAAGCTGCTATACGAGAATCTGCCTTGAAATGCATGCTAATTAATGCTGTACAGACCACTGCCTCGAAATGTGTGCAACTTCTCTCTGTTGTACGGATTTGTTGAACTGCTCCTCTCTTTCACTTTCTCAAAACTCAGAAATTTCTCCAGCGCTACTCATGAAAGAATGAATGACTTTCTCCCTCCTCTCAATCTACTCATGAAAGAATGAATGACCTTTTCCCTCCTTTTCCTCCTTTAACCTAACCCTAAGTGACTTTTGGGGAATCCCTAAATCTAATGGCTAAGATAGATTTAGATCTAGGGCTGAGATTAAATGCTCATTTAAATCTCACTTTCTTTTTTTTAATTCACCTCACTTTAATAAAGACCCACTTAGTCATTTATTTCCAAAGTCACTTTTCACTTTCTAATTTCACATTGACTTTGTTAAAGTTACTTTAAAATTAGACTTTAGTAACTTTGTCACTAAATAGTGTTCAAAATGGCGTGCGGATTTTAAGTAGAAACAGGTGCATCAGGGTTCAATTCCGAGTTTTGATGCGGACATTGGGACGAAGCAGAGATCCGAGGTGATGGAGGCAGTGGAAGCGATGTTATTAGGTAAGATTACATCATCTGCTCTTTCCCACTCTGTTTTTTGTGAGATGGATGATCAATCTGTCAAAAATCCTGTAATGAAGCCTGGGGATCCTCCTCTTTATGGTTTGCTGTCTTCGGATTCCGTTCTCGGGTCGTTAGTATTATTTGATTCAGAGGCTCTTCCTATTTTTTGTCTCAAGTTCGGGTTTGTCCCATCTGTCGCTATTTCTGCACCTGCTATCTCTCCTGGTCTTCTGCCGCAGTCGCCTCCTGGTCTCCCTCCCTTGTGGATCCACTCGATGGTTGCTTCATCATCCCCTTTTGGGGCAGTTCCTGTCACTCCCCGTCGTCCATTGGTTCTCCCTTGTTTTGAACAGATGGTTGGGTTCATGTCGCCCTCGTCTCATACGGTTTTCCAGGGGGATGTCCTTGGTAATTTTTGTGAGTTGGGTATTTCTCAGTGTCCTCTTCTGTCGTCTCAGTCTGATGAGTTTACATCCCCCAAAAACTCAATAGGCAGTGAGATTGAGTTTTTATTGTTCAACCCGGACGCGGGTCTGGTCCCCTTAAGTGTATGCTCTGGTATTTCTTCCCCTACTATAGTAATTAGCCCCTCTTTGTGATCGAACTTCACGATCCGTCGGGGGAAGGTAAAGCAGAAGAGTAAAAATAAATTAGCGTCAGTGTTTGGTCTCCATGCAAATTTATCGGATGGTAATTTTTGGGATGTACCGGTAATGCTGGCTATTGGTCAGGTTCTTAGAGCATTGACCCTTGCATCTGAGTCCCCATTATGAAGATCGTTTCTTTGAATCTGCGGGGTTGGGGGGGACATGCAAAGATTTTGTCATTGAAGAATTTCATTATTAGTGTTAAACCTTCTATCTTTCTTTTACAAGAAACTATGGTGGGGGCTGATCGTTCAACTGCTGTGTTACGTTCCATGTTTCCAAAATGGGACATGGCGGCGACTGATGCAAATGCACTGTCAGGTGGTTGTGCTGCTTTGTGGGATCCGAGGCTGGTCGCCATTAAACCTTATGGTTTCTTTGGTGGTATGATTTTTTCAGGGTTTTGCGGAGGTTTCTGTCTTCGTATCAATGTTATAAATATTTATGCTCCCTATGCTGATAAATTATCTTTCTGGTCGCGATTGGAGGATTGTGGTTTTTAAAGTTTGAATAACACTATTATGGCTGGTGACTTCAATTTTACCTTTTATCCTTATGAGATATGGGGTGAAAAGGGTTGGGTTGACCCCTTTGTTGAGGTTATTAAGGATATCATGAGGGATGCTGATCTGATCGATTTGTCTCTGACCGAAAATTGCCCTATCTAGATGAACGGTCGGCAAGGGAAGCTATTCATAGGGAAGCGGATCGATCGCTTTGTGATCAGCGAGGGACTTATATCGTGTATGAGGGGTGTTGTGGATCATTCTATCCGCATATCCTTTTTTATGTTAAGTTTTGAAATTTTGGAAAAAGAAAAGTGTTTTTGAAAAAATATTTCTAAAGATCCGAAATATGCTATAGTATAATGTTTATACTTTAGTATAGGAGAAATACGAAGAAGTAATACATTGTGTTCCCATTTTCATTTTGATTTGTGGAGCGGCAAACATTAGATTGTTATATCTTTTATTTATCATAAAGGTCGAGCAACTTCTGGAGCGGAAGTCGCGATCACGCGCATAAGCTTTTGGATAAGCAACTGCGGGGGGTCAACTTGCTCGCCGGTTATCAAAACCCGACCCCCCGCAGTTGACTAGTCAGATCTACGAAAATCGTTGATCAACGGCTCCGATGGATTGCGGGGGGTATTGGTTGAAGGTCTCGGCCGTACTCACAGACCCCCCGCATTACGCCATTCTCTGAAGTGTCAAACAGTTGGCAAAACCGCATACGTGTTGTCCCACGTCACCTTTGCATTAATTGCGTTTTGCATTGTTATAAAGTCGAGTTTGCCGTTCCGTTGCGGTTCATTTGTGATTGTTGTTCTGTTTCAAACCCCGTCCCGCCACCTTCGCACCGAATTGTTTTCAAAATTCTCGTCAGCCATGGCCAAACGAGCATCCGTGTCTGGTCTGTCCACTCTGAGTCCTCTCCTAGATAGTGAGAAAGACGTCCGTGATACTGCCTCCTCTGTCAATCACCCTCTCTTGCATTACCAAGTGACCTTGAACACCGACCAGTCACCTGTGTTTTCCGCTATGCAGAGTTCTGGAGTGCTGTTCGCTTGCATTCCTAAGACCCATGTTTTTCCTGAATTCATCTCCTGGTTGGTTTCGTCCATGTACCCTGGTAAAAGTTATGTTATGAACTCTCAGGGAGAAAGTGTTTTGCAAGTTTCAGCTCAATTAATGCGTCAGGCATTATGCTTCCTGGAGAATGATTCTCCTTTGCAATTCTCAGAAGATTCGCTGGTTCAATACTTCGAGGAGCTCTCAATTGAAGAATTTAACCGCTGCATGTCATTTTTGGTACCAAGTCCGGAGAAGACCCAGTTTGGTTCGGGAAAGTTTGGTTTGGATGCTTTTAATGTTCAATACAGGTCAGTTCTCAGCTGTATTATGGAGATTCTGGGGAGAGAAGATGATGGCGAAGTTAACAAAGCAACTCTGGGGATGTTTACTCTTATGATGAAACCAGGAGTGGTGTTAGATATTCCGTCCTTTTGGCAAGAAGTGGTGAATTCTCAGTTGCTTTCTTTCCCACTAACAGGTTATTTTAGATTTCCCTCATTAATTGTTTACCTGTTTTTATACCAGAATGTGGAAGAATTTATGGGTATTGGTTTGAACATAATGGATAGCAACAAGAATAAGCAGTCAGTTCTACTTTGGACTGATTTGATCAGAAGAGAAGAAAATAAAGCTGGTTTATTTGAATTTGTGGAAAATTTTATGACCGCCGCTTATAGAATTCTCAATGGAACTCGGCCTCCCTGTTTCTTGCCAAAGGCTCAGGAGTTCTTGCAATTAGGACCTAATTGTAGATATGGAGACTGGTTTGTTTTTGAAGACCATTATGAAATAAGGCTATATGGAGTTGGTGTTGAGCCTTATAGGCTTCCAACATTTGTTCCCATGAGACTGTTTGCTCTGGAATTTATAAGGCAAAGTCTCAATGTGGATCAAATTCATTTTCTTCCAATGAAGAAGGGGTTAATGTACAAGCTGCCCATGAGTGTAGGTCCTTTTGTTGTTAACACAAGGCAAGCTTATGAGGAGGTGACAGGGATGTTGGAAGAAACACAGTTATTATTGGGAGAGAAGTGGGCCTATGACCCACATGCGATTATTTCACAGAGAAGGGTCGAGAACGGTTATGCAGCTTTTACTCATGTGAGTAAACCAGATTTAGAAAAGTTGGCTAATCCATGATCACGAAAAGGAATTGTCATCAGACAAGCCAGCTGCAATCAAGAGATCAAATTGGGCCAAAAGATTCATGAATTTTATTAATTCCAAAACAGATGAGGAGTTGCAATACATGGGGATACAAGACAGGTATTTTTATGCTGAGGAAGTAAGCAAGATGATCATTAAAAATGATCTTCTGAAAGCATCAGAGAAGCGGCTACAGGTAATCAAAGAGGTGATTAGGAAATTTGACATTTCATTTGATAAATTGATAAGAACTGGCTTGCCATCATGCTGGAGGGAAGGAGGTGAATTTATGTCCTGGAAGTTTTATGAAGATCAGTTGGTGTTTTCAAAAAGCAGAGCAGATGGTCGACATGAGAAGACGCAGATACTAAAGGGAGAAACAGTCTTCAATTTCTTACAAAGACATTTCCTTCTACTGTGGATGGTGAAAACGTTGTTTACAAGTAACCTCACTCACAGTCATATTGTTGCCTTCACAGTAGAATATCATCGTTATAAGAGTGCTCCAATAACTTAAGACAAGCTCTGGAAGGAATGTAAGAAGTTTACTATTGATACAGAAAAAGGATTTCCCGCCAAGCAGCCACAAGTGACCGTACAGCCGCAAGAAATCATTGAATTAGTTGCTGTTCCAGGAACATCAGTTCCTTTAGATTAGGATTTGTCATCTTTTATTTTATTTTCAAATCAAATGATGCAATGTAATGAAATGTTACTGAGGCATATACCTCCGTGACATAAAGTAGTTAAGTAGTTACAGTCAGTTAGAATCAGTTTTATAACTGAAACCAGTTTGGTTCAACTTGTATTTAAAGACATTTGAAAGAAGGAAGAAGGTTCCGAGTTTTGAACCTTTGAAGGCTAAATTTTGTACTGAGCAATATCGAATGAATAAAGAAGTTTTGCAAGTTTCCAATATTCCATCTATGTTGAAGAGTTTTCTTGGTTTCCGTTTCATTTGCATTTCTGTGAATAAAGTAGAGTGATTAGAGCTGCAGGTCTCTTGATATTTATATGTCTAAGAGTTAAATATCCTTAATGGGCGCTCCTCTTCTTTAACTTATATGTTTTCCACTTCCTCTGGATTTTATAATGACAGTTTCTGTGTAACGCAGCATGACAAGTTAAAATCCTTCTCTTTCTCTGTCTTTCATCTGTTCACTTCAGTATAAAGGGAATATGGCATTGCATGGCTCCTAAAGATTTGATATTTGGTAAATATATTACTAATATTTAAAGGGTTAAGAAACAGAGACACATATATACATTTTTGTGACATAATATTTAATGTCTTGAGCACGGATTCTTGTACACAGCCAAGAATTGTTTCTCAAGGAACAACATTAATTGGCGCCGTTGCCGGGGAACGAAGAGTCGAAGTTCTTCCCTGGGTTTTGATCTACATTTCCTCTGGTTGTTCAGAGAGGAGGAAATAGTACGCTGTGATTTTGGAAAATAGATCTGGCTCCCAAAAAACCTCACACGAGGTCAGACACCTCTCAGAAAAAATCTCCCGTTTTGTCAAATCCTGAGAAGCTTGTTTCCAAGAAGGGCCAGAAACCAAAAATAGTTGTTACACCTGAACCCACACTTCTCGCACCTGGCAGCAGTTCACACGTTTTTTCATCCAAGAAAGCTTCCAAGAAACTCATTTTCTCGGAAGAAGAATCATCACCGTCACCCATTCAAGAACCCACATCAGAAGAGGAATCATTGGAGTTTGTGCCTTTTCTCTTTACGGAAACTCAGTCACATACAGTTGCCAGCTCTTCTGCAATTGTTCAAAGTCCCATTCCCATATCAGTTGTTTCACCTCATTCATCTTTTCCCACAACTGGTATTCATTTTACCCCCGCTCAAGGAGCAGTTAACCCGGGCGCAAATATGGCAGTTCCTGCAGCCCCTGTTTTCTTGATGAACAGATATGCACCTTTAAATCTACCACAACCATTGCATGATTTACCACAGGAGTACCTCAAGTTACTCCCAAGATTTACTGGTGAAGATGAGATAACTGCAGAACAGCACCTGCCCCTGTTTTGCACTTTTGTAGAAAATTTAAATGTTGAACATTTAGATGTTGTCATGAGACTTTTCGTTCAATCTCTGAGTGGAGAGGCAAGGAAGTGGTTCAAAGGATTACAGAATGGTTCTATTAATGATTGGGAGGCTCTAGAAAGACGTTTCATTGAAAGATGGGGCGAAAAAAGGGACCATGGTTATTCTTTGACAGAATTTAATGCCATTAAGAAAAAATCCGAAGAAAATATGAACGATTTTGTTAGGAGATTCAACAAATTGTATAATAGTTTGCCTGCTGAAATGAAACCTCCTCCGATTGGAGCAAGGGTTGTTTTTTCTGGTGCTTTTGAACCATATTTCAGTTTCACGCTAAGGGAAAGAAGGTCTCCTACGCTGGAACAGATTCAAACTGACGCTCTGGAGATTGAAGCAAATATGTCTGCTGCTGGTAAAGTTTCAGATAAAGGAAAAGCTAAGGAGGAAGCCGTTCAGGACCAAAGAATTGAAGACATGACTAAGGTTATTAAGAATCTTTCAAATAAGTTGGTAAAGTTGGAGATAGATAGCAAGCCTGCCAGACAGAACAGGGGGGTTTTTAATCCTCAATTCAAAAAACAACCTTTACAGATTCTACAAAAAGAAAGGAAGGATCAGGATTAGGTGCAAGCACCTTTATACATAGAAGCAGCCCCGTTGCGCTCAGCAGACGAAGATGATGATAGAGAGGATGATGCTCGAATTTCTGCTGTATATATGGAAGATGATGAAACAGAAGAAGAGATTGATGAAGAAGAGGAGAAGGAAGAGGAGGAAGCTGAACCCTCATTTGATCAAGAAGAGATGGATGATTATTGTAAACAATTCACAGATTTTATGCAATCCGAATTGCATAAAAAATACGACTTGAGGTCGAAAAAGAGATTGAGGACGCAAGAAAATGAAGAAAAAGAACCGGAAACAGCACCTGCTGCAAAGGCGACTCCACTGCAGAAAGGTAAGCAGCAAGCTGAAACATCCCAGGTGAAAGAAAAATATTCTAACATTTTGGAGAAGGTGGTCACAGTTTCTAATCCGAGTTTAAATTCTAAAAAATATCAAGAAGATTCTGAAAAGTTGACAAGATCAAATCAAACTTTCAGTCTATCCAAAGAGTTAGAAAAAGTCAAGATACAAGTACCTCTTCTTGAACTCATGAAAACCCCGGGTTACAAAAAAGAAATCGCTGAATTTATCAATCTGACCCAGCCTGATGAAGTGAGTGATACAGTCAATCTGCAAGAAGAAAAGCCAGTGGTGATGTTTGGACCTCATGTGGAAGAGGTAGATTCGTCTGTTCCTCCTTTTTATATATCTCTTCTCTTGCATGATTTTGTTTTGCACAATTGTATGTTGGATTCTGGAGCATCACACAATCTGATGCCACTGAGTGTGATGAAGGAGTTAGATTTACAAATTACCAAGCCATACAGAGATCTTTATTCTTTTGATTCGAAAAGAGTTAAGTGTGTAGGCCTCATTAAAGATATGGTTGTTTCATTGGCTCAAATCCCAGCCAAAAGTATTAGGATGGATGTTGTAGTGGCAAATATCCCAGCCAGGTTTGGAATGTTATTATCTAGGTCATGGGGAGCGAAGCTGGGAGGAGTTTTGAAGCTGGACTTTACGTATGCTATTATTCCCGTTTTTAATGGTGAAGAGCGAAGATTGTATAGAGAGACCAGATTCCAAAAGACTGCCACCAAGAAAGAGGCCAGTAATTCACCGATTTATGGTCAGGAAAAGGACGATCTGTCATGTTTCATGTTGCAGGAGGTTGCAGAATTTGCTGAGGAATCTCAGGGGAAGTTTGAGTTAGAAATTGTGAATAAGGAATTACAGTCAGAAAAGCTGTGGAAGTGTTATTTTGATGGGGCATTTTCCAAAGAAGGTACTGGAGCGGGTTTCATCTTTGTTTCTCCGGAAGGTAATTTGGTGCCTTTTTCTTTCAAATTGGAGTTCGAGTCTACTAATAATGTTGCAGAGTATGAGGCATTAATTATTAGTTTGCAAACATCTAAGCAGATGGGGATTAAAGCTATGACTGTGTTTGGAGATTCAGAGTTAATTATAAGGCAGATTAAGAATTCCTGTCAAACCAAGCATCCTAGATTACGAGCATACCGGAATGAAGTATGGGATCTGATTGAAAATTATTTTGAAGCATTCAATTTGCAGTTTGTGCTGAGAGAAGAAAACAGATTGGCAGATTCACTTGCAGTTGCAGCAAGTACGTTCAAACCTCCTATCAGCGTGAAACTAAGGTATGAGATAGAAATGAGACATAGGCCGTCAATTCCTGGTAATGTTAAGCATTGGCAGGTCTTCGAAGATGATGAGCAGATTAAGCAGTTTTTGTTGATGACTGAGGAGTTTGAGGATCATCAAATTGATCTGGAAAGTGATGAAGACGAGTTGGCTGGAAAGACTTTTCAAAAGGAAATTGGTGGACGGGAAATTATTCAGTTAAAAGACAACGTCTTACTCAGAGGCTTAGTACCGCTTGAAAGATTGTTCGGGGCTAATGATGTTGCTGTGGATCAAAAGCAGAAGAACCAAGACGAGCCAGTGGAGGATTGCAATTTGGGTACTCCACAAGAGCCTAAGATGGTCAAATTATTCAAGGGGCTTCCGAAGGAATATAAAGAAAGGTATGTTGAGCTGTTTAAACAGTTTAAAGATGTTTTTGCTTGGTCGTATGATGATTTAAAAACATATGATAAGGACATTATACAGCACAAGATTCCACTCAGGGAGGGAGTTAAATCACATAAACAGAAATTGAGACAGATTAATCCATTGCTATTGGCTCCAATCGAGAAGGAAATTAAGAAGTTGTTGCAAGCCAAGATAATTGTCCCACTAAGGTATTCGGATTGGGTATCTAACCTTGTACCTGTTCGAAAGAAAAATGGAGAGATAAGGTTATGCGTGGATTTCAGAAACTTGAACAGGGCTTCATTAAAAGACAATTATCCTCTGCCGAAAATGGACTTTGTCTTGCAGAAAGTGACTGGCGCTTATAGACTGTCTATGGTGGATGGGTTCTCAGGTTATAATCAGGTATCAGTGGAGAAGGAGGATCAGAAGAAAACCGCTTTCACTACGCCTTGGGGAACGTTCATGTACGCCAGGATGCCTTTTGGCCTGATGAACGCAGGGGCCACATTTCAAAGGGCGATGGATATCGCATTTGTAGGAGACACGTTTGTAGTGGTGTACTTGGGATGATGTCACAATTTTTTCAAAGTCTGATGAGGAGCATTTACAGCATTTACAGAAGGCCTTCATGAAGTGCAGAAAGTTTGGTTTATCACTGAATCCGAAGAAGTCTTTATTTGCCCTGGAGGAGGGTAAATTATTAGGCCACATTGTCTCGAAAGAAGGAGTGAAGATTGATCCTGCCAGAGTCGAAGCCATTCAGACAATTCCTCTGCCACGAAGTAAAAAGGATATCCAGCGCTTCCTTGGAAAGATTAATTTCCTGAGACGGTTCGTCCCAAATTATGCTGAAATCGTTAAAAAGATTACTGACATGCTTAAAAAGAATGCTGAAGTAAGGTGGGACAAGGAGGCGAGGGAATCGTTTCAGAGAATCAAAGAGGCTTTAAAAGAAGCTCCTGTTTTGGTAAGTCCAGATTATTTGAAGCCGTTTCAAATTTTTTCATTTGCTTCTCAATCAACTATTGCAGCCGTTTTATTACAAAGGAATGAAGAGAAGCAGGAACAACCAGTTGCATACTTCAGCAAAGTTCTCCGTGATGCAGAACTGAATTACAACATATTAGAGAAATAGGTGTACGCTCTGGTAAAGGCATTGAAGGCTTTCAGAACTTATGTTCTTCACTCTCGGATTTTGGCATATGTTCCCAATTCGGCCGTGAAAGATGTGCTCGTACAAAGTGATGTGGAAGGTAAAAGAGGAAAATGGATCGCAAAGATACAGGAGTATGATTTAGATATAAAGCCAACCAAGCTGGTTAAAGGTTTGGGATTGGCCAAATTACTGACAGAATCTAATTTCCAAGCGCTGGGAATCAATTTGCTGGCCCCCGTAGAAGAAGCAAATGAAGAAACGCGTGACAGTCAATCAAAAATAGCAGTTAAGTATAAATATCTCTGTTCAGAGTGGTATAAGGATATTGTACATTATCTTTGTTTTCTGTCATGTCCACCTTCCATTAATAGAGCAAAATACAGAGCCCTGAAACTTAAAGCTCAGCCTTATGTTATAATAGAAGCAAAATTATATTGGAAGGATCCAGCTGGTATGTTGTTGTTGTGTCTTACAGAGGAAGAAATACAAGAAGTGATAGAAGAGTATCATGAATGCCTGTGTGGAGGGCATTACAGCTGGAAGGTAACGGCCCACAAAATATTCAAATCGGGTTTTTATTGGCCGATTGTATTTTTAGATGTTTACAAGGCAGTCAGAAGCTGTCAAAAATGCCAATTATTTGCAGAGAAGAAAAAGCTGGCTCCCCTACCTCTTCTTCCTGTCTTCGTTGAAGAACCCTTCAGACAATGGGGATTGGACTTCATTGGAGAGATTAATCCACCATCCAGCGGGCAATTTAAATGGATTCTTACTGCTACGGATTATTTTACAAAGTGGGTGGAGGCAATTCCCACCAGGAAAGCCAATGACGTGGTAGTAATGAAGTTTTTGGAGGAGAACATTTTCAGCAGGTTTGGATGCCCCGTGAAGATTGTGACAGATAATGCTCAGGTTTTCAGTTCACTCAGGTTTATCAATTTTTGCCAAACTTATAATGTGACGTTGTCTCACTCCACCGCTTACCATCCGCAGGGCAATGGATTAGCAGAATCCTCTAACAAAACATTGGTTAGGATTTTGAAGAAAACAATCAGTGAGAATCAGAAGAATTGGGACACGAAGCTAGTTTTTGCTTTGTGGGCAACAAGGATGACCACAAGGAGGTCCACTGGCAAGTCACCTTATGAGCTTGTGTACGGCACTCAAGCTTTATTTCCCACACAATTGGTAAAACCTGTAATTTCTTTTCTCCAAGATGCTCAAGCAGAACCAAACCCCATGATACGAAGAATGAACAATGTGATGGAATTAAGTGAAAGTAGAAATTAGGCTCAGGATCGCTTGCTCACTTATCAGCAAAAGATGAAGGCAGTATTTGATAGAAAGGCAAAGGAAGTTTTGTTTCAGGAAGGAGATTTAGTTTTGAGATGGGATACACGAAGGGAAGATAAAGGCAAGCACGGGAAATTTGATCCTTTGTGGTATGGCCCATTCAAAATTAATGAAGTCAGAGGAAATAACACCTTCGTGTTGGAAAATTTGGAAGGAGAAATGCTAGATATGCCTGTCAATGGGCAATATCTCAAGCATTATTTCCGACATTAAGCAGTTACTGATTCATCATTGTATATATCCGGAGTGTTCATTGTACATTTTTCATCAAGCAATTTTTGACTCCATGCCCGAAGTGAAGGCACTAATCTGCAGGTTCTTAGTGTTTCGTGGTAAAAACACTATCCCCAGGTGGAGCCAGATGTTGTGGATCATTCTATCCGCATATCCTTTTTATGTTAAGTTTTGAGATTTTGAAAAAAGAAAAAATGTTTTTGAAAAAATATTTCTAAAGATCCGAAATATGCTATAGTATAAGGTTTTATACTTTAGTATAGGAGAAATACGAAGAAGCAATACATTTTTCATTATGATTTGTGAAGCGGCAAACATTAGTTTGGTATATATTTTATTAATCATAAAGTTCGAGCGATTTGTGGAGCGGAAGTCGTAATCGCGTGCAGAAGCTATTGGATGAGCAACTGCGGGGGGTCAACTTGCTCGTCGGTTATCAAAACCCGACCCCCCGCAGTTGACTAGTCAGATCTACGAAAATCGTTGATCAACGGCTCCGATGGATTGCGGGGGGTATTGGTTGAAGGTCTCGGCCGTACTCACAGACCCCCCGCATTACGTCATTCTCTGAAGTGTCAAACAGTTGGCAAAACCGCATACGTGTTGTCCCACGTCACCTTCGCATTAATTGCGGTTTGCATTGTTATAAAGTCGAGTTTGCCGTTCCGTTGCGGTTCATTTGTGATTGTTGTTCTGTTTCAAACCCCGTCCCGCCACCTTCGCACCGAATTGCTTTCAAAATTCTCGTCAGCCATGGTCAAACGAGCGTCTGTGTCTGGTTTGTCCAATCTGAGCCCTCTCCTAGATAGTGAGAAAGACGTCCGTGATACTGCTTCCTCTGTCAATCACCCTCTCTTGCATTATCAAGTGACCTTGAACACTGACCAGTCACCTGTGTTTTCCGCTATGCAGAGTTCTGGAGTGCTGTTCGCCTGCATCCCTAAGACCCATGTTTTTCCTGAATTCATCTTCTGGTTGGTCTCGTCCATGTATCCTGGTAAATGTTATGTCATGAACTCTCAGGGAGAAAGTGTTTTGCAGGTTTCAGCTCAATTAATGCGTCAAGCATTATGCTTCCCAGAGAATGATTCTCCTTTGCAATTCTCAGAAGATTCGCTGGTTCAATACTTCGAGGAGCTCTCAATTGAAGAATTTAACCGCTGCATGTCATTTTTGGTACCGAGTCCGGAGAAGACCCAGTTTGGTTCGGGAAAGTTTGGTTTGGATGCTTTTAATGTTCAATACAGGTCAGTTCTCAGCTGTATTATGGAGATTCTGGGGAGAGAAGATGATGGCGAAGTTGACAAAGCAACTCTGGGGATGTTTACTCTTATGATGAAACCAGGAGTGGTGTTAGATATTCCGTCCTTTTGGCAAGAAGTGGTGAATTCTCAGTTGCTTTCTTTCCCACTAACAGGTTATTTTAGATTTCCCTCATTAATTGTTTACCTGTTTTTATACCAGAATGTGGAAGAGTTTATGGGTATTGGTTTGAATATAATGGATAGCAACAAGAATAAGCAGTCAGTTCTACTTTGGACTGATTTGATCATAAGAGAAGAAAATGAAGCTGGTTTATTTGAATTTGTGGAAAATTTTATGACCACCGCTTATAGAATTCTCAATGGAACTCGGCCTCCCTGTTTCTTGCCAAAGGCTCAGGAGTTCTTGCAATTAGGACCTAATTGTAGATATGGAGACTGGTTTGTTTTTGAAGACCATTCTGAAATAAGGCTATATGGAGTTGGTGTTGAGCCTTATAGGCTTCCAACATTTGTTCCCATGAGACTGTTTTCTCTGGAATTTATAAGGCAAAGTCTCAATGTGGATCAAATTCATTTTCTTCCAATGAAGAAGGGGTTAATGTACAAGCTGCCCATGAGTGTAGGTCCTTTTGTTGTTAACACAAGGCAAGCTTATGAGGAGGTGACAAGGATGGGAAGAAAAGGCAGGCGAAAATGAGCAGAAGCTACATAAAGCTGAAGAAGAAATTAAGGAACTCAAGGAGAAACTGAAGGGAAATATTTCCCTTATTAAAGCTAAGGATCTCATCTGGAATGAGATCATTTCTGAAATACAAGCAAAATGGAATTCCATCAAGTAATTGCCAGAGAGAAAGGCATTGTTGCTGATCACGAAAAGGAATTGTCATCAGACAAGCCAGCTGCAATCAAGAGATCAAATTGGGCCAAAAGATTCATGAATTTTATTAATTCCAAAACAGATGAGGAGTTGCAAGACATGGGGATACAAGACAGGTATTTTTATGCTGAGGAAGTAAGCAAGATGATCATTAAAAATGATCTTCTGAAAGCATCAGAGAAGCGGCTACAGGTAATTAAAGAGGTGATTAAGAAATTTGACATTTCATTTGATAAATTGATAAGAACTGGCTTGCCATCGTGCTGGAGGGAAGGAGGTGAATTTATGTCCCGGAAGTTTTATGAAGATCAGTTGGTGTTTGCAAAAAGCAGAGCAGATGGTCGACATGAGAAGACGCAGATACTAAAGGGAGAAACAGTCTTCAACTTCTTACAAAGACATTTCCTTCTACTGTGGATGGTGAAAACGTTGTTTACAAGCAACCTCACTCACAGTCATATTTTTGCCTTCACAGTAGAATATCATCGTTATAAGAGTGCTCCAATAACTCAAGACAAGCTCTGGAAGGAATGTAAGAAGTTTACTATTGATACAGAAAAAGGATTTCCCGCCAAGCAGCCACAAGTGACCGTACAGCCGCAAGAAATCATTGAATCATTTGCTGTTCCAGGAACATCAGTTCCTTTAGATTAGGATTTGTCATCTTTTATTTTATTTTCAAATCAAATGATGCAATGTAATGAAATGTTACCGAGGCATGTACCTCCGTGACATAAAGTAGTTAAGTAGTTACAGTCAGTTAGAATCAGTTTTATAACTGAAACCATTTTGGTTCAACTTGTATTTAAAGACATTTGAAAGAAGGAAGAAGGTTCCGAGTTTTGAACCTTTGAAGGCTAAATTTTGTACTGAGCAATATCGAATGAATAAAGAAGTTTTGCAAGTTTCCAATATTCCATCTATGTTGAAGAGTTTTCTTGGTTTCCGTTTCATTTGCATTTCTGTGAATAAAGTAGAGTGATTAGAGCTGCAGGTCTCTTGATATTTATATGTCTAAGAGTTAAATATCCTTAATGGGCGCTCCTCTTCTTTAACTTATATGTTTTCCACTTCCTCTGGATTTTATAATGACAGTTTCTGTGTAATGCAGCATGACAAGTTAAAATCCTTTTCTTTCTCTGTCTTTCATCTGTTCACTTCAGTATAAAGGGAATATGGCATTGCATGGCTCCTAAAGATTTGATATTTGGTAAATATATTACTAATATTTAAAGGGTTAAGAAACAGAGACACATATATACATTTTTGTGACATAATCTTTAATGTCTTGAGCACGGATTCTTGTACACAGCCAAGAATTGTTTCTCAAGGAACAACAAGGGGTATCAGGGCTAATGCTGAGGATGTCATTTTATCAGATCACAGACCGATCTCTCTAAGATCGTGTATGAGGGGTATCAGGGCTAATGCGGAGGATGTCATTTTATCGGATCATAGACCGATCTCTTTGGGGTGGGATTTCGATGGGAAGCCTCCTGGTTTTCCTTTTAAATTTAATAGAAGATGGCTGGGTGATGAAGATTTTAATATTATGATAAAGGATTACATAAATCATCACAGGAGGAATGTGGGCTCTTCTGCTATGTCACATTTCTCCTTTTTGCTGAGGGATCTGAAGATTGTGGTTCGAAGGTGGGAAAGGGATAAATTAAGGAAGGAAAAGGAAAGGTTTCAGGTCATCCTTTCTAAGAGGGAAATGATTCTAAAGGAGGTGGTAGACGGAAATCAGAGTGATGATTTCTGGGAAAAGCTTAAAATCATTGAAGCGGAGTATAGAACTTTTTTTATCAATGAGGAGTCATCATGGTAGTTGAAAAGTAGGGCCACATGGTTGGAAGAAGGTGACAAAAACACAAAGTACTTTCACAAGTTTGCTTCTGGAAGAAGAAAGGAAAATGTGATCTAGGACATTGAGCATGGTGGAAGGTCTTTATGCACTAAGGAGGATATTAAAACGACTGCAGTTGATTATTTTGGGTCTCTGTATAAACAAAAGGAGGCTCTTGTTTCGGAGGCCCACTTGGAGATGATCACGGAGTATCCTGTTATGTTTAATGACGCTGACAATAAAAGGTTTCTTGAAAAGGTATCACCTGAAGAGATTAAGAGAGTATTGAAATATTTTGCTGTTGATAAAAGTCCAGGGCCGGATGGCTGGACCTCGGACTTTTTTCTTCATTTTTATGATGAATTTATTGAGGATTTGATGAATATGGTGGAGGAAGTGAGAGCATCCGGAAGGATCAATGGAGCTATTAATTCAACTTTCCTTGTGCTAATTCCTAAAAAGAAAGGATGTCTTTCTTTTGATGATTTCAGACCAATTTCATTATGCAACACTATCTATAAAATTGTGTCAAAAGTTATTGTGGAGAGAATGAAGGGTGTGTTGTCACTCTTTATCACACCGGAGCAATATGGTTTTCTGAAAAATCGAAATATACATGGTGCCGTAGATCTGAAAAATCGAAATATACATGGTGCTGTAGCAGTGACTCAAGAGACTTTACATACTATTCAATCTAAAAAGATGGAAGCAGCTGTTCTGAAGATTTATTTAAAGAAAGATTATGATCGTGTCGACTGAGTGTTCCTGCGTCTTGTTCTGTATAAGATTGGTCTTGTTCGGAAAGCGGTCGCTTGGATAATGGGATGCATTTGTAATACCTCCATGGCTGTGATACCTCCATTCTGTACTCTTGGTTCAACTACCATATCTTCATTGGAACCAACACCTTGAACTCCACTAGACAACGATTCACCATTTTGTAGTAGTGATTCGCCATTTGTACTGGGGATTCGCCATGATTTTACAAGATAATATAATTTCGTGAGAGATTCGCCAAAAAATTATATATACATATTATATTATTAATAAAATCGCCTTTCATTTTTCCTATGTATCATGGGGATTCACCCGTTTATTATATATATAAATTTAGGGGGGTTCTTAAAATTTTCCCTGCCTGGGAGTTTCCACGCTCATCTCTGTGCTATACGTTAATTATGGAATTTATGTTCAGTTATTTGATGCATTCTATGAGATATCTTTCCACTTTTTAAATTCTATGCCTATGATGCTGTAGTTTCCTATGCCATTAAGACAGTTTATTACTCATGCTTTCTGGCTTGCAGTAATTGTTTTATAATTGTTAGATGCTTTCATCATTTTCTCAATACATTTATATCTATTTATGAGCTTTAGCACGATTTATGTTAAATGCTTTATATCGCTAAGAATTACATCTTTCCATCAGTACTATAGGACTTCTTGTTGTCGCTTAATGCAGAGGAATGCTAGCTAGTGAGTTTGCAAAGAGAATTCCATTGCAAAATTAGATAAGAAATTACTGTTCAATTCGTTAAGTTTGCTGTTCAATTTAGTAGGACTACTGTTCAATTCATCAGTGTGTTGTTCAAATATAGGTTATCCTCACTAAGCTTATTTAAACATAATAGTTAGTAGCATTTTACAATTCCATTTCTTTTTAAGTTGATTGAACTTTGAGAATTAGATAATCTTCTTCATGATAATATAGAGTAGATTTTCCTGATGTCACTCGCATATACTGTGCTTGCACTCTTGAAATGAGAAGACTTACCCTGGGTTGACAATTGAATGAGAAGCATAGAGGTTTACTATAATAGTCACCTCAGTGAACCAACATTTTTGGTGCCGTTTTCAGGGAGAGTGTTAAAGAGCAACGTCCTTCATTCATTTTTCTTTGTTGATGTGAAGAATTGGGTATTAAAAATGAGAGGTAAGAAACTGTGTACCGGCAAGCAAAACACTTTCTCTCTGACCCACTTCTCAGCAATTTTCAAATGCTAGTAGAATAGGTGCTCTTGTTTTATGACTAGGAAGAAAAGGATAGGAAAAAATCAAAATCATCCGCAAAAGTCTACAAAACCCAACGGATCGGTGATTCTTGGTAGAACAACATATATAGACGAAATCATTAAGAAAGCTGAATCCCAGGCATCCATAGGACCCAAAACCATTCCTATTCAAATTCCTACTACACTCCCTCAGGAAACAACCTCACCATCTACAGCCCACGCCGAGATTCACAGTGAAACAGAAGGGTCTGAACAAAGCCTTGAGACTGTTGAGCACATAAGTATTGACCCTTCAAGAGAGGGTGGTTCTTGCAATTTACAAGATGGGGAAAGGGAAACTAGTGGGGCAATACAAGTAGAAGCTCTAGAGCTTGAATCCCCTAAAAAAGTGGTCAAGATTGAGACGCTTGGTATTCCAGATCGAGGAAGTGCTGTAAAGCCTCCTCTGCACTCACCACCTAATCCCGCTAAAATTACTCCTCCGGAACAAGAGATCCCCAAAGATTACTGGAATATATTTGATCAAATGGAAAATAATCAAAATGAGAATCAGAGGCAGACATCGACATTGGAGTATCCCATTGTTGACCATGCTGCTAACGCCCTTATGAAAGCCATCCCCCTACAAAACATCCCCACCTTCCATGGGTTGACCTCAGAAGATCCCGATGCATTTATATTTGATTTTGATGTCTTATGTAGGGGGTATGAATATACCACTGAACCACATAAACTGAAATTGTTCCCCTATACTTTGAAGGAGGCTGCATTACGTTGGTTCATGGGACTCAGTGGGGGAACCATCAATAACTGGGACCAAATGTAGAGCATTTTTCTAACTAAATATCAATATTATTACTGGACTCAGGAATTAAAAGATGAAATATTCAATATGTCTACAAAAGACAATGAGACATTAGAAGAATATGTCGAAATATTTCAGTATAATCTACAAAGGTCCCCATATACTGCATCATCCAAAGACATCTTAAAAGCAACAATGATTAATGGGATGAAATAAGAATGGGTTGAAACACTTAATATAATGGGAAAAGGAGACATATACCAATGAGAATATGATGAAATTATTTCACTGTGTATCAGGTGCTCTCGGGATAGTACGCGAAATAAGCCAATTGGGCGAGACTCAATAAGGAAAGATCTCAAGCAGTCCAGTGGCAACATAACCAGAGAAGAATTTGGTAATCTTTTGGAAGACTTTAAAACTGACATTTTGGGTCTTTGAAAACACAGCTTGATGTCCTACAAGCCAAGCAGAAGCAAGATAGCAGAATAGAACTTGGTCGTCTTCTGCCCATGTTGTCAGAAGAAGTACAACCAAGGGAATGTCCCTTAGACACGATTCAGACCTGTGCTGTCTCCACTATGGATCATGCCACAGAACACTGCCCTTCACTCCCAGGACTAAAAGAAATTTACAAAGAAGCAGAAGAAGAAACATAACTAGTCTACCTGATGAACTAACGTCAACAATGGCAAGCACGACTATGTATGCTTCAAGACCTGCCTCCGTTCTTTCCTTCTCCGCAATTTAACAAACACAACCCTACAACAGCTTGGCAGAATCAACCACCTTTCTCCACTTGGCCGTCTCAGTCGTTTCCTATACCACCTTGGCCAACGCAGCCCTCGTCAGGGAATAATTGGCCAAGCTTTCCTTGTTCCCCTCCTTATTGGAAAAACAACCCATGTCAAACCTAGTGGCCAACATCCCCCTCTCAAACCACAAATTGGACTCAAAATTGGCAGCGACCTCTGGGAATGACCCAACCACCAATGGGGACATGGATACAAAATCAAACTACACTGCTAGCTCCATACCCTGTCTAGCACAACCCTCAACCTATCATTCATCCTCAATTACCAGCCCAACCCAATCCTAACCCCAACAACAGGCCGATTCAACTAATCCAGATTATAGAAAATCCAAACCCTGAAACTAAACAGAAGAAATGAAATGAACTAACGCTGAGATCAGGTTGTATTATCTCACCATCACAAGGTACGACCCCAACACAATTGGAATATGGAACTCCAATAGAGCCCATAAAAACAAATATAATTGAAAGAGAGGTGGAGCAAGAAAAGGAAATGGTTGACCAGGAGAAGGTTGAAAATATTAGGATTTCTCCAACTCCTTTCCCTGAAAGATTAACGCTGCCTATACCAATCATCTCTCCAGATTTTGATATGCTGGGGGAATTGAGAAACCTTTTCATCAAAATCCCTCTTCTACAGGCCACACAAGACATTCCCATCTATGCCAAGAAAATTAAAGAACTGTGTGGAAAGAAGCAAGCAAAAAGAACAAAAACTGTACCCACCATTCATGTGGTGGGAGCACTATCTGACTTATTGTTGGGTAAGGAGGCCCCCATGAAATATGATGACTCAGAGAAACCCCTAGTAACTATATAAATCTCTAGCCACTCCTTTCCAAACACATTGGTCGACTTAGGGGTGGCCATTAACATCTTAACAACAGGGACCTACGAAAAGCTAGGCATATCAGCTTTAGAACCCACAGCTACGTTGTTGGAACTTGCTGACAGGTATGTTATCAGGCCAAAAGGAATATTACATGACATCTTGGTTTCTGTGGACTCATGGGAGTATATGACTGATTTCTTAGTTATTAACCCAAAGAATCAGATGGACGGACACCCCTTGATTCTTGGGCGGCCTTGGTTCGCAACAGTCGATGCTTACATAAGCTGTCGGATTGGCAACATGACCATTGCTATGGGAGATTCCATAAAGAAAATTATAATTTACCTGCATGCCAAATCAAGTTTACCCACGATAAACATTCATAAGCATCCGGATACATATTGGGAGCAAAGAATCTGTCCACCTTTGACATTAGTCGAAGCTCTTGAATGTAAGGATCAAACTGAAGATGATGTAATCAATAACTTTATGAATCAACCATGTACATCTGGAAACTTAAAATGCCAAATGTTAAAAAAAATTCTTGAAGATGAAACACAAGAAGATCCCTTGGCAGACCTTGATGATCAACTTATACCCACAACCGCTGTACGCAACAACATACCCGTTGAGATTGAGCTAAGGAAAATTTTGAATATAAATGGCAATCTGGTTAGTAACCAAAGGAAAAAGCTCATAAAGGTGTTACAGAAGTATGAAGGAGCATTTTCTTGGGACTACCCAGACATGAAGGACATAGACCCTCAAATATGCACCCATCACATATATACTGACAAGGAGGCTCAACCTATTTGGGAACCCCAACGTAGGTTAAACCCACATCTAAAAGATATCGTAGAAGAGGAGCTACAAAAACTGCTGGATTTTAATTTCATTTATCCCATTTTAGACAACAAATGGGTCTCCCCTCTGGTAGTCGTCCCTAAAAAGAATGGGAAATGGAGAATCTGTGTGGATAACCGAGAACTGAATAAGGCAACACAGAAGGACCACTTCCCCCTCCCTTTTATTGATCAGGTCCTGGATACATTGGTAGGGAAGCGATTCTTTTCCTTTCTTGACGGGTTCAATGGTTACAATCAAATCCAAATATCCCCCGAAGACTAGGATAAAACAACCTTTACTTGCCCGTGGGGTACATTTTCCTACAGGGTACTACCATTCAGACTATGCAATGCCCCATCAACCTTTCAAAGAGTCGTACTCAGCATTTTTTCTGATTTAATAAATGAGGGGCTTGAAATTTACATGGACGACTTCACCCCATATGGTGATGAATTTGATCAAGCATTAGAAATGCTAGAAAAGGTATTGGAATGATGCATTTCTACCAGGTTATGCTTAAGCAAAGTGCCACATGATGATGATCGAGGGAGTAATCCTGGGATACTATATCTCTATAGCAGGAATATAGGTAGACCCAACAAAAATAGAGGTAATCCTTTTATTAGCCACACCTTGTACACAGACAGAGGTGTGTAGTTTTCTAGGGTATGCACGGTATTATTGTAGGTTTATAAATAATTTCTCACAAATTGGTGCACCTTTGTATGCACTGACTGGAAACGTTGAATTCCATTGGTCTGATAAGTGTGACACTACTTTTGTATATTTAAAGAGACTGGTCTCGACAACACCAATCTTACGCGGTCCTGACTGGGAGCTACCTTTTCACATTTCTTCCGATGCATCCGATACAACGATAGGGGTAGTTCTTGGTCAAGAAGAAGACAAAAAACCCTATGCTATTTATTATATCATCAAAAATCTCACTCCTACTGAATTAAACTACATAGTGACAGAAAAAGAGTTCCTAGTTGTCATTTATGCTATTAATAAATTTAGACATTATATAACTAGCTATCAAGTACTCTTGTATACTGATCAATTTGCCATTAAATATTTAGCCAATAAACCAATCACAAATGGGAGAATAACTCGTTGGTTGCTGCTTTTGTAGGAATTTGACATAACCATCAAGGACCACCTAGGAAAATAAAACATGGTCGTAGAATTCCTATCCAGGGTTCCAAAGACAGATGGCACACTAACAGTCGACGATCAGTTTCCTGACTAACATCTTTTTTCCATAGCAGTGAAAACACCATGGTACACAAACGTAGCAAAATACTTGGTAGTAGGACAACTGCCCAGGCATTTAACATCAAGGGAACGATAGTTGATTGTACAACGCAGTGCCAGGTTCTCCTGGATCGGTGGATACCTCTTCCACAGAGGGGCCGATATGCATATACGCAAATGCATCCGAGAAGACAAGATTTATGATATCCTATGGGCCTGTCACAATGAACCATGTGGTGGCCACTTCACAGATCGTAGAACGAGGCACAAAGTATCACAATTGGGTTATTATTGGCCTACTATCTTCAAAGATGTGAAAAAATATGTTCAAGCCTGCAATAGATGCCAAAGAATGGGCTGCCCAGGCTAAGCGGACGAGATCCCACTACAACCACAATTGGTAATAGAAATGTTCGAACGATGGGAACTAGACTTCGTTGGGCCATTCAACTGACCATCAAATCAGAAAACCTACATGCTGGTTGCCACATAATACGTAACAAAATGGGTGGAAACAATAGCCTTACCAAGAGCCACAGAAGAATCTGTGATTAACTTTTTGTTTGAGATATTTGTGTGATATGGTCTACCACGAGAAGTGATAACCGATGGAGGGGCATAGTTCATAGGTAATGAAATCACAACCACTCTAAAGAATCACCATATCATCCACAGAGTCACATCTCATTACCACCCACAAGCGAATGGACAGGTCAAAAGCACCAACAAAGTCCTTGAGGCAATTCTTACTAAAACAATATCATCACATCGTTGGGATTAGGCTTATCACACAACATGGCGAAACACCACTGGATATTCTCCGTATCATATAGTATTCAGAAGAGAGCCTATTTTCCCCATTGAATTCGAAGTAAAGACTCTAAGGACAACCCAGGAAGTAGGGTTGGACTTGACGGAGGCCCAGATTAAAAGACTCCAACAAATAAATGAATTGGATGAAATACGACTACTGGCTCTGCATCACACAAAGATCATACAACAATAGTGAGCTAAGTGGCATGAAAACCTGATAAAAAATAATAAATTCTAGAAAGGAGATTGGGCACTTCTCTATGACTCCAAATTCCAAGATTTTCCGGGAAAATTACAAACAAGGTGGCTCGGTCCATATGAAATCCAAGAAGTACACAACAATGGTACCCTCACCTTGACCACCATAGATGGGTCTGGTTCTACATTTCGAGTCAACGAGCATAGATTATTCCTCTATCACAAACCTATCACAAAGGAGTCTTTCTTCCAGCAGGTACAAAACGATCCCACTGTCCAAGTTGTGGCAGAAGGGGGTGATAACCCCACAACCTCAAGTACATGAGAGTTTGCTACCTTCATTTGTAAATAATGTATATAATCTCGTTGCAATTCCTAGTTTCTTATTTTGTTGTACATTATTCACGTTGAAAATTGTACCCTTTTTTTCATCTTCCTATGTTTTTATTTATTTTTCTTGTTGTTCAAATTCTTTGAACGACTGTTGTTCAATCCAATTGAACAGCTGCTTAGGAGTGAACAACCATGTTTTTGTGTTTTTATTTTTCCTTGCTGTTCAAATTCTTTGAACGACTGCTGTTCAATAAAATTGAACAACTGCTGTTCAATCAGATTGAACAACCGTGTTTTTGTGTTTTTATTGTTCCTTGCTGTTCAAATTCTTTGAATGAATTCTGTTCAATCCAATTGAACAATTGTTGTTCAATCAGATTAAACAACTGTGTTTTTGTGTTTTTATTTTTCCTTGTTGTTCAAATTATTTGAACGACTATTGTTCAATCCAATTGAACAACTGTTGTTCAATTGGAGTGAACAACCATGTTTTTGTGTTTTTATTTTTCCTTGCTGTTCAAATTCTTTGAACGACTATTTTTCAATCCAATTGAACAATTGTTGTTCAATTGGATTGAACAACCGTGTTTTTCCGTTCTTATCTCCTTGTTGTTCAAGTCTTTTGAATGAATCCAATTGAAAAACTGCTATTCAATCGAATTGAACAACCATATTTCGCATTTTTGTTTTACTTTTCAAACCTTTGAATGACTGCCTAATTGAATTGATGCTGTTCAAATGGATTGAACAGTTGATTTTTTTTCCTCTCTTTAAAGAAGCACGATGCTTCTTTCTTTTGTCGATATCCTCTCCTCATTCCACACCCTAGCTATAAAAGACATATCCGAGTAGGAATTGGCACCTGAAGAAGAGGAAATAAGTAAAATTACTAATATGATGATCCTTTGACACTATAATCTCTAACCCGGAAGCTGACATTGTACATTTATGCAATGAAGGGCTAAGTCATTCCCTGCTCAAATATGTTATCACACAATACATAGTCTTATAATGGTATATCTTTCTGCACACTCGAGTAGTATTTCCCTTCGACATAAAGAAATAGGAATAAGGGTATTAATTGTATTGGCATTATTTTTACTTCTCACACCATCCCTAACTCTTAAGGATTTAATGAGCCTCCCTTCATATATAAAGAATAACTATTATGTTTACATGGAAATTTTTAAGAGAGGATAGGGGTTCTCATCACGAGCCAACTTACCATGATCATACGGGTTTAGGAGGTGACATGCCCATAATGGCCATCACACCAGGGTAATGACCTTCTCAACTTCTTGAAGGACAGGAGGTCTCATCACGAGCTGGCCTGATCACTCTGTTACAATCCTAGTGAATGGCACTGTGAGTATCTGGCCATCATACTAGCATAGTGGCCTCCTCATAAATCAAAATGCTTACTATTCGAAAAAGAAGTACTATGTTTATATGCAAATTTTCAAGAGAGGATAGGGGGTCTCATCACGAGCTAGCCTACCATGTTCATAAGAGTTTAGCAGGTGACATGCCCACAATGGCCATCACACCAGGGTAATGACCTTCTCAACTTCTTGAAGGATAGGAGATATCATCACGAGCCGGCCTGATCACTCTGCTACAACTCTAGTGAGTGGCACTGTGGCTATCTGGTTATCATACAAGCATGGTGATCTATCCATAAAATTGGCAGAATAACTACTTTTACATAAAAGATCCTGGCTCATTTTTTGGGTTAAAATAGCAACCCTGTCGAGGCTATGAATGCTTGTTGGCAAAAGTGGCTCTGCTTATGGTATGAGAGTATGTTTCAATGATAGATAAATACT
Source organism: Pinus albicaulis (assembly GCA_034641835.2). Classification (NCBI taxonomy): domain Eukaryota; kingdom Viridiplantae; phylum Streptophyta; class Pinopsida; order Pinales; family Pinaceae; genus Pinus; species Pinus albicaulis. The sequence goes on from CM076578.1 coordinate 1,950,557,167, forward strand.
CTTACATATACCTTATCTCCTATTTTTCTTCCATGCTTAGCATAAAACCACTACTCGAATTAGTGATAATACTATTGTACCACATAAGTAACAATAAACGAGCTATGCTTTCATATTTTAACTTCGAGATGACGGAACCAACAATTATCTATCTCAGTCATGCTTACGTCACACTTTACCATTAAAGAAGGAAATCCTATCATAATAATAGCTATATTGCTTTCTTCCCCTCTCCGGTCACTTCCACATGGGATACAATTATGATAACTTCCAATTCTGACCTTTACACTGCATGCACTCATAATTACTCAATCAATCCTCTTTCCTTGAGCTCCAAAGCCATGGACTCTGTTCTCGCGTACAAAATATGATTACTGAACCCTGAAATTTCCTCTGTATGCATTCATGATTGATCAAATCGCTCTTGTACTTGAGGACGTGGATGCCCTTACTTCGAGAGTGGGGGTGTAATTATCCATAAATATCAAGCATGCAAATTTCTTGCACAAATTCCGTTGGATACGCTGATAAGACCAAAGGATCATTGCAATTAAGGTATGAAGTTACCTACAGAAGGCTGCAATTTCCCATTCTCTTGCATACAGTGTTCATTCTAACCAACAGGGCCAAAATAGGACACAATCAGAAGGAGAAATTAGCTCAAGAAAACACATCAGCCATGGGAGGAAACTCTCTCTGGAATGAACCTACAACCTGCTCGATTTTAGATGTAGCTCACACTATCCTCCAGCAAGCTGGCTGGCTGCCATATTTACACAAATTATAATGATTTGATACAGAGATAGCATTTGAGTTCCTGCAGAACCTACAGGAGGGACAGACCAGGCTCAGGGAAAGGATTATAACAGTCACATAAGATATTATTAATGAAGTTTCCAGAATACCAGTAGAGGGAGAGAGACGGACCGAAAAACACCTTCTCTTATGAGAGGCAGTCACAACATACCGGGATCCAGAAGAACCATTGGAGTGAAAACAGAAAGGGATTAACCCTACCTCTCTACATCAATCGTGGTAGGAACTAACATCATTCATCCAGAGATTCATCACATGCAATGGATGCCAAGACGTGTTAAAACCCCGTCAACTCAAATTATTAGCTGTACTTAAACAAAAGATTTTAGTTAATTTGCCTACTTTCTTAAATTCTATATTACACGACACTGATGATCCAATAAGTGATCAGGAGCTCAGGACCAAGTGTCGTAAAATGGTAAAAAATGAAGGTGCTCAGAACTAGTTTGAACCTGAATGAACGGATAGAGATCGTCTTCCTGATTCCGCGCTGAACTATTTCTATTCAACTACTTGATGCGTGTTATAGGTATTAAGGGATTTCACCTACAAAAAAATGCCAAATTTGACTTTGTGGAAAATTTTATTAAAAAAAGAATATTCCACAGAATATTCTGGGAATATTCCGCAGAATATTCTGGGGAATATTCCATTTGCAGCCAATGGAAGGGCGCCACGTGGCTAGCCCGGAGGCCGCCACGTGGGCCCCAAAGGTGGATTGAAACGTGGAATATTCCGAAGAATATTCTGGGGAATATTCCATTTGCAGCCAATGGAAGGGCGCCACGTGGCTAGCCCGGAGGCCGCCACGTGGGCCCCAAAGGTGGATTGAAATGGCGCATTGCAAAATTTTGTTTCGGGTCGGATGGGATTCGAACACAGGACCGCATGGTTTATAACCACACGACTTCACCAACAGGCCACACGTTTGATTCTTGTTATGCGTTGGCGGCGGATTTTATTTATTGTGTGTGTTATGATGGGCGGGGCCCGAAAGGGGGCCAGCCCCCTCTTCATAAAACCGGGGCCCGGGAACCGTGGTATTAGCTCATCGGCGCGCAAAGAACGGCGGTTAACTTTGGATAACGTTATATTATGGGTTGTTATATAATAAACGTTGTTTTAATTAAACCGTTCAATATTTATTGCAAACAGTTTTAAACTCCGCCCATGTGAACGCGGATCACATAAAATTTATTGCCAACGACTAACTGTGCGGGGGAATTGGCGGACTCCGCCATTTTGGGTGCCTATCCCTTATTTGGTGGGCTTATCCACAGTTCTTCCACAATTAGTGGAGTTTCTCAAGGGGAAACGAGCAGTTTAGTAAAGAGGGCATAACTTCTGCTAGGAGAGGTCTTTGAAGACGGATTTTTTTTTGATTTTGGGTCTCTTCGACCTTCTGAAGCCATTGGCATAGGTTTCAAAGCCATCTGAGGCCGTTTGCAGGTTATTTTTCTTCATGGAAGTTCCAGGAGTCACTAGGGCCAAATCAGTTTGGGAGCTGCATTGGGAATTGTGCAGCCAGTGAATGTGGAACGAAGGTCATTCCTGAAGTTTTTCAGCATTCTGAATCCATTTCTACAGCTCGTTTTCCCTTTTGAGGCATTCTTCTCACTGTTTAGCTTCAGGGAAGCTTTCAGGGCCACCAGGGCCATTTCAGTGTTGGAGCTGTTTGGGGGCTATGTTCATCCATTTTTGGTGATTCAAAAGCCTATTTCTGCTATTTTCAACCTTCTGAGTCTAATGGCAGAGTTTTCAGAATCAATTGAGGTCATCTTCACCTCGAAATTCTCCATGTAAGTCTAAAGGACCACCAGGGCCAATTGGGGAAAAGTACTGTAACAGGTACAATTTCACTGTTTAGTGTTTGGGAAAGAGCATGTTTAGCTAATTCCTATCTTCTGATTCTTTATTTACAGTCAGATCTGTCTTTCGAGACACTCATATTCTTGTATTAGCCTTTGTAGCATTTTTAATACAAGAGGACAAGCCTAGTTTGAGAGGCTTGGTCCAGCAGATGTAGCCCAGAGGGGGGGTGAACTGCTTTATCATTTGATTTATTTATTTGCTGAAGATGATATGCTAAACAAAACTGATATAAAGTGTTAAACATCAAATATACATAACTTGCATACACACATAATCACCTACTCAGCTGCAGAAAGTTATTTGTCTTATTCCGCAAGACATCAAATTTCAAGTATGTGTATGTCAAAGACTTCTAAGTGTTACTTCAATATTTCTTTAGGCAGAGCCTATAGAGGGCCAGGTAGCCTCTGGAACTCATCCTCTCTTTAGAGGTGACATGTCCAGTGAATGCCCCTACAGTCTATCTCTGTATAAGAAATAAGAAGTTTTCACATTTTCAGAGGTCAATTGGAGTGTATAGCTCACATTAGAAATGATGGAAAATGGATACCTTGCACCCTTAAACAAGTACATTCCATTTTCAGATCAATAAGAAAAGCTAAAAACCCTCAAGCTGTCGTCAGTAACCATGGGTTAATCAAATTAATCACCATGCATGAGTTGGGCAAGGAGCAGATATCCTGGGACAACTTTGTTAACCTTGTCGTGCAAGCACTTGAGGAAAACCCCGTCGGGACCAAAATTGAACTCCCTAGAATGAACATACCTTGAAGGAAAAGGACCCGTGCCTCAACTTCAGAACCAAGCAGGCAAAGGCGGTCCAAAAGAATGCATTTACAGCAAGAAACCTCAAAATTCCTAGAGGAGGCAGGGCCATCTTGCTCACTACCCTCAAGCCCTCAAAATATACCCTTACAAGATTATGAGGAAGAGATGGCTCGAGTCCTGGAGAAAATGAGGGCATCCCATGAAACTAGAAGCCTATCTGAGCAAGAAGAACTGTTAGAACAATTTTCCACTGCCAGTAGCTCTGGCCACACTGAGATATTACACCGTCAAGAGGAATCACAGGATTTTAGGGCCTTGTCTCCTCTCGAGAGTGATGGATCAGATAAGGAAGAGCATGCAGAAGGGGTAGAAGAATCTAAAAACCCGTCAAGAGACACCATCCCCTTGGAAGAAAATGCAAGCATCGAAACAGTTCCTCTAACACATGAGGGGAATATTGTCTCACCCAGTCAGGACCCTCATGCAGAAGTAAACTCCGGAGTATACAATCCTGAAATTGACCACCATTCCTGAAAATGAGGTTGCTGCTCCTCCATCCCTTGCTGAAACCAGGCCATATGAAAATTTGGCTGAAAATAAGTTCAAGAAATTAAGCAGAACCTGCAAAAGGTTAAGGAAAATGGTAAAACATTTGAGGAAGAAGTTGAAAGAGGTAAGCAAGACCCGGAAGCCTAAGAAATAATTAACCACTGCAGAAACCCAAATAGAGTTGGTCACCAATTTTTTAGACACTGCTGAGGTTGAGATGCATACTGAATTAGTAGACATTGTTGAGGCTGAGATGTAGACTGACTTGGAAAGCACCACTAAGATTGAGGTACAGACAGACCTGGTGGACACTACCAAAGCCTCTGTACAAACTAGGCAGGAATTCATTGAAGAAAAGGAAACCCAAATGGAGGAAACTCCTGCTGATGCTCCTCTGGTTGAAAGAGTTGTCAATAAAAAATGGTATAATGAATTAATTTGAACACAACATGAGTTAGCACAGTGAAAAAAGGAATTAGTGCCCACATAAGAGTATTAGGCACTGTTAAATAAATTCACGAACCTTTCTACAACAAAAGAAGAAACATTTTCTCAGCTTAGAGAAGAGCAGTCAAAAGTAAAAAGGGCACAGGACCAGGTGGAACAAGCCAAGAAAAAAATCACCATGACTTTCTCTCTGTACTCTGATGCTCTAACATGCAGGGAGCCAGCCACAAAATATGCCCTATTCTTAGTAGAATGATATTTACTGCTGAAGATCAAGGCCATCAGGGCAGGGAAGCCCACAACTTTCAAAACTATAGAGGAATTTGTTCATTGCTGCAATGATCAAGATGAACAGGTCCAATGCCTTTTGTGTGAACTCTACATTCACAACTTCTGTTGAGATTCAACAAGATGATGAGCTTAGTGAAAAGAGTCGCCTTCATTAAGTGGGCCCGCAGGCTATTTTTGGCACAAAGTCTATTTTTAGACATGTCGATCATATTCTATGAGTTGCAAGATGCTATTTGTGGATGGTTGGTCAAGTTGGAAAAATAGATGGACTTCTATTTTTAGACATATTGGGTGGAATCTATTTTTAGATTGCCAGTCTAAAAATAGATATGTTGAATATTATTAGTTCTTAATAATATTTGGACTCTAAACATTATCTTATTCTCTTGGAGCACTTCCATTAAGTGCACAGATGTGGCACATCAGCTGACAGAAGGAATTACGCTATTCCTGAGGGTTTACTGGAGCTAATGCATGAGGACTTCAGTTAGAACTCATGTGACAGAGTTTGGTGGAGTTATAGAAGTATTTGGTGGAGTTGTATTTAGTTTAACTCAGTTAGACTCAGTTGAGCTAGTTGTATATAGTCTAATTGATTGATACGCTAGTGAGAGTGGTGTGAATCAATTAGTTAATTAATTCACTAAATAATAACTCATTAATCAACTGAAGAATACATCAATTAACTACAGCGCATGGACAGTTTCAATGGAGACCAGTGGAGAGATAGGTGAAAGAGCAAGTGTGACTATCAGTTGTGACTATAGTGATGCATTGATTGCATCCAACACTCAGTGGAGATGCCAATGAGGACTACATAGTGCAATATTGGTGAATTCAAGTTCATTTAGAGCCATTCTTCAACAGGGATTGTGTAGTAGAGGCAGGCTAGCAGGTGGTAGAGATCGGTGCATGGATTTGAAGGATCGAGCCTGATTAGTGTGTAGCGATTGTATTGTACTGAGAGCTTGATATGATCAGCTTTGTATGAGGATTGTTACATGATCTCTATGAAATATATTATATAAATATAGTTGGGGTTTTTAGCTTCAGGATTTCTCGTTAAACACTGTGTTCATATGTGTGTGAATTTTTATGGTTTCATGTGTGCATTGCAATTGATTTAATTTCCGCATGTGATGATCAATAGTGGAATAGATTCTGTATTGTGCATGAAGTTAAATAGTGTGTGATCAAGAGAATCTTGGATATATAACACATAAGTTATATAATTTCTACATGGTATCAAAACAATATTGATCAGAGAAGATTGCAATTATTGAAGCGGTTGAGTTTTGTGTTGGTGGAATTCGAATTTGCTGCAGTGTTTTCTTGGTGTCGAAGTTGAGCATTCATTGAAATGTCTTTCAACAGATTGCGATTGGAGTATGCCCTTGATGGCATATTTAATTATATTGCATGGAAGGACAGGATGGAGGTGGTGCTGGATGATAATGTGTTGAAGGATTTCATAGATGCAGAAATTCCAAAACCTGCTTCTAGCGATGCAGTTGCACTTGACGCATGGAAAAAGAAGACAACAAAATGTCAAAGGATTCTGTTGGAAGGTGTGAAGGACCACATAGTGTGTAGCCTTCACGGTAAAGCTTCTCCATTCTTGATGTGGAAAGCTTTGACAGACTTGTTCCAAAGCAGAAGCAACCAAAGGAAGTTGGCACTTAAAGACAAGCTCAGAAAAATAAAAATGGAGAAAGGCGACAGTATACCAAAGTACCTCACGAAGTTTGTCCACTACAAGGATGAGCTGGGAAGTTTGGGGTTTACTGTAGATGAAGAGGACTTGGTGAGCTTGGCTCTCCTTGGGCTTTCGAAGAGTTGGCATAGCTACGAGGACTTTGTCAATGGTCGGGAGAAACTGCCGGGATGGGAGCGACTTCGGTCGGATCTTGTGTAGGAGGAGATAAGGCAGGGTGCCAAGGATGGATCTTCATCAGAGAATGAAGATGAAGAAAATTGCGCTTTGGCTGCCAAAGCAAGGAAAGGGAAGGGGAAGAAAAATCCTTCTCAATCTGGTGCGAAAGGAAAGAAGCAGGAATTGTCCAAGGTGAAGTGCTTTCACTGTCACCAACATGGACATTACGCCGTTAATTGTCCACAGAAGAAGAAAAATAAGCAGGCTGCTAGATCTGCAGCTGGAGAGGCCATAGCCTCACAGTTTGAGCTATATTTTTTGCTGATCGCATGCTTGGTTTCAAGTGTGATGGGATCAGTGTGGTTTCTTGACAATGGTGCGTCTTTCCATATGACCGGAGACAAATATTTGTTTAGTGATCTGGATGAGAAGGATCTTGGAGTGCACATCAAGATGGGTGATGATGGTAGATACAGTGTGACTGGTATCTGGATCATTTCCTTTGAGAGGGAGTTTGGTAAACCTTTCATATTGAAGAATGTCATGCATTTTCTAGGATTGAAGAAGAATATGATCTCTGTGGCGATGTTGGAAGACAAGGGTTATGATGTTGTCTTTAGCGAGGGAAAGGATTTCCTGTGTAGTAAAGAAACTGGTGAAACCCAGAGGATAAGGGTTCGAGTTAAGAACATTTATCAATTGCAGGTAGATGGCTGCACAACAATGGCAGGCAAAGCAGAAGCAGTGGTGAGTTGGGATGAGGGTGAATTGTGGCACAGGAGATTGGGCCATCTTTACCATGGCGCTTTGAAAATTTTGCAGCAGATTTCTACCGGGCTTCCCAAGGGTACACTTGCGCAGTCAGATCAGTGCAAGGGATGTACTTTGGGAAAATTTGTGAAGACAACTTTTCATGAGAAGGATAGTCACGCCACGACGATCCTTGAGAGAATTCACACAGACGTGTGTGGACCTTTCTTAGTAGCTTCAACATCAAAGCACAGGTATTATGTGATATTTGTTGATGAATTTTATCGTAAGTGATGGATCTTCTTCATGCAGAAGAAGAGCGAGACATACTCAAAGTTTTGTGAGTTCAAGGCGCTAGTTGAGAAAGAGTCGAGGAAGCAGGTGAAAGCTCTTAGGAGTGATAATGGTGGTGAATTCATCTCTGGAAAATTCAAATACTTTTGCAGTGCAGAAGGAATTTGAAGAGAGCTCATAGCGCCTCATAACCCACAGCAGAATGGGGTCGCGGAGAGAAAGAACAGAACGATCGTGGGTGTTGCACAGGCAATGCTGCATGATCAGGGCCTTCCCATACACTTGTGGGCTGAAGCATGCAACACTGCGGTTTATGTGAAAGACTGTTGTCCTCATAGAGTACTTGGCATGCGTACACCCAAAGAGGCGTTTTCTGGTAAGAAGCCTGATATTTCTCATTTGAAGATTTTTGGCTCACCGGTTTACATTCATGTGACGAAGGATGCAGGAAGAAGCTGGAGCCGACCGCAAAGGTTGGGATATTTGTGGGGTACACAGAAACACCCCACAATTATCGTGTGTATTTTCTAGACAGTCGGATGACTGTTGTGCGACGGGATATCAAATTTCATGAGGAGAAAGCCATGAAGTTGTTGCTTGAGAGGGAGCTACACTTGCATGCAGATGAAGAGATACTTGTTCCTAAAGATGAGCCTCTGGATGTGGATCAGCCACAAGAGGAGGTTCATGGAGTGGAAGAAACCACTCATGCAGTGCCAAACATCAGAGGGCGGAAGTGCACTACAGAAGCTGAGCGGCTGAATCTTGATGTAGCGCATAATGTAGGAGCACCTACATCACAACGCAGATAGAGAAAATCACCTGACCGATTTACTAGATACATGGCTCTGATGAGCAAGTATATCATGACAGGGCCATCCTCTTTTGAGGAAGCTGTGGAGGATCCCGCATGGGTAGATTCCATGGTGGAAGAGTATGATTCGATTGTCAGAAACAGTGCATGGGAGATTGTCCCAAGGCTGAAAGGGAAATCAGTCGTAGGTTAGAGATGGATCTACAAAGTGAAGAAAGCTACTGACAAGAGCGTCGAGAAGTACAAGGAAATATTTGTTGCACAGGGCTTCTCACAGATCAAGGGAATCGACTATGAAGAAAATTTTGCACCTGTCGCAAGGTATTCTTCCATACGGACCATCCTTGCTCTCTCAGCGCAGATGGGTTGGCACATTCATCAGATGGATGTGAAGACTGTGTTCCTCAACAGAGTCATTTAGGAGGAGGTGTACATAGAGCAGCCTGAAGGATTCAAAATATTCAGCAGCGAGTCGCATGTGTGCAGGCTCAAAAGAGCGTTGTATGGGCTGAAACAAGCACCTCGTGCTTGGTACACACAGATAGACAGTTATTTCACTGGACTTGGTTTCGCCAAGAGTGAGGCGGATCCGAACCTATACGATTGTGGTGTGGCAAGTTGCCGATCATCAGATTATGTAGATGATTTGATACTACTGTGTGATGAACTCGTTGATACACCCGACAGTACAACATGCCGTAAGGAGTTTGAGATGAAGGACTTGGCCCTCCTTCATTATTTCCGCGATTGGAAATTTCATAAAGGAAGGGTGACCACCAGGTTCCCGAAGGCAAGCATGCCCGCACATACTAGAGTAGTTCAACATGCAAGGTCGTAAGCTCATCAACACCCTCTTCCCCCGATGGTTGAGTGAAAGAGGATGCTACATCACAGGCAGGAAGGGATGCCACCGTTTATATCTCCTGGTTGGTCTCGACCATGTATCCTGGTAAATGAATACATGCTACGTTATTAACCAAATCTGTAGCCTCCATGTTGCCTACTGCAACCCCGAAGGCATAAGCATGTCCTGAGATATCTCAGGGGCACATCGGGATATGGATTGTGGTACAGACAGTTGGATGAGTTGAAGTTGCATGGCTTCATGGATGCAAATTGGGCAGGGATCCCAACGGATAGAAAGAGCACATCTGGAGGGATATTCAGTATTGGGTCTACAACAGTTTCTTGGTACAACAGGAAAAAAAGATCCGTGGCACTCAGTTCAGCGAAGGCCGAGTATATGGCAGCAAGTTTGGCCACATGCGAGGCTATATGGATGAGGAAGATCCTGGTCGGGTTGTTCGGTTCACACTTAGATCCTACTGTGATATATTGTGATAATCAGAGCTGCATTAAACTCTTGGTTAATCAAGTATTTCATGATAGATCTAAACATATTGACATCTAGTATCATCATATCAGAGATTGTGTGCAGCGAAAGATCATGTTACTTTCTTACATTCCTACGGAGGATCAGGATGCAGATATTCTGACGAAGGCGCTCACCAGGAGAAAATTAGAATACCATAGAGACAAGATCAGGGTGGTAGATAATCCCTATCTTGTTGAGAGGGAGTGTTGAGATTCAAAAAGATGATGAGCTTAGTGAAAAGATTTGCCTTCACTAAGTGGGCCCGCAGGCTATTTTTGGCGCACAGTCTATTTTTAGACATGTCGATCATATTCTATGAGTTGCAAGATGCTATTTGTGGATGGTTGGTCAATTTGGAAAAATAGATGGACTTCTATTTTTAGACATATTGGGCAGAATCTATTTTTAGATTTCCGGTCTAAAAATAGATATGTCGAACATTATTAGCTATTAATAATATCTGGACTCTAAACATTATCTTATTCTCTTGGAGCACTTCAGTTAAGTGCACAGATGTGGCACAACAGCTGACAGATGGAATTACACTATTATTGAGGGTTTATTGGAGCTAATGCATGAGGACTTCAGTTAGAACTCATGTGACAGAGTTTGGTGGAGTTATAGAAGTAGTTGGTGGAGTTGTATTTAGTTTAACTTAGTTAGACTCATTTGAGCTAGTTGTATATAGTCTAACTGATTGATACACTAGTGAGAGTGGTGTGAATCAATTAATTAATTAATTCACTAAATAATAGCTCATTAATCAACTGAAGAGTACATTAGTTAACTACAGTGCATGGACAATTTCAGTGGAGACCAGTGGAGAGATAGGTGAAAGAGCAAGTGTGACTATCAGTTGTGACTATAGTGATGCATTGATTTCATCCAACACTCAATGGATATGCCAATGAGGATTGCGCAGTGCAAGCTTGGTGAATTCGAGTTCATTCAAAGCCATTCTTCAATAGGGATGTGCAATAGAGGTAGGCTAGCAAGTGGCAGAGATCGGTGCATGGATTTGAAGGATCGGGCCTGATTAGTGTGTAGCGATTGTATTGTACTGAGAGCTTGATATGATCAGCTTTGTATGAGTATTGTTACATGATCTCTATGACATATATTATATACAGATAGTTGGGGTTTTTAGCTTCAAGCTTTCTCGTTAAACACTGTGTTCATATGTGTGTGAATTTTTATGGTTTCATGTGTGCATTGCAATTGATTTAATTTCCGTATGTGATGATCAATAGTGGAATAGATTATGTATTGTGCATGAAGTCAAATATTGTGTGATTAGGAGAATCTTGGATATATAACACATAAGTTATATAATTTCTACAACTTCTTTCTAGAGGAGGATAGGGACAGTAATCCTAGTCCCTTTATAGGAGATATTCAATTCCAAGCCTTCCTCTCTTTTGCTAAGAGCTAGATTAGGTGGGCGAAAGCCTATAAAATTTTCCAAAAAAGAGAACACAACCTAGACCTGTGGGTTAGAGGGGAGCCTAATGAAACCCTGCAGTTTTTCATTCAACACAAGAATTTCATGCGAAGAAAGGGGGTAAGGACTAAGCTAGGACCTATCCATAGAGGCATTATACATCATGGGTGGGAGTATTTTGAAGACATTCAGGAAGCAGCTCTGGAAAAAACCAAACAAAGGTGGATGGCCTCCATGAACAATGTGAAAAATAGGGAGCCATTTGGCTACATAAACTTCAAAGCAGCCGCCTCCAGATTCCTTTTATATAGCAATCTGGTCTTCAACATGGGTCTTACATGGATAGGGTGCAGGTATAGATGCCCCCTCATCTGGTACCCCCCTAAGGGTTATGATCATGACTACGAACTGCCAGAAGGGAGAACAAACGTTGCCTTTGCAAGAATTAGACAGAAACAGGGTTTTAGAGCATACAAGGAAGAAGTCTACCCTACCTATTCTCTGACCCAATTACACCTCAATCATTTTTTTGCACAAGGACCTGCAAATAGGTAAGCATGGGAGTATGTTGGGCTGGAATTAAGGTACATTTTCACCCTACCTTCACTTCGAATCATCATACACTTTTAGGAAATTTTCCTCATCTTAACATTAAAGGAAAGGAGGATTAATGTAAAATCACGACAAATGGAATAAAAATAAAAAAAAATGTTTAAAAAACAAGGATTTGACTTATTTCATCTTTATTCACAGGAAAAAAAAGTAGCTGAATCGACGATGACCAAAAGACAACTGATAGACAGAGAGCACGAAATCACAATGACCCCTAGGGACTAGCAGAAGGTGGAAAGACAAACCCACGTCTGAAGAAATCAAACGACAACCACGAGCAAGAAGATGTCATTTGGAAAAGACCATTCCATTGAGTGAAATCACCTTTAAAAAGGCAAAATATGGACGAGAAAGGGGGGGCTAAATAGGAATTCTCTTCTGTAATAGACATATCAGGACAAAACTATCCAGTTGTATTCATGTGTTAACCTTTTATTTAATAAAGAATTTTGGTAGTTTGAATAGTCATTTCCTGAGTTTTTCGTCGCGTTATACTTTTGGTGGTTTAGGCCCAACCCTAGGAGTTTCCGTGCTCATCTCTGTGTTGTACGTTAATTACGAAATTCATGATCAGTTATCTAATGCATTCCATGTGATATATTTCCACTTGTTAACTTCTATGCCTATGATGCTGCAATTTCCTATGCCATTAAGACAATTTATCGCTCATGATTTCTGGCTTGTAGTAATTGTTTTATAACTATTAGATGCTTTCATCGTTTTATCAATACATTTATATCTATTTATGAGCTTTAGCATGATTTTTTTTCAATGCTTTAAATCACTAAGAATTAGATCTTTCATTCAGTACTATAGGACTTCTCATTGTCGCTTAATGCAGAGCAATGCTAGCTAGTTAGTTTGCAAAGAGAATTCCGTTGCAAAATTTGATAAGCAATTACTATTCAATTCGTTGAGTTTGCTGTTCAATTCAATAGGAATGCTGTTCAATTCATCAGTGTGCTGTTCAAACATAGGTTATCCTCACTAAGCTTATTTAGACAGAATAGTTAGCGGCATTTTACAATTCCATTTCTTTTTAAGTTGATTGAACTTTGAGAATTAGATAATCTTCTTCATGATAATATAGAGTAGCTGTTCCTGATGTCACTCGCATATACCGTTCTTGCACTCTTGAAATAAGAAGGTTTACCATGGGTTGACAATTGAATGAGAAGCATAGAGGTTGTCTATAATAGTCACCTCAGTGAACCAACAATTGGCATAACTGCTTCTCTTCTTCATCCCAGAGGTTTGGGTTGATTTTCAGAGATTTGGATGGGCCAAAATCAATAGCCTTGGTAGTTTCAGAGGTTGACTCAACTGAGTGTACTTCCATCCAAGTATGGGTTTTATAATATTTGACTAAGGTTTTGAGAGGAATGTTAGTGGAGTACTAGTTTTTAATGGCATGGTCGATGAGTTCATCTTCATCAAGATGGCCCCCTCTAAGAATAGCATCTATGGTACACATAGGGGCAGTGTTATATAACTCATCTTCTTCATCCTCCAACCATATAGGGAGATCATGATCAATGGAAGGCTGGGCTGGAGGATATAACACTAGCTATTTAGAAAAGGCCCATTTTTGATAGTCATGTTTCTGGCCCGACAACTAATATAAGCATTTGCAGTGGCTAACCAAGGTCTCTTTAAGATGAGAGGATAACCATTAAACTTGGTTTTTGGTTGCAGGATTAAGAAATTTGTAGGATACTCCCAAGAGTTAATGGTAACCATAACATTCTCAACAATTCCTTCCGGAGTTACTGTGGACCGATCTGCAAGTTGCAGAATTGTTGTGGTTTTCCTCAAAGTCCCTTGGAGATTAAGTTTCAACATAGTTTCCTTGGTCATGATATTAATGGCAACCCCTAGATCAATCAGAGTTTTGGGGACTATGACACCATCTATATATACATCAATGACTGGACTAATAGGGTCCAAGTACTTTGGAAATATCACCTTCTTCAGCATCAGTTTAGACAGTTGACCTACCACATTAATGGTGGGGGTATCGCTCTTCCTTGTCCGAGGTTTCTTGAAGAATTTTTCTTTGATGAGCCTATTATAGATAGGGAAATCCTTAATAGCCTGGAGAAGTGGTATCTTTACACACAAATTTTCCAATTCTCCTAGGAGTTTAGTATCATCTGGGTGTGTTGACTAGGGTGGATTAAGCGCTCAGGAAAAGGAGGTGGTTGGATCTAAGTGTTACCTTCTTCCTTTTCCTCCTCAATCTCTGCTAGTGGAGATGGAGGATGATTGTTTGGGATTACTCTTCACGACCTGAGATTAACCTCCTGTATCTCTATAGCATAAGCTGGATAGGATGTTTCTCCACTGGGAGCCTGCTGTGCCGGTCTATTGTTTGGGTTCGGATTGGGCTGTGCAGGTATTTGGGGTAGCCTATGTGGAGAAACATGAGTAAGATGAGGTTGAGGTTGGGGTGGAGGAATTAGAGCATATGGTTTATTTTGTTGAGGCCTCCACCCTTGGGATGGATTGTTCCATTGAGGTTGTTGTGGCACATACTGCTAGAATGTTTGGTTTACTGGCTGAGGATGATATGAAGGGTTGTAAGGCCAAGTAGGAGGTTTAGACCAGGATTGAGGAGTGGGGGTGTACCAAGGTTTCATGGGTGCACTCTGATTGTTGTGATAGTAAGAGTAAGGTGCACCTAGAATACCTTGTTGATATGGTCGAGGGCCTTGAGGCCTTCTCTGGTTGATGAAACAGAGTTGCTCTGGAATTGCTTCCCCACCTTGATATACAACCTTGAGCCCAGGAAAGGAGGGACACTTTTCTATGGCATGATTCTCTTCACAGACTAAGAAAACATCTATGACATTCAGTGGACATTCATTTCTCGGGTGCTTCCGGGTACATCTAGGGAAAAATATGGCCAGGGCTCTCTTTGCTTCCTCTTGCTTCCTTTTGACCTGCATTATGTCCATTTGTAAAGAAAAGGTGTGAAATATGTCACTATTGAAGTCCTCTATCATATTTCCAATCTCATGTTTTATGGAGGGGAAGAGGAAGGGGTATTGGATGTATTCTAGCTAGCTCTGCCCTTCTTCCTAAAGGCCCTAGAATGGTTTCGAAAGAAATTTTTGATTGTTTCATAAGGTAGTTGGTATATATCTCCTCCTGATATCATATTAAAGGTTTCTATCAGCTCTTCTCTGATCCCTCGAAGAAGTAAAAGTTTAAGTGATATAGGATCAAGAGTACAGTTTTCTCTCTTATAGTTTAATTGAAACCTCTCTTCATAGTCCTCTAGGGATTCATAGGCCCTAGAGTCATCCTAAATATCTCATCCTTAGTTTTCTTGGATTTATAATAGTCTCTGTAATTGTTTTTGAAGGTCTCTTCCATCAGTGCCTAGGTAGTGATGTTGTCCCCAGGCAGACCCATGAACTAGCACAAGGTTGCATCCTTAAGGGTGGATGGAAATAGATTCAAATTCTGATCATCAGAGGTGTAGTCATAATTCCTACAAACAACAAAAAATTCAAACATGAATGTGTCAGGGTCCTCAGAGGTAAGTCCATGAAAGTGTGGAAGAGATGAGGGGCTAGTGTTTTTCATCTTAGTTTCCCCAGCTGCCTATCTTATGGGAAAGGGTCTCTGGATCCCAACCATGGTTAAGGTAGGTGAAGCAGGTCCCTCATTTGAAAGACGGTTTTCTTCTTCTTCTTCCTCAATAGGATCCTCAAAATATTCAAAAGGCTCTCCTATAGGGGGTTCAATCTCACTGCCACTGAAGAAGAGTGAAGGGTGGCTTGGAGGTGATGTGGGGGTTTTAGGTAAGATTTGTCTTTGAGAATTCCTAGTCCTACAAGGCATGAAAATCAAATCTTTTTGTACTTTTTTTAATATTTATGAAATGACATGAAAATAAAATAAAGAAAAAAATAAAGCTAAAAAAAAACTCAAAGCATCTACTAGACACCTCCTCGGCAACGACGCCAAAAAGTGGTGAGCCCTGGTATTGCACCAAGGGCGCTGCAAATCTTAGGGGTTTCCCTACTATAATTTATCATCCCGGGGTTAATAAAAACTTGGAGGTGACAGTGCTATATACACAACAGATGCATTTTTTTCATGTCATCCTCTTCTGCTTTACGAAAGGGTGCTATTTCTTAAACTATGATAAAAACTGAAAAGTAAATTGTTGGAAGGAAATGACAGAAAGGAAAATAACTTAATTTTCATAAAGGAAATGATGAAAATGAAATTAATTTAATGTTTAGAAAGGAAATGAGAGAAAGAAACTAAATTAAAATGCTGAAAATATATTGCAGAAAGGAGACTAATTCTAAACCACACTTAGATTGGCGAAACGAATAAATACACTCTATTTATCCTATGGTCTATCTACCATGATTCTAACTATGGAACTAAGATGTCTATGACTTGATTTTAATTAAAATAGAGTTAATTTTGAGCTTGGAGGGAAGAAAAGGGCTAAAGAGGCTAATGAAGGGCTTAACACAGGAAACAAGGCTTAGAAGCGGAAAGAGGGGTTGAAAACCTTATAAAAATTTATTATAGTGCAAGAAATGACTTTGGAGCGGAAAGGATTCGAAAGTGTGATGGGGACGAAAGTTGCGATATGCGATGCCGCAATTGCAATATCCACTAGCACATTTGCCCCAAATTTTGACGGCCAAAATGTTGCACTTATGACACATATGCGGCCCAAGAGAGACGTTTTGAGGTGTGCCAAAACATGGTTTATCCTCACATCGGACTTCCAACACTTGAATTAAACATCGGTATAGTGAATCTAGCTCTGATGTTTTAAATTGGTGTCGCACTTCCAACGTTTATTAAAGCGTCACAGTTCTGATGGGATAAAGTGTCTCTATTCCGACGCCCTCAAACATTGCTGGTCCTTGCCTCCAAACATCGCTAGTCTGACGCCTCCATATCATCATCGCAAGATCGACGTGACTTAATATCATCGCAATACCGACGGTAGTTATACGAACATCTCTAGTCCGACGCCGCCACATCGACGTCGCAAGAACGACATGACTAAATATCGTCGCAAGACCGATGGAAACAAACACAAAATACCCGTGGAGGATTTATGTTGGAATACCAATGGTAGTGGAATGTCGCAATACTGACGACAACAATTTCACAGGTAAAAAAAAACGTTGCAGACCAATTTCACATTTTGTGATGTTTCCCTGCTCCGAATTTAAACGTTGCAGACCAATTTCACGTATTGTGACGTTTCCTTGCTCCTAATTTTTGTGATGTTTCCCTGCTCCAAATATTTTCATTTAAACGAGAGTTGAAATGTTTAAAGACGCTCTCTCATTTAGAGATTCCTCAACATCTGACGACAATAAACACACAGATAAAAAAAACCGATGGCAAAAAATACACAGGTTAAAAAAAATGTTGCACATTTTGTGATGTTGCCCTGCTCCCAATTTCATGTTTTCTGATGTTGCCTTGCTCCCAAGATTTTCATTTAACCGTGAGTTGAAATGTTTAAAGACACTCTCATTTAGAGATTCCTCACCATCTGAATCGCGAGTCTCCTCTGATCTGTTATTTTCTTTTGAAGACACATAATTTGGGAGCAGTCTACTATGTAGCATCTTCATTCCCTCATTTCCAATATTCTTTAATTGTTGTCCTCACTATGTACATTGCTTGTTGCAACAACAAATTTTGTATTTATCATTTTGATATAAAGAATATTTTTATTAATATGCAGATAGGATTCAATGATACAGTGTTTTTGCAGCTCCTTGCATCTCATAGTTGAATAATTATCTTTTGTTATAGTGATGTGGATTGGCCTTGGTGCATTTTTTTTTTTTAAATTTATTTTCATAGCTGTAGCTGGTTCGTGAAATTAAATCTCACTTATCTTATTTTGACAAAAAGTTTACCTTTGTCCTTGGTTGCTTACATGTATCTCAAGAAAAGACATTATGTGTGCTGATCACCCTGTGCTATTTATGTAGATTTGCTAGGTTGTGAACAATATATGATCACTGTGGACAACCCTATGTGACTGGAAAAGCACCAGTCCAAATCCAGAAGTAATTAACAACAACCACATGCTAATTTGTCATACTACATAGTTCCTTCATAGGTTTCCCAATGCAGGTTTGTAAGCTAACAAGCTCACATAAACCCTCATGTTTCTCCAGTTGAAGAAAATCATTAGATATAAGTTTATAACCCAAGTTACATCAAATTCCCTACACCACCATATCCACACCCCGACATTTTTCAGGTATAATAATGCATACAAAATGTTCTTAAATGTAGAGTTTTGTCAAAATTGTAATTTTTTGGGGAGCTCTTTTTATGAAAGATATCTTTAACAAAATAAAAAAATGAATTTTCCCATCAAGGATCGTAATTTTCACAAATTAACACTTTCCCAAATGAACCCCAACAAAGCTGCATACAAGCATCCCTAAATTCTATCATGCCTGTAACAGACACACCATTTTTTCCTCCTAAAACTCTCAATATTAACTCCATGCTAAGTTGACTAATGAAAATCCAAATAAGCATGCTCCAGATTCATGGGATTTTGAAAAATTGTCTTGAATCATCACCCAACATGTCACACAGGATATGACCCAAGAGCAATAATTTCCAATGGTATGACCCAAGAGTAGTAAAATGACCCAAGAGAAATAACTATGTGTGTTCTTAATACAATGGTATGACCCAAGAGAAATAATTTCCTAGTCAAAATTTACTTTTGATAATACCCGATAGAGAAATTTTGGTGCCCTAACAAAGGCTACTGAAGCATTAATAACAATGCTGGTTAAACTCATTAATTTCACAGAAACATAAGCACTGGAATCAAACACATAGGAGCAAGGCAGAATGATAATAGCAAAAGTTATCAATGCCATCATGGAACCCACTGCACCCAACATAAATGTAACAGGTGAACCCCATACCGAAGGTGAGGTCACATTATAAGGCGTTGTAATATTTCTCATTGTTCCTCACCCACCACAACCTAATTTATTCAAGAGGATTTTGTTCCTCGCCCACCACAACCTGATTTCTTCAAGAGGATTTTGTTCTAATTCTAGATATTCCTGATACCCCGAATTACAAATTGCAGAATCTAGAAAACAAATACGTATATATCATAATGGCCTGATATGAAACCTCTGATTGTTGTAACAATGAGGTCATAACAAATCCCATGGTTTTATAACAGTAACAATATTCTCTTTGTATATGCAACATTCAATAAAATTTATATTGTAGGGCCACATAAACAACTGGCTATTAAACTACTCTTCCACAACTTTTAAAACACAAGCCTGGTGCAATGTTGTTGGGTTTCTGAATATAATTTTCAAATTTGAGTGGATATAAAAGAAAAGGACCACTGCAGATTTTAGGAGTGCAATAATCCAAGGAGAAAGATGAGAAGCACACTAGTTATTGATAGAGCAATTTTGGATAGCCAATTTACAATTGTTCAGCAAATGATTTGGCTTCAAATAGGGAATCATTTCTCTTTTCTTCTAGAGCTAGATTTTCAAGGAGGGAATCCAAATAGGTTTAAGAGAAAAAAAGGGGTACTTAACATTTTCAGGATTGGAATATGACTGTAGTTTGCATTAAACTCCAAGAGTAGGCCATGGAAAATGAGGTAGCTGCAAATCCATTTGAGAATTCCCTTGTTGCAAATCTGCAGATGTATAGTTCCATTAAAGAAGATGATTGGTATGATAAGAACTCAAATTTACATGCAAAATTGATTAAATTGATTGAAAAATATTATTAGAAAAATGATGCTCATTCTCTTTGTTTAGAGGAAAATGAAAATCTGAAACATCTTGTGGAAAATAATTATAAATTAAGCAGCATCTGGATCTTAGTGGATCCCCATATTCTGTAAACATTTTTACCTCATGATGAACTCAATTTTTTTGTTTCACTTGGAAGTTAATAAGGGAGTCAGAGTCAAGCCCAAGAGTGTTAATTATCGCAGAACTCCACATATTGGATCATTAGGACAGAAGTATTAGATTGTGTCAAACAATAGGGATGAAAATAGTAGACTAGAATCTCAAAATATGTCACATGGTAGTGGGATTGTCTGCATCCATGGAGTTTCAGAAATAGGAAATACTAAACTGGCTATGGAATTTTCATACTGAAACTCACAGCTAGGCACTTTTAGTATAATTATCTGAAAACCACACTCTAAATAGCCGACTGAAACTTGAGATGGAAGTGAGACATGGGAGGTGGCACAAGGGAATAAGATGGTGGTGTGACAAGTACATTCACACTATCAATCACAAAGGCTATAGACACATAAGAAAAAACACTAATCTAATAGAGATTTTTACAAATTAATCTTGTTCACACAAATTACTTCTAGAGAGATGTGCCTTTGATAAATACTACAACACATTACAGAAGGTAGAATTAGGGTTTGCTACAACACACTTACATAGGTATAACTAAAGATTTTAGCAGATCCCAAAGAAGATTTGGAGGTCCTTTGTATCAATTGACTTAAAAAGCGTATAAAAAACCACCATGCAAGTGAAATACATTAAGTTATCCCTGCATTCTTAACAAAATTGGCAGACATGTTCCCCCTTCACTCCAGCAGTCCTATTTTGGCATGAGTTCCATCTTCAATAGTTAGGATGAATGGATCACCCGGAGAAGCCATCTTTGGAATACACCTCATCACTTCCATTCTTAAATTTAGATAATTTTTTAATCCTTCAAGAGCCAACTCTATACAGAAAGGAGAGGAGGGGTGATGCGAAAAAAAGGGGCACTTATTGTTTTCTAGTGCTTTTGCTTGAGCCTCTTACTTTCTCACCATTACTTGATGGAAAATATTCATATTTCTGGCCTCACAACCATCATATTATTCATCAAATGAGGCATTCGAAGCACATGGATTATTGTTATCAAACTTAGGAGCTTCACATGCCTCCTTTTTCATCCATAAATTCAAGTGATTAATCATATGTTCAAAAAAACAAGCGGAAAAGACAATACACCTTTATTGTTATTAGCTCACAAATTAACATTACATACAAAATTTTCAACAACACTTCAAATGTTTACAAAACCTAGAAGATTTTCATTACAATCAACAACTTCAAAGTACTCTTCTTCAAGAGTATGTGCTAGCTGTTGAAAAATGCAGCATCATTCATGTATTTGAGGAGCTGGACATCCCCTGTACTGGGATGAGTGGATGAGTATTTTTATATGACAACATTGGGATTTAATTACAGGGGAAGGTCTATTGTTTCTGCTATATTTTAAGGGGCACATCATCATCAAAATCTTCCTGTTCACCTAAGTTATGATTGCTTTCAAGAATTTTAATTTTTTTATTGAAGAGAACTTGGTCCATCATATTATCGAACCCACTGCCAACTCGTCAAGTACTTTAGACATGGGATTCACATTGTATGCCATATTGAAAAGGTTAGATCTCTATTTGTGGAGTCCCTAGTGAGATCTCCTTTCTTTGAAAGTTGTTTCCTGCTCTCAGCATGAATACATGTAACAAGTCAATTTGTTCAAGAGGAAAATGGTTTTGTCCCTTGGTGAAGTCAATCGACGAGAAACAAGGTCTTTAACCAGCTCATCCTCATCATAGTGTTGTAGACGAACTACTAATTATATAGAATTAAACTTGTTAAAACAACGTCACTAATCTTTTTTTGTCTCCCAAACTTAAAGTCCACAAAACGATTTGGAACACGCTTGGAGAAACTCAGAAACATTTCCATTGCTTCCTCAACAACATCTCCAAGTTTAGAGTGGGTTCTCTTCAAGCTCAAGAGAGGTATATTGACTTGGTGTTTATAATATTAATTAAGTACAAATTTGCAACATAATTTACTATAGAACAATAAATAAGTTAAAATAGATATATCAATTAATATTCATGTTAGATTCACTATGACTAGTTCCATTGTAATTATGTTATGGGGCCTTAATTTGTGAACATGGATATGGAAATGAATGATTGAGAAGATTAACATGGATCTCTGAATTAGTGAATGAATCCTACTAAGTAATTGACCAAATTGTGAATCAACATTGGATAAAATCATTCTAGTAATGAATGATGCCACATATTAGAAAGGTTCAATGTAGCATGTAAGGAGATTAACCAAATGAATATCCTCTATTGATCAGAGTGTTTTACAAAACATTCACATAATTAAATTTGATCAAATTTTGAAATTCACAAAACTTACTTTCCATCTTAATTACATGAAACTGTTACAACAGAGACACTTTGAAAATGCCTCCATTTTTACATAAAAGAATTGGAACCTGATCACTCTACTGATTTGAATTTGAGTTTCCAGCACATATTTTGTCCATTCCTTTTCTATGGAAGAAATTCCCAAATCTGAAGTAAGTTGTCATAAGTCAAGGTTTCTGGCCTTATTAAATTCAATAGATAGTAATTGTTTTGCCAAGTCTCCTCAATTTTCTTCCTACAAATACAACTTCACAACTTCCTAGTAATGCTTGTTTGCTCTTGGAAATTGTTTGTTTTTCTTTATCTAATCCAAATTGTACTTTGCAGATATCCAATCGGTACTATTGTTTTGTTACTATTTTTTTGTTGTTATTTTTTTCCAGTTTTCAATTTTTTTTTGCTTCCAAATTCCACATTTGGAACATAACACTTGTGATGTGGACTCTACCTTGAGGTGCACCTAAAAAACCTAAAGGAAAACTATGAAACCCTGACCCTAAATTGAGCATCAAAGATTGCAAATAAATCCTCAATCCTATAAATCGAGACCAAAATCCAAATCCCGAATTTATCTGAATTTTATGTCTCATGGTTTTTTCTCATTGCATTTTTACTTAAAAAATCACATCTTATTTTTTGTTTAGTAAAACACTGAACTTCGAGCATTTTACTACATCAAATGCTTGTCTACTATAGTGTTGAAGTACAATTATTGTGTTCTATTGACTTTGTCATCGTTTGTGCCAATTCCTTAGCCTTGTTGTAATAAAACCCCAGAGACTTGCATATCAAAATTGATATGGTGGTAGTTTCAACCCTACAAAATAGCAACCTGCATATATGAACAGTTAAATGGACAAGCATGTATAATTCTAGTACGTGCTAGAATTCTTTCAGCACGTCTGGAATTCTACCAGCACGTCTTTGTACTAGTGCTTAGCATGGTTACACACTCAAGTGATGGAAATATCTCATATAAAGACCAACTATATATGAAAATCACACAAATTATACAATTTAGTCTTATGCTACCATTACAGTGTAAAAGACTCCATGACTCAACTATATTTTGCAAAATTTTAAAGGAAAAATGCACAACTAATTTTAGTTGGTTAACACAAACACCAAAGTTGGATAAGTCCACTAGTTTGGTGGTCAATGGGCAATAAGTTGGTGATGGTAATAGTGTTGAGCCACTAGACGTAAAGTTTAGCAATGGCAATTTCCTTGTTACTGTAGCAAGATATACCTCCCAGTAATTAAAACATGGCTCCATTTCCTTGCTACTATAGCAAGACACACTCCTCAATAATTAAAACACAACCCCATTTCTTTGCTGTTGTAGCAAGGCAAACTTCCCAGTCATTAAACCACAGTCTTCCGACATTTATTTTTTTAAAATTTTCAGAGTACTAACCAGAAATAATAAACAGTTTAAGAGTAATAATAAAGGAGGAGAAAACATTTCTTGTGCTTGCTGAAAGCCTTAGTTTGTGGGCCAAATTTGAAAGGATAAAATATTTAGGTGTCTTACCAGCATAGGGATAATACTAGGAGACATTCATCACAATTCATGTAAAAGAGTGTCAACTTCTTGATTCTTGAATAGGTCCTTGAACTACTTTGAAATTTCACTCATGTGAAAGTTGAATTCTCAGAAGGAAATATCAGTCCACTAGTGAAAATGGGAAGCCCTAGCCAGAGGGATGGATTCCTAAGAAAATTTGGCATGAAAACATATTTGCAGGCATATCAATATTGGAATCATCATATATTCATGCATATAGTTATCATAAGAAGAAGTATTGAAATGACACTCTTCTAGTTCGAGGAAGTTGTGACATTTTGGAAAAATTATTGATGATAGTATCCTTTATAAATTCTAATGATGGGACTTTTTCTCAATCAAAGTTGTGAACAAGTCAGGATCATTGATATTATGATACAATTTGTATCTCTATGTCGATTTACCAAGGTAGTATGGTGCCATTATTAGATCTAACTCTTGTTTCTCACCTCAAGTTTGATCTACCTACAATGGCACCCTACTCAACGATAACATACGGATCTAGGATTTATGCATGCATGAATAAGACCATTCCTTATACTTATTTTTCAACCCAAGGTCAAGTGTTGGAACTTGGGATATGATGTCACTTGTAACATACCCCCATGTGTAATTGTGATTTTTTTGTTCCTGTTTATGTTTGGGTGATCCACTATTCCTTGAATGGCTTAGTTTTGACCATTATTATGTTATTTTTCCATCACCCTTTTACTGAGGTTGGGCCTAACATCATTGTTCTATTAGATGTGTTCTATAGGTTTGAAACCCATTGGTTTCATTTACAAGACTGTAAGGCTATGATTGAAATTCCTCCAAGGGAGTCAACACAAGAGGATTGTAAAGAGGGAAATGAAAACTACAAATATCATTTCATACTACTACCTCTAAGTAAGTCCTATTTTTTGCCTCAAAAGGAGGCCTCTATACATTGCTACACCTGCATTCATTTAATACATGGTGCATGTGGGAAGGGTCATCAAGTGTATACCCAATTATAAACCATTAAATAGGGTGATTACTCTTGTAGTACATACACGAGAGGTATTATGCTAGAACAAAACCAATAACCTGACAATCTTAATCTCATATCTGAGTGTACACATTGTTAACACTGGAAAATCGTACAACAGAAGATGACATTAATTAATGTCAAGCCTAAGGATTTACAGGGCAGGAACACATTATGGAATCAAGAAGTATTTAAAATCTCTAAGGTTTTGAGAAATCAGATTTCAAATAGTCTTAAATGTTAAATTGTGTGCTTAATCCTTCGAGAAGAGCGCCTTCTACGCACCTTTTTTCCCGATAAGTGTGCATTCCTGGAAATGGAAAAATGCCACTTTCCAGGACCACACAAAGCAAAGGACAATTACTCATTATATGAAGCCGCCTAAGGACAACCACTAGTGCCTCCTTAGACACTATGTGAGCACAAAAAGGAATATTTGGAGCACACAATGGAATCATACCTCTCCCTTGGGTCACCATCCATCGTGTACCAAGGGAGGTAAGGAGGATTTGAAATCCCCTATATAAAGCCACCAAGAGATGAATAAATGGTGATCACATTGTTATGCTGGCTAGAATTTCCTAAGAAATACTAGTAGTGTGTGACCTGGAGCTGGAGATAGAGGGGACTCGATTGTTGGCCACCCAACAATCCTAGTCCATCATAGCGGAGAGAGAGGAAGACTGCATCAGAGGCAGAGCTTGGAAACCAACATCCTTGCATCAGGACCTAGAACCATTGTCTAGGGGCCCTTTGGCAAGTGGGTAAAATTTCTTCTTCATATCAAACGTTTAATAAGAAGAGGCCTTGAGCCATCGTTTGCATTATTATCATTTTGACTCTCTTCAATAGCTTCTGTATATTTGTGTTTTAGTTTTTAGTTTACTTTGAGCATACATTCCCATATTTTTTCCTCCAGATTATATGATTTTGAGCTCCACCACTTTGTGCCTATTACCAATAGTTTATAGGGGTAGACCACACCCCTTAAACTGGCGCGATTTCGTAAACCCGTGCGTAAAATCCACCACCACACACATAATTGAAATTCCTATTATGATCTACCATCCATGAAGCTTTCCTTGTGAAATAAACATCAAAAGAACCATGGAAATTCCAAGTCACAAAGGAATTAACATGTCGAAGAATCTTACCATATCAAGAATGGAGTGTCTTTGTACTAGTGATTAGCATGGTTACACACTCAAGTGATGGAAATATCTCATATAAAGACCAAATATATATGAAAATAACACAAATTATACCAATTAGTCTTATGCTACCATTACAGTGTAAAAGAATCCATGACTCAACTATCTTTTGCAAAATTTTAAAGGAAAAATGCACAACTAATTTCAATTGGTTAACACAAACACCAAAGTTGGATAAGTCCACTATTTTGGTGGTCAATGGGCAATAAGTTGGTGATGGTAATAGTGTTGAGCCACTAGATTTGAAGGTTAGCGATGGCCATTTCCTTATTACTTTAGCAAGATATACTTCCCAGTAATTAAAACATGGATCCATTTCCTTGCTACTATAGCAAGACACACTACCCAATAATTAAAACACAACCCCATTTCTTTGCTGTTGTAGCAAGGAAAACTGCCCAATCAGTAAAACACAACTCCATTTGCTTTTTGTTATAGCAAGACAAAATTCCCAACAATAAAACATGACTACAAATATTTGATAACATCACCTTGTACCCTTTACTAAGGTAAATAACAATATCAGGTATATCCATAAAGAATACCTCTAGAAATAATACGTATCTATTATTTATAATATTATGTCCATTAAAAAATACACCGTGTTTAATGTTAAATTTAGAATAATACTTGACATCATGCCCAAGCATGAATACACCATGGCAACACCTTGACATCATGCCCAACTGGGATAGCCTATTTTCATTTATTATCAGTTTGTATAAATGCTTCTAACAACGTAATGCATAACAATATCACACGATGGCTAAATAATTAGGAAGCTACAAGTATTTCACACTGTCTTAGGTTTCTTTTGGATTTTTAGCTGCAATTAATATAACTGAAAAAGTTTAGGTTCTATTAGTATTGGGAGATAGGACAAATAATGGATTCCAAATTTCTTGGAATCAATTCCTCGACATGCGCTCCACATCACCTTCCACTTCCTCTCCATGTCAATGTCACATTAGTGCAATGTTTTCACCATGTCATCACCACATCACCAATAAGCCATGTCATGATGATACACCATCTACCACATAGGTGTGCCACACCATTCTACTTCAGTGCCACAACATCATGAACCAAATAACAATGACATGTTATCTTCCATGTGGATGTTCCACATACCAATGAATATATTACTGTTCTTCACTGCAAATTGAGATTGTGATCTTCAAACAGTCTACAAACAGAGATTTTCAGACATCTTCTCTGAGATTTTCAGTGACCTATCTCTGAGGTTTTTTGGTGACAAGACAAAAGTAGTAGACCTTGACCCATAGGAGGGTACCTACAGGTAGACACAACAAACTTCACCATCAATAGCATAACATGATCCCATTTCCTTTCTTAGAAAAATGAGAAAGTAAGAGCACGTGGCAATGTGTTTTTTTTGGAAAAATGTGGAAGAATTATGTGAAAAAGTTGACATGTTTCTACTATTATGTTGAATGCTACTATTATTACACCGAAATCTATCCTATAAACTATGATGCCCAAAGAATAACACATTGGACTGATTTTCGATATGATTTGTACTAGATATGATATACATAGAGTCACATGATTGGTTGGCTTTAACACATTCTACTGGCCTTGGAAGTGTATTTGTAACCAGTGACTATAATATATTTATATAGACCCATATTCCCACTAAAGTGACTACCACGAAGAGCATTCCTTCAAAACTAGGGGACTTCTACATTCGTTATGGTTAAGGAACAACCTAGGATTTAGTTGCTTGTATAGGGAATTCCTGTAAGGTGGAAGGAATAATGCATCCCATAGCTCAAACATCTAATTGATAGGCATTCCTAGTGTGTGTCCATAGTTAATGGATTTATATTACTAAAATATGGGTATATATGGCTAAGTGATACATGCCTTAAAACTATCTCTTGGTCCTTAATAAACTGAATGTAAGAACCATATCTAACCCCTCACTACAGAGATAAAGATATACACATATACTAGTGTGGTTATTCTCATATCTAAAATGTAGTTGACACGCTCCTTAGCAATGTTTATATAATGTTGAGTGAAATAATGTGCGAATTACATATACAACTAGATTTAGGTCTAGAATAAAGCGCATTTCATTTGTCATAGTGTACACGTGTCATCCTGGAATAGAGGATTTCTATGTAAAGTTGAGAGCATTGTATTTACTAAGGGTAGTGGTAGGATACAAGCCATGTACAAACTTGTTCTTGCATGAAGAACATGCTCTTGGCCACCACATTGAAATGTTGGCCATTGATTTTGGATGTGTCTCTAAGAAATTGATCTCTAACATGGTAATCATGAGATTTTAGTCAAGGATGGTGGCCATTTTCAACATTTAAGGAATTTTTTTTTGTGGTGATTGTTGGTGAACTATCATATAAAAAATATAGGGGGTTTTATTATCCTTTTTTTGTCTAGAAGGTAGGTGAAAAGGATCTATTTCAATTCTTGGATATGAGAAAGAAGTTAATCAGCATGGAAAATTTGTTAAGTAATGGAGTTCCTAGTATTTATACTTTCTCGGCTTAAGTATTGATGTATTGATTGATGTTTATGGACTTATTTAATCCTTAAATCAACATAGATATTTATCATCCTTTGCTGATTATATCTCGTCTAAATTTCACCAACATTTTCAATTGATCACATCTCAAACCCTAAGTAGTTCTTAAAAGCTTCTCTGATCAATTAATATCCATCAAAACTTTCATCTGCAAGACAAACATAGAGAAAAGGATCAGGTTTTGATCCAAATCATGACCATGTGAAACAAATAGTAACAAAATATCAATGGTACAAATTTCAAATAAATCCTCAAGAGCACCACAACATTCTAACTCCAGAAAATGATAGGGGACCTCCCCAAGATTCACTTGGTTTTCTAAGTTCACTACTTCTTGCAGAAGTAATACACTAACTATCCACATATAAAAGACATGAGGTACATACACCAGTACCTCAGCTTTGTTAATGGAATAACTACCATTAAAGGTGGTTCCCATGTTGATTTAGTAGTAAACCAGATAACAACCCATGTGATGAACATTGTAAATAATAAGAACAAGACAACTGTGGTGAAAGCACACACGATAAAGAATCATTTATGGATCTTTGTAAATTATTTAATTGACAATCCTGCATTTGAATCCCAAACTAAGGAGACATTGACAACTTGTCAGAACAACTTTGGTTCAAAGTGTGAACTCTCTCAAGAGTTTTTGAAGAAATTTGATAAATGTGGAGTTGTTGAGAACATATTATCATGAGCAGACTTCAACTTCATACACTCTTTCTAGACATCTATACTCAATATTCCTTCATTTCTTGTTGAATTCATTACTCCTATTTTCAAGGAAACCCATAAAAATGGACGGGTATTGTCTTTTATACCATGCCTGAGTATGAATCATGGAGAGAATATCTAGGTGGACCAGCATCAGGATGGACCATAAAGTACTATAAAGGTCTCAGTATAAGTACTTCTAAAGAGGGGAAAGAATATTTAAAAAATTTGGACAAACATAAAAAATACTTCATGTGGATAAATGAGGAAGATGGAGATGCAATTGAATTGGCCTTCACCAAGAAGAAAATAGAGGTCAGAAAGAACTGGCTAAGACATTTTGAGCCGGGAACATATTTGGACCAAACTGACATGCTTATCAAGTACATAGACTTTGTAAACAAGGAACTGATCCTATTTTCCATGGCTGATTTGAAAAGTTCCATCCCATCCATGGTTTATGGTTTGAAACCAGGGA
The DNA here is from genome assembly GCA_034641835.2 of Pinus albicaulis. Lineage (NCBI taxonomy): Eukaryota > Viridiplantae > Streptophyta > Pinopsida > Pinales > Pinaceae > Pinus > Pinus albicaulis. The sequence goes on from CM076578.1 coordinate 1,950,586,899, forward strand.
AAAGGAAAATATTGTTTTGCTCTTTCAAGATAATTTTTTTGTTTGTTTGTTTGTTTTTTTGACAGAAATGGGAATTTTTATTTAAGTGGCAGAAAACCAGCTGCCGCAGGCTATTACAAGGCTACTCTGTCTGAGATCGATTTCTATTTTATAAATATTGAGATTTATTTCCTTGTTACAGAGAATGAGAACGCCGAGGGGAGAGCATCTCGCAATGGCTAAATCTGCTGAAGGAATTGCACTGAGATTGTAGAAAGGGGCATGGGTATACGCTGGAGCTTGAATAAGAGAGGCATCCTATTTTTCCTCCGTGTTAGCTTGCAGTGTCTTAGCATTGCTTCTCAGATTGCCAAGAGGAGATCCATCGCACCAGCCGGCTATGCTTGCAGATCCCATATAAAGTACAGCCGAGGCTTTTCTGCTGCTACCTTTGATGCTGTCTTCGTGGCCCGCCCAAAACTTGCCTAGCAGATTGCAAAATGAGACAGTGATGAAATCTGACAGAAGGAAAAGGTCAAAATTGAAGGGAGATCGTTCTGAATGTGTCTTTATAGCAGAGTCCATGATCCTTAGCAACTTTCTGCTCGATTTGGTCTGATCCTGGAGTGCTGGGTTATGAATAGTAATTTGAAATAGAGGAATGCCCGGAGGTAATGAGGGCTAGAATTCAATAGATTTATGGAATGTTGTAGATTGATTCAACATTGTTGACTAATAGAGATCTCCTACTCCAGAGAGAGCCAAGGTTGGCTTCCAAATCCGCCTGAAAGTTTAATTTCCTTAGAATATGGTAGAAGGAGATTTTGTGGAACTTGGGCAGGATAAGCCTGATTTTTTTGAGTATGGAGGCTAAATGAACCTGAGAAGGGTTATTTTTGGATTTCATAGCCTAGATAATTAGCCTGGAGTCTCCAAAGGCAGAGATGGATAGGAAATTCCTCTTGATCGCCAGATTTAGACCCTGCCACAGAGCAAGAGCCTCCACTCTGTTGTTTGATTCATTGCCGAGACCCCATGCAAACTGCAACTCTGTTGAACCTATAGGACTCAAGAGAACCCCACCGCTGCCCGCTGCTCCAGGGTTACCTTTAGAGGCCTCAAGATAAATTTTGTTACACAAGCAAAGGTTGCTCAATTCTCAGGTTACGTCTTAGAGCATTTTTCTTACCATCACGGTGAGCAGAGTCTTGCTAGCACAATTTGTAGAAAATTATATGCACTACGCATGCATATGTCCAAGATTCTCCTGATCACACACTATTTTAACTTCATGCACAATACAAAATCTATTCCACCATTGATCATCACATGCAGAAATTAAATCAATTGCAAATCACACATGAAACCATAAAAATTCACACACATTAACACAGTTGTTTTAACGGGAAAGATTGAAGCTAAAAACCCTAACTATCTGTATATAATATATGTCATAGATATCATGTAAAAATACTCATACAAAGCTTATCACAAGCTCTTAGTACAATCCAATCGCTACACACTAATCAAGCCCGATCTTGCAAATCCATGCACCGATCTTTGCCAGCCTTTAGTCTGCCTCTACTGTGCAATCCCTGTTGAATAATGGCTTTGGATGAACTCTAATTGCTCCAGCCTTGCTCACGTAATCCTTAAAGGCATCTCCACTAAATTTTTGGTGAAAAAAATGTAACACTATAGTCACAACTGATAGTCACACTTGCTCTTTCACCTACCTCTTCATTGGTCTCCACTGAAGCTGTCCATGCACTGTAGTTAACTGATCTATTCTTCAGTTGATTAATGAGTTATTATTTAGTGAATTAATTAAATAATTAATTCACACCACTCTCACTAGTGTATAAATCAGTTAGACTAGATACAACTAGCTCAACTGTGTCTAACTGAGTTAAATTGAACACAACTCCACCAACTACTTCTATAACTCCACCAAACTCTGTCACATGAGTTCTAACTGAAGTCCTCCATGCAATAGCTCCACTTAACCCTCAGGAATAGCGTAATTCCTTCTGTCAACTGCTGTGCCACATCTGTGCACTTAACTGAAGTGCTCCAAGAGAATAAGATAATGTTTAGAGTCCAAATATTATTAAGAGCTAATAATATTCTACATATCTATTTTTAGACTAGAAGTCTAAAAATAGACTCCGCCCAATATGTCTAAAAATAGAAATCCATCTATTTTTCCAACTTGACCAACCATCCACAAATAGCATCCTGCAACTCATAGAATATGATCGACATGTCTAAAAATAGACATAGTCTAAAAATAGCCTGTGTGGGCCCCACCTAGTTTAGGTGATTATTTTCCAACTAGGATCAACGATGATGTTTTATGATGCCTCCTTCACTATTTCTTGTTGCAAAATTCAACAAAATTAATGGAATGGCACAAGATTTTGTTGGAAGTAACAACATTAACCTCCTTGCTCCACTTGGGAAATTTGGTACCAGAGCCCAAGGTGGAAAAGATTATGCAAGTGCTCGATATGTTTTCACATGCATGTCACCAATAACATGCTTCTTGTTCCCAAAAGATGATGATGTACTCTTGGACTACTTGAATAAATATGGCCAAAAGATTGAGCCAATGTGGTATGTGCCAATTATTCCAATGGTCCTTGTAACTGGAATGTGATGGAATTGGAACTAGTTGGAGTTCCCTTGTACCTAACTAAAACCCAAGGGAATGTGATAATATGGATACGATACAATGGTGGTAATATCACCATAACTAGAACAAGTAAGTATAAAAATAGTATAAAAACAAAAAATGTTTCAATCTTTAAAAGCATGTTCAAACTTACAATCAAATAGAGGAGAAAACACTTACAAAAAACCTAATAATAATCACGAACAAGCTTCATCTTGAATTATGAACTGTAAAGGAACTTACAAAATATGACATTACAAACTTGGTCAAGAGCACAAGAAAAAAGATCTTGGACATGACCCTGGTTGACAAGTTGTATTGCTCATGATGCAAGAGGATTTGTACTTGCGCTGCCAAGTCATTCAATTTCCATAATTATCTATACAATAAATACAAGTAATTGATGTAGTAATTTTTTACTCTAAGATGCATTCTTATGATAATTTTAGAGCATATGTTGACAATGTCAAAACATACTTGAATAAGCTCCTCTTCGTTTCAAGAACAATTTATTGGAGTTGCCTGAACTTGGAACAAGCCTCCCACGATCTGAAAGAGTAGAAACTAAGTCAACAGTGAATTTTTTGTTGCTACGTTGGATCGAGGGAGGTTTGCTCCAAGATTAAATCTTTGCAAAAAATTATTCTCTACTAAACAGGTCCAACCATGTGAAGGTGGAAGCTCTTATGGCCCCTCCCCCCCCTCACATCACTCTCAATTCCCCAATACCCAATCTATATTTCATTTTTTTCTTTCATGAGGAGAAAAAAAATATTCAATAAGTAATAAAAAAACAATGGAACAAAAAGTACACAAGAAAACATTGAAAGTGCTCCGCAATAGTATGATAAATGAGTTTTTATATAACACAAAAAAGGTTCCAAGTATGGTAACATTTGTCTTATAATAATACAATATTTTACATTATCAAATTTTCTTTTTCTTATTCCTACCTCTAAAAATCCTAACTAAATCATCAACATCATTGTGCTCTACTTTTGTTTCGTGCCTTTCCCACATAGCTGACCTAGTTGCGTACTCACGATGTATGGTCTCATGCAGTGACGGGGCATCGCCTACAAAAACAAATAATATTAAATTTTAATTGTCAGTTTTTAAATATCAGTGAATTAGTTCGGTAATATTAATAAAAAAAATTTGCAATGAGATTATTTACCTAGTGCACCAGTTGTCACTGTTGGAACCATTGCCCTATGTTCCTCTCTGGTGGTAGGATGCTCAAGTACAACATTCTCTGTCATTTAAATAAAAAATGTTATAAGGACACAACCCTCAAGGTATAATTAGAAAAAATTATAAGTGGAAATTAATTACCATCGTGGCCCTCACTGATAGTAGAATTGCCGGCCTGGTCCCCACTGGAATGATCAGGTTGCACATGAGGAACATCTACTTTTGGAAATATTTCACTCTCAACGCACTGCTCTATAACTGGGCTATTTAGCTTGTTTAAAGTGTTTCTCCCCTGATTTAAACAAAGTTGTTAGACATTAAATTTATGGACGAAAACAAACATATTGAAAGGTTAACGTTTTACCTTATCAGGCATTTTGGATCTTGGGACCTGTCCCAAGCTTCTACGACGTTCAACTACGACTTGATATCCGGAATGGAAAGCGATCTCTCTGTCTTCCTCTGTGGTTTCTGTTCCAAAGTCATCACCCTATATTACATATGAATGTGTATTTTTAATGTTATTTGATGGGATTACAAAAATGTTGGAAGGCGATACAATTAATTATAAGATGTTTAGCTACTTACAATTCTTGTGGCTAATTTCAAGTAGCCGCCCTGGCCTAGCTTGTGATGGCCTTTTTTTTCAATCCTAGATTTGGTTTCCTTCCAGGTGTCAGGCAACATATCATCAAAATCTTGAAGTTAGTTATGTAGCACACTTTTATTTTATTCATAGAGAAAATAAAGCTATTGAATTAAATTTGTAATTTACCTTGCGGGTCCAGTTAGCGTTTTTCCTTCTTTCTTGGCCTTTTTCTCTTTTCTGTCATCGATGAGTGCTCTCCACTGCCTCTCTGGTACTATGAGAGGACGCTCGTATCTAGAGTTAATTTGCAAGTGTGTCTTATAGGTGTCTCGGGTATATTTTAGATATTTTCCAACTGCCTAGGCAATCGTTGTTTTATCAAATGCGCCCACCCTAAAAAGGCCTTCTAAATAATCTAGAAGTTCTTTTTTCAAGTTGGAATTCTGGGAATTCCACCTTGTGCGTATGGTTGGGACAAAAATTACCAATGCCTTGCTCTCCAAGGCCCTGTAGAAATCATTGTTTCCTACACAGAAAAAAGATATTATCATTAATTTAAAAATAATAATCATGATAAAATATGTTTTAGATAGAGTACATGAAACAGTTAAAATATTAAAACTTACCTGGGAGTTGTACTTGCTATATAGGAACACCTTCATTGTTCACCAAAAACATGCCTGGAATGGTCCCCGTGGAGGTGACACGTGTAGCTCCAGGAAATGCAATAATAAAGTTGGCCATACTAGCCTCATAACTGCTAACATGTTCAACGGTTGGCTGTGTGTCTTCTTGGGTAGGGTGCGTTTCTTGGCTGCCACCTAAAGGTGTAGTAGGTGTATAAGAGGGTTCATTGGAAATATCTTGCCTTTGTGTCTCACTACCACCAACACCGGGTACATCAGGTCTTAGAAAATGCTACATACAAAAGAATTATTTTGTTAGTTTAGTTAATGTAAAAATTAAAAATCAACCTATCACAATTGATCTCATGGAGAACAATAAAAATATCCTTTTGATTTTTTGTTATTACCTTATATGTTTCTAGCTGGATCATAAGTTGTCCTATCCTTTTTCCTAATTCAGGTGTTTGAGGCACAATGTCTACCAAACACTCAAGTTCCTTGGTTGCTTTTAGCACCTTTTTTTGCAGCAACACCAATGGACATGGGGATGAAGACAACTCTTCCTCGTTGAGGGAATCATTAGGCACACCATGGCTAGGTATCTACATATTTAAAAAATATTCACATTATTTCAATTATGTAAAGAAATAAAATACCTGAAGATAGAGCACGGCTGGCACTTTACATGTTCTTTAGATGGCCCCTTTCCACGATCATCCTGCCACATTATAAAATAATAAGAAGCATGAAATATATAATTTTTTTTTTGTTAAAGATAAAGAAACTAATATTAAACTAAAATTTTTATTTGTTTAGCTATTCTAGAGTTGTTCCTGTACTGCCACGATCAGTATGCCACATTGCAATAAAATTAGAAATGTGAAAACTTGAAAACAATATGTAACTTGAAAACACAAAATGAAAACTGAAATAATTTCTAAATTTACCTTTCTATTACATAAACTTTGTGCATTAAAAAGTACAAATTTACCATCAAATGAAATTCGAGTTTAAAGAGAGTAAACAATAAATCAGAAATATTAAGACAACATTAAGTTTTCAGATCAACATACAACACAACAAATTAGAGGTGCATTTATAAGGAATGGGAATGAGCCAAACATTGTGACTTACAATTCTATTATCATTGGTCTCTGTTTTGTTGGTAGAGTAGAAGAGGCCCTTGAGTGATTGAGTATAATTAAAAGTAAGGGCTGTAAGCCAAATATTTATACTTACACCTTGCTAGTAGACAATTTCTGCAAAGTAGGTAGGTTAGATGAGGCTAAAGAGATTTTCAATGAAGCTTTAATGAGTGGAATAAAGCTAACTGTAGTGATCTATAATGCATTGGTCAATGGATATTGCAAGGGAGGGAAATTGGATGAAGATTTCCTTCTCCTCGAAGAAATGACTGCATGCCTGACATAATTACATACAATACCATAATTTATGGGCTAATAAAAGAGAACAAGATCTTAGAGGCTTTGAAATTGCATGATCAAATGGCAGACAAGGGCTATGAACTATATATGAAGATAACGATTTCTTATATGTGGTGCCCTTGCTAGATCCTTATAACGAGTGGTCGCATTACTTGTGGGATGATTAAATTTCCTAGTCATTAGTCGGTTCAAGGTGATATTGGGTTGTGTGTTTTTAAAACTATGGTTACACATGGGCCTCCAAAATTTGATTACATCATAATATATCGCTTTTCTATATGAGTAAAATCCATTGGGGCCTTGGCTAGTGAGCACCAATTGTTCTAATTGTAGTTAGCACGCACACACACACACACACACACACACACACACACACACACACAAATATTTTTTCTTTATCTAGGGCCATAGTTAAGGTTTCTAGAGAGCTATTTTGATGTTATGTTGAATTTGAATTTTGAAAATATAAAGATAACAAAAAATTCACATGTACAAAATAGGTACATGATTTACAAGAAGTATGTTGAAAACTAGCGAACCATTAGAATAATTGGCATAGAAGTTGTGTACAACTTGTCATCTAGAGTATTATCTGTACCTGTCATGTGAAGAATATAGAGAATTCAAGCAAGATCTCGATGCCTCTCTCAAAGAGTGGTGCAAAGGCAAAGAGGATGTTAAAAGGTGTCCTGGTTGTGGGTTCACAATTGAAAAAATGAAGGTTGCAATCACATCAGTTGTAAGTGTGGTAAACATATTTTTTGGGTATGTGTAGAGTCCTTTGACAGCAATGACAGTTCTTATATCCATTTGCGTGATGTACATGGTGGTTACGTAGATGGTGGTTACTAATCGCAAACTCTCTTAGTTTTTCTTCATCCTATGTTGAGCTGATGATGTTTATGTTTGTTACAAGTTGTGATAGATATTTCAGTGCATGTGTTTTGTTCCTCCACACAAGCTAAGGTTAGGTTAGTTGTGGTAGGTTAAACTAACGTGAAGTGACATCAAAGGATAAGAAACTTCTAGTGCCTGTTGGAAATATTGTCATTGCTAGCAAAGGAGGCAGCACTCAGGCAAAGGAGGTAGCACTCAGGCAAAATAGGCAACGCTGAAGCAGAGGAAGGCAAAAGAGGCATAGCGAAAGCAATAGAGGCAGCAAGAAGAAAGTCAAAATATAACAGTCATAGAAGCACAGTGAAGAACCGTTATCGAAAGGTAGCGACAGAGGTAGAGAGACAGAAGCAGCAGAGGCAGAGGCAGAGACTAAGTGACAGAGGCAGAGAGCTGTTACAAAATTCTGGGAATCACACACTCCAACCGGTGTTATACATATAATACATAATCCCTATTCCGGGAATCGCTTAACTCCAGCGGCAAGGCAATGCATATAATACAGAACCATATTCCAGGAATCGCACACTCCAACTAGCGTTATACATATAATACAACAGAAACATTATTCCGGGAATCGCTTCACTCCAGCAGCAAAATATATATATAAACATATATATCATTTATATAAAAGCAGAGCGCTAATTATATCTATATAACCAAAGGTTCTATCAAAACGAAATGGCTTATAAGGTGGGACCCCTCACCCAATCGCAATCGGAGAAAAGGTTCAATCGCAAGTCTTTTGTAATATGCTCCGATCAAGTGGTGGAACCGATGGCGTTATATGATGGAGTTAATTGGTTCAATCGCGTCCGGGATCTTAATCGCAATCAGAACTTTCCGATTGATCGCAAGTCTTTTGTCATATGCTCCGATCAAGTGGCAGACCCGATGGCGTTATACGATGGAGTTAATCGGTTCAATCGCGTCCGAGATCTTAATCTCAAGTCTTTTGTAATATGCTCCGATCAAGTGGCGGACCCGATGGTGTTATACGATGGAGTTAATCAGTTCAATCGCATCTGGGGTCTTAATCGCAATCGGAACTTTCCGATTGATCGCAAGTCTTTTGTAAAATGTTGCGATTGAAGTGGCGGACCCGATCCTGTTATATGCGGGAGTTAATATGTGCAAATCGCATCCATGTTCTGATCGCAATCAAAACTTTTCTATTATGCGCCCCGATTGCATTTGTTCAAAGTTCGGACCCGATTGCGCTATGAGACATGTTTTATGTGGTCATCGCATCCGTTTGATCAATCGCAATCGCAAGTTTTCGTTTGACACCACTGATTCGCCGACGGAGATGTGGGGCCCGACCCTTTCATATATTAGTGGTTGTGATTCGACTCATTGGATTGTAAAATAAGACCAAAGGCTTAAGGTGGAGGGCGATTGTTTATATATAAAAGGATTGTTTGTTAGATATATATAAAGCACGGTTGTGGTTATTGTATAAATGCACACATGGAGTTGTGAACCCTCAGACCCTCGGCTTAATGGGAGGGCGATTATTAGCATACTGCTTATTTGTGATCTATGTTAATTCAACTAACGAAACTACACATCAACAAGACATAGGCGTGGCATGAAAGAGGTTGGTACGCCCTGATTTAAAAAGTCAGCAATTGCATTTCATTTATTTAAAAGGAAGAGTTACACGTATGCAGCTGTTACACCCCCACAGAGGACAGAAAAACAAATAGAGCCGAGAGGAGATAAAACACAGTCACAAAAAGGACAAAGACAACCAAAGAAAAGACAAATGCGCATCGATTCAAAAGACTAAATGAGTGAGCTGGAATTCACTTTGTAATTCGAATGTAAATATTTTAATTGTTTTTATTGTTTGTGATGCATTGGAAAGTCTTCGGAAGAGAGAAAATATCCCACTGTAATATTAAAATAAGCACCTACGGTCATAATTTACGAGAAAATCGATAAAAGGAGTGAGAGGCGAGCGAGACATGACTTTCATTTCGAAATTCATAAATAGTCATCCTGGCAGTCATGTGAGGAAATGTAAATAATCAGATATTGATATACGGGGGGATTTTTTGAGCAAGGAGAGAGCATATATAGAGAGAATGCAGAATATATAAGGCAGAGAAGATTAAGAGAAGCTACAGAACAGAGCTGATATCTGAGGTAAATCAACAAAGATTCAGTTTTAGAAAATGAGGAAGTTGGAGCTTCCCTATCAAGTTGCAGCTTGATAGCTGTCAGTTGTAGCTGACTGAGGTTGGTGCCTGCAGAAAACTGAAGGAAGTTGGTGCTTCCTTGCAAGTTGTAACTTGCAGAATGAAGTGAAACCTCACAGCCCAGGTTGGTGCACCGCAGAAAAACGGTGGTGAAGGAGTTGGAGCTTGCCTTTGCATCACTACAATAATAAGATGTGGTTTTCTCCCTTTATGGGTTTCCACTTATATCTGGTGTCTCTGTGCATGATATTTATGTATTGATCTGATATGTATCATTTGCTTGATACCTGCTGCTCTCATATTAAGTCTACTTCTTTATTAAAATAATACTTTCTAATTACATTCTAAAATTACTCTCACATCAAATTGAGTTTGAAATGAAGGTGTAGATAAGTTTAATGAAAAGTTTTAAAAGATCAAGAATGTCTTAAACTGATTCACCCCCCCCTCTCAGTTTAATTAGAGGTTCAAACATTGGTATCGGGCGGGTTCCCTTGGGCATAATCTAACAAGCTGAAAGGAAGTCCTAGGTTCCCAAGATGGCTAGTAAAGAAGGATGCTCAGCCAATAAAGCCCCTTTCTTCCGTGAAAATTATGCTTTTCTGGAAAAGCAGAATGAAGACATACATCATGTCTCTAGGAATAGAAGTCTGGGCTGCTGTGCAATTAGGATATGCCCCGAACGCAACTGACTCAGAAAAGGACTCAAAACAAGAATTTGTGGCTAATGCAAAAGCCATGAATGCCATCCTGAATGGATTATGTGAAGAAGAGTTTATTAAATTAATGCACAAAGACACTGCTAAGAAAATATGGGATACTCTTGAAGACATACATGAGGTAGACCAGAAAGTAAAAACTGCCAAAATTCAAATATATAGAGCCCAGTTTGAAAACTTAAAAATGAATGATGATGAAGATGTTGGCAGCTTCTTCTTAAAAGTTGCAGAAATTGTTAACAATATGAAAGCTCTTGGAGAAACCATGCCAGAAGGTATAGTTGTGCAAAATATTCTGAGATCACTCCCATCCAAATTTAATCCCAAGGTGTCTGCAATAGAAGAGAGAACAGATTGGGAGACTTTGACCATGAAGCAGCTACTTGGAAATCTAACAGCCTATGAAATGAGGCTCCCACAGAAGAAACCAAGTTCGAGGGAAGCAGCCTTTAAAACAGAAAAGAAGAAAGAAGAAGAGGAAGAAATATGCTCTTGCTCAGATGAAGAAGAAGCAAAATTTCTCATAAAAGGTAAATACAAAGGTAAAATTCCTTTCAAGTGCTTTAACTGTGGAAGAGTTGGACACTATGCTATAAGTGTCCTCACAAGAAAGCAAGGAATCAGGCTCAAGAGTCGAGAAAAGAATAAATCAAAAAATTTGGCGAGGAAAGGAAGGAAGTTCGGCGAGAAAATATTTCTATGCTCAACAAAATGACGGTACATCGAAGATTCGGATAGACCCTCAAGTGAAGAAGGAACCTACGATTTTTTTTGATGGCCATAGAAGATCTTGAGGGACTCCTACTAGAAGATGAAGAAGAGGAAATCTGGAAGGAAGGCTAGCCGAGGGGGAGCTAAGAAAGTGCTGCGGAGAAGTTAGAGACTCAAACTAAAATACGAGAAAACAAAGATATTCTCCTCAAATGTGTGAAAGAAGAACAAAATTTAGAAGTCCTCATGCAGCTGAAGGTAAAGCTTGAAGAAGCCAAGAAGATAGAAGATGTATTACTTCAGCAAATCAAGGATAAAACCCAAGAACAAGAGAAGTTGGAGGAAGAAGTGGTATGTCTCAGGAAGAAACTAGAAAATTCTCAAAGGACAGTGGTTATAAACTCTTCCCAAACAACAAGCTTTAGCAAGTTGAATGATATCCCGATTGCTCAAAGATCCCCAATGATAAAAACAGGAATAGGATATGAAGGAGAATCGAGTAAAGGTAAAGAAAAGGAAAACAAAAATATAATTTTTGTAAAAGCAAAGAAGATTGGTGAATAAGCCCAGACAATTCCTACAAAAGAAGAAACATGTAATCAGGATGAAAAAGATCAGAAGAAATCTCTAGTAACAAGGAATATAATGAATACTAAGATGGCATAAAAATAATCATCTGCCCCTGAGTATATCAAATTTGGAAGTCATCAGAGGAGATTCTTGCCTCCTATGAAGAATGCCACCTGTTATGTCTGCCACAAGCCAGGAAACATTGCTTCATATTGTCATGCAAGGAGGAATGATTCAAACCAACAAAAGATGCAAAAACGGGTATTCATCTCAAACAAACAAATGGAGAAAACAATCTTACATCAGGTATGCTAATAATTTCTATGGTTATTGTTTTTATTGTAAGGAATTTGGCCATAAAATTATTGAATGTAGAAAGTATGGAAAAAGAATGATGTTCAACACCTCAAGGAGGTTCATGAATCAAAGAAATTTTGGTCATACTCAAGATTCTGCAAAAACTATGATCAAATGCTTTATATGCAATCAAGTTGGACATATGCCTTCCAAATGTCCTCTAAAAGGATGAAATTCATCACCTCAAAAAAGATATCAAATAGAAAGATGCCTCCAGTAGAAAAAGAAGGAGAATAGGTGTGACCTGGCTCTAACTGCTCAAGATCTGAAAAGCCAGTGGTATTTGGATAGTGGCTACTCTAAACACATGACTGGAGACAGAAGAAAGTTTATAACTCTTGATGAAAAGAAATCTGGCAATGTTACTTTTGGTAATGATAAATAAGGAAAGATCAAGGGAAAAGGCTCAGTCAGCATAGACAATGGCAGAGGAAAGGCCCAATATGTACTATTTGTGGATGGACTGAAAGAAAATTTCTTTTGAAAAGTGTGAGTCAGTTGTGTCAAAAAGTACAGCAATTCTTTGAAGCACAGATTGTGTAGTCGAGTCCAAGCACAACGGAAGGAGCTACTTGCTCAGGTGTTTTCGAACAGAGAACGATGTATACATAGTGAAAACAGTGAAGAGAAGATGGCTTGGCATCTTAGCAAACTTGAGGAGTCATGGTTGTGGCATAGGAGATTGGGACATCTCGGCTTTGACCATATCATGTGGGACTAGCTTGAGAAAAGAACAGCCCGTAAGAGATATGCTAGAAATAAAAAGGCCTTCAAGTACTATATGCAAATCTTGTCAATTGGGGAAACAGACTCACACATCCTTTAAATCTAAAGAGGAGCTGTCAACAAGAAAACCACTCCAGCTTGTGCACATGGACTTGTGTGGACCTGCTAGAACTCGGACACCAAGTGGAGAATCCTATTTCATGTTGATAATAGATGACTTTTCCAGAATGACATGGGTTACTTTTCTCAAAAATAAATCAGAAGCATTGGAAAAATTTAAGATATTCAAAGCATTAGCAGAAAATCAAACTGGACGCAAGCTGAATTGTATCAGATCAGACAGAGGAGGAGAATTCACAGATTATTACTTTGTAGACCTATGTAATGAACATGGAATAAAGCAACAATTTACTATTGCAGGGACACCTCAGCAGAATGGAGTAGCGAGAGAGGCAAAACGGAGTCTGTACAACAAATAGCGAGAGCTATGATGCAAGAGAATATCTTGCTTCGCCCTTGCAGGCGAAGCTGATGCTACACGGTACATATCCTTAATAAAGCTCACTTAAGGCTAAACGGTGACAGAGCTCACCATGAACTATAGCACGGAAAGCGACTTCAATAAAACATTTCGGAAGTCTTTGGTAGCAAGTGTTACATAAAGATCAATAATGATGAAAACCTTGGGAAATTTGATGCAGAGCGAGATGGGGTTTTCTAGGATATGCCCAAGAAGTAAAGTGGGGTCTTTACAAAGCGACTCTTCGGAAAATGATTGAAGAAATGCTTTGATGTAAGATTTGATGAAGAATTTAAACAATACAAGAAATCGGAGTGCAGTCCATCGGATAATCATGAAGAAGAGGACCAAGATGATGAAGAAACAAGAAAAACATCAAAAAATGCTGAACTGAACTCAAAACCCCCTCAAGATACACTCAGAAGAATCATCCTGAAGATTAGATCATAGGAGACAAAAAAGCAGGGGTCCAGACAAGAAGGTAGGTAATAGAACAAACTGAAGAGGTATACATAGCGATGTTGTCACAAATAGAGCCAAAGAAATTTGAAGAAGCCAGCAAGGACAAGTCTTGGGTGAATGCAATGAATGAAGAATTGGATCAAATTGAGAAAAACAATACCTGGGAACTAGTTCCTAGACCCACTGAGAAAAATATCATTGGTTCAAAATGGGTATTCAAAAAGGAAATTAAATAGATAGGCAAGGACAAATAACTAGAAATAAAGCAGAACATTACGCAAAGGATACTCACAAATTGAAGGACTTGATTATGAAGAAACATTTGCCCTATAGCCAAGCGAGGAATGGAGGCTATCCGAATGTTCACGGCATTTGCATGCTACCAAGACTTCAAGGTATATCAAATGGATGTAAAAAGTGCTTTTCTTAATGGAGATCTGAAGAAAGTTGACATGCAGACAACCCAGAGAGCTTCTGCGATGCGTGATCAAAGACTATGTGTGTAGATTGAAGAAGGCCCTATATGGACTGAAACAGACTCCTCGTGCTTGGTACTCAAGATTGGACAAATATTTGCAAAAACAGGGTTTCAGGAGAGGTGGAGTAGACAACAATCTATACATAAAAGCCCATGAATATGAACTCTAATTGTTGTAGTATATGTTGTTGATGACATTATGTTTGGAAGCAAAAAAGGTGAGCTAGCGAGGTTTGCGTGGAGATGAAAACAGAGTTTGAAATGTCTATGATTGGAGAACTCAGTTTCTACTTAGGACTGCAAATTCAACAAAAGAACACAGGCACATTCATCTCTCAAGAAAAATACTTAAAAGAAATGCTGAAAAAAATCAAAATGGAGGACTGCAAACCTGTGACAACCCCCATGATCACGAGATGCAAGCTGTGTGTTGATGATGGGACTGCAAATGTAGATCAAAAACTCTACAGATCCATGATAGGAAGCCTGCTGTATTTGACAGCATCAAGACCAGACATCATGCTAGCAATAGGACTAGTGGCAAGATATCAAGCAGCACCTAAACAAAACCATCTTCTAGCAGTAAAAAGAATACTCAGATATCTACAAGGAACAACACAGTATGGACTTTGGTATCCTAAAGGCAAAATCTTCACTTTAACAGCATACACAGATGCAGATTGGGCAGTGTGTGGATGACATGAAGAGTACAAGTGGAGGTGCATTCTATCTAGGAGAAAGTACGGTGGCATGGCTAAGCAAGAAACAAACATCCATATCTCACAATATACTGCTCAGCCAGAGAATATATAGCAGCAACAACAAGCATGTTGTCCACAGATCATATGGATGAAGCAAACTCTTCCAAGACATGAAGGTAAGCATTAATGAACCTATCTCAATCAAATGTGATAATACAAGTGCTATAAGTATATCTAAAAATCCCGTGCTTCATTCAAAAAACTAAACATATACCAATCAAGTATCATTTTCTACGGGAACAAGTGGCTCAGAAAATAGTAAAACTGGAGTATGTACCAACAAAAGAGCAGACAACAGATATATTTACTAAACCACTTGCCGGAGAACCATTCGAATATTTGAGAGACAGACTAGGGGTAGTATCTGTAGATACTATTCTCTAATATGAAGAGAAATTACAGTCTCAGAGGGAGAACAAAATGAAAATATCATTCCAGGGGGAGAACAGCCAACAAGATAAGCATAAAACAAGTCCACAGGATCAACATAATCTCAGTATTATCAACATTCAGCATGAAAAAGAAACAAGGACCTTTCAATCGTTACATACATCATCTCTGTCTGCCACAGATTACAGGCACTACAAATGAAACACAACTATAAAACATATCGACTCACTATACCAAGTATTTCTCTCAGCAAACCTCACCCGCCACTGCGGAAGCATAGTCCAATTTCAGCAGAAGAGGACCTAAACGTAACTCAGAGAAAGGAAATGCAACGACAGAACCCATACGGAGAGATGAGGCGTCGTCCTTTGCCATTGATGTCAAAGGGGGAGGAAGAACAAACAACAAAGGGAAGAGCAGGCAAACAGGAAGAGAAAGCAAAAAGAGAAAGTGGATTGCCATCAATGCCAAAGGGGGAGATTGTTGGAAATATTGTCATTGATGGCAAAGGAGGCAGCACTCAGGCAAAGGAGGTAGCGCTGAAGCAGATGAAGGCAAAAGAAGCACAGTGAAAGCAATAGAGGCAGCAAGAAGAAAGTCAAAATGTAACAGTCATAGAAGCATAGTGAAGAACCGTTATCGAAAGGTAGAGACAGAGGCAGAGTGACAGAAGCAGCAGAGGCAAAGGCAGAGACTAAGTGACAGAGGCAGAGAGCCGTTACAAAATTTCGAGAATCACACACTCCAACCGGTGTTATACATATAATACATAATCCCTATTCCGGGAATCGCTTAACTCCAGCGGCAAGGCAATTTATATAATACAGACCCATATTCCGTGAATTGCACACTCCAACCGGCGTTATACATATAATACAACACAAACATTATTCCGGGAATCGCTTCACTCCAGCAGCAAAATATATATATAAACATATATATCAGTTATATACAAGTAGAGCGCTTTATATCTATATGACCAAAGGTTCTATCAAAAAGAAATGGCTTATAAGGTGGGACCCCTCACCCAATCGCAATCGGAGAAAAGGTTCAATCGCAAGTCTTTTGTAATATGCTCCGATCAAGTGGCGGACCCGATGGCGTTATACGATGGAGTTAATCGGTTCAATCGCGTCCGGGATCTTAATCGCAATCGGAACTTTCCGATTGATCGCAAGTCTTTTGTAATATGCTCCGATCAAGTGGCAGACCTGATGGCGTTATACGATGGAGTTAATCGGTTCAATCGCGTCCGGGATCTTAATAGCAATCGGAACTTTCCGATTGATCGCAAGTCTTTTTAATATGCTCCGATCAAGTGGCGGACCCGATGGCGTTATACGATGGAGTTAATCAGTTCAATCGCATCCGGGATCTTAATCGCAATCGTAACTTTCTGATTGATCACAAGTCTTTTGTAAAATGCTGCGATTGAAGTGGCGGACCCGATCCTATTATATGCGGGAGTTAATATGTGCAAATCGCATCCGTGTTCTGATCGCAATCGGAACTTTTCTATTATGTGCCCCGATTACATTTGTTCAAAGTTCGGACCCGATTGCACTATGAGACATGTTTTATGTGGTCATCGCGTCCGTTTGATCAATCGCAATCACAAGTTTTCGTTTGACACCACCGATTCGCCGACGGAGATGTGGGGCCCGACCCTTTCATATATTAGTGGTTGTCATTCGACTCATTGGATTGTAAAATAAGACCAAAGGCTTAAGGTGGAGGGCGATTGTTTATATATAAAAGGATTGTTGTTAGATATATATAAAGCACGGTTGCAGTTGTATTAAAATATGCCACATGAGTTGTGAACCCTTGGGCCTCGGCTTAATGGGAGGGCGATTATTAATATACAACGACTGTGATCTATGTTCGTTCTGCTTGTGGAACTTCCACATCAACAAGACACTCGTGGCATGAAAAGGGTTGAAATTGCCCTGATTTAAAAAGTCAGCAATTGCATTTCATTTATTTAAAAGGCAGAGTTACACGTATGCAGTTGTTACACCCCCACAGAGGACAGAAAAGCAAATAGAGCCGAGAGGAGATAAAACACAGTCACAAAAAGGACAAAGACAGCCAAAGAAAAGACAAATGCGCATCGATTCAAAAGACTAAATGAGTTGAGCTAGAGTTCACTTTGTAATAAGAATGTAAATATTTTTATTGTTTTTATTGTTTGTGATGCATTGGCAAGTCTCCGAGAGAAAACAAACTCCCACTGTAATGTTAAAATTGACACCTACAGTCATAATTTCTGAGTAAGCTGATAAAAGGAGTGAGAAGGCAGAAGACAAAGAGACATGACTTTCCATTTCGAATTCTAAGCAGAATACAAATAGTCATGTGAGGAAATCTATAAATAATATCATCTTGATATGCAGAGAGAGTTTTTGAGAGCAAGGGAGAGAGCATATATAGAGAGAATGCAGAATATAGAAGGCAGAGAAGATTAAGAGAAGCTACAGAACAGAGCTGATATCTGAGGTAAAGCAGCAAACATTCAGTTTTAGAAAATGAGGAAGTTGGAGCTTCCCTATCAAGTTGCAGCTTGATAGCTGTCAGTTGTAGCTGACTGAGGTTGGAGCCTCCTGTAGGTTGGTGCCTGCAGAAAACTGAAGGGAGTTGGTGCTTCCTTGCAAGTTGTAACTTGCAGAATTGAGGTAGGAGCCTCCTGTAGGTTGGTGCCTGCATAAAAACAGTGGTGAGAGGGAGTTGGAGCTTGCCTTTGCATCACAACAATAATAAGATGTGGTTTTCTCCCTTTATGGGTTTCCACTTATATCTGGTGTCTATGTGCATGATATTTATGTATTGATCTGATATGTATCATTTGCTTAATACCTGCTGCTCTCATATTAAGTCTACTGCTCTATTAAACTAATACTTTCTGATTACATTCTAAAATTACTCTCACATCAAATTGAGTTTGAAATGAAGGTGTAAATAAGTTTAATGAAAAGTTTTAAAAGATCAGGAATGTATTAAACTGATTCACCCCCCCTCTCAGTTTAATTAGAGGTTCAACAGTGCCGAAGGGGAGAAGGGGGTGCTTAAAACATATGGAATTCTATTGATAAAAATCAACCTTGATTGATATGGGTTGTTGAGTAAGATGGTGAAAATTATACATTATAAGTACATTATAAAGTAGAAATTTCTTAATTACAGGGGGTAAACTCATTATGATTCAAGAGCGCACAATAATTATTCAATCAAATGACCTTTGCCACAAAACTTATGTCCCCAAATCTGCGTTTCTTTGAATCTCAGATGATTTTCTTGATTTGGAAGACAACCTGCGAAACATTCCCAACTTTTGATGATTTTCTTGATTTGGAAGACAGCATGTGAAACATTTCCCATCTTTTGGGAATAGCTTGCAGGCCAAAAATATAAACATTAAAGGAAGCATAAATAGAAAATAAGGGCTATGCCATGGGAATCCTGTCAATAGTGACCTGATAGAGAAATGTACCTATCAATATTATGTCATGATTAAAGTGGCAAGGAAAACATGAAATTCAAAAGTCTAATAGAATCTTCTAAGGTTGCTTGAGATGATGGTCATATATCCTCTAAAGTTGCCCTTACATGCATCATTAAATTATGAATATGGTGCTCAACATGACAGTTTGGTAATTAATCATTATTTGTTCCATAGTTTCCATAGCCTTGGGTATTGCTTAGGAGTACTTGTGTGCAGTGTTTTAAAACTTGGACCAAGTTGGATCGAATTACCATATCAGCTTGGCCAATGGATTGGTTCAGAGGGCTAGTAATCACTCGGCCGAGTTGAAATATTTTGGTACCAAACCAAAAGGCATGACTTGGATGGTTTAGTACCAAACCGGCCCAACTCGGCTGAGTCCGTACCTTATTGGCCAAGTCATTTTTTGATGGAATTTGGGCATGTTATGTTATGCATAGGTCATTCTTTGACCTATGTTTTTGTTGATATTTTAGAGCAGATTTTCCTGGATAGAAATTTGGCCTTATTTCAGCCTCTTCACAGCCCCTCCACTGAATTTTTGTTGTTTCTGCCAACATGCTGTAAATATGCCTAGAAAACCTAGGGTTTGAGAAGATCTATTTAGTGTGCCTATGGCATGTTTATTCTAAGGGACTTTGGCAATTTCCTCCTCCACTGTGTTGCTGCTATGGGCATGCTAATTACATGCAACAAATTCTGTTGCTGGTTAGAGGCATTCTTGCCTGTTATCTTGGGTTTCAGGCTGTGCTTCAACCTGTTTGGCACATTTTTCTAGCATAAGTTTGGCTGTTGGTAAGCCTGCTAATTTAGGGTATGTATAGAATTGTGGGTTTATCTAGGATCAAAATTTCTGTGTGCAAGCAACGATTCATCACCTGTGTGGTTTGCTGAATGTTCCCACAAAAAATTAGTATTTCTTCTCACTGTAATTTTAGTGGAGTATCTCTAGGTTTATACTCTGTAGATACTTGAAGGCCCAAGGGTAAATTTGTGAGGTAGGGTATTACCTTTTGTCATTCAAAAATTATATTTTCCTAATCCTTTTCAAGGTCCCTTGCCACTCTAGAGGCCATATAGAGCCTCACTGATTATATATATATATATATATATATATATATATATATGAGTAGACTTTGCATATTTTGTCTCGAATGGTTTGGAATCATGGTTTTGAATCTTCAAATTAAAAAATATAGTTTTTCATTAAAATTTAAATATTATCTATATTTTTTTAGAAAACCAAGCAATTTAAATCAGATCAGTCTGAGTGATTCCAAGTCCTAGTTGACCCTTGACCGATTCCGATTGTTCCTTCAATAAGGGAGTAATTTTATTTTGTGCCATAGTTGACCAAATAATTGGATACTTCTCCACAAGAGGGATCTTTCCAAGTGGAATCCAAAGTTTGTATCATTGTTCTAGACTAGAGTGGGGTGTAATAGTTGCTTAGACTCCTATCCCCTTTTCCGGTCCAAATTGCATAGTTGACAAAGAGAGGGTTGTGATCTTGATCTAACACCCTACAAGGTAAATGTAAGATCAAGGGGAGCCACAATATAGCAACCATCTATTTATAAATCCTTTACCTTTTTTTAATAACATAAATACAAAATATCTGTGTTTTCTCTTTCCTTTTTCTAGCTTGTATCAAAAAATTTATCTTTAAAAGCTAGAAAACCCTTAGGGTTTTAATTTTATATCTAATTTTTTCCTAAGGGAATTTATACACTCTTATCTTCAACTAAATCACATTTAAAAAGGGTATTTTCGAGGTATTTTGTAGATCTAAAATTTATTCCAGTATAATTTCACACAGATGTTGAAAAAATCCCTCATTCAAAGGGCATAGTCAAGTATTTATCATTAATAACCCTCTGTTTTAGTCTAACTCTGATTTCATATCTTATCATCAGTTTTTTGGGGTAAAAATAGACATTTTTCAACTATTGTAAAGTATATTTTATTGCCGAAATAAATTTCTGGGTTTTAATCCTAGGGGAAATCAATCGTTTTCCATTTCAAGTAGTTTCCAGATCGTTAGAAACTTCATTTTTACTTGCAGATAAGTGTTGGGTTCTTTTTGTAGTTACCAACATATTTCCCAAGATTCACCACCCATGGATGTATTTATCTAGTGTGTTTCCACACTTGTGGGTGGCCTACAAAGGGACTTTTGCTTGGTGGTTTTCTACATTTTTACCACTTGTAAAGGACTAAAAATCAGGACATCAACATACTCAGCTACTTTCAGCTACTTATCAAAGGGTAATTCAAGGAATTCTTTGTATCTATCATTCTCCTTTGGTGTTATAATAGCTAAATTTTTAGAGGCTTGAGTTATTTTTTTCTTTCTGGTCTATGTTTTTCTGCAGCTCATTTTATTACCTTAGATCAGTAAAATTAATAATTAACTCTTATCTTCATCTTAGACATCAATACTTAGCACTAGTCTACTTATAGCTTGGGTGAAATTTTTTGTGTGTAGATTAGGGAAGTATTCCATAGCATTTAGTAAGAGTTGGCTTAAAGATTGGGATTTCTGCCAAGGTGACATTTAGCACTTATCCCATATGGTACCGCCTTACTGCCTCAAGAACACCTTTTCAAGACTTCTAAATTGGTGGTAATGTGAGTAGTACACACTTTGTGTTTGAATTTTAGCAAATCAAGTTTCAAGCTGGGGGTGAATTTTGTTTCGGCATCAATTTAGGAAAAAAATTACTTTAATAAGTTGTTATTCATGTAAAAAATTATTGATTAACACAAGCCATGGAAATATGGAGAATATCAAGCAAGCATATCATTTGCTAGGGAAACTGTAATATCCCAAAACCGAGATTTTCTACAACAATAAGAATACCTTAAGGTATTCCAAAGTTGTATAACAAAAAATTATCATCTAATATAATGTATTTAAACACATAGCTTTCATAAATCAATCACAACAGCAAACTATGCCTTTTTACAATGTCACCAAGCAGGGAAAAGCAACAATTTTAGCCCCAAAATGTTATTTTCTGAATATTTGGGTTATAAAAGTGAAAAATAACGGTTGTGTCCCTTATAATAGACAATTTAGGACATGAATGCAAGAGAGTTTTAGAAACAAATGCATTTAGCATAGTTAAACAGGCCTCCCATGCTCAAAACAACTAGAAATTGTCAAAACCCCAAGACTGCAGAATGCCGGAGTTGTTGCATAAGAGACTGCGTAGTATAAAGAGATATTAACTCAAAAAATGGAGAAAGACATCTAATATTATTATTATAATACTCAATGAAGCATAAAATCAAAGATCTAATCTCTTTTACACAGATCCAAGAAGACCCGACAAGGATTTCTTGACAGAAAATATATACAAGAGAAAAATGTTGCAAATCTGTGGCTGAATAACGCTGTATGGCTGAAGCTTTGCAATATATGGCTAAAAAATTAAATAAATGGCTGAATATTCTGCTCCTAGATTTCCCAAATAAAGTTTGATCCTCCTGTTAGAGTCAGTCTCTTCATCCCTCCGTCAGAGATCAAAATCTCTTTTGTTGCATTTCATTTTAGGTGTCTCATTCAGTTCAGTCAGCTGTATTCCATTAGGAGCATGGATCATCTGACGGAAGGGTATTTTCACTCATGTCCCTCATGTCGTGTACCTACTGGTCCATGTCTGTTCATCAAAATCAATTTTAAAGTCATTTATAGTCATGTTTGGCCTCATGTTTGCCAAAGAGGCATTTTAGGGTTTTTAGTCTCATTATAAGGTCTAGGGTTTCAAAAATTTAGTCTTAAAAATGTCTAATAATGTCAGCAGACACATGAGGGAGGCTCGAAATAAGTTTTCATTGCAAAAATTTCATTGTCATAATGCTTGATCATGATTCTTCTTCAAAACTCTGTTTTGAAGAAAAATTGTCAATTTCATCTTTTGTAATAAATGCCATGTAATTCTCAAAGTTGTTTCAGTTGTGAAGTTCTTCAGGCACAGCCATGGTCACCTTTACCAAATCCCATGCCAACTATCCCTGCAAAAGATAGACAAGATTCATCATTCAGCTAAAAAATCAAGAAGGAAACAAACAAAAACAGAGTTTATTTTAAAAAGTGCAAAGTGTCAAAATTCAAACATTAGAAAGTGGGTTTTTTCAAATAAAAAATCGAAGTCTATGGCCATAAAAGACATTTTCATCGTTTCACAATTCATTTGCATAGAAAAAGTTAGCAAGGAGCCAAGAGAAATCGTGGAGAAATAAGTTGGAGGGCGAAACTGTGATTTGGAGGCCGGACTGTGTATAATTTGCCTGCGCGGCGCATTGGGTGGAGGTCGCGGCGCACACAGTGGTCGCGACGCATAGGACCGTTTTTCACCGTGCAAAACACAACGGTCATGGCACAATCAGCTATCGCGGCGCACTAGGTTGTGCACACGGTGCATTGGCCCGAAATGAAAATTTGTTGCCATCTCTCACTCAAATTGCAAAACGAATCCGCCTCCCATGATTCAAGTAAGTTTGTGAGACTTTGAAATTATCATTGATCAGTGTTTGGTATTGTTTGAAAGAAGGAATATGAGAATTTGAATGTCAAATTATAAATCCTATCCTTTTGTTAAAAACTGCTCCTTATGGTTTTGAAGTGGTGTTTTGAAAGTCATTTTGGTGCCAAATACTCCATCTCCCCCACCTTGTTCATTCCTTCCCTCACAGTAATGCTATTATTACAGTATATCCCCTATTTCCTTATATCCCAAGCCACTCATACCATCTAAGCCCATTTCCCCATCCCAAGTCATTTCATTTCTCATCATTTTTCCTCTTCCCATTTCATTTGTAAAAAAAATCCCAAACCCCAAGAATTCCCAAATAGTCAGTGGCTGTCCCTACACCTCTGATATCACTTGATTGAAGTTCATTATCCCCACTATCCTATTTTTCTCCACAGTCCCTTCCCTTTGGCACATATTTAGAAACTAAGACAAAACAACCAAATTCTCATTCTTCAGGACATTTAAAGCTAAACATAGACCTTGAAATACCATGGAGACAGACACTGATACATCATATGACAGAGATAGTGATTCTACCACTGAGCTACATGCCCCGAGAAGGCCTCGTAAAGGTGGCAAACACGTGAGAGAAGAGCCCACCTCATTGACTCAATTGCAGGCCTGCCCACTTGCAATAGCATTTTTTCGAGAGCAGTCATGTTATCAGTATTTTGAGATGATTGCTAGGATTCAGCATCATCAGAAGTTGGCTCGGTTGTTTGTGTCACATTTGCATGATGGTCAGGTAACTCTTGCTGGTGTAAATTTCACTTTGACACCGGAAACCATTTCTCAAGCAACCATAATACTGAATGTGGGTGAACAGTGGAACAAGAGACAACAGGTGGACAAAGTGCATTATGAACCATACATCAGGCCTAGCTATGTGAGACAACTCAACAGGGTGTTCCCATTCTGGTTCCTAAAGGAATCCTATGCGCCTTTGATGCAACTCATTATCAGATACTTCAGTTGTGAGGGCCGATTATCACACCTCTATGCATACCACATCAGATTATTGATGCACTTCACTAAAGTCAGGATGATGAACATTCCTTATTTCATGTGTCGGAATATCGAGAGGATGACCATGCTTGTGCAGAAGAAGACTCCCGAGCAGCAGCACAACATTATTTATCACTACGCACTCATCAAGATTGTTGTTGTACATCAGCTTGGATTGCAGGGTATTGCATGGGAGGATTTCATTTCCCATGAGTTTTTCACAGCTCCTCAGGTTCCTTCGGAGGTTGTCCACGATGCAGGTGAACCTTCACATCAACCTGAAGGTCACGAGACAGAGCCTATCAATGTGCCAGTGTTTGTTACTTATCAGAGAGGCACCAGAGTGTTATTTGCAGCAGCCCAATGATTAATATCTCCACCCGGGGTGGAAGGGGTCTCGTTGCCATCATCAGCAGCATAGGTACAGGTACAAGACAGAGGTAAGAGGCCTATGTAGGATGAAGGCCCTTCAGGAGGTCAGGATACTGATTTCATGTTGATTGATGAGGATTCGAGCTCTCCAAGCTCAAAGCTGAGAGAGATCATTCAGGAGCAAAAGGTTGAGATAGACACATTGATCAAAAAGTTACAGAGAGCCCAATGGATCATAAAATATCTGGAGTAGCGGAAAAAATAGTTGGAGGATCAACAAATGATCATGGAGTTGTAAAACATCCGTGAGAACCGGCAAGCTGCCGAAGAAGCCCAATAGAGATGACACCCATTGAGCGAGAGATTGAGGCTAATAGGGAGAATTGGCTTGAGAGGGTCAAAATTCATCTTGAGAAGCTGTTGGAGAAAGCAAACAAGGAAAAGAACATGCTCAGACACATGAATAACCATTATTGGGTGCGACATCATGTTTGCAAAGCGAGGATCAAGATCCTGAAGGCAAGGCTAAGGAGGGCACTAAAGCATCACAAAAGGCATGATAGGCTCCAAATTTTGGCTGAAGCTTCTTTGGCACAGCATAGTGCTTGATGAGGGACCTTCAGCCCAAATTTCAAGAAATTTGGGAAAAAATTTGTCAATTTTGAATTTTTGGCCTAAAAACAGATTTTCTTGCCCGACGCGTAGCGCCACTTGGCGCGCGCTTATAATTGGCAGCTCTTCTAGAGGAAAAATTCACATTTCTGGATTTTTCATCAAAATTTATGCATGCCTATGGATTACCTAAGGATTTCATCAAGTTCTTGGTTGCCTAAAGGGTCAAAAACACCCTAAAAATGACCTTTCTGCCACTTTTTGCACACACAGAAAGCAATGTTGGGAGATTGAGGGAAAACGGCAACCAAATCCAGAAATTCCACTTGGGTTGGCAAGTAGATAGGTAGGGCTTTCCAACGAGCTATCCTGTGCTCAATTTGGACTTCGTGAAGGCCCTCAAAATCAGCCTCAAACTTGTGCTACGCATAGAGATTTCAGGTGCGGCGCATAGGGAAATTTGGCCTATTTTTCACTCAGCAGCTCAAAATTTCGCCTAATTTTGGCCAGTTTGACTTTTTTCATGTAAATCTTGATGTACCTTGATGTAATTTCACGACCATGATGTAATTTTGGCACATTTTTACTCATCTTAGTAGATTCATTCACCAAAAAGTGAAATGTAAGTGAATGGATCAGTTTCCTATAATATAGAGGCAAGTTGTTTCATTGCCTATTTTCCAATTCTTAGTTTAGATATGGTTGAAAAAACTCCTAGAATGATGAGATTGACCCCTAGAGGCATGGGAATGAGTTAGGCTTGTCTATATCATGTATTTCTTCAGTCATTTTCAGGGTTGGACACTTGGGATTGCTTGGCACTTCATTGTACATTTCATCTCTGCATTTTTGGCAAAGGAATAGACCAGGGTTTGCAGCACTTTTTGGGATCCATGCGGCTCTGTGTTTTGATGGTGTTTTCCTCTATGTAATTTTAAGTTCACTGATGTTTATGTGTATCATTTTCCTTCTCCTTTCTTCTTAAATTAAACAAATGAGTGATAAAGGCGGAATTCATTAGCTTTGCTTTGCTCTGCCTTCAGTTTTGTTTAATTTTCCATGTTTTCATCTGTTTGAAGAGGATTCTTGAAATCCTCTTGCCCTCTTCATCTCCTCACTGGTCTGAACTATCCATTCATTCAATCCAAATCATCAAAACAATTGCCTTCCTTGCCCCAATCAGAACTCTGCAAAAACTAGGCCTAATCCTCGGATCCAAAACTGCCTTTCCCTTTGATTCCAACAAAACCCCAAAAATCAAAATCAAACTCTTTTACTTATATACCTAGCCTAAAATTAGCTTTTATTTCAATTCATCTCAAGCCCCTTCGATTATTTTTGTTGAGATTGACCCGGAGAGAGCCCTCTCTTGTTCTGGTAGGGCTATCTACCAGACTGAGCGTGGTTTGATGTTACCCTGAACTCTGCCTTCTTTCAGCCTGAGGTAGATTTAGGAAATAACACCTCCTCTTGGGAAACTAGCTCCTCCAATTGGGTTTTTCACCCCTTCCACTACACACCTCAAGAAATAACGCAGTTTTCTGAATGGGACTGCATTTTTGCTGAAGGTAGGTGCTTGGCCCAACACCAGGTAGTGGAAAATTCAGATCAGAAACCTCCTCTTAGATTTATCAAGCAAGATCTCCAAGAAAGAGTAGGGAATCCCCACCCGGGCAAACCCTTTCACTAAGCAGTGCAGTAACTTAGCTAAACAACTAAGTATGAAGGAAGTCTAAGCAGACCTCATGAAAATATAATCTCCAATATTTCCATATGCTTTCCATCTCCTTCATTATATAATTGATGAGCTTCCTCACCAAGGGTCCCACCCACTATGAGGTTGCTTCCATGCAAAGGATCCTCCACAAAAACTGCGCTGTCCAACAAGATGGTTCAATGCATCTAGACAGTTTTGTTGACTTGTTCAAAATTAACCTTGTCCACATATTTTTGACCTTGTTCACACATGTGGATGCTTGAAATAGTTGTTACATGATCCCCTTTCACATTAGGAGGGATTTTTATTCATAATTGAGCAAATTAGGAGCTTCCTTGCTCAATTATTCATGCATCTAGATTTCAAAAGAAAAATTAATATTCCTATTAGCTGAAGCTAAATTAGGAATATTACAGTCTCCCCCTCCCAAATGTTGCTTGTCCTCAAGCAACTGGAAGGGTACTGCAAAATCTCCCCTCCTCCTCTTGTGGCCCTCTCATCCCATAGTCTCCTCCATTGCTTCAGAATTCCTGCAAAAATTCCATCTCCCAGTGGCTCCTCCCAAGTGTGCAAGTTGGCCTTTGGTGAATAAACCCAATAGCTCTCATCATGAAAGAATGGAAGGTTGTTATGGAAACCTTCTTGCTGATCCATGGCCTTCTCAAGATAGAAGTGTTGACAATCATGGGGAATCTCATCATCAATGGAGGTCTTCCTCCTCCATGCTATCATCCAAATAAAATGAATCACCCTCCATCTTGGTAATTCATAGAAAATCTCCTCCCAATTGCTCATGAGAGGCATGCCCCAAGTGCTCCAACAAAACATATGGTCCACATCATACCGTAACAAGTAATATGCAATGGTGGCCATATAGTTTCTCATGCTCCCCTTGGAACATGTAGTGTAGAAAAAGTAGGGACTCTCTTCCCCCAAAGACACATCCAGAAAGTGTGCCTCTCTCCTAACCATGCCTCCAAAAAATATAAGAACATCTTCAACGTGTGGGAGCATAAGTAAGATCATGCTAGCTTCCATATACAATAAGGGAGAAGGACAATGGTCCCTCATGTGCAACCAACGTAGTTTTCCTCCTAACTGCCATAGGATGTGATATGACAAGCATTCTCCCCAACACTTGCTTGCTTCCCCATCCTTCTTGCATGCTTGGAGAAGATGTATGATGGTTGGTGTTAAGGAAAAACACCATGAAGAGTACATTATCTCTCCAAGATCTCCCAAATAATGGCCAACATCACCATTGTTCATGGCCCAAAGTGGCTCATGAAGCCCATCAGAAAAAGTGCCTCCTCTTGGAGCCAAGACCTGCACATGAGTGCTAAGATAATACAAGTATATAATAGATACATCATGAGATTCAACATTACAATGTTTGTCAT
Source organism: Pinus albicaulis (assembly GCA_034641835.2). Taxonomy (NCBI): domain Eukaryota; kingdom Viridiplantae; phylum Streptophyta; class Pinopsida; order Pinales; family Pinaceae; genus Pinus; species Pinus albicaulis. The sequence continues at coordinate 1,950,615,347 of CM076578.1, forward strand.
ACACTTGTTTAAAATCAGCAAGGTAGCTCATGAATGAGCTCCCTCTCACACCCAATGAATAAGGAGGTGATAATGATAACTCTTCCCAAGAGCTATGTTCCTCCTCAACCAGCAAATGATTCATGCACTTACTCATATGAGAGTGCATCTCCTCCTTGAAATTCTCCCACATAAATGCATCTAAGTTAGCATGATATGCTTTAATGAAGCTAGTGGGATTTGAAAGCAAAAACTCATAGGTTGTGTCAAGTAATTCATTCTTGAGTTTGGAATCTTTAGTTAAGTAAATCTGATCATGAACGTAAATGATTCCATCAACTACGTTATAATTTCCATCCATTTCTTTCCCATCAAGAACCTTACATGTGAATAGGTCCTTAGAATATTCCATCAAGAGTTAGGACTCCCAATAAGGGTCTAGGTTTCCCAACATTGACAGTGTTGTAGAAATATGAAATGATGCATTTGTCATATGATGGCTCTCCACCTTGACATGCTTGATGTCAAAGTCACATGTTGGAGTATTCCCAACCTTATTTTGCTGCCCCTCTTGCATCTGATCTTGCTCAAGACAAGATTGGAGTTTAGGAAAGTCACCTTTCCCTTGAAAGGTTCTCTTTCTCAAAAAATTCCACCTCTTTGCTCTTGCATGCAAAAATGAAATTATTTTTTTGTTATGCTCAAAAATATTCATTATATATTGGAGTATCCTTTTCTGTCCCAAATCTATGGAACAACCTCTTGATACTATGCTCATATCAGCACAAATTTCTGAATCTATCCCCTCCAACGCAAATAGATGAATGGAAGAAAACAAGGTCAAATTCAGAAATTTGCCTAGCCTTCCATCAATGGTTTTCAGCGCTGTAGTGGCTCCTTCCAAGGTTCCCTCTTTAAAAAAATATGTTGCAGCTGCATATAGTTGAGAGAAAACTTTAGTTTCCCTCCAATCAGGAGGTCTTCTTGCTGAAATTCCTCCTTGCAAAGAGGCATCAAGGCATAGAGTAGGGTGTGAATGTAGGTGGAAAGATTTTCCCCTACCTTTGTTGCATAGGTCCTCTTGCCTTCTTTGTTCTTTCGAACTCTGAAATAGAGAAGGGTACATGCTCTTCATCTTGTGATTCCATTCCCCCTATTTTCCTTCTCCTATCTTCCAGATCCCATCACTTGGCAATGAAGGTACATGCTGCTCATGTGTTTTTCCAAGAGCTCTATGTGTGAGATATTTTGGAACTCTTTGCAAGAGTGCAAGAGTTTCTTTCCTTGGAGCAAGTGCTCCATCCTTTTCTTCATGTGGTGTTTGAGGTGCCCTTATTATGACTACGTTATCTTGTCCTGCTTCTCCTTTCTCTTCTTCACTAGTTGAAGCTGCCTTACCCTCAACAAGAGGCCTTAGATCTTTGTCGTCTTTTGAAGAAATAATCTTCATGTCTTCCTTTTGAGAAGGAAGCCCTTCCTCTAAAGGATATATTTCCCTTAGAAAAGTATCAAACAAGCTCACCTCCTCTTCATTGCTTTTCAGAAATGGAGTTGGATATATAGACCCTCCCAACTCATGCAAAAGTTTTGTTTATTGTGGTTTGATAGTTGCAATAGAAGATGTTTCACATGAGATATCATCAAACCTCTCTACTAATATTTCAATGAACTTTGCATAAGTAGATGTATTTTCATTCTTTAAGGAAAATGATTCAAAAAATCACCAAGCATAGGCCTTACCCTCAAAATGCAGTGCTGGTACTTTGATGGCTTCAATTTCCAGAACTTGATGTTGTTGCACAAAGGTGTTTAGCTCCTTCACCCAAGCCCTAGCTGGACATAGAGGTGATCCACAAAAAATGGATAGAAAGAATCTACCCCCACTTTGCTTCTTGCTCCTTGTGCTCTTTTCCTCCTTCATTTGGAAAAACCCTTGGAAATTCAAGTGACCTTTGAACTCCTCAGATTGAGCTTCATATTCCCACAAATAATCACCAAGAGTATTTTCCTTTGGCATATCTCCTTTCTTCCTCTCCATGAAGAAGTTGCTGATAGAACGTGTAAGATCTGATGATATGGCTAAGTGCTCATATCCAAAGATGAGGATTTAGGATCTTCCTCCTGTATATATCTGTGTGAGGGATCTTCATGTGTTTCCCTCCTCATTTCTTTGATGCCCTTGCTTTTGCCTTGCAGACTTGAAAAGAGAAGTTTTAAGAACCTATTTTCTCTAGAAAACAAGGGTTTGCTCTAATATCTTCTGCAAATCTCCTTCTCCCCATGAAAATACTCCATAATTATTGAGCTCACAGGTTGAGCCAATATTGCTGCTCTGATACCACTGTAAAGTTCCCTTTTCAGGAATATCAAGATTCTATTCTAGAGATTGACTGTAGGGGCATTTACTGGATATGTCACCTTTGAAAAAAGTATGATATTCAAAGGCTACCTGGAAATATGTAGACTCTATCTATAGATCTTGAAATATTCATTCTTCAGGGAGTCAGCACTTTGGCTTGAAGCCACAGGCTGAGCCAAAGATCTTGCTCTGATACCACTGTAATATCCCAAAATCGAGATTTTCTACAACAATAAGAATACCTTAAGGTATTAAAAAGTTGTATAACATAAAATTATCATCTAATATAATGTATTTAAACACATAGCTTTCATAAATTGATCACAGCAACAAACTATGCCTTTTTACAATGTCACCAAGCGGGGAAAAGCAGCAGTTTTGGCCCCAAAACATTATTTTTTGAATATCTGGGTTATAACAGTGAAAAATAACGGTTTTTTCCCTTAGAATATACAATGTAGGACATGCATGCAAGATATTTTCAGAAAAAAATGCATTTAGCATAGTTAAACAGGTCTCCCATGCTCAAAACATCTAGAAATTGTCAAAACCCCAAGACTGCATAATGCTAGAGTTGTTGCATAAGAGAATGCGCAGTATAAAAAGATATTAACTAAAAAAATGGAGAAATACATCTGATATTATTATTAGAATACTCAATGAAGCATAAAATCAGAGATCTAATCTCTTTTACACAGATCCAAGAAGACCCAGCAAGGATTTCTTGACAGAAAAGATATACAAGAGAAAGCTGCTGCAAATATGTGGCTGAATAATGCTGTATGGATGAAGATATACAATATATGGCTGAAAAAGCAAAGAAATGGCTGAATATTCTGCTTCTATATTTCCCAAAGAAAGGCTGATCCTCCTCTTGGGAAACTAGCTCCTCCAATTAGGGTTTTCACCCCTTCCACTGCACACCTCAAGAAATAACATAGTTTTCTGAATGGGACTACATTTTTGCTGAAGGTAGGTGCGTGGCCCAACACCAGGTAGTGGAAAATTCAGATCAAAAACCTCCTCTTAGATTTCTCAAGCAAGATCTCCAAGAAAGAGTAGGGAATCCCCACTCGGGCAAACCTTTGCACTAAGTAGTGCAACAACTTAGCTAAACAGCTAAGTATGCAAGAAGTCTAAGCAGACCTCATGAAAATATAATCTCCAATATGTCCATATGCTTGCCATCTCCTTCATTATATATTTGATGAGCTTCCTCACCAAGGGTCCCACCCACTATGAGGTTGCTTCCATGCAAAGGCTCCTCCACAAAAACTGCGCTGTCCAACAAGATGGTTCAATGCATCTAGACAGTTTTTTTGACTTGGTCAAAATTGACCTTGTTCACACATGTGGATGCTTGAACTAGTTGTTACATGATCCCCTTTCACATTAGGAGGGATTTTTATTCATACTTGAGCAAATTAGGAGCCTCCTTGCTCAATTATTCATGCATCTAGATTTCAAAAGAAAAATTAATATTCCTATTAGCTAAAGCTAAATTAGGAATATTACAGAAACCAAATGACTTTAATCAAATGTTTTTAGTCAAAAATTTATTGATAAAGTAGCAAAATGGCACAAAGTTGTTAAGTGTGTTCCTCTCATATTGTGGAAACAAGTGGATTCACATATAAAACACTATGATACTAGTAGGATCTATTATCACCAGTCACCACATATGGCATGAGATTCCACTGGTGATTTTTAATACAATGGATTGGTTGCAGTATGCTATATATGGATTTTTCTACTAGATTGTGGTTACACACACTTTCATTCCTTTTTTGGATATGATGCTCACGCTTGATGGTGTTGTATAACATCATGGTCAAGGGGAAAGTAATATTCCCAATTAGCATATAGCCTTAGAATCCCAATTTGATGTTACTGGCGGTTTTGGGGATAAGAGGGAGTTTTTCACCTTGTCTTTTCATTTGAAACCCCTTGACTTGAACACAAAGTGTTACACCATTTTTTGGCCATCTAACCTATTACTATTAGATGGACCAAAGTGCATCATGTAAGACCAATTTTACCCTAAGTAAAATTGCTTTCACTATGAAAAATAACTTAGTAAACCTTATTTATTAATTTGTTTATGGTCTAAACAGGAAACCCCATGAGGAAATATTAAATAAATCCACATTTGTTTGAATTTTCTCAAGGAATTATTAGTTAAAAAATAGTTTAATTAATATTCCTGGTCATATTTAACCAAAAACAGGAAAATTAATTAGATAAATCATTATTTATCTTATTATTTTCTAGGAATAATTATTTAAACCTTATTTAAATAATATTCCTTGTTAAATTTGACTAAATCATTTATAAATAAATAAATAAATAATTATTTATTTGATTATTACTCAACCACATCCTTTAAATAATAAATAAAACATTTATTTATTTATTATTTACTAATAAAGGGACTTGACCAAAGTCAAATTATTTTTCCCTCCAACAAATATAATAAAATATTCCATAAAAGTTGGATCTAGATCTGGTTAATAATATTTTAATTATGCACCAATATCTAGACTAACTCAATATTTTGTTATAAATAGAAGGGTTTTTCCATTCACTCGGAACCTTTTATTGTCTAAAGATCACTTTGGATCTATACTTTTGGTCTGACTTTGATCCACCATCATTGTCATATTTTTCTACCATTTTTCTTAGGAGCTCCCTTTTAGTTCCATTTTTGTCTGGGTTTTCTACACCATCAAGAGAGAGGGATTTTAGATCTGAAGTGCTGAGGACTTACAAGAACCCATCCCATTGAGGGGGACTGGTAACATCTTTCTATGTTCCCTTCCCAGGTGTCAAAAAATACAAAAATTATTTAAAACAATCTTGTCTTGTCTATTGGATGCATGGAGAAACTCTTGCTTTTATTCACTTCTTAATGTCTTTTAATGCATAGATCTAGATTTTTGCAGCATTTATCTTGGTCAACTAATTTTAGATCTAAAGATATTGGCAGCCATCTTTGCTATTAGGGCTATTTGTTATGCACAACTAAAGTGATCCTTTTTCGTACGCTTGCGATTAAGATTCATACTTACACAAAGTCATTTGTTAGAATTTTTTGAAGGCCATTTGCAAGTAGATTTTCGGGGTTTTAAGGATAATTTCAAGTGATTTTACATGCTAGTTGTAATCTTTTGGCCTTAAGGTGATTTTCACCTGGAAAAAGATTCAGTCAACTAACAGTTCTTATTTTCTTAAAGTTATTTGTCTTAGGATATTTTCTTCAAGTGCTTGGATGTCTTGGGAGTGCCATGGAGCCATCTAAAACCAACATTGAACCATTTGAAGGCATTTAGAATGGGTTTTGATGGGTATAACAGGAAAAATAGAGGCTACAACCCATGGCTGTGGTGCGTAACAACTAACAGTGAGGTGATTAGGCTTGTATTAACACAGAGATCCACATTCAAAACCTCTTGAGTGGTTGTAGATGAGGCCAGGTGCAACTCCTGATTGGTTTTTATGGAATAGGGATGTCCTTCATAGCATGGCCACTTAGCTCAAAAAAAGCAATAAGTTACTATAATCAGAATGTCTGAAAAAAATTGGGACTGCATCTTGATACATAAGATTTTACATTTCTTTTTTCCCTCAAATTCCCATCTTTGAATTTCTAGATTAGTTTGGTTAAGGCTTGAAATTTGCTTCAAAACCATTATCAAAAATCTTAGACACCATTCAAAATTTGGGATAAATTTAGAGGGTTTTTGGGTAACACGTGAATGATACAATGATAATTACTCTAGGGGTATAAACCAGCTTGTATACTACGTGGTTGCATTTTCTGACAAAAATCTAATTGTTTGTCCTAATAATAAATCTGAAATCATGATATAGAGATGCAAAAAGAAGAAGAAGGTGTTAGCCATCAGTAAATTTTTGTCACAGCAAATGATGGCTAAAATAGGACTTGAGCCTTCAAGAGATTATTTTCATAGAAAATTACTCATTCTTGAAGCCTTCTGGTGTTTTCTAACTCAAAGAGTAATCTTCACTGCTGTTTCCTTCAAAAAATCCTCAAGAAGACCTGTTGTATAAAGGAGACTATTTTCACCATTTTCTCCATATTTTCACCTTCATAAATTTCCTCCAAAATCCCCCCATATCACTCATTTTTCCCCTTTACATATCCCTCATTTTCCTCTGAAAAATATCTCCTTTCCTCGCATATTCCTCCATTTCCTTTGAAAAAACCCATTTTTACCCTACATTTCATCAAAAATCCCTTTTAAACCATGAAAACCCCTTTTTATAGTTTAAAATATCCCTCCTTACCCTTATCGGAAGCCTCAAAATGCTTAAAAAACCCTCTTTAGGCTTATTATCGGCCCATTTTTAAACACATCAAATTTTAAGCCCCTGCGGGCTTAAAAACATCAGCCCCTTCTCCATATAACCACAGCCGGGAACTGTTGGCACTTCATCGCATCGGAATTTCCTCGGCACCCATGTCTTTGTAAACCCGCATTTCCTTTGCAAACTTTCCACCCCGATAGCGATGCTCCGACACATCCTCAGCCGTCGATCTGCGTGATCTGACGACCCTCATTTAACCCGCCGATCACCCCATCCATGCTACTTCCTTAGCCCCTTTTCCCTGGCCCCCGGCCCCTTAATCCACCACAGGACCATGCCCCAGCACCTACCATTATCCCCTGTCACATCGACGAATCACGTCTTTTTCTCCATTACAATTCTCCTTTCCCCCGCCGATGTATCAACCTCCGATGAGATCTGCACCGTTGATCTACCAAGATCAACGGCTCCCCGTGTTCCCTCCATTTACCCATCACCCAACAGCTTTCTCATCCTGTTTCTCCCCTGCAACAGATCTCCACCATTGATTTGGGAGATCCGATGGTTATCCTTAGCCCCTTTCCTTCATGAATTATTGCTATCCCCAGCCCCTTATCTCTCCGCTCCCGGTTCTTTTTTCTTCCACAGGACCACTTCCCGGTGCCTTTCCTTAAGCCCCCATTCCTTTTTCTTTTTCTCTGTTCCATTTATTTTTGGGGCATTCTTGGCCGTTGATCAAAGGCCTTGGGCCTTGATCCAACGAATATCTTTCCTCTCGACCTATTAACCTTTTTCCCCTGCCTTACCACTCCAAGGGGAAATCTCAACCATTGATCATATATATTCAACGACGATCGTCTCCCCTCTCACCCTCCATCCTCCCGACTAATACCTATCCATTCATCCTCGCAAACACATCTCAGCCATTGATCCCTTTCATTCGACGGACCCTGTTCAACCCACATCTCTAACCCTGTCCGATGAGATTGCACTCCGCGACAAAAAAGGTGATGTCACCTCGGTCCCACCACCTCTTTCACCACACAACTTTCCAACCTCCACGCTCATCCCTGACCGTAGATCTTCGGCCTGAAGATCTAACGGTCCCAGATCAATTTCGCATTCATTTCACCAATTAAACCAATCGTGTATTTTCAACGCGAAAACGGTAGTTTTCGCCTGGACAAGTGTCGCCCAATAAACGATATCGCGTTCATTTCACACTAAACCTCTTACCACTCTTGGCGAGCGCGAAAACCATTCGTGGTTTTCCCAAAACCACTTTCCTATATTTCGTGCCAAAACTCAATTTTAAACCCTGTTGTCACAACTTTTTCCACAGAACCTCCTCCTGCATGCATTTTCCTCCTCCTCACTACTCCTTTCGCCCTCTGCCGAGCCTCCAAAGTAGTTTATCCAATGCCGCAGGGTTTTATAAAATTTTGGTTTGTTTTATGCAGGATTTGATGGTGTTTCTAAGGGCGAAAACCATTCCCATAGTTCATAAAGAGATATGGACGAAGGTGACGACCTTCGTGGTCCAAACAGAGGAAAAATCACGAAGAAAGGGACTACCAGGGTTAATTTCATCGTTCGACTGATGCTTTATGAGCATTGGTCATATAATCAAACCCTCCAGCGCACTAAAAGCCACTTGTACATTGACAATGAAAACAGAAGAAAGAAAAGTGAAGACACAGATTAAAATCTTAAAGTATGAAGGTTAAAGTCAAAATCTCGAAGATCAAAAGGCTTAAACCAAGAAAATTATGGATAAAGCGCAGTGATTAAAGAAATAAATAAAGGCTGAAGAGAAAAGGAAAAATAGATTAAAGGTTAATACAGTCAGCAGAAAAGGACAAAAGCCCGAAGATGATTATAAAGCCTTAAAGCACAAATTAAAGGCAAATCAATGTTTAAAGCAACAAATAATGACAGATCAGCAGAAATAAGGCTTTAAATGCCAAATCACTAAAGCCTTTACTCCTCCAGAGATCAAAATGCCACCTACAAGTTCATTTTCCTCAAAAGAATACAAATTGAATGCACAGTTAGAGATATTTGCGAAAGACAGCTCAGAAAGTAATTGCAAGCCTACCAAAGCCTCAAAAGTTAACAAAAGTGACTAAATTTGATGAAAATCAATGTAAAATTAATCAAAACAGAGTTAAATATCTGAAACCTTCTCCATAAGGCCTCCCAAAGGTCGAGAAGCATTTACTCTGTATTAATTGAACAATTAGACCTTCCTTTCACTCCACCTCCTCAAATTTACGTATATATATCATATGTGGAGCCTAGTATTATTGTTGGTTGAATACTTATTGAATGTAAATATATTTTTAGGCCACTGAAGCTCTGCTTTGTAATTGAAGAAAGATAGGCCGAGAAGAGAATTTTGAAGCTGTAAAGACCTATTGGACTTGAAGATTGTAACTGGTTTGAAAATCAAATATACAAGCTGATTTATGGGATCCTGGTCTATGTCAATGGTAATGTTTTTCTTACTGTAATTGCTATTTTTCTCATGTTTTCAATACTGTCCACTTTCTCTGATAAAGAACAACAAATATATATTAGGATTTACTATAAAGTACCCTATTTCTCACTGATAAATATTTATCTCTATGTTTTCTTCTGATTGTGTTTTGAGGATAATTCAATAGAGTATAACCAGTGAAGTGTTGGTGAGCCCATGTTTCCTGAGTATAACTTTAGATATTATCTTTGAAAGTTCTTGAAAGTCTGCTAATTAAAGTTGAACTAGAGAAGTCTATGGTTAGCCCTGTCCTCTAGTTTATCTCCAATAGTTGCTTTGAAAAGTTCCCTTAAGAGTATGTCAAAAGCAGGATAGGTTAAAAGTCCTTACCTAATATTAGGCTACTTTTTATGTTTACCTTGAATGTTTTCCTTAAGAATATGCTGAAAGCAGGCTAGGTTTAAAGTCCTTACTTAATCTTAGGCTATTATTTTGTTTGTTTTCAATATTTTCCTTTGAGAGTATGCTGAAAGCAGGCTAGGTTAAAAGTCCTTACTTGATCTTAAGCTATTCTTTGTTTTCTTATATGTTTGCTTCTTTCACCACACTTTTAATGTTTCATATCACAAAAACCAACTTAAAGAGATCTTTTGACATAGATGACTTTCTCCATAGACCATTCTTGAAACTTGTTGTGTAATTAAATCCTTTTTTGACTCCATAGACCGATGGATTGATACTGTTTCTTACCTATCCTATCAGCTAAACCATTATTTCAACCTACTCACACCTTTACCCCTAAAAAATACTTCCTTCATTTTGATGATATCCATCCCAACCAAAACAAACAAAACCCTTGTACTTCTTAACTAGCCTAATATCATATCATAAGCCTTAAAGAAATATCTTTGAAAACACTCATATAGAGAGATCCTTCTCTGAATCCAGGAGGGCTAGATCCTAGGATTCCAAAGTGGTTTTGATGTAGGCTCTGCAGCGTTTGTTCTTTCCAATCTTGCAAACTACGGAGACCTAACATAGTGGCGACCATACTGGGGAATATTCTGAGTGAATTACATATTGTACATCCTTAAAGACCTCAGAAGACTTAGAACATTTTAGATTGGTAGTTAAATAAATTAATGGTGGTGGACCATAAAACATTTTACCTTCAAAAAGCTAAAAGTTTCCACCTGGCGACTACACAATTCCAAAAAGACCAAATGACTCCATTGGCAGAAGACTCTGAACTGGTTGACAAGATATAGTGACCTCTTTTCTAATTTACAAACATGGATTCATATATATACCCAAGAGAAAAACGGTTGGCCATGATGGAAAAAATGTTATACATGTTTAGAAAGATAATGGATAGGTATGAGGTTAATTTAAATATTGATGATCTAGAGTAGCCCAAGCTTTTTTCAGATCAAGAACAAACTCAACCACTACAAGACCTAGACAATGAGCAAGACATGTATGATGATCAAGACTTTATAGAAGATAATGAGCAAGGTTACAGAGAAAACAATGAAGAAGGCTGTCAAGAAAGTCCTAACAACATACCTCTATCTTGTATTGCAATGTTAAGAGAACTTCACGACCAAAATGAAAATAATAATAGTGAGAAGTGCTTTGAGGAAACAATAAGCCACTTAGAAAATGTAGAATCTGATGTGGAAGGAGAACCTGCACATATAGGGACTCTCCCTCTATGTTACAACTCATTTCATATTACACAAGAAGAGTGGCATCCTGATAATGTAGAAGAAACAACTCATGAACCTTGTATTCAAATTGAGTATCATAACAATCATGAGGAGTTGTTTGAAACAAAAATAGATCAGGAAATAGTAGAAATTCCTCAAGGTTTCCCTACAAGCACAAGTACTGATTCACTAGAAGAGGCTCAAGAAGACATCCAACCTCAAGACCAGTTAACACAAGAGAAAGAGGATTGCAAGCACAAGTACTGATTCACTAGAAGAGGCTCAAGAAGACATCCAACCTCAAGACCAGTTAACACAAGAGAAAGAGGATTGTTGTACTTTTTCTCAAAGAAACATAGAAACATCTTCCCCTCTAATAGAAGGAGAAATTGATCAAATTATAAACAAACAGCCAACCTCTGAATTTTTTTGCAAAGAAAACACTCTTGCCCATTCACCTAATGAACTTTGTTGTAAAAATTTAGAAATTTCTCTTATAGATAAACTTAAAGAAAAACAAACTGATAACCCAATATGCTTGATTGGTGAAATTTTATATACTAATGATTGTCAAATTTTTGATCAATCTGATGATCATGATGAGATTCAAACAGAAACTGATTATGCAGGGAAACCAACAGTTGATTGGTGGCATGAACTTCACTATCATTAGTTTGAAAGCAGCAATCAACCAATCCAATCCATTAGAAATAACTTTCACATGATTGGGAATCAACCGTCTTTCAGCTCAAAGATTGAGGAGGAAAAGAAAGAGGAATTTCTTGAGTAGGATTAATATAAAGAACCTTCTCCTAAAAGGGTTGAGGTAATAGAAGATACCCCTGCTCAAAAATATGATGATATCTTCACAGAGTACAGTCCACTGAATAAGAGCATACCAGGACTACAAGAGGACAATACTGCAATATATGATGAGTCCTCCAGTTCAGATAATAATTAAGATGAGGAAGAAGTTCTTTCTCAAAAGAATCTTAATCTTGATCCAGTGGAGGAAAATGTAATCCTGGTTGAAATCTATCTTCCAAATATTCATAACCAAGATTTATTTCAAGATCCCTATGCTAATTTTTTGAAGACATTTGAAGAGGGAATAAAGATTGTTAGGAGCAGTTTATTGAAAAGTACAAGGAAATTTTTTAGCACTGTTGGTAAAATACAAGTGAGATGGGAGTGGCCCTTTTGTTTATCCAACATGCTCAAAGAGGTGAGCAAAGACCAACCATGGAACCATCTGATTGACTGGATGTATTAGAAAAGAGAATTTGTCAGCTAAACATGTAAATATTTCAGAGTTAGATTAGGGTAGGGTAGGTAGGAATGGCAATAAATCTCAACCTATGAGAATTTAGTTAGTTTTTTGTTTTTTTCTTTGAAAGAAAAAGAGAAAAATACAAAAACTATAGAAAAAGAGAAAAGAGGGCAGATATAAAAGAAGAAAGGTACAACCCCATGCCAAAAAAGAAAAGGAAAATCTGAAAGTGTGCAAGCTTAAAAGCCACTACCAAAATAATACTGCTATTTAGTCATACAACCTAATCATGACTAGATAGATTTCATTTACTACTGATAGGTTAGTGAATCGGATTAGCAAAACAATGAAATCTTGGCTTTTTAGTAGACTAGATTAGGATAGAAAGAAATGGCTCTAAACAGACTAAAATTTGAGCCAAAGAAAAATAAAAGAATGGTTCTAATACATTGAAAACTTGAACCAAATAATCAAAAGAAAGAATGATTCTAAACAGATCAAAATCTGAGTCATAAGAAGAATGAAGGATATTCATAATTTTCAGATCTTAAGCCTTCACAACTTTGTTTTAAATTTCTGTAAATTTCAGTCTATGTGCAACTTGTTTTTATGCCATAGTCTTACAGCAAATCAAACAGCTTAATCCTGGTTTGGCTGTGTTTTAAATTTCTATTTTAGAAAATAGAGAATAAGATCTGTCAGACAGCTTAATCCTAACAAATAGTAGCTTAGGTAGAGAAACAATGAGTTCAACTGTTTAATCTGAACTCATGGAAGAAATAAGGGTAGATTTAGATTAGTTTTATGATTTCAATAAAAGAAGGAAATGTTGATGTCAAAAGGTTTTGCAAGTCCAAGTGCACCTGATGAAAAAAAATATGTTAGGAAAAGTAGGTTGTGTAGGTAGAATGTTTGGAAGAAATTTGTTTGCTGATACAAAGTATTGATCATCTTTTTAAGCAGCATGATCAAGGAAGAAAAGGTTGTCAATGGATAAGGCACAGGTCTACATTCCAGAGATAAAATTTTGAAGTTCTTGACACCTCCAAGGAGCTGCCATCCCCAAGTGGAGCCACTGTTAGCCATCAGTAAATTTTTGTCACAGCAAATGATGGCTAAAACAGGTCTTGAGCCTTCAAGAGATTATTTTCATAGAAAATTACTCATTCTTGAGGCCTTCTGGTGTTTTCTAACTCAAAGAGTAATCTTCACTGCTGTTTCCTTCAAAAAATCCTCAAGAAGACCTACTGTATAAAGGAGACTATTTTCACCATTTTCTCCATATTTTCAACTTCATAAATTTCCTCCAAAAACCCCCCATATCACTCATTTTTCCCCTTTACATATCCCTCATTTTCCTCTGAAAAATATCTCCTTTCCTCGCATATTCCTCCATTTCCTTTGAAAAAACCCATTTTTACCCTCCATTTCATCAAAAATCCCTTTTAAACCATGAAAACCCCTTTTTCTGGTTTAAAATATCCCTCCTTACCCTTATCGGAAGCCTCAAAAAGCTTAAAAAACCCTCTTTAGGCTTATTATCCACCCATTTTTAAACACATAAAGTTTAAAGCCCTTGCGGGCTTAAAAACATTAGCCCCTTCTCCATATAACCATGGCCAGGAACCGTCGGCACTTCATCGCATCGACATTTCCTCGGCACCCATGTCTTTGTAAACCCACATTTCCTTTGCAAACTTTCCACCTCGATAGCAATGCTCCGATGCGTCCTCAACCGTCCATATGCGTGATCCGATGGCCCTCATTTAAGCCCCTAATCACCCCATCCCCACTACTTCTTAGCCCCTTTTCCTTGGCACCCGATCCCTTACTCCACCATAGTACCATGCCCGAGCACCTACCGTTAGCCCCCATCGCATTAGAAAATCACGTATTTTTCTCCATTACACTTCTCCTTTCTCCCACCAATGTTTCAATCTCTGATGAGATCTACACTGTTGATCTACCAAGATCAACGACTCCCTATGTTCCCTCCCATCACCCATCACCCAACGACTTTCTCATCCTCTTTCTCCCTGACAGCAGATCTCCACCATTTATCTGGGAGATCCGACGGTTATCCTTAACCCCTTTCCTTCATGAATTCTTGGTATCCCCAGCCCCTTATCTCTCCGCTCCCGGTTCTTTTTTCTTCCACAGGACCACTTCCCGACGCCTTTCCTTAAGCCCCCCTTCCTTTTTATTTTTATCTGTTCTGTTGATTTTTGGGGAATTCTCGGCCGTTGATCAAAGGCCTTGGGCCCTGATCCAACGACCACCTTTCCTCTCGACCTATTAACCTTTTCCCCTGCCTTACCACTCCAAGGGGAAATCTCAACCCTTGATCATATATATTCAACGACGATCGTCTCCCCTCTCACCCTCCATCCTCCCAACTAATACCTATCCATTCATCCCCGCAAACACATCTCAGCCGTTGATCCCTTTCATCCGATGGCCCCTGTTCAACCCACATCTCTAACCCCATTCGATGAGATTTCGCTCCGCGAAAAAAAAAAGTGATGTCACCTCAGTCCCACCACCTCTTTCACCACACAACTTTCCAACCTTTGCACTCATCCCTGATCGTAGATCTTCAGACCGAAGACCTAACGGTCCCAGATCAATTTCGCTTTCATTTCACCAATTAAACCAATCGCGTATTTTCAACGCGAAAATGACGGTTTTCCCCTGGACACGTGTCGCCCGATAAATGATATCACATTCGTTTCGCACTAAACAACTTACCACTCTTGGCGAGCTGTTACACAACAATTTGTCACCATCCTTGCCATTCCCCATCCTGCACATTGGAGGGCTCATTTCGTGACCTGTGAGCAGAGACAAGACTTGAAAATACTTTCATTGCATCCCTCTGAAGATGAGCTTTCATTGCCCTGAAGACATCTCCCTGCAAAAACCCTAAAAATAGCTCTTTTTCCATTAGCGCGGTTCCACAGTTCAGCCCTCGCGCCAAGGGGGCAAATCCTCCAAAGAGGGTGCACGAATTGGTGCTCTATCATAGAGACGCACCCACGCCAACCATATTAAGAGGTGTTTTTTAAAAATAAATGGCGGAAGTTTCATCCTAACAAATTCCTGGACTGATATCTATCTTGAGTTGGGAGGTTTGGCTATGGATTTCCATAGAGAGGAAGTGGTTTTCCACCTCTCATGGAAGCTTCCTTGATGATAGGGCCAATCCCATAATTATAGGGATCCCAACTCCCCCTCCTCCATCTATAAAATCTTGCTCATCTCCTTTGCAAGCTAGTTACCAAGAGCTTTCACATAAGGCCAAATCCAAGCAAGGAGACTATTGTCAAGTATCCGGAGAGAGAGGCTTGTCCCATCCTTGACATGCTTTATCGAGACATGTTTTTCTGATAACCCGCCAAAGGAGAGTGTTGCGTTGAAGCTATGGTTGTATTTTCCTTTTGAATCATTAATGATAAGCGACTATTGGTTATGGTTCCACTCTTGTTCTTGATTATGTTCATGAGTTATGTCCTCTTCAACTGACATATAGTTGTATATACTGGGTTTTATGCTTGCGTTTGTGTTGTTTCTTGTATGTGCAGGTGTCCGATCATGGATATCGTGAGGATTGTGATCTGCCAGGGCAAAGGAACGGGAGCACTACCTCTTCTACAAACGACAGCGTTTGGATTCCAGGTAAGCCTTCATCGCAAGTCGGTTTATTTGCAATTAGGAACCTGCACTATAGCGTGTTTGATTGTTGCTAGACCCGATCTGGGCTAGTAGGGATCACCTCTATCCGCAGAGGGGATTAACCTCTTCAACAATTTGGCGACTCCACTGGGGATTCAGCTTGTTGTTTTATTTGTAAGCTATAGACGGAGCATGAAGTATAGCCAGATAGCCTTCGAAACGCTTTTGCTCTGCATTAGCGGAGTAGATCAACGCTGCTTCAGTCCATCTCCGGTTTAGTTTACTGACTGAACAACTTGGAGTATTGTCTTATCTTTTCGGTCAATTTCTTGGCCTTGCTTGCTTGGTTAGCTCTTTGGACTGGTTTTTCTGTTTGTTTGGCTTTGTTTTAGCATTTTCATCACTTGTCTGTGTCTGAGATTGCTTGTTTTTCATTTTCCCATAGTAAACTCGGCTGGCACGCTTTTCAGTGTGACAGTCGTGCCCATTGGCGCAGGTTGCTTGTGTATCACCTGTGCCATTGCCTTTTTGGCACTAATTTCAAGCTCACAGTCGCGCCAATCCTATGAGCTATTAGGGTTTGCTGTGTTTTATGCTTTCTGGGACTGACTTGTGATTTTGATCTTGTTTTTTCAGCTGTTTGAGTGCACTCGAGCCTAGTTTGACTGATTGTAACCTCCATCCTTTGGTTGTTTACCTATTTCTTTCGATTTTGCATTCGAGCCCTAGGGCATCTAGGTGCTTTTGTGAGTCGAGCCCCCCTTGGGAGTTTTTTTGGTTTTCGTTCGTTCAGTTGACTTTGGGATTGCTTCCTTGCATTCGTTTGACAATTGTCTATCATTGTATTGCGCTTTTTGAGTGACTTATTTCGTTTTCATTCGAATTTCGCTTTGCTTCATTTTGGGCCTAGATTACACGGCTCATTAGTGTATTTGGGACTTTTCTTGGTTTTGAGAGACTTTTGGTCGATTTGAGATCTGATTGTTTGTGCCATTGAGTGAAATCTGCTTGTTTTTGCTCTCTTGTTATCATTTCTCAAATTTCTTCTCATTTGTTTTCGGTTTGTTTAGTGCATCAAGCTCTCAAACATCGAAAATAAAGAAATCTCTTTTGCTTTTGATTGATTAGTGCAAATTAAAATCTTTTCGGTGTTATTAGTAATTAGTGACTTTGAAAGAAATTTTTTTTAGTTTCATTAGCTGCATTAGAGATATCACTGATTGTCTTACGATCATTTTGTTTGTGTAAAAAGCTCTTAACTCTTCTGTAGCTAGCTTTCATCGAACAAAATGATATACTGTGGCATGTAGTTTTGCATTTAGGAGATTTTTGAGACATCACATTCGTTAGGGCCTGAAAACTGAAACGTAATTGAAGATAAACTTTAAAATTTACTCAAATTACACTAAGGCAGCATTGAAATCTAACGAAACACATTTAGAGGTCTAGGCTAGAGACGTGTTCCGGCGTCTTAAAACCTAGTAGCTGTCGTTCGCCTCTTGGCTTTAGACAACACTAGTACGAACTTGTGCTCCCCGTACCGTCGCGTATATAAAGGGAGACCCCACTAGGTTTCAATCCGTTATCCATAGGATGTCGAGTCTGCCACCCTATACCCGTGATACACCAGACACATCATTCGGGGAGATTGCCTGCACGTACGTAAAGTCCTTGGTTGATTTCTCTTTCATTATTGGAACCAAGGAGTATATTGCAGTTCATGGTTATTTGGCACACCCTTTTGCCTAGTATTCCTGAGTAGTTATTTGATCTTTTTTGACTCCCTAAATTTGAAAGGATTACCAAGCGCTTGTCCTTTCACGCTTGTGTCAAATTTGAAAGAGATAGAGTCACCTTTTCGACCGTTTCTCGACTCTTAAAACATGAAATGGTGAATTTTATTATTTTTCAATGTGGTAAAAAATTAATCACCCACGATCACACGCCTTGTTAGATTCTGCTTGTTGACCGTTTGATTGTGTGTCTTGACTTTTTTTCAGCCCGTGTGTGTGTTTGATATTTTTCTCTTGTCGTTACTTCCACAGTGGTGGAACCCTCGGTTTCGTCTACTGGTAGTCCTTATACGGACGATTCATCAGAGGTTTCCCAATCCTCTGCTAAACACAGCAGCCCATTGTTTCCGAGTTTCCTGAAGAGGGACCGGTTCTTTCTAAGCAATCCTTTGGGGGACCAGTTGAGTTCAATTGGCCCTTTTCCGACCCTTGGTCTGAATTAAGAGTAGGGGCAGATTTCCTTTCTCTTACATCGGGTTCGCCTTTTATAGCTGTTGTTTTTCCTCCTAGTCCTCGCCGTCTATTACAAGATCTAGCGGCAGGCTCAAACATGAGTGATTCTAGTGAGGAAATCCCAACGTCTGGTGAAGACTATCAGCTCTTCCCGCGAAGATTATTTCTGGGAGACAACTCTGAACCAGCGATCATGTCATCATCTGGTCTCTCATTGCCAGCAGGGTATAGATCCTTGGGTCAGATCATTTCCGCCGCAGCGTTTATGGGAGTGTCAGCTCCTTCTACGAGGCCAGTTGCTCCTTCATTGGGAATGTCTCCTTAGACACCCGTCACTTCTGTACCCACTCGGCCCACTGTCTGTGTGGCCGCCTCTGCACCCGCTGTTACAACACCCTTTACGAGGGCTATGCCGCCTCCTGAAGACGTTTATTTAGTGACTGCTATGCTGGAGAACATTTCTCCGGAGGAGTATCGGTTGTCCCTACAATAGCCGAACCCCGAGGTTGGACCATCCTCCCAAGATCCCAACCGCTCTTACTTTTCGCACTATGCACAGGATGGTACACCCGTGTATGCTTTTCCAGGTTAGTATGATGAGCACGGGGACATTTTACGTCTACCCGCTCCTGAGACTCACCTCCATGCTCAAGGTTTACCTTATAACCAGGCTTATAACCCACAAGGGCAACCTTTCCAAGGCCAACCTTCGGGCCAACCTGGCTATCCTTATGACCCACAGGAGCAGCCCATGCAAGGCTATCCTGCAGGCCAGCAAGGGCCATCGTACGGTCCGCAAGGACAGTATTACAACCCTTCTGGTCAACCTATGCAACCTCAGTCGGGGTACCAATCGGGACCGGTATATGGTCCAGGGGGGAAAATCCAGCCTTCTCAACCTATGCAACTGCAGTATCCTGTTGTTTCCAACGTTGCATATCAGTCGGGACCATCCTATGTTCCTGCTCCAGGTCAAACCGGTTACCAGCAACCACCTGGCTCTATTCCTCCACCAGGCCAACCGGCCCATCCGGTACAACCTGGTGTTCTGCCTCCAGGCCAACCGGCCCATCCGACACAACCTGGGGCTCCTTCATAGCCAGATCAACCTGCGCAACTGGCGCAACCTGTCTATCTGGGTCAACTTGTTCACTCAGGGCAGCCCGCTCAGCCGCGTCAACCTGTTCACTCAAGGCAGCCTGTTCATTCCATTAACCCTGCCCAGCAGCCGATTTATTCGATACCGCAGCCAAATCAACAGCTGCGCCCTAGTTATCAGGCTCTGCAGGGTTCCAGCTATCAACAGCCGACTCATCCTTAGGGCGGTTATTATCCTCATGGTCCATATCAACCGAATTATAACCAGCCCCGAGGTTCTCAGTATTATCCTCATCAACCCGGTTCTACCTATACTCAGCAACCAAATCCAAATGCTGCTTACACTGGGCTGACATATAATCAGGGTCTGTACTCTGGTTATCAAGCCCCACACACCGGTTACCAGTAGCCAAATCAGTCTGGTTATATGACCTACACCCCCTATAGTCATAATCCTACAGGACAAAACCCTTGGGGGCAAGGATATTCCCAACCAGCGTGGAGTACAGGTACCGGTCCTCATCCCGAGCCTGGCATGCCGGTCAATCCGCCATTGTCGTTCCTAGCCACCTTGGAGTTTCCGGATGTTTCAAAATTGACCAATGATCTTATTTTGCATAATCCTTATTGGCCTCCGGTTCCTATCAAGATACTAGGTGATTGCCCCAAGTTTGAGGGTAAAGCTGGGGAGGATCCCCAAGCGCATGTGATGACATATCATCTTTGGTGTTCGTCTAACTCTTGGGTCGATGATTCAATTTGTCTGCGCCTCTTCCAGCGCACTTTGACTGGAGCTGCTGCTAAGTGGTACATCGAGTTATCCCGTGGCATCTTCCAAGATTTCAATTCCTTAGCCATGGCTTTTCTGACGCACTTTCAGTTACCGGTTCGCTATGAAGCCGGGACGCACCTCCTGACTTCTTTCAAGCAAGACAAAGCCACTCACATTTCTGATCACATTCATGAGTGGCGGCACTGTTGTAGACTGATCAAGTTTCATATACCTGATCAGATACTAACTCACTGGTTCACCACCTCCTTCGTGAAAAAAATCGCCCAAGATATTGCGATGGGAGCGTGTGTGACGGAGGAACAAGCCATTGCGCATGCCCAATATCTAGATCTTGTATATTCTCAGTCCGACACGCTTTATGATATCTTGCCTGATGCTCCACGGTCCGGAATCTCTAAGGCTCCACCTACCCCTGCAGTGGATGGTGTCATTGGTTTTGTGTCTTAGAATTCGAAGAAATATTCGAATGGGAAGCAGAAGTCCAACTCATCCAATAATTTTGCTCCTCCTGCCCCTATCAATTCTGGAAAAACTGCAGAGGTTAACACCATTCAGGCCAATCCTATGGAAAAAACCTCCAAGGGGAAAAAGAAGGGCAAAGGTAAATCCAAATCTGACGCCCCAAAGCCAGAATCCAAGTCTCGTACTGAGGATGGTTCTCAACGTAAACCGAAGTAACCCTGCCTCATTTGTGAAGGAGACCATTATACCAAGGATTTTCCACGACGATCTGAAGTTAGTCAACTTCTCAAAGGCTCCAAAGGGACTCCGGCAGTTCTTAAAGAGCCATTCCCATCTCAGCAGACCCAGATGGTTGAACAACCTTCACCATCTGCACCATTTGGGTCCCAATTTTTTATAATGAATGGTGTTGCACCTATCTCTATTGCCACGCGTTCGAAGGATTACAACGAATCACGACAGGCACCGGGGAAGGCAGTTGCGGATGGACCACCTCCCCCACCTGTCTCCGATTCGTTGGAAATCGAGAAGCCTACTCCTGAACCTGTTGTGAAGCCACCTTCTAAAGGTGTTTTACAAAGATCTTCTTATAATCCGAATGCCCGTGCCGCTCAACACTAAAGTATTGTTGAGGATTTGGCACAGGTGCCTTCTGCTATGTCTGCACTAGAATTTCTTCAAATCTGTCCTTCGAAACAGAAGGCTTTATTATATGCCATCGGTGGCATCGATCCCACCGATTCTAGTCTTCTCACCTTCAACTTAGAAAATTTCACCCCCCGACTTCCACATCTGATCGCTCTTGTTATTAAAGTCGGGATTAACGGTCTTAACATCCATAGGCCCATTGTGGATGAAGGTGCCTCTACCTGCGTCATGTCGTCCGCTTGCTAGAAGGCCATTGGCTCTCCAGCCCTTTCGTCATCTCCCAATGCCCTAGAGGCATTTGATGGTCGGGAATCCAAACCCCTGGGTGTTCTCGAGAGTCTAGCGATCACTTTACAGCGGAAGACTGTAAATGTAGAAGTAGAAGTGGTTGACGCCAAACTCAACTACAATATACTTCTCGGCCGCAGCTGGACTCATGCCATGCTATGCGTGCCATCCACCATTTTTCGACTTCTTAAGTTCCCTCATGAGGGCAAAATCGTTACGGTGGATTAGTTGTCCTTCTTCACCTCCACCTCCGAGAACAACATTCCATATGTGGATCAGATCCCAAATCCCCCTGATAGTGTAGGACCCGGTCTCTTCAAGGACCCGTCCTCATGGGTATTTTTCCCACACCACCACCGCACACCGCTCAAGTTAACATGATCTCCAGGACTGATGACCCCTGGCTCATCCCTACACCTGAGCAGGTGTTTGAGTTTGGAGAATCAATGCCCTTGACTCCAGTAGAGAATTAGCCATCAGGAATCACACGGACCGATCTTCCACCTCCTCAAAGATGCTCCTTGAGCGTGCTCAGATGTTCACTCAATCCTTCGGCTCGGTCGCCGATTTCCACCCATCCTCTCAAAGGAATTTTCTACGAAGCCTTTATTAAACAATGTCTCTTGAGGAGATGCATCTACTTGGACATCACTGCCCTCTTTCATGCCTAGCTTGGGGGCAATGTCAGATTATCTAGAGCGTTATGCATCTCAGGTTCCTACCCCTCCTCTTCAAACGCCTATCTTGACACACGAGGTTCTTTCGGAGGGAAACCTGAGTAATATCACTCAAACCATCCTGATCAACATCTCCATTAAACCAAGGATCGTTGAGAATATACACGTGGGAGTGACTTGTTCTCCTGATGAGATTCAAGTCTATACTGATCTTTTCAAAGAATTCAGAGATGTGTTCGCCTGGTATTACGAGGAAATGCCTGGGATCGATCCCAATATCATAGTGCGCGAGATTCCAACCTACCCTGGTGCGAAGCCCATGCGCCAATGCTTATGCCCCATGCATCCTCGTAAAGTCACGATGAAGTGCTGAAAACTTCACGGCAAGATTCGTTTCCCATCCCTCACAAGAATGGAACAAACATTGTCCCCGCTGGCGTGCGCAAGGTAATATTAGGATCATAAGTGATTATTGCTAATAACCGGCCCGTCCGAAGGATAACTATCTCACCGTACACAGACCAAACTGACAAATTTGTCGGCAAAGGATTTATTCTTTGATGGACAATTTTCTAAGCAATCAGATATAAATATTCTACCCGTCGATCAACACAAGACCGACATTCATCCGTCCGGGCAGCGTACTTTCACCATAAAAGCCCCGTTCGGCTAGAAGAATGGGAGTCGTTTTCAAACCGTGCGATGTCTTACGTTTCCACATTAACTCATATCGTTTAGCCTTATCTAGACGACTTTCCAGCTCACTCAGCTAGGCGAGAGGACCACCCTGAACACCTCCGCCAGATTTTCCTTCGCTATAGACACTACAATATTAGGCTTAATCCTCGTAAATGCATCTTTTGCGTGGATTCTGGCCATCTTTTGGGATTCATAGTCTCCAAAGACAGAATTTGCCTTGACCCTTTAAAATTCAAGGCTATCATCAATCTCCCATCACCCTCCTCATTATATCAGTTGCAGAGTCTACAAGGAAAAGCAAACTTCCTTCGACGCTTTATCCTGAACTACGCGGAGGTGGCTAAAGGATTCACACGCCTATTAAAGCAGAACGTTCCCTTTCGTTGGGACGAAATTGGTCAAAAATCCTTTGAGAAGCTCAAGATGTTACTTGTTAATGCTCCTTTGCTTCGTCCTCCTAACTATCACTATGATTTCACTTTGTATCTCGCCGCCGCATTTAGCACCATAGCTATGGTTCTGGTGCAGGATGACAATGATGGTAATGAACATGTCGTTTATTATCTATCACGGAACCTTCTCGACATAGAAACGAGTTATGCTCACGTCGAGAAGTTGGCGTTAGCTGCAGTAAACGCTGTGCAGCGCCTTCGCCACTACATCCTGTTGCGTACGATAACAGTGGTTTCGGATTGCAACCCCATGACATATATTCTTTCTCGACAATTACTGGGGGGCAAGTACTCCAAATGGATCTTTATCCTGCAGGAGTTTGACTTAGAGTTCACTACTGCTAAGTCAACCAAATCACTTGTTTTCGCGGATCTTATATGCTCACTCCCGACAGAATCCACTCCTTCACACTCTGAGGATCATATCCCGGACGAAACTCTTTTCCTCATCAGTACTCGCAACCCTTGGTACGACGACATAATCGTGTATCTTCAGACCTCCAAATTTCGGTTTGAGTTGACTAAAGATGCCCGATGACGGATTCGGCATCAGTCTCAACCCTACCGCATCGTAGGAGATACCTTATACCGCGTTGGAGTAGATTCGGTGCTCTGTCGGTGCCTAACCTTGGAAGAGGCTGAGAGGGTCCTAAATGACTGCCACAGTGGCACCTGTGGTGGACATATGTCTAGATATGCCACTGCCCAGAAAATTTCGCGAGCAGGTTACTTCTGGCCGTCCATATTCAAAGACTGTATCGTTGCAGTCCGTAAATGTCACGCGTGCCAGGTGTTTCAGCGCAAGATGCGCGCGCCGCCTCTCCCTTTGCATCCTGTTATTACCATCGGCCCTTTTGCGAAATGGGGCATGGACTTTATGACGTGTAACCCTCGTTCGGCTGGGGGGCATGCATATATAATCGTCACTGTCGACTACTTCACTAAGTGGGCCGAAGCGATGCCTACACTTGCTGCCGACGGTAAGACGGCTGCTCAGTTCATCTTCAACCACATCATTGCACGTTTTGGGGTCCCTCAAGCCATCGTTACTGACCATGGTACTCATTTCCGAGATTATATGATGGCTGAGCTGACTTCAAGGTTGGGCTTACGCCACGATAGCTCAACGCCATATTACCCTCAGGCAAATGGCCAGGTTGAAGCAGTGAACAAGGTTTTGGTCACTATGCTTCAACTATCAGCCAGGTTCACAAACCAATTGGAACTCAACTGCTCTCACCCACAGCATACTGCACGTTCGCAAAGAGTGCACTGATCACACCACCAATGGGTGTACGGTCCTATCCAAACTCTTTCTTATTGGAGTGCTAGTATCCTCTTGAAATTATCGTAGAACTTCACCCGATACTCGTTGAGGAAGAGCCGTTTATATCGGGAACGGTTAGATGAAACCCGCTTAGTCGCTTTTAAATACCACAAAAAAGTGTCAAAGTTTGCCTCTTATTCAACCGGGGTCACTGCTCTCGATCGAAGGAGCACCTCGGCTCTCCCACACGATCGCTTACGAAAAGCTTGGGCCGTGGGGCAGCCCGTGTCCTTATGTGGCATGGGCCCTACATAGTAAAACGTATTTTGAAGAACGGGGCTTATGAGCTTATAGATTATGAAGGAGTTCTGCTGGCGCAGCCCAGAAATGGGCTGTACCTCAAAAAATACTACGCCTGAAGTGATTTTTGGTGTGGTGTGTGTACATAAGTGCGTGTTTTTCATTTGTGTGCATGTGTGGTGTGGTTTGCAATGTAAACATCTTTCTGCTGATCGAGTCTTCCTGATTGTGCAGATGTCCATCAATTTGTTTATTGGTTTCGCGGACGGTGCCTCCCGTAGTACCAGGAATCTGTCTTCGGCGGCCTGGGTAATCTATGATCCTGCTGGTGAGTTGGTCAACCTGCAAGGTGTGTGTCTGGGATGTACTACAAATAACATCGCGGAATATAGTGCTGTGTTAGAATTATTAACCGAGGCTATAAACCTCAATATCCGTGAATTGCTTGTGTATCTAGACTCGCAACTTGTAGTATCACAATTGAACGGACACTATTCAGTAAGAAACCCATCCATTTTACGTTTGTATCTGCGTATTCGTTTACTAGAAAGAAATTTTAACTATATTACATATCATCATATACCCAGGCATATGAATGCGTTAACTGATGCAGTAGCTAATTTGGTTCTAGACAGACATTTGCGCAATTTGTAAATCATCATCACATGTAAAAGGAAAATCCATCCAGAAATAGATATGTATATATATAGATATCAAATGTTTGCATAGTGTGCATCACATTAAATAAAAAATATACATGTTCATCTTAATACGTCTGGAGACAACATGTCTCTCAAAAAATATGCATGATAAAAGCCCTAGGAGTCTAATCCGCATGGTGCTCATGATAACAAGTGACTGCACGCACTAAGCGTCTCAGAAGTCAGTGGAGGCGACTAGGCACTCCCACCGTATGTCTCTGGTACGCCATCGGTACATCTGCCAGCCGGGCATAGTCTGGGATCCCTCGGGCAATACCCTCGAGATTCTGGATCAACTCCCCCCCCTCTGCACCCTCTGCCTGAGGATCAGGTGTGGGAAGAGTCCTCCGCGCAATAGGAGACATACCGGCTGGTCTCTCTGGGCCCACGTCTGCATACATATAAAATGTGTCAGGACGGACATGTATTACCAAAAAAAAAATCATAAAACATAAAAATAAAAAAGAGAAGAGATCATACCCAACTCTTCATCCCAATCATCTCCCTCCGGAAGTGGGAGATCTGGGTCTCTAGTGAAATTGGTTCCTGCATATGGCCAGTCTTCCACTACAATCAACTGATGCCGCAACCACCCAAAAAAATCCGGCCTCCAGGACATCTGTTGGCCTCCTCCAGCTCTGGGCATCAGTGTCGCCCAGTGAGCCATTCTTGTCTCTCGTGGAATCGGCTCAGCTACTATGGCCCCTTGGCCCTGGAAGATTGGTAATCGTTCCAGAATAAATGATACCAGGATAGAACCGTAGCCAAACTGTTTCAATTTGGCCTACTTACACTTCGTGAGCTGTCTCTTGATATTTATTGTCACTGCTGTGGCCTAGTCGAATAATAGGGGACTCATGCACTCTAAGGCCAGTAAGAGTTGGACCTTTGTTGCCTCGTGCGGTGCCTGCGATCCCACGGCCCGCGTGATGGTATGAAGCACTAACCTGAGTGTTAGATCAGGAATAGTATGGATGTCTACCTTTCCACTTCCTGATCCCAGTTGTGCCCCTCGGCACACTCGTGCCATCACTTGCTCCATCTTCTCACCAAATGGTCTGCTCCCTGTCAATATGGGCACCAGACCTCTGCGCGATAGTCCGGTTATGAAGTATACGTCAGAAACCTCCAGTTCTAATACTTGGTCCCGCAACTTGAACACTTGTTCATGTTCGTCCCATATGTTGATCAGGTATTGTAGGAGCTCAGGCTGAGCTCGTAAGCAATGTGTCAGGAAGAACTTCTTAAGCCCACAGTTCTTGAGGGCATTCATGCAAGTTTCATTCTCCATGGCCTGTTCATCCTCTTCCCCGTGCTCCCTCTCTTTCTACTCAATGACCATTTTGATCGGTTGCCTGCATTCACATGGTCAAAAAACTTCAATTAGACCTCTGATATACTTAAAAATTCATGTAATTCATTCATTGTGTGGAAATTTCAAATGGAAAATTGGATTGCGCCGCTGGCGCGGGCCCTTTGGAAATAAAATTCCATTGGCGCGGGTCCGTGCCAGATATCCACGCCAATGGGCGGAGCCCTAAAAATTCAAAAATTCCTCACAGAAGTCTAATATGCAATAAAAATTTATGAAAAATGGATTGAAATGGAGTACAAAGAAGCGCCTCTTACTTGGAACAGACAGGAATCTGAATGGTAGCCCGGATTGGTCGCAATCGCCATCAGAAGTGCGCACACAAAATGGACCACTACTGCTCTTCAGTGAGGTAAATAGTGGAAAGTAATTTTATTTTTACCATTTGACATATTTATAAATTTTTGAACTCAAAATAGGTTTTGAAAGTTATTTTTCTGAATATTTTAATATATTTTGTCAAAAATGGGTTTTACACTTGCTTTTTGTGCAGCAACAGGTTTTTTTACGTGACTTAAATGGTGAAACGAGTTGTATTTTATACTTTTTCGGACTTGGTAAACACACGAAAAAGTCACTTTGGAGTCATCTTTCAGCTCTTTTCTGACTCTCTAAACATAAAAATATTTCCGAGGCCCTTTTCGTTTCGATCTCGTTAAAGTGGACATGAATCGACATCTACCCAGTATACGTTTACCCCTTTTTCGGGTTGGGATGGATTATTTACGAAAAAGGAATACCCTAGCCTATAGTGACTAGGAGGTTTTCTCGGATATTGTTTTCTACCTTTTCTGGTCCGAGGAACTATCTACGAAAAGGGACCGTTGGATTTTACTTTTCTGCTGTCTTTTCAAACTCTCTAAATGTGAAAAGACGCCGAGTTCTTCCTTTGTCAGACTCATTAAACCCTGATGACATTGGATTCAGTCAAAATGACGTTCTCCGAGTTTCTCCTTCCTAGGGCTCGTTAAATGTACTAGGATGGATTCGCCCGAAGGGTGGACTTATATTACAAGCATATGCTATCTTCTTCAAGCTTGTTATCAAAAATAATTGGGGTACTCGCCAGAAATGGTGGGGGAAAAATGGAACCAACATTATTGTCATGTCGGTAGTATGTCGCTCTTGAACATGGCACTTGTCTGCATTCATGCCGGGTTGGGGACATCTCATCTCGTTCTTCACTTACCTCCGTGGGTTTGGATAATCCATTTTGACCTCTCATCTTCTCGTTGCCTCGTCACCATGACCTCTAATCCGTTGATGTCAAATACTGCCAAATCCACTATTGTGCCGTTATATGTTCAAGAGAAGTTGACCTCTGCAAAGTATCAACCTTCCTCTGATTCTCATATGATCCTGATTCACAAAAAACATCATGTTCCTCTGTCTCGTGTCGATGATGTGGGAAACATTATGGCCCACCTTCGATCAAGGTCACTTCCTGTCGACTTCAGCTCATTATCCAGGAAGTTGATCTAGAGACTCCCTTATGGTACCTTGGAGCCTGCATGCCTCAATGGCAGGTTCGTCGCATTCGATGTGAGGTTTTCATCATTGGCCTCCGATCGAGTGATTCTACGGGTGTTCGACACCAACTCATTTATTCGCATGCCATAGATTGTGCCTGTAGTACCTTGAGGACCATTGTCATTATTGGTGGTTTCTCTCGCGTCTGTTAACAGCTTTCATCATTGGCTGGTAATCAGACGATGTTCTTGCATGTTCGACTTCAGCTCACATATTCGCATGCTTGAACTTGTACTTTTTTTGGGTCGAGATGGAGCGCAAGACCCTGGATTGTGTCTGTTGTAATCCAGGCTGCGATATTGTGGATTATTATGATTATTTACATGACTCACTGATTGGATGGCTGCGACCATACCTGAGTCTATTTATCGATCTTCATTGGATGGCTACGTCCATGCCTTGGATCTAGATTATTGTACACTCTGTTATGGATGGCTGCGCCCATACCACGCATATATATCATGTATCTGAGACATCAGTTGTACTTCGCTCCGCAGGTTTTCCGATGGCAGTGTTTTCAGTCGGCATGTTCTCGTAAAGCATTTCACCCCTCTCTCTCTCTTGGGCCTCATGCTTTAGGGGGCATCTGTTACACAACAATTTGTCACCGTCCCTACAATCCCCATCCCGCACATTGGAGGGCTCATTCCGTGACCTGTGAGCAGAGACAAGACTTGAAAATACTTTCATTGCATCCCTTTGAAGATGAGATTTGATTGCCATGAAAACATCTCCCTGCAAAAAACCCTAAAAATAGCTCTTTTTCCATTGGCGCGGTTCCACAGTTCAGCCCTTGTGCCAAGGGGGAAAATCCTCCAAAGAGGGCACGCCAATTGGCGCTCTGTCATAGAGCCACACCCGCGCCAACCATATTAAGAGGTGTTTTTTTAAAATAAAAGGCGGAAGTTTCATCCTAACAAATTCCTGTACTGATTTCTATCTTGAGTTGGGAGGTTTGGCTACGGATTTCCATAGAGAGGAAGTGGTTTTCCACCTCTCATGGAAGATTCCTTGATGATAGGGCCAATCCCATAATTATAGGGATCCCAACTCCCCTTCCTCCATCTATAAAAGCTTGCTCATCTCCTTTGCAAGCTAGTTCCCAAGAGCTTTCACATCCTTATGCTGTAAGAGCCTTCTTGATTCCCTTAAGGCCAAATCCAAGCAAGGAGACTATTGTCAAGTATCCGGAGAGAGAGGCTTGTCCCATCCTTGACAGGCTTTATCGAGACATGTTTTGCTGATAACCCGCCAAAGGAGAGTGTTGCGTCGAAGCTATGGTTGTATTCTCCTTTTGACTCATTAATGATAAGAGACTATTGGTTATGGTTCCACTCTTGTTCTTGATTATGTTCATGAGTTATTTCCTCTTTGACTGACATATAGTTGTATATACTGGGTTTTATGCTTGCGTTTGTGTTGTTTCTTGCATGTGCAGGTGTCCAATCATGGATATCGTGAGGATTGTGATCTGCCAGGGCAAAGGAACGGGAGCACTACCTCTTCTACAAACGACAACGTTTGGATTCCAGGTAAGCCTTCATCGCAAGTCGATTTATTTGCAATTAGGAACCTGCACTGTAGTGTGTTTGATTGTTGCTAGACCTAATCTGGGCTAGTAGGGATCACCTCTGTCCACAGAGGGGATTAACCTCTTCAACACGAGTGCAAAAACCATTCGTGGTTTTCCCAAATCCATTTTCCTCTATTTCACGCCAAAACTCAATTTTAAACCCTGTTTTCGCAGGTTTTTCCATAGAACCTCCTCTTGCATGCATTTTCCTCCTCCTCACTGCTCCTTTCGCCCTCTACCGAGCCTCCAAAGCAGTTTGTCCAATGCTGCAGCGTTTTATAACGTTTTTGTTTGTTTTATGTAGGATTTGATGGCGTTTCTAAGGGTGAAAACCCTTCCCATAGTTCATAAAGAGATATGGCTGAAGGTGACAACCTTTGTGGCCCAAACAAAGGAAAAATCACGAAGAAAGGGACTACCAGGGTTAATTTCATGGTTCAACCGGTGCTTTATGAGCAATGGTCATATAATCAAACCGTCCAGCACACTAAAAGCCACCTGTACATTGAAAATGAAAATAGAAGAAAGAATAGTGAAGACAGAGATTAAAAGATTAAAGAATGAAGGTTAAAGACAAAAGCCCAAAGATCAAAAGGCTTAAACCAAGAAAATTATGGATAAAGAGTAGTGATTAAAGAAAGTAATAAAGGCTAAAGACCAAAGGAAAAATATATTAAAGGTTAATACAGTTAGCAAAAAAGGACAAAAGCCCGAAGATGATTAAAAAGCCTTAAAGCACAAATTAAAGGAAAATTAGTGTTTAAAGCAAAAAATCATAACATATTAGCAGAAATAAGGCTTTAAATGCCAAATCATTGAAGCCTTTACTCCTCCAGAGATCAAAATTCCACCTACAAGTTCATTTTCCTCAAAAGAATACAAATTGAATGCACAGTCAGATATATTTGCCAAAGACAACTTAGAAAGTAATTGCAAGCCTACCAAAGCCTAAAAAGTCAACAAAAGTGAGTGAAGTTGATAAAAATCAATGTAAAATTAATTAAAACAGAGTTAAATATCTGAAACCTTCTTCATAAGGCCTCCCAAAGGTCAAGAAGCATTTACTCTGTATTAATTCAACAATTAGACCTTCCTTTCACTCCACCTCCTCAAATTTACCTATATATATCATATGTGGAGCCTAATATTATTTTTGGTTGAATACTAATTGAATGTAAATAGATTTTGAGGTTGCTGAAGCTCTATTTTGTAATTGAATAAAGATAGGCTGAGAAGAGAATTTTTAAGCTGTAAAGACCTATTGGACTTGAAGATTGTAACTGGTTTGAACATCAAATATACAAGCTGATTTATGGGATCCTGGTATATGTCAATGGTAATGTTTTTCTTACTGTAATTGTTATTTTTCTCATGTTTTCCATACTGTCCACTTTCTTTGATAAAGAACAACAAATATAGATTAGGATTTACTGTTAAGTACCCTATTTCTCACTGATAAATCTTTATCTTTATGTTTTCTTCTGATTGTGTTTTGAGGATAATTCAATAGAGTATAACCAGTGAAGTGTTGGTGAGCCCATGTTTCCTGAGTATAACTTGAGATATTGTCTTTGAAAGTTCTTGAAAGTTTGCTAATTAAATTTTAACTAGAGAAGTCTATGGTTAGCCCTGTCCTCTAGTGTATCTCCAACAGTTGCTTTGAAAAGATCCCTTAAGAGTATGTCAAAAGCAGGATAGGTTAAAAGTCCTTACCTGATATTAGGCTACTTTTTATGTTTACCTTGAATGTTTTCCTTAAGAATATGTTGAAAGCAGGCTAGGTTAAAAGTCCTTACTTGATCTTAGGCTATTCTTTTGTTTGTTTTCAATATTTTCCTTTGAGAGTATGCTGAAAGCAGGCTAGGTTAAAAGTCCTTACTTGATCTTAAGCTATTCTTTGTTTTCTTATATGTTTGCTTCTTTCACCACACTTTTAATGTTCCATATCACAAAAACCAACTTAAAGAGATCTTTTGACATAGATGACTTGCCCCATAGACCATTCTTGAAACTTGTATCCTTTTGTGACTCCATAGCCCAATGGATTGATATTTTTTCTTACCTATCCTATCAACTAAACCATTATTTCAACCTACTGACACCTTTACCCCTCAAAAATACTTCCTTCATTTTGATGATATCCATCCCAACCAAAACAAACAAAACCCTTGTAATTCATAACTAGCCTATTATCATATCATAAGCCTTTAAGAAATATCTTTTAAAACACTCATATAGAGAGATCCCTCTCTGAATCCAGGAGGGCTAGATCCTAGGATTCCAAATTCGTTTTGATGTAGGCTCTGCAGCATTTGTTCTTGCCAATCTTGCAAACTACAGAGACCTAACATAGTGGCGACCATAATGGGGAATATTCTGAGTGAATTACATATTGTACATCCTTAAAGACCTCAGAAGACCCAGAACATTTCAGATTGGTAGTTAAATAAATCAATGGTGGTGGACCATAAAACATTTTACCTTCAAAAAGCTAAAAATTTCCACCTGGTGACTCCACAATTCCCAAAATACCAAATGACTCCACTAGTAGAAGACTCTGAACTGGTTGACAAGATACAGTGACCTCTTTTCTGATTTAAAAATATAGATTCAGATATAGACCCATTTAGGCAATATTGCTGGAAAAAAGGATGTAAGAATTGATGTCAATTGATTAACTATGAATTGGTAAATTTAATTGAAAATTACTAATTAGACTATATGTTAATTGATTAATTATTTATTATTTTTTTTTTTTAGGGGTTAGGGGAATAGGGGATTAGGGGTTAGAGGATTAGGGTTCAGGGGTTAGGCCATGCACCATGAGTAGATTTACATGTGACTCTATTGACCTGCCATGATGGTGTAGATTAGTTGGGTCCCACCAAGATCCCCATCATATTAGACCAAGGTACAATGTAATGTTCCCAATTTTTAGCTTCAAGCTAAAAGGAACATTATAGTTAGCAGTATTTTATTTAGTTAAATAAAATGGGTAAGGAGGCCCCATAACCCTTGAGAAGGAATAATAAACACTCCTCATGTGAAAGGAGGAAGAATAGAGCAACTAATTTTAGCACCACATGGCGTGAACAAGATTGGATCATGTTGATCTAGTCATATTTGACCAAGTCCACATGCATTGTCTAGATACAATGTATCTTCCTAATGGACTGCGCAGTTTTAGAGGAGGATCACTTGCATGAGTTGGAAGGCACATGTGGATGGGACCCATGGTGGGGAGGAGAACTTGCTATATATGGAGAGGAGGAGAGCCATTTTCATTCATGCTTGATTTTTATTTGCTTGGTATGTTGAGACTACGCTCCTCTTGCTGTTTAGCAAGAGTGCAGTGCTGCATAACACTAGGGTGTTTCCGGTCAGGAATCCCTACCTCATCCTCAGGGAAGGAGAGGTTCTAGAGCTGAATTTCCTCATTCCAGCATTGGCCAAAGCTACCTCCTTCAGTCATAGTGTTATTCCTGTAGCAGGATAGCTTTGTGCTGCAGGGTGCAGCAACAGAGGATCTCTTGAGTTGTTCCTTGGCCTGTTTTTCAGTGGAAGGCTTAGATATTCATTGGAGGATCAGTAGGGAGGACTCCCGGGCTTATTTTAATATCATTGGCATTAGGCCAACCATCCTTCTTCTCTCACAGTGCAGTCTCCATCTAGATCTGCATTATTTTTGCAGGCATTTGCTGGGAGGGTCATTTGAGCTCATCAGGAAGACTTATTTTTGAGTAAAGGGATCAGCCTTTTCCTTAGATACATTATCAGAGGAGGGCATCATTCTTTCAGATCTACTACAGCCTCATTTGATATTTTGATTTAGTTACAGTGACAAGTAAATTGTCACATTGTACATTCTCCAGCATTTCTAGCAATCTCTCCTAGATTGGCTAGAAATCTTGTATTGGAGCCCATTCTTCTATTTTTGGGCATTTATTTGTATATTTCAGCCTCATTATCATTTTTTATATCTTTAGCAGCTGCTACTCTCATAGAGACTACGCATTCACTGCTTTTCGACATTTTGTGCAGTTGCAACAACTCATGTATTTCATGTTCTAATCATTGGAGATTGATTCCAATTTCTTGAATGGCTTGTCCCTCAAGATATTTCTATATTTTGTTGCTGATATATCAATAAAAATTATGGCTGTATTATATTCCATTTATTGACATGCTCAGATTTGCAGAGTTTCATGATTATGCTCATATGTTGCTGTAACTCTCTCTTTGAGCACTTTTTCGAGATACCAAAGGGTAGGAGATATGTTTAACCTACCTTGAGAGATTTCTTTGAGCTCAAATTCTGTAAGTGGATTGTATGATGTATTAAATAAGGGATCCAATTCCCCTTTCACCTTATTTTTTCATTTCCTTCCTTATACGTGTCCCTCTGGACCCTATTGCAACAATTCCTGAAAAAGGAATATTACAGTGGTATCAGAGCATCAATATTGGCTCAACCTGTGCAGCCCAAGATAATATTCCATTAGAAGGAGAAGCTCCTCACTTAGAAGGGGAGATGTACAAAGGAAACAATAAAAGAGGAATGACGGAAGAAGAGATCTCCCCGCTTCTTTTCCAAACTATGGAAGCTATCATAGAAGATATTGAGGAGATATAAAGGGAGAATTGCAGAAATTTTCTGAGAGGGTTTGAAGATGAAGCAAGCCCTAGCTACTATCATGTTGGGTGTGGAAATTCAGCCACACATGCAGATCTAAAGCATAGTTCATTTCCCACTTGCACTGCAGGAAGAATGGAGGAAGAAGATAAGGCCATTGGAGTAGCAGCGCTGCAACTCAAAGGTATGGCTCATGATTGTTGGTTTGAAAATTATGTTCCATATTTTCATGCAAATGTAAAAACATATGATGAATTCAATAAGGGTTTGGTGGAGAAATTTGATGGAAGTTAATATGAATCATCATGTATCATAACTTAAAACACTTTTCATGCATTGGATGGAACCATAAAACAAACTCCATTCCTTATTTCCAAAGGGGATGAAAACATGTATGATGGCTTGATAAGGGCAAGATCCCTATTATGTGAAGGGCCCTCTTCCATTTGTGAAGACATGGAGGTGCTTCCTTCAAGAGATGACCAAGATCTAGGGTCTCTCCTTGATGATGAGGTATTCTCATTTATTGATAGATGGGATGAGCACAAGATAAACAACAACGCTGCCATACTGGGAGGAGATCCATCACCACATGGAGGTGAAAAGGGAGCCATTTCTTCCATTAGAGGAGCCCTTGTGTCTTTACAAGGAGTTCCAAATGATTCAACATGTGGGAACCAAGGCACAATTCTAGAACCATATGCAGCAGTTTTTGGGGATTGTGAGATGGAGGAGGAAGAGAAGGACAAACATAAAGGGATGATACACCCTTATCTATTCCGGAAAGTTTTTGCACAAGAGAAGGAGACTGTACAACATAGTGAAGAGGGGGAAAAATCAATCCACTCATATATACAGTCCACTTCTAAACTAGATGTCTCACTATATGGAGGCACTCCACCTGGGAGGCCACCTGATCTAGAGTTGATGAGGGGAATCTTGTCATTTGGTTCACCACTCTTGGATTCCAAAGAGGTGAAGACATTGGAGGAGTCCAGCACAACTCAAATATTTTGGGGTAAACCCAAGGAGGAGGGAGACATTCTCTCATTTTCAGTATCACCCACTCTCATCAGTTATACTGCGTTGACAGAGTTTGCTGCAGGGATGGAGGATAGAATCTACATAATGTAGGGTGACTGCTCCACAAGTTTGGAGAGATAGAGGATACTTCCTTTGAGGAAGGAATCTTTCACACATGGGAGTGGATGGAGGCCACTCATGCCTACTTTGGCCCAGCTTGGGGGATTCCTTTTGGATGAAAACTTCTCATGGGAGGCTAAATTCCAAAGGACACCATCACTATTTGAGAATGAGAAGCTGCATGATGGGCATGGCAGCATTTTGGAGGACGAATTTGGCATGGGGGATGTCAAAGTAGTAGGTAGAAGCGCGAGGGGAGCTTCACATGCAAGATCACCAATGCTATCTATGAGGAGGATTGATCCGTATTGGAGGTCTCAGCTTTTTGTAGAGTACTCCAAGGATCTTGGTGCATGCATGGTTCTTAATGACCTGGAGGGAGATGACAGATACATGGTGGATGATATGGTCATCTATTGTTATGGAAAAATCTTCTTTACTAGGGCATCTAGTCTCAAGGAGAAACTATTACATGCAGCACATGAGGACTTCCTAGCTATGCACCTTGATGCATATCTTGTTTTGTTAGAGGAGTTCACTTGGGAGGGCATCCAATGGGACATATATCAGCATATGGAGAGATGCATAGCCCAGATGGTGATAGAGAGGATGTCACAACCACCTTCCTACTCATTGGGAGTGAGGGAGATTTTTCAGTTGAGCCATTTCAGCTCAAGGTCTTGAGTACATGGTAGAGAAGGTATAATTTCACATTATGTTTTGTACTTATTTACTTTATATGAGCAACATATTGTATCAAGAAGAATCATCCCTTATTTCATTTTGTATAATTTACTTGCAGCTACTTGTAGCATTGATTTTGGCTACCTTAATGGTGGTTTGTGGGGGAAGCCACATGACTCTTGGTGTGCACCATTAACACCACATTGTACATTCATGTTCACATCTTATGAGATGACTGTGGCAGCAAACAAGTGGCTTTTAAATCACTTGTTATCTTTTTTTTTGAGGCAGGCATGGAATACATTGCGCTGGTTCCGCATATGGAACTATGAATCACTCTCCGGTTGCCATGTGGCAGCTTGTTTTCATTGTATTTTGCTTCCATATGTTGCCGATGTTTGTATACTCATAGAAGGATTTGTTTGGAGAGTGGGCCTAGAGTTGAAGATTCCCATTGGGAGTATCTCCCCTTTTCACATGTTGTATTTTTCAGGAGAAACAATGGGCACAACATGATTGCCATGTCACTACTTTTCTCTTCATGTAGGAGGAGCTATTGGGAGAAAATGCATTGTTGGAAGAGGCACTTCATGGTTGATTCATTTTGTGGGGAGGCTTTGGAAAATTGTGGAGGCCATGAAATTTCAGCCCAATATTAGCAACCCCCTCATACTTATCATAAAAGGAGGGAGAAACTACTTGGATGGAAAAATATAAACTCTCCATTTAGCCCCAACATGTTGCATAGATTCGGGGTTGAGGACTGCTTTGTTGAGATACCTAGAATGGCTCATTTCATTTGGATGATTGCATGGGTAAAGGAGTCACTCATTAGGAATAATACTTCCCATGTTTCTCATCACTCCTACCTTGAGGAGGCCATTGAAAAACAACGAGATTTCCACTTGCATCTTCTATTGTCTCATGATGGATACTTTGGTTTTACACACTTGGAGGGATACATGTAGGATAGATTTATTGCATAATTTGATGAGCTATGGTGGGGTCTATTGATGAGGAGGCCACAAGAAGAGGAGGAGGAATTTTTCTCTACCTTGCATTTGGTTGAGGACAAGCAACATTTTGAAGGGGGAGGACTGTAATGTTCCCAATTTTTAGCCTCAAGCTAAAACGAACATTATAGTTAGCCGTATTTTATTTACTTAAATAAAATGGGTAAGGAGGCCCCATAACCCTTGAGAAGGAAGAATAAACACTACTCATGTGAAAGGAGGAAGAATAAAGCAGCTTATTTGAGCACCACATGGTGTGAACAGGATTGGATCATGTTGATCTAGTCATATTTGACCAAGTCCACATGCATTTTCTAGATACAATGTATCTCCTTAATGGATTGCACAGTTTTAGAGTAGGATCACTTGCATGAGTTGGAAGGCACATGTGGATGGGACCCATGGTGGAGAGGAGCACTTGCTATATATGGAGAGGAGGAGAGCCATTTTCATTCATGCTTGATTATTATTTTCTTGGTCTGTTGAGACTATGATCCTCTTGCTGTTTAGCAATAGTGTAGTGCTGCATAGCACTAGGGTGTTTCCGGTCGGGAATCCCTACCTCATCCTCAGGGAAGGAGAGGTTCTAGAGCTGAATTTCCTCATTCCAACATTTGGCCAAAGCTACCTCCTTCAGTCACAACATTATTCCAGTAGCAAGATAGCTTTATGCTGTAGGGTGCAGCAACAGAGTATCTCTTGAGTTATTCCTTGGATCGTTTTTCAGTGGAAGGCTTATCTATTCATTGGAGGATCGGTAGGGAGGACTCCTGGGCTTATTTTCATATCATTGGCATCAGGCCAACCATCCTTCTTCCCTCACAGCGCAGTCTCCAGCTAGATCTGCATTATTTTTGCAGGCAGTTGCTGGGAGGGTCATTTGAGCTCATCAAGAAGAGTTGTTTTTGAGTAAAGGGATCAGCCTTTTGCTTAGATACACTATCATAGGAGGAAATCATCATTTCAGATCTGCTACAACCTCATTTCATATTTTTATTCAGTTTCAGTGACAAGTAAATGTTTCAGAAGTAAGACTCAAAATTACCATAATGCCGGAAAGCATAATGTGGTGAAAACATGATGATCACATTACCATAATTCATCCACACTCCTTGTTGCCCCATGATGAAAGTATCCTACCAATCTTCCTTCCTCTTCTCACCCCGTGGAAAAAGACATGTCATAGGTTGACTAAACTCTCTCAAGAGTAGCCAATGCAACATTGCCTCTTGCTGTCCGGTGTCATAGACTTGCAAGTAACTTTACAGCTTCTTGCTCTCTATTCGAATCCACATATCCATCGATGGATGCCTCCCATCATTCTTCATCTTGGCACTCCTCCAAAAGAGGCTACCATCCTCCCATATCAGAGTTTTCTCCTTGCATTTCATGAGATGCTGAAATGAAACTCCTTGGAGACCTCCAAGAAAAGATCTCTCATCAATGATTATCTTTAACCCATAAGGATCCAAGTGACTCGAAGGTAAAGCCTCCTTGCTGCAGCTTCTTGACAACGCTGTAACCCTCCTCCAGGGTGTTTTGGCTATCTCATTTTGCTTTTGCATGAATTTGTTTGGAGCAAAGTTCACTCCATCCTCCAAGAATTCACACTCCAACCTCAAGGGTTGTGTGTAAATCATTAGTGATAAATGAGGTTGATGGTTAAAATATCCCTTGAACCCTTCAAGCTTGCATAATGCAGTGAAATCCTGCTACTTTATCTCAGTAATATCATTTGATCCTGGGCCATATGCAA
This sequence comes from Pinus albicaulis, assembly GCA_034641835.2. Taxonomy (NCBI): domain Eukaryota; kingdom Viridiplantae; phylum Streptophyta; class Pinopsida; order Pinales; family Pinaceae; genus Pinus; species Pinus albicaulis. Next base: position 1,950,654,479 of record CM076578.1, read on the forward strand.
ACAAGTCTCCAACCCTTCCCATAAAATTTTCTGAAATGTTATGACATGGAAATTTATGCATACCTCTGTGAGTCTTTGGGACATCTTCTATGGTTGCAAGAGGTCCTCTCTTCAATGTTCTGGCTGATCCAACTGCTGATGTAGAAGGCTACTCTCTCAAGGCTATGGCAGCACTGGTACTTGCCTCCTCCCATGGTGGTGTGGGTCTTCTCTCCTCTGATATTTCCTCATCAAAGGTTCTTATAAGCTCCTGAGTGAACTCAGAAAAAGAAGTCACCCTTGTGTGGTTTAAGTGATTGCACCACCAAGCATTGGCTTCACCCTCCAAGTGCAGCACTGCAACTTCTGCTACCTCCCTCTATTCCACTAGATGAAGTATGAAGAATGCCTCAAGATTTCTTGCCCAAGCTCTTGTTGTAGTTGACCCATCAAATTTAGACAATAGGAATTTATTGCCTTTGATCTCTTCTTTTCTACAAGGTTTCATTTCTTCCCTTACTTGAATAAACTGAGGAAAAACTAGGGTCTCTTTGAAAGCCCTAAATTGGCACTTGTATTCTGCCAAATACCCACTCAAAATTTCATGCTCTAAGTGGTCTCCTTTCTCTTCAATTCCTCCACAAGATCAGGAAGTGCATGCATCTTCTTCTGCTTCTTGAAACCTCCTAGAGGTCTCAGTGCAACTCTCTCCTCCTTGAAACCCTCTTGGAGTTTCAATGCATTTCTATTCTTATTTCTTCTTGGATCTGAAAATGGATGAGAGGTGTGATAAAAAAATGCACTAAACCCATTTCCCAACCCATATTAACAATCATTTACCAATGTTGGATCTCACTATTTAGATAGGTTCAAGTTTCCGCAACCTTGTTCCAACATGTGTAACCTTGTCTAGTCCACTAATCATCTTATTTAGTGTAGGGTCCTTGCCATATATGAACCATGAGGACTTCACCCTATTGACCAATATCTTATAATGTTCATTCATAAAGGATGTTTTTAAGTTATAACGAATAAAGTCAAAATATTGTAGGTATTGGGGGGATATAATTGGCTGTATCGGTGGAGGGTGGTGGGGGGAGGGTTTAGAGGTATTAGGAAGTATACAATTAGGTATTTAATAAAAATAGGGAGCCTTAATAGGAAATATGTATTAGGAGGGGGATTCAAGAAAATGATTTTGGTAGATATTTATCAATATCTATGGAAATTGAGGGTATTATTTAAAATCCCATGAATGCATGTGCTATGTCACGAGTTTATAAGTGAAGGTCTTATGAGATGACCAGATCAACCTACTCCTACAATTGATGTGGTTGACAATGAATGGTTATTTTCTCAAGAAGATGTTATTTGTTTCTTTATATTGTTATGTTTACAAATAATATAACTTGAATTCTTCATTAAATTTATTTTTTGTTACCACCAATCCACATATTTGATCCTAATACTTGCCAATAAAAGCTTCTCTTACGACATTATTTTGTATTTTTTTTGGTTTGTTAGCTATTCGAGACTTGTGGGACTTGCAACATTAATTTATATATATTTTTTGGTTTACTAGCTATGAGTGACTTGTGAGAATATCATGTTGTCTAATAAACTACAACCCAGGGGATAAGCTATCAAAGTTATTTGGGGTTTGCAAGACTAGATTGTAGCTGTATAATAAAACATGACTCAAGGGAATATAAGATATCAAAAGCATTTGAGATTCATAGCTATCCCAAGCCACACCAACCCTCAACGTGGATAGATTTTTTTTGAGTCTCTTCCTTGAATTTTGAACCTTAACAAAATTTCAAAACAAAATCCTCAAAATCCAGTCGCATTATAATTTTTTATTAATTACAACATTCTTTTAATAAAAAAGGAAAAGTGATATATATATATTACAATGATAATATTTATTTAGCTATATATAATTTCAAATTCAACTCATGACATTCATATTCATATTCAACAACAATTAAATATAAGAAAAAAACATCATATCTAAAATATTTGATAAAATTCGCCATGAAATTCATGTGTGTGTGAGGTTTCTAGTATATTCCCTTATCGATTTGGATGAAGATGATCCAGTTCGATTGATCTGGTCAAAGAATTCCATTTAGGGGAATGAACAAAAAAATTGGGTTACAAGGCATTTTTAGAATCAAATACCATACAACGACAAATTAGGTGGTGTTGGAAATATTTATGGAAACACTCTTTTCAACTCAAATGTAAAGTGATGTTATGATTGACATTGAATAGTAAATTGCTAACATAGGAAAATCTACTCAAAGAGGATGGTCTAGTCCAAATCGTTATGCCTTATGCCATGTGGAGGAAAAATCCATCTCTCATACATTCATTTCATGTCCCTATATATAAAATGCTTGGATTATCACCTATTCAATTTTTCTCCAATGTTTTGTCAATAGAAAAAAGAATCATTGAAGGAATTCACTCAAGATTGGGTATCATATTGTTCAATGCAATTTCACCAGGATTTCCCTACTATCTCGTGAACAATATTTGGTGGCGTGCAATCAGGCATTTTCCATAACAAATACATACCACCTAAAGTGATGAGCACATATATCATAGTGAAAATAGTAAATGAATTTCTGGAAAAGCCAAAAACAAAGAAGACCACGGGATTAGGGGTTAGAGGAATAATGAGGATTAGGGTTCAGGGGTTAGGCAAATAATGAGTTAGTGGTTAAGGGGTTAGGGGATTTTGACGCATTTAGGGGTTAGGGAAATAATGAGTTAGTGTTCTCTCATGGTTTATTTCCCGAGTCTGTGGAAGCTTTATAGGTACCTAGGGCTAGTACTACTAGAGTGGTGCAAGTGGAAGGGTGATTTGGGCTTATATCCGAAGAGGAGGGGGAGGATGTTGCAGAGTTTTCACCGCTTCCAGAACTGCCCCAAAACTGTCGAAAAGCAGGGTTAAAAAGAAAAAAAAGGAAAATTCATTAAGGAAAAATTTGAATACCCAAATCTGGTTTTCAGAGTGGACATACAAGTAGACTGGACGATAGCGGCCTTGGAGACCATATTGGTGGGCATAGCGCGTGGAAAATTATTCTCTACTCAATTTATAGGTGATTGTATTGAACAATATTGGGGAGAATATCTGGATAAGGAGGTGGAGGTGATAACTCTATCAAAGAGGTGGTTCATGATCAAGTTTGAGAACAAAGAGACCTAGATTAATGGGTCCTTGCGCGCAATTTAGGTTTTGGCATTGTGTTGGTTCTCTTCAAGCGGTGGATGTTGTGCTGATTCTCTTCAAGCATGGGCATCCATATTTGATGTGAAGTGGGAAAGAGTGGATGAGATCCTGGTTTGGGTGCATCTGTTGGTGTTACCTCTACACTTATGGACAATGGACATTCTCAAGGCCATTGGGAATAGTATGTGCATCTTTTTGGATGTGGATATGTCATTTTAGGTTAAAAAATATCGAAATGTGGCTTGTATATTGGTTCGTCTTGTTCCAAGAGAAGATCTGGTTGAAAAAATCCACTTACATCTCGACATAAAATCTTTCTTCCAAATGACTGATTACGAGCACCTTCCTTTTTGGTGTGATAGATGTCACAAGTATGATGATCATTTGGTTAGAGAATTCCCTCTAGGAATTAGCAGGAGGCATCGTCAAAGGGTAGTCTATAGGAATGATTATCGGGCTCAGGTAGTTGATCAGTTAGAAGGTGGTGAGCCAGAACAAATGGAAGAGGTGGTGCAACAGCAGGAAGAGGGGCTTATCCTGATGGAAGGGATGGAGGAACAGATTGAACAACTGTAGATCCCTCTTGTTGGTGAGATATTGAACCAAGATCAGGATACCCAGGCTCTAGTGGAACCTACACCGGACTTGGTGGGTACTGTCACTCGATCCCTTCCTTCTATTCATGATACTCTTGATATGTTATTAAATGTTATTCAATCGCTCGGTCCTTCCAAGCCCCTAGTAAATGAGCCATTGTGCATAAAAAATATTTCTATAATGATTACAATATAAGGTTATAGCACACCAGCTCATACTCGAACAAAACATATGTATCAATATTCTTCTTCTGTATCTTCTTGATCTTCATCCAACTGATCGACATTTATACTGACATCTGATTCATAAACGGTGTTGAAATGATCAACCATGTCATCATCATCATCATCAATTATGTCATTTTCAATAATATCCTCATCGACATCATCATCAATAATTTTTTCCTCATCTCCTATGCCTCGTTCATCTTCTATATCTTCTTCGTCTGTCAATGCATCTTCTTGCTCATCTGCCACTGCATCATCTTCTTCTTAATCAATATCATCCTCTTCCTCTATAGTATACTCTACTGGCCTTCCTCTTGGATCATATCTAATATCAAATGACCATCCGTTCTCACCTGGAACCTTTGAGTAAAAGACTTGTTCACATTGGCTTGGAAAAACATAACGATATTTTCCTGGAAAAACCCGACATGCCTAGACGTCAATTATGTTGGCATGAGGAGGGAGAAAGTGGAAAACGGGTCGCATGAACATGCACAAGGCACACGGGCAGTCACAACTTATCTTTTTTGATACAACCTCCCTCACACGATTCGAACCGAACGTGTTTCCTATCGCGCCCTCACACGGCATGACTCGACCCACCTGAACGAAGGCACAACGGAGAAAATAGAAAACAGATTGCACAAAGTACAAGGCACACGGGCGGTCACAACTTATCATTTTTGATACAGCCACCCTTACATGATCCGACCCACTTGAACACATTTCCTTAGGTGCCCTCAAACGACCTGACGCATCCCGACCCACCTAAATGAATTTCCCTGGGCACCTTCACAGAACCCAACCCCACCCTCCCCGACCCGTGAAAAACACATTTCCTTGTGCACTCTCACACGACCCGACCCAAACCGAACCGGCCCGACCCGAACTGACATGGCCCGATTGAATGCGTTTCCTTGGGCGCCCTCACATGACCTAACCCCACCCGACCCACCCGAACGTGTTTCCCCGGGCGTCCTCACACGACACGACCCGAGAAAACCCACCAGAATGCATTTTCCTGAGTGCCCTCACATGACTCGACCCGACTCGACCCATCTTGCTCGTATGAGTTTCCTTGGGTGCCCTCACATGACACAACCCTACCTGACCCGCCTATACGCGTTTCCTTGTGTGGCCTCACGCGACACAACCTGATTGAACCCTACTCAACCTGCCAGAACATGTTTTTGTGGGCGCCCTCACACGACCCAACACGACCCAACTCAGACGCGTTCCTTGGGCGCCCTCACATGACCTGACCCGACTCGACCTCACACAACCCGACCTGACTCGACCCGAACTCACACGACTCGACCTGACACCGTGACCTGACATGACCCCACCTAACCTGACTAGACTTGCGACCCGGACAAAGGAAATTAGGATGTGAAACTTGCAAAAAGGCTAAAGGGATGACATGCATGAACATAGGAGAGGGTAATAGAAATTTCAAGCAAAAGGCTAGAGAGGGAGAGATATTGAGGGAAGATAATGGCTAGAAGGCCAAGTCCTTAAGGTTAAGAGGCCTTTACTGAGAAGATGAATCACAAAGTTTACGGCACATATTGCAACCTGCATCGAATGATATGCTCTAGCTAAAAGGGATGTTAATCTTAAATAACTTTGCATGGTCATGAAAATTAAAGCACATGAGAGTATTGGACTGCATAATATTGATGAGATTGAGGGAGATCACATTACCATTATTCAGGCACACTATGCATGATTTAAAGGTGTTTCACTCTACTTGGAGTTGCGATGGATATTGTGCTACGTGCCAATGCTCTTGTTGCACAAGGTTTCCATGGTGGCTGCTTCCTTGGGGAAGTGATTAGGGGTGTTTTGATAATGAATGAGATCCATCATATTACCATTATTATAAAAAGTATTCACCATAAAAAATGACATGGTTATGTGCGAGGTTATACTGGTGTGGTACAAAAATTAAGTAATGTTGAAGACAAAATGTCATGTTGAAGTGAATTGCCAAGGTGACGCACACGTTAGTCAGTACTAGGTGAGTGACATTCATGAATTGCAAGTATTGAAAGTGTGATATGTCACCATGTCAAAGCAGGTGGGGAGGGCCCACATTGGGCTATGATTTGTGGGGTAATCACAATACAAATATTGTGATGAAAAAATGGTAAATATTCTTCAATACACAGGACATTATATTTTGAAAAGTTTATAATAAAACTTCTAATTTATTCATTCACTAAATTTAAAGATAATTTTTTTTAAAAATATATATATATATATATATATATATATATATATATATATATATATAAGATTAAACATGTTATAAGTTAAAGAGAAATTAATAACAATTAAATGTAAAAAATATATTATTATTTTTGTTAGCTTCACCTAACTAACATAGTAATAGCTAACATAATGGTCGATTAACTCACCGTAGTAAACAAATAACAAATATATTATTATAATCCTATAAAAATTAATAAAATAAAAAAACAAAATCACAAAATAATGATCAATTAAATCACCCTAGTAAACAAATAACAAATATATTATTATAATCCTATAAAATTAATAAAATAAAAAAACAACATTACAAAATATTTCACCGTTACATTTACGGTCATCGTTGTTTCGGCATTTGGTCTCACCGTCGCAATACCGATGGTTTTGGGAAAACCGTCGCATTACCGATGGTTGTTCCCAATAGCATCGCACTACCGACGAGTATCTCTAAACGTCGCAATAGCGACGATTCTCTCCAAATGTCACAATCCCGACTCGTGTCTTAGAAATGTCGCAGTTCCGACCTCGTGTCCCAAAACGTCGGTGTTCCGACGACGTACCTAAATGTTGTAATAACGAAGATTTACCTATACGTTGCTATAGTGATGTTTGTTGGCGGGATTTAAAAAATTGAGAAAAATTGGGTAAATTTCCGACAATATGTCAAAAATGTCGGAAATAAAGTTTCAGAATTTTGACCAAATGTACTAGTGATCCGAAGTTTAAAGGGATAGCGAAAAGGTCTTCCGGGAGCAGGATCAAAGTGCGATGAGGTAGGTTTTGTGAAATGCCATTTGCGATGGGCGACATGGCAGTGAAGTGCGATAACGATATCGCAATCAGTAAATGAAAGCGGTAAGTGTTAATGAAAAAAGAAACAAAAACACGATTTGCGATCCAGAGAGGTGAAATTAGGGGAATTTTGAGGTCTAAAATGGGCCTCCTAAGGAAAATGTACAATTAAAATTCACTTTATGAGAACCAATCACATTTTAGGGGATGACATCATCCCTAATGGTTGAGGTGGCATTGTTTGAGTTAAAGGTACTTACTTGTCACATTCTAAATGGTGGATAAAAACGCATGGTTAAGCATGGTCGTTCTCTAAGTACTTTTAAAGTCATAAAGCAAATTACTCATAATAAATGTCATTTCACACTTTTTGAATAAAATATTATTATTGTCATTTCATATTTTTTGAAAGAAACAATGCATATCCTTACACAATCTTCATGTATTTACACACTTTTCGATAAATATTATATTTGTATATTTTCAAATATTTATTTATAAATCAAATCAATTAAATATGTACTATAAAATTCATACATAAAACAATATATTATATTATATTATATTATTTGTATATGTTATATTAATTACATTTTATTATATAATTTAAATAATATAAGTTTTAATTAATAGTATATTCTATAATTAAGAATTTATGAATTTATATTTATATTTGATTTTAAGTTATTTAAGTACAAAGGACAAATTCATTAGTTGTACAATGATAATGTTTTTTTCTTGAAAATATCATTCTTATTTATAGTCACATCAATACAATTTTTTTATTAATTTTATTTTAGTAGAACTTTTGAATTTAATTTAACCATGGTTACATGGATTTTGGTGCGAAAAGTGAATTGCAAATTCATAAATATTATTTTATTGGTTTAGCTATTATTTTATTATTTCCTTAGGAGGCCCATTTTAGACCTCAAAATTCACCTAATGCATGGAGGTGGGGCCGATATCACAATTGTGATATCGTAGAGTTGAAGCGGTAGTGTTAAAGAAATAAAAGATGCGATGAGCGATTTGCGAAGTGGTGGAGTTGTGGTACAGTATCGCAATCAACAAAGAAAGGAGTGGTAAGTCTTCAGGAAATAAGGAAAATGTGCAATGAGTGATTTGCGATGTAGTGGATATTGCATCGGAAATTGGAAAGCGGTGAGTGTTAACTGGAGAAAATTAAACTGTGCGGAGTGCTAAATGTGAAGTTCAGTAAGAAATTGAGAGGAGAAAGGTGGAGGTCAGGTTTTTGATGGTTTTCAAGTGTTTTTGCGTTAAAACGAGTTTGGCAATGACAATCGATAAAACAAAGGAATAAGGTGGCTGAAGGATTTAAGTGATGTTAGGGGAAAAGGTGGGTGCAACAGTTGAAAATGAGCGGAAAACAAGAGGGGATGGAGGTGCACCAATAGTGCTTAGAAGTGTAACACACCTACGAATTCATGCATGGAAAGCTAATAAAAATGCATGATAACAATAGTGAAAGAGAGACTCGGACTTGGTAATGCAGTTTCTTCCCTAAACTCAAAGAGAAAGAAATTTTTGGCATGTGGGAAGGTCTACCCTGCTCGAACTCTATTGACAGAGATGAGAGGGGGAGGCTTGACCACAAATTTTGGAGTTTTTCCTCTATTCTGCTACTCACAAGCAAATGGAAAACTACAACAACAAACTGAAAGAAAAAATTAAGCAGCAACTTGAAGCATAAATTAAATTATCAGAAGTGGAGCTAATGAAATGACAGAAAGTAAAGAACCAATATAGTAGAGAGGCTGAGGCACATGGATTGGGTCCTAACCTATGAGCCTAGCTCTCTGAAACTTAAATCAGTAAAATGAAATCATTCTGCCCATTTCCTAAAATAATAACCTCATACATCTCTAAAATATTGATAACTAAAATAATAAAAAGATCAATAACTTGCAACAAAGTTCCTACTGGAATCGATTAGTATTGGCTAACTCTTCCTAGCTCTAGCTCTGCTCTATTTATTCTACAGGGTAGCTACCAACAACTCCCTAGAAAATGGTGATTGAGTCCTCTTGACTCCTAGTAAAAAAAAGATTGACTACACTCCTCTTTGAGTTGCTTGGCTGCCTCTTGAATTGAAATTGCTGGAGAGAATCCTTGGGATCCTTTGGCTACCTTTGGAGTTTGAATTGGTGGAGAGAATCTAGGGTGGAAAATACTCCTATAATTTCTCCTTGCTGTCTCCTCCAAGTCGTTATGATAAAATCTTTATAAAAATGCTTAATAAATCATGATTTTTTGCACTCAACCTCATATTAGGTACTCAGAGTATGTTAGCCTTAATCACCACCTATACTAGCATCATAAAACCAAATAATAATAAAAATTCAAGAAAAAGATATCTAAGAAGGAAAAAAGGTGACTTATAACCCCTCCAAATATGTCTAATGATGGAGCTCATCAGGAGGTGTAACCAAGTTTTTGGGACAATGCATATTCTGGCTAGTAGGATGTCTTGACAGCTGTGAAGAACTGACAACAGGTGGGGGAGGTGGAACCGAGTTAGCCACCAAAGCCAACGACCCATTGGTTTCCTATTGTACATTAGATGTGGGTGTAGCCGAAGACATCACAGGTAATGGTGTTACCTGAATCAAAATAGGCCCAAGAGGGTCAGTGAGAGGAGGATGATAAGGAGGTACAACTCCTTAAATGAAAGGATCCTCAAGAAATATAGTATCCTGGGAAGCAACGTGTGAAATAGGGTTCGAAAGTGGAAAATGTTATTCCAAAGAAGAATTTGGGTCACCGAGACTCGAAAAATCCTCCAGGTTTAATGGAGGAATACCTCTTTTTCGCCTAGACAGACAAAGAAGGTCGAAGGACACCACGATGACTAATAAATTTTATCAAAATTTTAAATTGATGTATTATTTAATCTTAGTGATAATCAAACCAGCACCTAAAAAATAAAAATAAAACTCTAAAATTCAATCAAAAAGTAGCCAAAGGGAAAATACCCTGTTGGAGAACCATCATTCACTGGAGATGCAACCCAGTATCACAATAGCAAACATAAATATATTTTCATATATACAGTTACAGTTACTCTTGAGCTTTGCCTGAAGCTCATATAATGGGGCCACGTACTCTCGTGAAGATGAACACCCTCCAAAAAACTGAAGACAACCCATCCGTGTCAGGTACGAGGGTAGCCCACCCCAATCACCTTGTGTTCATCCCTAAATTATGGCCACTATGGATACCTCAAATCACAGACACTACCCAGGGGGGGGGGGTCCGTTGGAAATACTGAGAGGGGGGGTGAATCAATATTCCTTTCAATTAGTATTATTGTTAATATTTCATAGAATTAGTTAATATTCAATTATTATCAGCATTTGTGAAATTATAGCAGTAAACAAAAGGAACACAAATGCACACAGTTTTTAAGGTGGAAACCCCCTTTGGGACAAAAACCACCTGAATTGTTCTCTAATAATTATTTAATATTCAACTCCAATGGCAAAGAAATATCCAACTTCCTAGAATCTAGAAAAGCATTTTTCACCAGCTCCCACTGGATGGACGCTCCAACGCCCTATATTCTTCAGTAGTTAACTGAATGGATTCCCCAACACCCAATGAGCTACAACTCACCCTAGCACCACCCTACCACGCTGTAGGAGAATAAAAGAAGAATGGACTTCCGTACCTCGGAAAATGGTCCACTTTAAAATGATATAGAATGATGTAGAAGAAGAAGACACACTAGAACATAACCCCAACTATGAAACAACCACCTAATAATGATCCTAGACCTCTCAACACTGCCTCTTCAACTCTTTGCAGATATTAAATTGTACAATTTTTATAATTGTGCTTTTACAATGACTTAGTACAATGATACCTTTACAATGACTGTATGCAATGCTGCCCACTTGAATACTTCATGTGGTGAGCTTCTTGCTATGGTTTTGCACCTTGATCATTGCTCTTGTCATGCTACCCTTTATCACTCTTTAGAACATTAGATCATGCATGAGTCTTGCCTTGATGAATATATAATACCTGCAAAAAGTCTTCAAGGAAATACCCATGGCATGATAATATCAAAACTTACCTAATCCTTCAGAGCATATGTCAGTGCTAAACCAAAAATAAATAAATTAGAATACAAAGAACCTAATGCAATTAAGAGATGAACATGCATATACAGAATATGCTTACCTGGAGCTCACCTATGCTGCACCTTGCTTTTCTTTGCTGCTTTAGAAAGTCCGGTCCTTTGCAGCCATTGACAACACATGATCTAGATTTTTCTTTCCTTCTAGGAGCTCGATATTGAATTTGGTGTATCTTTGTTATTTTAGATCCCCAATCTGTGATTTTTGGTGCAGTAGTATTCCTTTGAGTCTTCTTGCCAATGCCATAGGTCTGACCCAATTTGTATTCTTCAAGACAAAGTTATGCCCAATCTCTCATAATGACCTAATTATGGACTAGTTTAGTAGAGCGAAATTGTATGACATGCCACATGCCACCGTTTCCTTATTCAGCTCTAAAATTGATGCACAGAAAACTAAAGTCCGTGCGCTATCTACCAATTTTTATAGAATTCCAATCATATACTTAGAGAGAGAGTTATAATGATTTTCCCAAGGTCACCTCTTTGAGATGAATTTCAGGAGCCTGCAAAAAGCCTAACTTCCACAGATCATATGTCAAAAAAATATTGTGCACCATGATTTGAAATTTTTACATGAGCTTCCTCAGGATTTTGGATTCACCTCAGAAAAATTCAACTTCTGAACCTTCGTAGAAGAAACGTTATAGTGAAAATGTGACGATGACCTATTTCAAGTAGCGAAATCCCTACATGAGGAGGATATGAGGATGACAATTTATATAAATGATTAGGTTGAGAAGGACTTACACAAGTGAACATGGGAGGGATTTTAGGAGCTTAAAAATTATTAGTTAATGAATTTTCAATGACCCATGCCATAACCCAATGGGGTTTTAGCCCACTAATTCGGGTTACTAACTTCAAACATGAATATCTCTCAAACCATGAAGAATTACGTGGTGTTCCATATATCAACGGAAACGTCTCGACAAGAAGAAACCATAAAAAATATCCTTGAATTAGAATATAGTAATTTGGTAGGTCAAATTTCCCATCAAATATCCGGGGGAGGGGGGGGTGTGGGTGGGTGTAGGTTTTAACCCTGTACAAAAATTATCTACAAATGAATCTTAAAAACATAAAATAAACAATAGCGAAATCTTAAAACATAAAACATATATACACAGATATTTTCCCCTAGATCCCAAATCGGGACGACCAGCATGATTTTTCATTATATTCCTTTAAGTGTTACAACACATATATATACATGCTGAAGCATACATAAATCCAAATCCATTAACCTTGGATTAGAACATAACCGTAGTTCCCTTGACAGGATCTAAAAAATACCAGGGGCTAAAAACCATCATCCCCCAAAACCATGTGCAAACTCATGCACAAAACCATGGGTGGGTCCACACACCAATTTTTTTTTTTTTTTCTCGGGGCGCTGCCTTGGACCCTGATAGGGGTGGTTGCCACCCCCCCTATGACCCCCCTGCTACGCCCAGCACAACGTACAGGGGTGGCTACCGCACGTGGGACTAATCATGGAGCTTGGGTTGACATCAATGAAAACCACTGATCAACAGGGTCACGATCGTGGAAAACATGTTGTATGGGTAGAACACCTGGATCCCCGAAGGGAACCCCAATACATTGAATTCCACTGTATATGCGATCGAAGGCAGGCTACCATCTCACACACACCAATGTTGTCTCACATTTAACTCCTTTTTGAGGGGAGCGGTCCCAGATAGTATGAGTGCAGCTGTATTTTCTCTCTTGAATGACACTAGTCTCAAGTTTTGTGATCTTGGGCAGTTTGATCACACTCCCTAACCCAAGATCCTAGCCTGAACTAATATTTGTCTAATCTCAGAAAAGAGAGATTGATATTTTTTATTAAATGCTTTATTTTATTGTAATTGCATTTAATTCTTCAGAGGGGGATTAGACGTATGGAATTTATGTGACTCTGACACAAACCATGCAGAAAATGCTTCTCAATTCAGTTCGATGAAAGAGTTATTCTACAAGGATAAATTCATTTATACATCCATGCAACAACACACATCCAAAAATGTAGTTAAACCTATGAAAGAAACATATACCAATGCTCTCTAGAAACTAACTAACACAATATATTTATAGAATGAAATTAGCTATATAAGAAAAACTAAAAATGATTTTTTTTTTTTTTTTAGAAAGAAATGTAGCTAGGCTAATTTTCAAAAACGAAAGACTAGTATGTAGACTGTTAGACTCCTATACCAATAGGTGTCATATTTCATGATTGAATTGATGGGCTATGCAATATGTTCGTACTTTTTCTTGTTCCAAAAGTTTTCCATATTCTCAAAAAATAAAAAAAAAATAAAAAAAATAAAAAAAAATTGTAAAGAGGGTATACCCTAAAAGAAAAATCAAAGGGTGAAAAGAATAAAATGGCCAAAAAAGTGAAAGAAAATGAACCCCACCAAAAGAAAGGCCAAGGAAAGTGTGCAAGCCTAAATGCCACTACTTTTTTGCTCTTTTGTAATAAATAAAATTGTGTGCAACTTGTATTTTATGCCACAATTGATGAATAGTGAAACAGTTTAAGCTTGGCTAGTTCATTTTTCAATTTTATGTTTTAGAAATAGAGAATAAAATCTGACCTAACTGTTTAATCTTGGCAGATAAGTAGACAGGTAGAGTAAATAAAAGGAGCTCAACAGTTTAATCTGAGCCCTTGGATGTAATAAGGTTAGAATTAGATAGATTTCCATATGTAAAAGAAAAAGTGTGATAAGGGTTTGCTAGTCTAAGTGCACCCTAATAAAGAAGAAAAAATGGTAGGGTAAAGTAGGTAGGGTAGGTAGATAATGTTGCAGAATTACATGTGATGAATAATGGCTCTAGATGTGTTGTATTTTTTAATTTCATCACAAGTGCAAAGGCAGACAATAAACTGGAAGGATTTCAAGCAAAACAAAGTCAAATTATTAACTTCCCCTCTCATTTTTCCCCAAAAATTTAACTAATTTCCCCTAAGTACTAAGGTATTTAAAGATTAGAGGGGCTCAAGGCATTTCCTTGACTTTTGGAGGGACCGGACTCTCGGCCCAATAGTTGGAAAAACCTAAGTACTTAAAATCATTCATTATGATATTCATACACTTCTGAAAAATCTTTTCCTAAGTAAAATCCCATTTTACTTAGGAAAATCATGCAATATTTCATAAAAACTCTCCTCATAAAAGCATAAGTTAAAAACATTAACCTAATGTTTACACTTAGCGCTTCTTTCATTTTTCATATTAATTTCTAATTTTATTATTTAAATCCCCATACAAATAAACCTTTTTCCCGTATTATTTTAATAATTTCCCATAAACTATATATTCCGCCCATTGGTTGAAAAATAACCATATAACTTTAATTAATTGGTTAAATTTCCAATTAATAAGTCAATCCGACTTCCCCGCCATATCAATAGGGGTTAATTAATCCTAATGATTAATTAATAACCTGTATCCGCCAATCGAATCATCCCCGATGTGATTAATTCATAATAAATTACATTGGACCCACTCGTTATCTCTTCACCATCTTCCTCGCCCGACGACCGTCTGATCGACTTGTCTGAGATCAACAGTTATTATCCATATCGCTAGCCATCCACATCCAAACGATAATGCACGATGGCCAAGCAGTTTTCTGAATCATACAGTGCCACGCGTCGTGCATCGTATGGAATCGCTCGCCCTCCACTCAAAACCACTCTTCCCAAAAAGCGGTACGATGGAAACCACTTACCGCCTGCCTCCCTTGACGAAACCTCCGTACTTGCTGACTTCATTCATTAAAAACCCGCCAACCTTTGATTTTGTGAATGAAACAAACATACCAGCGTCATTTTCATTGTCTCATGCAACGATTTTTGAAATCAATTGTCGAACTTTTCCAACTGCTACTTTGTTGAACAAGATTGCATTCGAGTATCCAGAATTCATCCATCATTACCAACACCTGTTTTCATCACCGTTTATTTCCTGGAAAACAGGTATTTACCTAAATTCCCATTAAACTCTATAAAAAACCTGGTTTTGGTTTAAATTCTACACGAGAAAACTGAAACAGAGTTCAGAACAGTTCCCAAAACTACATTTGCATTCCCGAACTTGTGATTGTGCTCGTTTTTCATAAAAAACCCCGAATTCATTTCTGAATCCACAAGAACCAGAAATGGAAATTCCCATGGCTTTGAATGTCACACCCCTAAATGCTCCTCACAGAGATTTAGACTATCTGCCTCTAGTAGATAGGGATTTCCAAATTAAAAACCTTATTCTCAGTGAAAATCCTCTTCGAACTTTTTGTCACTGCAAAGAACTAGAATACCAGAAGCTAAATGGTGGAAAGAAATGTTTGAAATTTTGTAAAATTATCCTTACATATGTACTATAGTAAGTCATTATAAATGAGGATAAAAGGATAAACAGAGGTTAGAAAGCATAGCAGTTAAAGAGTATCAGTGGTTAAAGTGTATCAGGTAAAAGTCAGAGTGAAAGTTAAAATGAAGTTACAGAACAGTCAAAGGTAAACAATAAAAGTAATTATAGAGGCAGTAAAATGGTAAAAATAAATGAAAATAATTTCACCAACATTGAATTTTTTCTAAAGTGAAAGTAAAACAGTCAAAAGAACAAAAAAGTGAAAAGATGAAAAACACAACAAGAATGAACATTTTTGCAGAAATTTCATGTTTTAGTCATTGTCTTGAAGAAAATATTGTGATCAATCCAAGATTAATTTTGCAAAACCGAAGGAGGTTTATGTTCTTAAGAGGACCATCTACAAAAAAATCTCTCACTTTTCTAACAGATATTATGGTTTTGGAAATATTAAACAATGTTGGAAAGAACATTTTGCAAAAAATTCCAGTTAAGTCATAATTTTGCAGAGAAGGTTGTGGCCAATCCAAAATACATCATACAAAACTGAAGGAGGTTTTGGTTCCTAAGAGACCTATCTACAAAAATCTATCTCACTTTTTTCACCGTGATTTCATAATCAGAGATACATGCACATATTTAAAGGCTATTTTTCAGATTCTGTGAAACTCTGTTTTACACATCTTTTTGCAGAGCCTATTGTGCACATATGGAGAGGAAGTTTGGGAAAATGAAAGAGGTTTATCTCACCAACATATTTATCTACAATAACTGCTTTCAATTTTTACATATCTATTATGGATTGAGAAATAAAAAGATATCATTGGACCCCAAGTTTTCAGAATTGTTGGAGCAGATTGCATAAAGAAAGGAAGCAGTTAGTGACTTGGATCCCTCATCATCAACTAAGAGTTGGATCAAATTCGAATTCTCCTCTTTGTCATCACCTATCCATAAAAAATAGTTCCAAATATATGCATTTGTTTGAGTTTCCTTTACTTAAGTTCTATTTATGTAAAATAGTTGGAGAGATTTGTGAACTAATCTTGATATTTTTTCAAGATATTTTAGTTTAGAATTTGTATAAATACTTCACTCTTGGAAGTATTTTGTGGTGGATTTTTTTTAGACTTTGCTGTAACATTGAATCTTTGGAATAAAGTGTTGTTGGAGAAATTTTTTTGGCTAGCTGGATGAGGAATTGATGCGAAAGACTTTTTATAGGATTCATGTGTCAAACTACGGATCAATAAGTCATCTATCTCTTATGTGTTGAAGTCTTTATATTTGTTTACTATATCATCTGTGTTTCATTTATGAATGATTAATGAAAAGGAATAAATCAGAAAGTGCTTAAGTGTAATCTGATTTTAATCATTATTGTTCTAAATGTTTTCTTCTAAATTGGTTTAAACAGTGAATTCTTAATTGCTCATGTTTTTCTGTTTTAAGCATTTTGATTATTTAATAAAGAATAATTAATTGATCTTTGTTAATAATCACTCAATTTTCCATCTTATAAATGTGTTGAAAGATTCTTAATTGCCTTTCCTCCATTTATATTCTGTTCCATTCACTTTAAGAATTATAATTGTTCTATGTTTGATTATCTTGCCCTGTGAAACCATCTTTTGCTAAGAGACTTAATCCAGTTAATTTATCATTTTTTACTCCATTAGCCCAATGGAATAAACTACTCAATCTTGCCCTCAGATATTGAATTCCACCACCCAAACTCAAAAAAAACCCTTGGACTTTATAACTAGCCTAATATTTTCTAAAACAAAGCTAAATTATACAGAGAGAGCCCTCTTTGGGTATAGATTGGCTAGATAATGTACCTAAAAGTTGGTTTATGGTTACCTCAGAATATTTCTTTTGAACCTGGAGAAATTACTGAGTGATAACATAGTGGCAACCATACTGGCGAGCTGAATAATTTTATTGTTACTATTGTTTATTTTATAAACTGCAGACGGAGCCTGAAGTTAGCCAAGTAGCCTTTGAACTGCTTTTGCTCTGCAATTGCATAGTAAATAAATGTTGCTTCAGTCTATCTCTGGTCTAGTTTATGAACTGAACTTTGGTTTCAAACATTTGATCAGTTCCTCTAGTAAAATAAATATTTAAGAAAATTCAAATCCAAAATCTTAAATTTCTTAAAGAGATTGTCGAAGTTGTATTGTTCATTCCATTTTAACATAGTGGCGACTCCACTGGGGAAGACTAACCTTTTTCTTCAGAAATATTTTACAGGTTCAGATCTGATGTATGATGGTGGACAGTTATCAGACACACAGAGGTTAAAATCATCCACGTGGAGACTCCAAATCCATTTCACAATCAAGACTCCACTGGAGGAATGAACCTGGAAGAAAAATATGGAAAGATCAGAATTTCAACTTGGATCTTAATCCAAGACATTATGTTCTTTCTCGTTAAGAAATTTTTTCAATATGTATTGTAATTTATATAAGGATCTAACTTGGTTTTACAGATACCGTGGCCTTTCGTTATAGCTGATTTTCAAGATGATCCAAGAATAAAACGAAGATATGCTCCCATGAGCAGAGATCACATACCTGGATTTCCACACAAACTACCAAAGGTAAATTGGAGTGAAAATATGCCTATATTTCAAGATGAGAACACTGATGATCCTTTACTACATCTCATCAAATTTCATATACACTCATCAATATTGAAGGGTGATTGGCATGAGGATTGCCTCATGAAAATATTCATGGTAACCTTAGAAGGAAAAGCAAGGGAATGGTATGAAGCTCTCAAACCTGCTAGTTTATTTTCTTTAAAATATTTTCATAAGGTATTTTATGAGCATTACAAAGAAGATTTTCCATCTTTATCATTAGCTGAAAATTGTTGTGATGAAGCTGAAGATCTTATACATTCCCTTAAAAATATTGATGAAGATTTTGGAAATTGGTTTCCTGAAGATTTATTAGAAGAAATCCAGAACTTTCATTCTCAAGTTAAATGTCATAATAATCAAGAGGAGTTAAACAAAGATGAAATAGATTAGGAGATGAATCAAGATCCACAAAACCTCTCTGTATTAACAAATGATGTTTCATTTAATGTTTTGAATGGAGTTAAAGAAAATATTCAACCTCGTGATCAATTTTTAGATAAGAGAAAAAAAAAATGTTATTCAAATCTAAGAATTCAGAGATTCCCACCCCCCCTTACCGAAGAAGAAATCAATTTGCTTCTAAACATGCAACCTTCCTCAAAATATTTACATAATGAAGAAATTGTTTCTACTTCTTCTAATGTTGATGAATGTACAAAAGTTTTTATCCATGAAGGGACGGAAGAACAAGTTGATTCTCATGTTTTTCTACCTTCCCAAAAAGGTCCATTGCTTGATATCACGCCTATTGAACAAAACAATGATTTTCAAAGAAAATGCAACCAATCTAATCAATATATATTAGGATTGTTGGAAGAAAAATCTGTTGATCCATTGTTTATAATTGATGACATTCCTTCTTCTGAATATTTTCCTAAATATAATCAGTATGATGATAATTATGTTCTCCCAATTCAAAATAATTTCCCAGAACAATCACTAGCCATTTTGAGGGATGAGATATTAGAACTTTAGCTTGATGAGAATTTTCTAAGAGCTTTCTTTCTTCTTTTGAAATCAAGAAAATATTCTCTTAACCTGAATCCACCAATTGAATCATCCCCGATGTGATTAATTCATAATAAATTACATTGGACCCACTCGTTATCTCTCCGCCATCTTCCTCGATCGACGACCATCTGATCGACTTGTCTGAGATCAACGATTATTATCCATATCGCTAGCCATCCACGTCCAAACGATAACGCACAATGGCCAAGTGGTTTTTTGGATTGTACAGTTCCACGCGTCGTGCATCGTATGGAATCGCTCGCCCTCCGCTCAAAACCACTCTTCCCCAAAAGCGGTGCGATGGAAACCACTTACCGCGTGCCTCCCCTAACGAAACCTCTGTACTTGTTGACTTCATTCATTAAAAACCCGCCAACCTTTGATTTTGTGAATACAACAAACATACCGGTGTCATTTTCATTGTCTCATGCAACGATTTTCGAAATCAACTGTCAAACTTTTCCAACCACTACTTTGCTAAACAAGATTGCATTCGAGTATCCAGAATTCATCCATCATTACCAGCGCCTGTTTTCATCACCGTTTATTTCCTGGAAAACAGGTATTTACCTAAATTCCCATTAAAATCTGTAAAAAACCTAGTTTCGGTTTAAATTCTACACGAGAAAATTGAAACAGAGTTCAGAACAGTTCCCAAAACTACATTTGCATTCCCGAACCTGTGATTGTGCTCGTTTTTCATAAAAAACCCCGAATTCATTTCTGAATCCACAAGAACCAGAAATGGTAATTCCCGTGGCTTTGAATGTCACACCCCTGAATTCTCCTCACAGATATTTAGATTATCTGCCTCTAGTAGATAGGGATTTCTAAATTAAAAACCTTGTTCTCAGTGAAAATCCTCTTCCAACTTTTTGCCGCTGCAAAGAACCAGAATACCGGAAGCTAAATGGTGGAAAGAAATGTTTGAAATTTTGTAAAATTATCCTTTCATATGTACTATATTAAGTCATGATAAAGGAGGATAAAAGGATAAACAGAGGTTAGAAAGCATAACAGTTAAAGAGTATCAGTGGTTAAAGTGTATCGAGTAAAAGTCAGAGTGAAAGTTAAAATGAAGTTACAGAGCAGTCAAAGGTAAATAGTAAAAGTAATTATAGAGGCAGTAAAATGGTAAAAAGAAATGAAAATACTTTCACCAACATTTAATTTTTTCTAAAGTGAAAGTAAAACAGTCAAAAGAACAAAAAAGTGAAAAGATGAAAAACACAACAAGAAGGAACATTTTTGAAGAAATTTCATGTTTTAGTCATTGTCTTGAAGAAAATATTGTGATCAATCCAACATCAATTTTGCAAAACCAAAGGATTTTTATGTTCTTAAGAGGACCATCTACAAAAACCTCTCTCACTTTTCTAACAGCTATTATGGTTTTGGAAATATTAAACAATGTTTGAAAGAACTTTTTGCAAAAAATTCCAGTTAAGTCATAATTTTGCAGAGAAGATTGTGGCCAATCTGAAATACATAATACAAAAATGAAGGGGGTTTTTGTTCCTAAGAGATATAAATACAAAAAAATATCTCACTTTTTTCACATTGATTTCAGAATCAGAGATACATGCACATCTTTAAAGGCTATTTTTCAGATTCTGTAAAACTCTATTTTACACATATTTTTGCAGAGCCTATTGTGCACAGCTGGAGAAGAATTTTAGGAAACTGAAAGAGGTTTATCTCACTAACATATATATCTACAATAACCGCTTTCACTTTTTACATATCTATTACGGATTGAGAAATAAAAATATATCATTGGACCCCAAGTTTGCAGAATTGTTGGAGCAGAATGCACAAAGAAAGGAAGCAGTTAGTGCCTTGGATGCCTCATCATCAGCTAAGAGTTGGATCAAATTAGAATTCTCATCTTTGTCATCACCTATCCATAAAAAATAGTGCCAAATAGATGCATTAGTTTGAGTGTCCTTTACTTAAGTTTTATTTATGTAAAATAGTTGGAGAGATTTGTGAACTAATCTTGATATTTTTTCAAGATATTTTAGTTTAGAATTTGTATAAATACTTCATTCTTGGAAGTGTTTTGGGGTGGATTTTTTTTAGACTTTGTTGTAACATTGAATCTTTGGAATAGAGTGCTCTTGGAGAAATTTTTTGTGGCTAGCTGGATGAGGAATTGATGCGAAAGACTTTTTACAGGATTCATGTGTCAAACTACGGATCAATAAGTCATCTATCTCTTATGTGTTGAAGTCTTTATATTTGTTTACTATATCATCTGTGTTTCATTTCTGAATGATTAATGAAAAGGAATAAATCAGAAAGTGCTTAAGTGTAATTTGATTTTAATCATTATTGTTCTAAATGTTTTCTTCTAAATTGGTTTAAACAGTGAATTCTTAATTGCTCTCGTTTTTCTGTTTTAAGCATTTTGATTATTTAATAAAGAATACTTAATTGATCTTTGTTAATAATCACTCAATTTTCCATCTTATAAATGTGTTGAAAGATTCTTAATTACCTTTCCTCCATTTATATTCCGTTCCATTCACTTTAAGATTTATAATTGTTCTCTGTTTGATTATCTTGCCCTGTGAAACCATATTTTGCTAGGATACTTAATCCAGTTAAGTTATCCTTTTTTACTCCATTAGCCCAATGGAATAAACTACTCAATCTTGCCCTTAGCTATTGAATTCCACCACCCAAACTCAAACAAAACCCTTGGAATTTATATCTAGTCTAATATTTTCTAAAACAAAGATAAATTATATAGAGAGAGCCCTCTCTGGGTACAGATTGGCTAGATTATGTACCTAAAAGTTGGTTTGTGGTTACCTCGGACTATTTCTTTTGAACCTGGAGAAATTACTGAGTGATAACATAGTGGCAACCATCCTGGGGAGCTGAATAATTTGATTGTTACTATTGTTTATTTTTTAAACTATAGACGGAGCCTGAAGTTAGCCAGGTAGCCTTTGAACTGCTTTTGCTCTGCAATTACATAGTAAATAAATGTTGCTTCAGTCTATCTCTGGTCTAGTTTATGAACTGAACTTTGGTTTCAAACATTTGATCAGTTCCTCTAGTCAAATAAATCTTTAAGAAAATTCAAATCCAAAATCTTAAATTTCTTAAAGAGATTGTCGAAGTGGTATTGTTCATTCCATTTTAACATAGTTGCGACTCCACTGGGGAAGACTAACCTTTTTCTTCAGAAATGTTTTACAGGTTCAGATATGATCTATGATGGTGGACAGTGATCAAACACACAAAGGTTAAAATCATCCATGTCGCGACTCCAAATCCATTTCACAATCAAGACTCCAATGGAGGAATGAACCTGGAAGAACAATATGGAAAGATCAGGGTTTCAACTTGGATCTTAATCCAAGATGTTAGTATGAATATTTTGTCAAAGTGTACGAAAAAAGACCACTTTAGCTATGCATAAATTATAGCCCTAACATCAAATATGGCTACCAATATCTTCAGATCCGCAGTTAGTTGATCAAGACAAATGCTGCAAAAATCCAGATCTATGCATAAAGAGACATTAAGTAGTAAAAGTAAGGTTTTGCTCCATACATCCAATAGACAAGACAAGAACAATATTTTTGAAAGAATTTTTTGTATTAAGGGAACCTGGGAGGAAAACAAGAAGGTGTTTCCAATTCTCCTCAATGGGATGGGTTCTTGGAAGTCCTCAGCACTTCAGATCTAGCATTTCTCTCTCTTGTTGGTGTAGAAAACCCAGACAAAGATAGAACTCAAAGGGAGTTCACAGAGCAAATAATGGAAAATATGACAATGATAATGGCTCAAAGTTAGACCAAGAGTATAGATCCAGAGTGATCTAATAGGCAACAAAAGGTGAAGAATGGTAGGAAAAACCCTCCTATTTATAACAAAATATTGGGTCATTCTAGATCTTGGTGTATGACTAAAATAATATTAACCAAATCTAGATCCACCTTTTATGGAATATTTTATTATATCTGTTGGTGGGAAAAAGTATTTGACTTGGGTCAAACCCCTTTATTTGTAAATAATAAATAAATAAATGATTTATTTATCATTTTAAGGAAGTGGTTGAATGATAATCAAATAAATAATGATTTATTTAATTATTTATAAGTGATTTAGTCATATTTAACAAGGAATATTATTTAAATAAGATTTAAATAATTATTCCTAGAAAATAATAAGATAAATAAAGGTTTATCTAATTAATTTCCTTGTTTTGGGTTAAACATGACCAGGAATAATAATTAAATTATTGTTTAATTAATTTTTCCATGAGGAAAATCAAACAAATATAGGTTCGTTTGATATTTCCCTTTGGGGTTTCTTGTTTAGACCATAAACAACCTAATAAATGTGTTTTATTAAGTTATTTTACATAGTGAAAACAATTTTACTTAGGGTAAAATTGGTCTTACATGGTGTACTTGGGTCCATCTAATGATAATAGGTTAGATGACCAAGAAATGGTGTAACATATTTCCCCCCAACGTGCGAGTGTTAGGAGAAAATCGTATGACTGAAGTACGTTGTAAGAAATCAATCACCAGACATCAAAAGGGACGTCAGAGAGAGAAATGGAAGGTAGCCTAATGTGTTGAAGAACTAGACCTTGAGGAGACGAGACTTACAGGTGCAACAAGTCTCTTTTTAGGAGAGGGTACCTGTGCTGAAGGTGGCAGGGGAGGCATACCTATGTCTGCCGAGACAAAGTACAAAAGAATAGTGTGTCCAGTAAACAAGGGACTGAACTATAAAGTACAACCAGCATAAACATGAGCCAGATAAAAATACAATGAGGGATCCCACATACATGCTATGCCTGGGATAACATCCAGGACTTATACAATAATATCTGAGTACATGAGATACAAATACAACCCAAATTCCCCCTGGAAATGGGGAAGGGCTCGCAAAATCTGACTGATACATGCAAATCAAAGAGGCGTTGCAAGTGGCTAAGGCTGACATCATCAAATATATGGAGCTGCATCGAAGGCTGCAATGAAGAGGTCATGCGGGCATGTGGGGGGCTACCTGCAGGGCCACCCCCTCATGAGGGTTGAGACATCTCACACACACCCGAGAATCACCAAGAGCTGCTGTTGCATCACTGAACCATCAAGTATACGGATCTTGATCATGCTAAAAGGAGCTGGAGCTGAGACACAATCAAGTCAAAGGGTAATGAGAAATCCCTTTGCCTGATCCGAGGCACCGAACATGAGTGGAAGCTGGAACCAAGGTACACCGCCCTCTAGACCTGTCTTTTGGAATGAATGAGCTGATGTCGAAAAAAGGAGGCCTGCCATAGGTGAGGCAATAAGGGATCCTCAGCTAAGGCACGAGAGAAAATAGTAGAGCGACTGATAGACTAATACCAATGATGATGATGAAATGGAGGAGACTGAGTAGCGAATGGACGACTTCCCTTGTTAGAGCATAAAGGGCATGAATGACGTGGCAGCGAATGACACAATATCATGAGGGATAGGGGACAGTGGGACTAAAGGCCATAATGTGCGACACAAGAGAGGGACCAAGCAATGAAGGATGGAGGACTATAGCGGGGTACAAAGGGACTTGGGATAGACTCCATGAATGTGATGATGACTCAACTTGGATGCTCTAAACAAGGGCGACTTGATGGTTCTGCCACACAGTAAAGGTCCAATGGGGGACCATGAAAACATGAGTACAAGATGGTAACTCACGACGAACATCAACACGAGCATGGATAAGTATGGAGGCCAAATGGTGCCCCTAGTATGAGTGTTTCAAGTGAAGAAATTTGATTTTGAGGAGGGTTATGGTTGAGGGGCATAGGTGCCCCCAAGCATGGTGTGGTCATGCCAAAATGTATTTAGAAAAGGGGGAATCTAAACACATTTTAATGATGTGGTGTGCCATTTGTTTTCGTTATGGTTATGCAGTTTGAGAAAGTAAATGGAGGATTTACCAATCTCTTTTAGTACTTCATATATGAAGCAAATGGACTTTAAGTTTTCGGGTTGGCATACCTGGTGTCACTATCCCAAAGAGAGGATTTGGAGATAATGAACTAATTCTCTCCTAGAAAACCCATAGGTTGGTCAACAACAATGTCTAAGAGATTGGGTTGTTGATGGAAGATGAGGGAACAATAAGGGGTATCATCCCTAGAGTGACCTGAAGTGATATGGGACTCTAGAGGTTCTTCTAAATGTGGAAGAATAATGGTACTAAAGTCAACACAACCAGATACACTAGGAGAGTTTTGGAGAATTTCTTCTCCTGGTCTCTCAAATATGGGTGCCCTCTTACCCAAATATTGGGTTTCAATGTAATGGCCACAAGGTGTATGTGGTTCGAACGCATGGGTTCGATGTAAGGGGGAATAGATAAAGTCAGGGGTGGGGATTTATTTCATAATGTCGTCATCGTGATAGAAGATGGGGTGACTGGTGGAAGAAAGACCACCTGACGCGGCGAAGCTACCTGACTCATCATCATGAGAAGAGAGGTTCACATGTGTTAGGACTCCACTATGTAGGATTTTTACTATATACTTTGACATCATCTTATCTTTTTAACTATGATTCCATTATCATTTTCATTTACTTTATCCCAAGGTACATAAAATCCTCTTCTTTATTATATGTTTAATCTGTTTACATATAATTCCATAATACTCTTATATTTTGTCATAAATCGAAGTGGATTGTTGCTAACATAAGTCTAAAAGATCGCAGATAAGTATATGTTGTGCTGGAACAATCGGCCGTTGCTGAAACAGTCAAAATCCGTTGCTGAAATAGTTGACCCTGTTGCTGAAACAGCTGAAACAGCCAGCAAGCACGCAAATTCCGTCACTCGTAATTTGCGATTCTGGAAGAGTATTTTGCGGAACAGTGGCAACAGCATAAATACATGGTTACACGGATTATTATGAAAATAGCATTCTTGTTGTATCTGTTGTAACAATAGCTTTTTATGGAAGAACAGAATAGTCCTGTTTTAAGAAAGAAGAACAGAATTAGGGATAAACATAGATTTACTCTCATGTAATTATAGGAGATGTCTCCTCTTTAAAAAGAGGAGACATCATCATCAGAAGGGAGTTCAAGTTTGAAAACTACAGGAGAACATTGTATTTGACAGACTGGAGCTAGACTCCATTTGTAATGTATCATTCTTTTTGACAGATGAATAAAATCTTCTTTTGAGCGCTCCAATTTAATTCTTTCCCTGGGGAATCTTGTGAGAGGGAAAGGGCCCGCCTTCCTCACAAGATTCACCCTTCTGTTCCTGTAATTTGTTTAATTCTTTACGCTGTTTGCACTTTACTTTAATTCTGTTGTTGAACACTAGTTGCATAGTTCTGTAGTTCATCAAGTACTCTGTTTCCTTAACGTTGCATGTGTTTAATACATTCATTCTTGAGAGGTTGAGAAATCTATTTCTGTTAATTGTGTGAATGTATGATGCTGGGAAGCAGGTGCTGAAGATTCCTGTACAAAGGAATAGGGTCCTGCTCCCACTAATTGCCTTCCTTTTTCTGCAGTGTGATTAGAAACAGGAGAACAAGTGCTGAAGGTTCCTGTTCATAGGAATAGGGTCTTGGTCTCTTGAGTTATCTTTTCTACAGTGTGATTAGTGTCAGGCAGCAGGTGCTGAAGTTCCTAATTAAGGAATAGGGTCCTGTTCCTGCTATGGTTGACTGATTTCTTTTCTTGCAGATTGATCTTCCTTTATTTGGATTCTAAACTGCAACATAGGAATTATTTCTGCTATAACATAAGTGACTTCAGCTTTGATTAAACAGAGTGTGAATAATTAGATTTGTATGATTGATAATTGTGTGGCTTTTTACTACAACATTGTTTTTGCTTTTGAAATTGAGCATATCCAGTGCGTGATTGTCTTTGGAATAAACAGACTTCCTCGGGTTGACAATTTATGTGGAGCTTGAATTGTGAAACAATTAAAGCGACCAACATTTTGGCGCCGTTGCCGGGGAAGGAAATTATAGATTTCAAAAGCATTAATCTTTTCTTTTTAAATGTGCATATTGTATGAGAGGACGCGGAAACCAGAAGAAAACTAACCCCACAGGTGGCAAAGGAAAAGGAAGGGGAGGAAGAAAGACTTTTATTGACGAGATTGTATCAAAGGCTGAATCATCACAGAGATTAAGTTCTCGGAGACCAAAACTTCAGCACTCCCCTCAATCAGATTACAAAACAGAGGAAGTTGTGGGTCCTGAAAATATAAAAGATCCAGTGACTAAAGAACCAGCATTCAGTGCTGGAGAGTCAGAAGGAAGTATTAGTAAATCAGTAGAGCACGTTGAGGAAAAAATAGAGAGTGTTGGACGACCAGTGGAAAACATTGAAGAGCCAGTAGAAGACCTTAACGATCGAGCAAGTGCAGTAGGAGAGCCAACAATGGAAGGAAACAATGACGATTTCTTTGGTGGAGGACGTGTAGAACCCGAAGGAGAAGGAAGGGATGAAAATTCCCTCTCTACCTTGGGATTTCCTATCAGTGATCTCCCTGCAGGGACAACTCCTATGAAAAACATTCCATTGTCTGCTTTACCTAACTTTCATGGTTTATCCTCTGAAGATCCGGATGAATTTCTTTTTGAATTTGATATATTATGCAGAAGTTATGATTACGTTACTAATGCTCAAAAGTTGAAACTGTTTCCAGCAACCTTAAAAGGAAATTCTCTAAGATGGTTCATGAGCCTTGGGAGTCAGGTAATCACAACTTGGGAGCATATGAAACAGAAATTTCTGCTTAAATATCAAGACTACTGTCGGACGAGAGAAAAGAAGGATGAACTATTCAATATGGCACAAAAGCTGGACGAGAATCTGGAGGACTATGTAGAAAGGCTGCAGTACAATATTCAGAGATCTGATCATCCGAATATAAGTAAGGAAATTCGCAAAACAATATTACTTAGAGGTTTAAGGGATGATTGTTTAGATATGTTAAACATGCTTGGCAAAGGAGATATATCTAAGGAATCATATGATGAGATTGTTGAACTTTCTAAGAGGTGTTCAAGAGGAGCTGCAAGGAACAGAGTAAGTAATAGAGATTCCACCTATTCAAGAGTGCAGAAATCAGCTAGTGGAGGAGCAACAAGAGCTGAAATAGGTAATTTACTTGAAGAATTTAAAACTGAGATGTTAAGTTCTTTTACTTCACAAATTGACACTTTGCAGGTTAAGAAGAAGCAGGCTGAAGCAGAAGCAACTCTGGCTGTCTTTTGCCCAAAGTGCAGAGACAAACATCCACTAAGGGAATGCCCAATGGACAAAATAACAATTTGCACCCTTTGTGAGAAAGACCACGAAACAAAACAATGTCCATCTCTACCAGGAATAAAGGCAGCATTGCAGCCAACGGAAGAAGAAGCTGAAGCAGTTTACCTGCTAACTCAAAGAAGACAATGGCAACCAAAAGGACAAGGTATGAACTCTAGTATGCCATTTAATCGTTGGAATAATTATTCTGCTTTCGGTCAAACAAATTACCCTCCCTTTAATCAAATGAATTTCCCACCCATGCAGCAATACCCACCCTTTAATCAAATGAATTTCCCACCCATGCAGCAATCAAACCCTGCCTTTGTTGATCCTTCAATGTGGACTCCTTGGCCCCCACAATAGCCATCTTCTTTTAATCCTTGGAATTCAAATTGGAGAAGCCAACAACTCCCGTATCCAAATCAATTGCCTCAATTCCAACAACCACTTCCTCTGCCATCAAATGCTCTGCCAAATAACCAAATGAGACCCCAGCTACCTGTGCAACCAAATCCTAACCCCAATAATAAAGTTGTGCAAGTCATTGATATTCAATATCAGTCTATATTTCCTACTATGCAATGTAATGATATTCATTTAAGATCTGGGAAAATAGTAGAGCCTATTATTGATGACATAACTTCTTCTGATTCTGATAAAGATGAAACTGAGAAACATAAGAAAGCACAACCATCTTTTAACAAAAATGTTGAAATAACAGAACCACCATTCCCCGAGCGTTTGGTTTTAACTAGAACGCCTGAAACACCCGCTTTTAATCTTTTAGGGGAATTTCAAAATTTGTATGTTAAAATTCCACTTTTACAAGCATTAAGAGATGTACCAATTTATGCCAGAACAATAAGGGATATTTTTGTAAAGAATCCTGGTAGGAAAACTAAATATCCCCTTACAGTACATGTGATGGGTGACTTGTCTGCATTAATGTCAGGAAAATCCCCTCCTGTGAAGTATGGTGATCCTGGCCATCCTACTGTGACAGTTCAGATTGGTAAAACAATGATTCCCCAAGTTCTGGTAGATTTAGGTGCTGCAAAACATAATGACCCTTGAAACTTCACAATTATTACAGCTGAATAACACAATCAGAGATACACCCACCATTTTAGAGTTGGCTGATCGTTCTACAATTAAACCTAAAGGAGTTGTTGAGGATCTACTTATCTCAGTTGAACCCTGGAAATACCCAGCTGATTTTGTTGTATTGCAGACTAAAACAAAGTTGGGGGGACATCCCTTAATTCTAGGAAGGCCATGGCTGGCCACAGCTGATGCTTTTATCAGTTGCAGATCCGGTTCAATGACAATTTCTAATGGTTATGAAACAAAACAGCTTACTCTTTATCCTCATGCTACACCAATAATTAATAATGAAGATTCTATATGGATGGATTATGATGATAATGTTGTTCAGCCTATTCTAACTATTGGACAAGCTTTAACTCTTAAAGACAATACAGAGGATGAGATAATTAATAATTTTATTTGTGAACCTTCTTCTGTAAGTGCTGGAACACATAATCAATTAACTGCAATTTTTGAAACTGATACACAAGAAAAGATTGAATCTGAAGATTCATCTCAGACATTAACCACCATCTCATCTAAAAGCATAACAGTTGAAATTGAACCTGGCAAGACATTAAACATAAATCTTGATCTAACATATGCTGAAACACAGCAGTTAATGAAGTTATTGTATGAATATAAGGAAGCATTTGCATGGGATTACACGAATATGAAAGGTATTTCTTCTGAATTATGTACTCATCGAATTTACATTAAATAGGGATGCCAGCCTGTTTGTCAACCCCAAAGACAAATGAATCCTAATTTACGAGAAATTGTTAAAGAAGAACTTCAGAAATTGCTTAATGCAGGATTTATATACCCTATATCTGACAGTGAATGGGTTTCCCCATTGGTAATTGTCCCTAAGAAAAACGGGAAATGGAGAGTATGTGTTGACTACAGAGCCTTGAATAAAGCTACCCAAAATGATCACTTTCCTTTACCCTTCATTGATCAGGTGTTGGATAGTCTGGCAGGGAAGAAATTATTTTCTTTTTTAGATGGATTTAGTGGGTATAATCAGATTAGAATTGCACCCCAAGACCAAGACAAGACCACTTTCACCAGCCCTTGGGGAACTTTTGCTTATAGAGTTCTTCCATTTGGGCTATGTAATGCACCATCAACTTTTCAAAGAGTTGTTATAGGAATTTTTTCTGATATGTTGAATGACTCTATGGAAATATTTATGGATGATTTTACTCCTTATGGTGTGTCTTTTGAAGATGCATTACAAAACCTTGAGAAAGTACTTAAACGATGTATACAAGTTCACCTCTCCCTAAGTACTGAAAAATGCCACATGATGATGAGTGAAGGAGTGGTGCTTGGACATTTTATTTCATCTCAAGGTATTCAGGTAGATCCATCTAAAATATTGGTCATTCAGAATCTTTCTGTTCCTAAAACACAAACTGATGTGAGAAGTTTTCTAGGACATGCTGGTTACTACAGAAGATTTATTAAAGATTTTTCTAAGATAGCTTCTCCATTATTTGTGTTGCTTATGAAAAATGTTGAATTTAAGTGGACTAATTCTTGTCAGAAAGCTTTTGAAGAACTCAAGCATCAGTTGTCTACTGCTCCTATTTTGAGGGGGCCTGATTGGAATCTCCCTTTTCATATATCTTCTGATGCTTCAGATACTGCAATTGGAGCTGTCTTGGGACAAGAGGAAAATCATCTTTCTTATGCTATCTACTTTATTAGTAAGAATATGACCCCTGCTGAGCTTAATTATACAGTTACCGAGAAAGAGTTTCTTGCAGTAATCTATGCCATTAATAAATTTCGACACTATATCACTGGTTATTCTACTTTTGTGCACACTGATCATTCAGCTATTAAGTATTTAATGAACAAATCTGTCACAAATGCTAGGGTTACCAGATGGCTATTATTATTGCAAGAATTTGATATCACAATTGTAGATCGGCCTGGTAAGGAAAATGTGGTGGTTGATTTCCTTTCACGGTTAAAAACTGACAATGATATTCCAGTAGATGATTCTTTTCCTGATGAGTATTTGTTTGCAGTTTCTGCTCACTCTCCATGGTATGCAGATATTGCTAATTATTTGGTTGCAGGAAAATTACCATCACACCTGTCATACAGAGAAAAGAGAAGAATTGTTCAGCAAAGTGCCAGGTATAGCTGGATAAGTGGGTGTCTTTTCTACACAGGGCTTGATCAGGAAATCCGAAGATGCATTAGGGAAGATGAAGTGTATGACATACTGAAAGCTTGTCATGATGGCCCTTGTGGAGGGCATTTCGCTGATAAAAGAACATCACACAAAATTCTGAGGATGGGTTACTATTGGCCCTCATTATTTAAGGATGCAAAGAAATATGTAAGGGCTTGTGACAGTTGTCAGAGAATGGGTCAACCCAACCATAGAGATCAAATGCCATTAAACCCTCAGGTATTTTCTGAACCATTTGAAAGATGGGCCTTGGATTTCATAGGACCCATTAATCCTCCATCCAATCAAATAACTTATATATTAGTCTGTACAGACTATATGACTAAATGGGTGGAGGCCAAAGCACTTATTAGAGCCAATGAAGAGGCTGTCCTAGCTTTCTTATTTGAAGAAATCTTCACTAGATTTGGAATTCCTAGAGAGCTAGTTACGGATGGAGGACCTCCATTCAATTCTCATGGTTTTAAATCTACCCTTCACAAATATCATATTCAACATAGAATGACTACACCATACCACCCCCAGGCCAATGGGCAGGTGGAAAGCACAAACAAAGTATTAGAAGCCATTCTAACTAAAACAGTGAAGGACAACCGGAAGGATTGGTCTCAAAGGCTCCCTGAAGCATTATGGGCTTACAGAACTACTTGGAGAAACACTACAGGTTTCTCTCCCTATGAATTGGTCTATGGTAAAAATGTTGTTTTTCCTGTGGAATTTGAAATCAAAACTCTAAGAACTGCTTTAGCTGTTAACCTTGATTTGAATGATGTGCAGACAGTTAGGTTGCAGCAACTTCTTGAGTTGGATGAAAAGATATTAGATGCCATTCACCAAACAACCATGATTCAACAACAGAGAATGAAGTGGCATGACAAAATTATCAAACACAAGCAGTTCCAAAAAGGTAATTGGGCCTTGTTGTATGACTCTCGGTTTGAAAAATTTCAGGGTAAGCTACGTACACGCTGGCTTGGACCATATGAGGTAGATGCTGTTTTTCCTAATGGAACGGTAAGACTTTTAACAATTGATGATTCTAAAACACCTCTACTAGTCAATGGTCATAGGCTCCGTCTATACCAGCGCCCTGTTTCTAAAGAGGATTTCAAGACTGCTTGCATGACTGATATTCATTATCTTTTTCTAGAGGAGTAATCTGCTCCTCACAGCATTTAATTTTCTGCACTGTTTTTTTAGTATTAGATTAGATTAGATTTAAGACTAATAATCCCTGTCAAGGGTTGGCATATTACAATTCAATTTTGCAGATTCTGGAAAAGCTCATTAAGGAGGACAGATCCATCATGAGAAGATCTGAAGCTTCAATCACAGAAGCTTGTTCCCTTCATTTCAATCCATTTCCTAGCAATATCCCTTCACCCCATTTCTACATTATTACCCTTTTTCCCATTTTTCCCACTTCTACCATTCCCGAAATACCATCCTTCAGCTAGTATTTCCTATCCCCTAATACTAGAATTATCCTTTATCAAACACTTCCCCCACTGGTTTCAAACCCAAGTCATTTATCCCATTTTCCTGATTTTTCCTGTTGCTGAAACACCAGTTTCAGCAACGCGTCATTCATTTTTCCGTTGCTGAAACACCAGTTTCAGCAACCTGTCATTTATCATTTCATCATTAAAACATCATTTCTTCCCGCTGCTTTACAAGCTTTTTAGTTCTCCACTTCTACGCTTCAGACCCCTTGGGTGAAATTTATTTAGTGTTGAGAAGATCATGTTACACTCATGTTTTAAATTTCAGAGAAATCTACAGATTCTTCCATTTATATTAAGCCACTATGAAGCACATTACACTTCGAATTATTAAACCAAAGGTAAAATTGTAAGGTATGTGGTTTTAATGTAATGCAGTTAAATTATATATTAAAGAGAGGATCTTGCTCATAATGGTTTCAATCTCCACACGCCCAATCATCATTGCACCATACGTAGGGGGGGAATTTCGAAAACTGAATAATCATTTCACATTAACCAATCCTCCGTCATTCTTCATATCCGCTTCCGCCGTCATTGAGACTCTGCATCCTCTGTTGCAACAATTAGCTTGACCAGAGCCTGTGTTTCTGTCTTCTGTGCCTCTGCATATAACTCAAGCTAGCAGCCATGGGAGGGTCGGCTATCAGACACGAGCCCGGTTCGATGAATCTTCTTCAAATGTTCCCAGAAGCCTATCAAATTTTCCAACAAGCAGGATGGACAGCATACTTTGAACGGTTAGGAGAATTTGATCAGGAGCAGGTTTTAGAGTTTGCACAAAATCTTCAGGGGAATTTCTCAGTGGTTCAAGGCGTCCGCATTTCAGTTACAGAGGAGGACATAGTTCAAGTTTCAGGTCTGCCGGCTATTGGGACTCGCTGGTTCAGTACGAAGAAAGTGATTTTAAATGCACAGCAAGATTTCCTTCGTCCAGATGAACCAGTTGAACTTAAGGGCCGCGGAGTAAGTCTGCATTCACTTCCTCGACCATGGCCGACAGTAGCAGAATTCATCAAACACTACTTGACATGTGAAGGGCGTTACCAGGTAGTCTACCAGCATGATTTCGTTTTGATGAATCATTTAAGGAATGGTCGATTACTTAATATTCCCTATTATCTGCTTGGTTGTATCAAAAACATGTCTTATTATTGCAGACGGGCTAAATTCCCATTGTTATCCCTCACCCATCATCGTTTATGCCAATTGTTAATTCAGAGGGGTTTTGCTCAGCAAAACCTCCCTCTGAATAATCCACTCCTTCTTCTCCAGCAGGCTGAAGTTCCTCAGCAGGCCCAAATCCCCCAACAAGCTGAAAGCTCCCAAGAAACTCCTGAGATTCCTCATGAAGGGCAACTGGATGATATCCCAGACTCCCCAGTAATCCCACCCTCAGAGCCAGTTGACCCAATCCCAACTTCATCCCACTTAGTAGAGTCAACCAACCCCACTATTTCTATCCCTAGCGATGACTCTCTAACACCCCCATCCCCACCTACTCATAAAAGGAAGAAAAG
Organism: Pinus albicaulis; assembly: GCA_034641835.2. Taxonomy (NCBI): domain Eukaryota; kingdom Viridiplantae; phylum Streptophyta; class Pinopsida; order Pinales; family Pinaceae; genus Pinus; species Pinus albicaulis. The sequence continues at coordinate 1,950,689,425 of CM076578.1, forward strand.
AACCCCAACAGTCGCTGTCTCCAAACGTCGAACAAGGGCCAAATTCCAAATTTTTACTTCTTCCGAAATCCCTTCCCCCAGAAAAGAATCTTCCCCTGCGAAGAAAAGGAAAGACAGTGATTTCTCTGCTTTCCTACCAAAAAGGAAAATGAAGATGACTGTTGAAACAGGAGCTACTCCCATTTCCCCTGACCCCGCCACCATTCTGTTAAAACTACAATCTTCACCCCCATTTCAAATTCCCCAACCCGTCTCATCCGGTGGCACTGCCACACAAGAACCAGTGCCCCGGGATAATATGACATTGTTTATGGCTGAAATAGTGACTGTCACACAAGAACCAGTCACTTACCCAGAGGCTGAAACACAAGAACCAGCCACTGTGGTACAAAAATCATACACCAAGCATGATGATACAGGGAGACCAGCCGTAGTTGCTCCACAAGAACCAGCCACGGTTGTACATCAGCAGACAATCCCAGTAGAATCAACCAACATACAGGGTTCATATACTGTGGCATCTTTATTGGAAGAAAATCAGTTTTTGAAGTCTGAGTTGGAAGCCTCTAAGAATGAACTAATCATGGCACGAGAAGCCTTCGATAGAGAACTGAATCTCTATCTGCTAGCACACACAGCATCATCACAAAATAGGGAGCCATGCAGGGAATACATGTGCCATGAGTGTGGCAATATTTACCAGCAGGCAGGCTACAAACTAGTCAAAATTCAAATATCTGAGGCATCTACATCAGCTGTAATAAAAGAAGAATGCCCTACTGCTCCACAAGAACCAGTAGGGCTCCTAAAAAGTGTAGAAAAAGAAACTAAACCTCAGATATCTTGTCCTGAGCTAATTAGCGCAGCCACTCAGACAGAAACACAACCACAGGTATCTTGCCTTGAGTCAGTCAATGCAGCAACTCAAACAATGTCCCAACCCAGTACTTCTAATGCTAGCACATAGACCCTGCCATGGAATCAATTGGAACTGATGAAAAAATGGAAGAAACAATATGCTGAAGAACAAGATACAATACTACAGCAGCATAAGTTAGCATGGCAGAACCACATGTATGCCAACTGGGATAGTTGGGAATAGATGTTGCAACAGCTCAGGGACTCCAAAAAGGAAGTCAAGGAATCTAAGGAAAAGATGGCCTTGATGTTTTCATTAGTGCAGAAGTTGATGGCTACCCGCAAACCTTCTGTAAATTACTCTCTCTTCCTTTCTGAACGATTAGTTTATTTTCAATTAAAAGAAATAAAGGATGGCAGACCGCATCAATTACTTACTTCAGAACAATTTGTTGAGACTTTTACTGAGGCCTCTGAAAGTGACCAGCATTTGCTGTGCGAACTTTACCTTCATAATGAGGCCATTCCCGACAATAGAAGAGTCAATCTCATTCCAATTGCAGGTGATATACAAATAAGGGCATTTGTTTCATTTTTGGCCAATCAGCTCACTTGGAAAACTGCGTTTATTGCAAGCAGTCATAATGAGGAGAATAGGCTCCTTTAGATTAGACCAGAACCTTTAAGTCCAGCCATGTTTATAGCACAATATCACAAATTCTTACAAAAGCCTGGAATGCATAGGTACATGCAACAACTACAGGCTGCAACACTTTTGAAGTGTCAACAGCAAATCAGAGTAAAGGAGGCTGCTGCATTGAAGGCCAATACTATGTTTTGGCAGCAGTCATGTAAAGAAAGACAAGATTATCACCCTTTTAACCCTGATAATCTCCAAGCTGCACTTTCCAGGGTACCTACTTATATCAAATGCATTCGACATTGTGGAGTAAACTGGATTGGTTATCATTTTCATTTTCCAATTCTATGGCTGCCTTCAGAGAAATATCATTGTCACTACCAATTGGCTGGCAGAGATGAAGCTTTAGCATGGCAGCAATTGCAGAACAATAAAGGATTCCGAGCTCCTCCAGATGCCACCTTCTCCAGCTACTGCTTGAGTAATTTGCATGCACAGTATCAGTACTCAGACTCTGACTTAGACTAGGGGTTGCCTGAGGACATACAACATTTTCAGCTGGGGGGGATGTTAGGACTCCACTATGTAGCATTTTTACTATATAATTTGACATCATCTTATCTTTTTAACTATGATTCCATTATCATTTTCATTTACTTTATCCCAAGGTACATAAAATCCTCTTCTTTATTATATGTTTAATATGTTTACATATAATTCCATAATACTCTTATATTTTGTCATTAATCGAAGTGGATTGTTGCTAACATAAGTCTAAAAGATCGCAGATAAGTATATGTTGTGCTGGAACAATCGGCCGTTGCTGAAACAGTCAAACTCCGTTGCTGAAACAGTCAAACTCCGTTGCTGAAACAGCTGAAACAGCCAGCAAGCATGCAAATTCCGTCACTCGTAATTTGTGATTCTGGAAGAGTATTTTGTGGAACAGTGGCAACAGCATGAAGACATGGTTACACGGATTATTCTGAAAATAGCATTCTTGTTGTATCTGTTGTAACAATAGCTTTTTATGGAAGAACAGAATAGTCCTGTTTTAAGAAAGAAGAACAGAATTAGGGATAAACATAGATTTACTCTCATGTAATTGTAGGAGATGTCTCCTCTTTAAAAAGAGGAGACATCATCATCAGAAGGGAGTTCAAGTTTGAAAACTACAGGAGAACATTGTATTTGACAGACTGGAGCTAGACTCCATTTGTAATGTATCATTCCTTTTGACAGATGAATAAAATCTTCTTTTGAGCGCTCCAATTTAATTCTTTCCATGGGGAATCTTGTGAGAGGGAAAGGGCCCGCCTTCCTCACAAGATTCACCCTTCCGTCCCTGTAGTTTGTTTAATTTCTTTATACTGTTTGCACTTCATTTAATTCTGTTTGCTGAAACACCAGTTATACAGTTCTGTAGTTCATTGAATACTCTGTTTCCTTAACGCTGCATGTGTTTAATACATTCATTCTTAAAAGGTTGAGAAATCTATTTATGTTCATTAATGGAATGTATGATGCTGGGAAGCAGGTGCTGAAGGTTCCTGTATAAAGGAATAGGGTCCTGCTCCCCTTAATTGCCTTTCTTTTCCTGCAGTGTGATTAGAAACAGGAGACAGGTGTTGGAGCTTCCTGTTCATGGGAATAGGGTCCTGCTCTCTTGAGTGATCTTTTCTACAGAGTGATTAGTGTCAGGCAGCAGGTGCTGAAATTCCTAATTAAGGAATAGGGTCCTGTTCTTGTTATGGTTGATTGGTTTCCTTTTCTGCAGATTGATTTCCCTTTAATTGAACTCTAAACTGCAACATAGGAATTATTTCTGCTATAACCTAAATGACTTCAGCTTTGACTAAATGAAGAGTGAATAATTAGATTTGTATTAATGGTAATTGTGTGGCTTTTTACTACAACATTGTTTTTGCTTTTGAATTTGAGCATATCCAGTGCGTGATTGTCTTTGGAATAAACAGACTTCCTCGGGTTGACAATTTATGTGGAGCTTGAATTGTGAAACAATTAAAGCGACCAACAACATGCGCATCATCACAAGGGGTGACGAAAGAGTAAGCAAATAAAGGATCTATCGATGTTGAGCCTAGGGTGATCGCTAAAGGAAGGTCAAGCGAAACAACAGGGGTGGATTCCGAGGGAATGTTCCTCGAGGGTCTCATGGATGATGATAGGTAGAAAATGGTGGATTTAGGCTCTGTCATCTTGACATCAGGAGGGGGAATTTCAATGGGAGCAGTCATGTCTGGTATTTCTGCCGAAGCAAAACGCGCAAATAGGGGAGAGGTGGACTCGTTGCACTTGGCCTTGAATTGGCGAACCGCGGCTAGAGAGGTGCGGAAGTCCTTGAGGCAGGGACAAAGGTGGGTGTAATGGCCATGGAGATCACACAAAGCACAGGGGTGGTTGGTGTGAATAGTCTTGGGGTTCTTGGCCGCGGTCGCGGTAGGAAAAGAGGCTTCCGGGACTGTGTACTCAGGGAACGCGACGTTAACCATGGGCTTGAGATGAGGAAGTTTAGGACAGGTATGGGTGGCATGACCGACAACATCACACAAAGCACACTGGATGGTATGCTTTGGAGGCCGAGGAGGGGCAGGGTTTTTCGAGGCAGCCTTGTCCTTTGATGCCCCCGTGCGAGCTTTTCCCTTCTTACCCGAAGCGGTTGCAACAGGAGGTGGTTCCTGTTGAGGTGACTGAGGCACTGTTGCAGCGGGAGAAGTCATGGGGACCGGTTGAACCGGGGTCAAAGCAATATAAGGTTTGGGTTGACCAGGCAGGGTTGCGGTTGGAGGATCATGGTACCAGACGAGAATCCCAAGGGTCAGGTTAGGAAGAGAGAGGGTGGCCATGACAGGTACCATGTACACTCCTGGTGGGGGAGCTAGGAACGATATCTGACCAGCGGGGTAATGGCCAGGTGGGACGGCTCCTAAATGGCTAAGGCTTGGAGGAATCGTTCTAGGAGGGTAAAGAGGCTCATGAATACTAGCTGCAGGTGAAGGGATAGGAGCAGGTTGTGGAGAGCACGGTTGCTGACTAGCCGAAGCAGGTTTCTTGAGAGCAGCCTGAGACGATTGCATCATGCAAACATTTGATGAGCTGGGGTCGGAGATAGGAGGAGGAGGAAGACCAGGGAAAGTTCCAAGAAAAAAGGAGTCTTTGTAGACGCCGGGAGAGACACTGGTCAAGGAATCGATGGTTTGCTTATTGGCTACAGAAGAGATGGTCGTCTCAGGGGAGGTCTGAGATTTTGGCTCATGATATGTCAACTAGTCGATGGTGACTATCTTTCCATTGTGAGGAAAAAAATTCTTGCGAAAAACCGCGGATGGGACAACAGACATGGCGTAGGTGTAGCTTCGCCCCAAGAGAATGTTGTAATCTAGAGGGGCGTCGATGACTTCGATGTCAACGCAAATTATCTTTCCCGCAAGAGTGATAGGAAAATTACAGAATAGGCTAATGGGCTGGGATGACCGTCCCACGCTCGAAGGGTGATCGTGGAAGGGGCCAACTCAGGATATCCGATTTGTTTCCAAACCAAAGCGGACATCACACAGGTGGATGCCCCCTCATCAATGATACACCGAGAAAAGTTAGCGTTCCAGATTTTGACTGGGATTTGGAAGGCTACGGAAGCAGGAAGAGGAGGATGCTCTGATTGATGGGTGTCAAAAACAATCAATTGGTCATCAGCAGGATCTACAGCGCCCATGGCAGATAGTAGAGCCTTCTTTTGGGAAGGGCACGACTGGAGGAGTTCCAATGCAGAAATGGCAGCAGGAGACTGCGCCAAATCGTCTACTATGCTATATGAATGAGCAGCTCGACCAGAAGTAGCATTTCGGCGTAATGGTCCCTTAGGAATCTGGGTATGAACCTCAACTTTGGGCTGAGGGATATGCAAGGGACCATTGGATGTCGAAAGAGGCTCTGTAGAACCTGAAGAAGGTGACTCGGGGACAGACGGAGCGGGAGGCTTGGGGTATTGAGGGGCCTGAGTTTGAAGGTTAAGGTCGACGGTTGGAGGTGGAGAGTTCATCATGAGGATCTGGTAATTGGAGGAACCAGAAGGGGAAGGTTGAGTGGCCACCTATCCGTCAGGTGGTTGGGTAGCCACGAATCCCTGCTGTGCATCCACCTGCTCTTGAGGGGGCGGTGACTGCTGTTGCGGGGGTTGAGAAGGCAAGGGAGGCGGAGGTGCTGATGCTAGAGGAGCTGGAGCAGAAAATTGTGGATACGAATAATAAGGGGGTTGGGTAACAGGATGGTGACCTGGAGGTTGGACCAAAAGAGGAGGCATGTTGTATCCTGGATACGTGCGACTGGGAGGGGAACAAGTGCGGGAGGTGCTACCCCCTCCCCCAGGAAAACCATAACCCATGGGAGGTTGGGCATATGGAGGAGAGAGAGCTCCAACGATACCGTTGGCGGCATGAGGTGCCCCCGGTGCATTGACACTACCGGGTCTGGGGAGATCAGGTAGAACGGTATAAAAATAACCTGTCTGAGCATAGATCAAGTCATATTTTAACGCCAGTTGGAGGGCGACTTCTTCAGTTTGGGGAAAATACGATGCGACATCTTTCCCGATAGGAGGCAAGAGAGATCTAAGGAACCAGTCCATGTAGACACGGTCTTCGAAGGTAGGGGATTGACATAGGCTCTTTCTTCTCCGCCATTCATGGACATGATAGGATAGGCGGGTCGCAGATGATTGACGAAAAGAAGTCAAAAGTTCGATACTAGTGTCATAACGAAGGGGAAGTTGGAAGTAAGATAAAAAAGCCCGGGCAAGAGTCGCAAAGGTGGTATGAGAGGAAGGGGCCTGATCAACATACCACTTAGAAGCCGTGCCTGTAAGTGTTCGTTTGAACAACCGAAGACAGACAGAGTCATCGGTAATGGAGGTAGATGAACACCACATGTGGAAAGATTGAACATGATTTGAAGGATCTTCTCTAGCAAGGCCTTCAAACTTTGGGATGTCGGAAGGGAGCTTTGTCGGCATAGCAGGCCAACTAGCGTCATGGTGGATAGGGTCGTTAATCAACCGGTCCAAATCGAGGAGGCTGAGGCCTGCCATGAAGGGAAGCAAGGGAGCAGTCGAGTTAGTTGCTGTGGCGGTTCCGCTAGTAGTAGTCCTGACATTAGGGCCGGGATTACCGCTAGCGTTAGGCCCTGGACCAGACATAGTGAAGGTGACAGGGGGAGAACCATAAGTAAAAGGAGAACCCAATGAATCAGAAGAGGAGTCCGAGTGCAGACTCAAAGGAGGACTAACTCAACGATGGCGGGAAGGAGTAGGTCGACCGACCGGAAACTGAGGGTGAAGGCCAAGAAGTCTCCGGGATGTGCGCCTTGGGGGCGCAATGGTGACAACACAAACATGGCACAAGGGGAAGAAGAATGACCAACAAAGGTAGGGAGGTGCAGAATCAAGTGATTAAAATGTCGAAACAAGGGCAGAAAGGTGCAGTGTCAATTGATTTTACAATGTTTTAAAGTCTTTGCCTGGCGGTGTTAACCAGGCTCTGCTTCGCTTAGGGTGAGTGTGTGGCGTGCGTTAATTTTAATTCTTAAACCCAGCGTTTTGAGAGCAAAAGAAAAAGTGTGCTGCGTAACTAAAAAAAAGCTGCAGATAATAGTATATAATGCTGAAAGAACAGAAAATTAACAGCTAACAATGCATCGATCTAACCCAAAAAGGCGGGTCTCTCAAAACTAGTCTAAAAGAGGGAAAAATCTAGTCAAAACACACTAAAAAGAGGCCAATAGATCTAAGGTCAGGAGGGATAGGGATCTAAAGGAGAAATCACATCTTATCATTGATTATAAAGGCACATGATCATAATATACTCCCAATTTTGATCACAAGAAATCAAGTTATCCATTTATTTTTATAGCTACTTGATTGGCTTCATTGGCATTTTTGTATTACCTGATTCAATAAGATTTTTAGTAGCTTGAGTAGGTAGATGAGTGCTAATAAGCTCAGGATTTTGAGCATTTTTCTTTTTTAGTTTTCAATTTTCAGCTAGTTTTTCATTAAGTTGGTTTGAAAATTTTTGTGTGTTGTTTTAGTTTCAAATCAGATTTCACGTTGCAGAAAAAGGACTATATTCAATTCAAGATTTTCAGCCACAACAAATGCATGTTTGAGATTGGACCAAGGCAAAATATTTCCAACTGGGAAACAAAGTTTTAAGTGGATAGTAACTTACTGGAGTTGAAGCTCGAAGAGAAGTCCCTAAGCTTTAGAAGTATTACTGTCATACATACAATAAAGCAAAAAGAAGAAAAAGATTTCATGGTTCGGTCAAAATCATTTTGAGGCTAACTGACGTGCTGTTCTTGAATTTTCACCAAGAAAAGCCATCCCCAAGTGGAGCCAGTGTTAGACTCCTATACCAATAGGTGTCATATTTCATGATTGACTTGATGGGCTATGCAATATGTTTATACTTTTTCTTGTTGCAAAATTTTTCCATATTCTAAAAAAAAAAAAAAAAAAAATTAAAATGTAAAGAGGGTATACACTAAAAGAAAAATCAAAGGGTGAAAAGAATAAAATGGCCAAAAAAGTGAAAGAAAATGAACCCCACCAAAAGAAAGGCCAAGGAAAGTGTGCAAGCCTAAATGCCACTACTTTTTTGCTCTTTTGTAATAAATAAAATTGTGTGCAACTTGTATTTTATGCCACAATTGATGAATAGTGAAACAGTTTAAGCTTGGCTAGTTCATTTTTCAATTTTATGTTTTAGAAATAGAGAATAAAATTTGACCTAACTGTTTAATCTTGGCAGATAAGTAGACAGGTAGAGTAAATAAAAGGAGCTCAATAGTTTAATCTGAGCCCTTGGATGTAATAAGGTTAGAATTAGATAGATTTCCATATGTAAAAGAAAAAGTGTGATAATGATTTGCCAGTCTAAGTGCACCCTAATAAAGAAGAAAAAATGGTAGGGTAAAGTAGGTAGGGTAGGTAGATGATGTTGCAGAATTACATGTGATGAATAATGGCTCTAGATGTGTTAAATCTTTTACTTTCATCACAAGTGCAAAGACAGACAATACACTGGAATGATTTCAAGCAAAAAAAATTCAAATTATTAACTTCCCCTCTCATTTTTCCCCAAAAATTTAACTAATTTCCCCTAAGTACTAAGGTATTTAAAGATTAGAGAGGCTCAAGGCATTTCCTTGACTTTTGGAGGGACCAGACCCTCGGCCCAATAATTGGAAAAACCTAAGTACTTAAAATCATTCATTATGATATTCATACACTTCTGAAAAATCTTTTCCTAAGTAAAATTCCATTTTACTTAGGAAAATCATGCAATATTTCATAAAAACCCTCCTCATAAAAGCATAAGTTAAAAACATTAACCTAATGTTTACACTTAGCGCTTCTTTCATTTTTCATATTAATTTCTAATTTTATTATTTAAATCCCCATACAAATAAACATTTTTCTCGTATTATTTTAATAATTTCCCATAAACTATATATTCCACCCATTGGTTGAAAAATAACCATATAACTTTAATTAATTGGTTAAATTTCCAATTAATAAGCCTATCCGACCTCCCCGGATTCTCGAACCTGTGATTGTGCTCGTTTTTCATAAAAAAACCCCAAATTCATTTCTGAATCCACAAGAACCAGAAATGGAAATTCCCGTGGCTTTGAATGTCGCACCCCTGAATGCTCCTCACAGAGATTTAGACTATCTGCCTCTAGTAGATAGAGATTTCCAAATTAAAAACCGTGTTCTCAGTGAAAATCCTCTTCGAACTTTTTGCCACTGCAAAGAACCAGAATACCGGAAGCTAAATGGTGGAAAGAAATGTTTGAACTTTTGTAAAATTATCCTCACATATTTACTATATTAAGTCATGATAAAGAAGGATAAAAGGATAAACAGAGGTTAGAAAGCATAACAGTTAAAGAGTATCAGTGGTTAAAGTGTATCGAGTAAAAGTCAGAGTGAAAGTTAAAATGAAGTTACAGAGAAGTCAAAGGTAAACAATTAAAGTAATTATAGAGGCAGTAAAATGGTAAAAAGAAATGAAAATAATTTCACCAACATTGAATTTTGTCTAAAGTGAAAGTAAAACAATCAAAAGAACAAAAAAATGAAAAGATGAAAAACACAACAAGAGGGAACATTTTTGCAGAAATTTCATGTTTTAGTCATTGTCTTGAAGAAAATATTGTGATCAATCCAAGATTAATTTTGAAAAACCAAAGGAGTTTTATGTTCTTAAGAGGACCATCTAAAAAAACCTCTCTCACTTTTCTAACAACTATTATGGTTTTGGAAATATTAAACAATGTTTGAAAGAACTTTTTGCAAAAAATTCCAGTTAAGTAATACTTTTGCAGAGAAGAATGCGGCCAATATGAAATACATCATACACAAATGATGGAGGTTTTTGTTCTTAAGAGAATTATCTACAAAAACCTATCTCACTTTTTTCACAGTGATTTCAGAATCAGAGATACATGCACATATTTAAAGGCTATTTTTCAGATTTTGTAAAACTCTGTTTTACACATATTTTTGCAAAGCCTATTGTGCACAACTGGAGAGGAATTTTAGGAAAATTAAAGAGGTTTATCTCACCAACAAATTTATCTACAATAACCGCTTTCACTTTTTACATATCTACCACGGATTGAGAAATAAAAAGATATCATTGGACCCCAAGTTTGGAGAATTGTTGGAGCAGAATGCACAAAGAAAGGAAGCAGTTAGTGAATTGGATGCCTCATCATCAACTAAGAGTTGGATCAAATTCAAATTATCCTCTTTGTCATCACCTATCCATAAAAAATAGTGCCAAATTGATGCATTAGTTTGAGTGTCCTTTACTTAAGTTCTATTTATGTAAAATAGTTGGAGAGATTTGTGAACTAATCTTCATATTTTTTCAAGATATTTTAGTTTAGAATTTGTATAAATACTTCACTCTTGGAAGGATTTTGGGGTGGATTTTTTTTAGACTTTGCTGTAACACTGACTCTTTGGAATAAAGTGTTGTTGGAGAAATTTTTTGTGGCTATCTGGATGAGGAATTGATGCGAAAGACTTTTTACAGGATTCATGTGTCAAACTATGGATCAATAAGTCATCTATCTCTTATGTGTTGAAGTATTTATATTTGTTTACTATATCATCTGTGTTTAATTTTTGAATGATTAATGAAAATGAATAAATCAGAAAGTGCTTAAGTGTAATCTGATTTTAATCATTATTGTTCTAAATGTTTTCTTCTAAATTGGTTTAAACAGTGAATTCTTAATTGCTCTTGTTTTTCTGTTTTAAGCATTTTGATTATTTAATAAAAAATACTTAATTGCTCTTTGTTAATAATCACTCAATTTTCCATCTTATAAATGTGTTGAAAGATTCTTAATTGCCGTTCCTCCATTTATATTCCGTTCCATTCACTTTAAGATTTATAATTGTTCTCTGTTTGATTATCTTGCCTTGTGAAACCATCTTTTGCTAAGAGACTTAATCCAGTTAAGTTATCCTTTTTTAATCCATTAGTCCAATGGACTAAACTACTGAATATTGCCCTCAACTATTGAATTCCACCACCCAAACTCAAACAAAACCCTTGGACTTTATAACTAGCCTAATATTTTCTAAAACAAAGCTAAATTATACAGAGAGAGCCCTTTCTAGGTACAGATTGGCTACATTCTGTACCTAAAAGTTGGTTTGTGGTTACCTCGGACTATTTATTTTGAACCTGGAGAAATTACTGAGTGATAACATAGTGGCGACCATACTGGGGAGCTGAATAATTTTATTGTTACTATTGTTTATTTTATAAACTACAAACGGAGCTTGAAGTTAGCCGAGTAGCCTTTGAACTGCTTTTTCTCTGCAATTGCATAGTAAATTAATGCTGCTTCAGTCTATCTCTGGTCTAGTTTATGAACTGAACTTTGGTTTCAAACATTTGATCAGTTCCTCTAGTCAAATAAATCTTTAAGAAAATTCAAATCCAAAATCTTAAATTTCTTAAAGAGATTGTCGAAGTTGTATTGTTCATTCCATTTTAACATAGTGGCGACTCCACTGGCGAAGACTAACCTTTTTCTTCAGAAATATTTTACAGGTTCAGATCTGATCTATGATGGTGGACAGTGATCAGACACACAGAGGTTAAAATCATTCACGTGGCGACTCCAAATCCATTTCACAATCAAGACTCCACTGGAGGAATGAACCTGGAAGAACAATATGGAAAGATCAGGCTTTCAACTTGGATCTTAATCCAAGACATTATGTTATTTCTCGTTAAGAAAGTTTTTCAATATGTATTGTATTTTATATAAGGATCTAACTTGGTTTTACAGATACCATGGCCTTTCGTTATGGCTGATTTTCAAGATGATCCAAGAATAAAACGAAGATATGCTCCCATGAGCAAAGATTATACCTGGATTTCCACACAAACTACCAAAGGTAAATTGGAGTGAAAATATGCCTATGTTTCAAGATGAGAACATTGATGATCCTTTACTACATCTCATTAAATTTCATATACACTCATCAAGATTGAAGGGTGATTGGCATCAAGATTACCTCATTAAAATATTCATGGTAACCTTAGAAGGAAAAGCAAGGGAATGGTATGAAGCTCTCAAACCTGCTAGTTTATTTTCTTTAAAAGATTTTCATAAGGTATTTTATGAGCATTACAAAGAAGATTTTCCAGCTTTATCATTAGCTGAAAATTTTTGTGATGAAGCTGAAGATCTTATACATTACCTTAAAAATATTGATGAAGATTTTGGAAATTGGTTTCCTGAAGACCTATTAGAAGAAATCCAAAACTTTCATTCTCAAGTTAAATGTCATAATAATCAAGAGGAGTTAAACAAAGATGAAATAGATCAGGAGATGAATCAAGATCCACAAAACCTCTCTGTATTAACAAATGATGTTTCTTTTAATGTTATGAATGGATTAAAGAAAATATTCAACCTCATGATCAATTTTTAGATAAGAGATTTTTTTTATTATTCAAATCTAAGAATTCAGAGATTCCCACCCCCACTCACCGAAGAAGAAATCAATTTGCTTCTAAACATGCAACCATCCTCAAAATATTTACATAATGAAGAAATTGTTTCTACTTATTCTAATGTTGATGAATGTACAAAAGTTTTTATCCATGAAGGGACAGAAGAACAAGTTGATGCTCATGTTATTCTACCTTCCCAAAAAGGCCCATTGCTTGATATCACACCTATTGAACAAAACAATGATTTTCAAACAAAATGCAACCAATCTAATCAATATATATTAGGATTGTTGGAAGAAAAATCTGCTGATCCATTGTTTATAATTGATGACATTCCTTCTTCTGAAGATTTTCCTAAATATGATCAGTATGATGATAATTATGTTCTCCCAATTCAAAATAATTTCCCAGAACAATCACTAGCTATTTTGAGGGATGAGATATAAGAACTTCAGCTTGATGAGAATTTTCTAAGAGCTTTCTTTCTTCTTTTGAAATCAAGAAAATATTTTCCTAAACTGGAAATATGTGTTCTCAAAATAATTTCTGAAATTTATGAAAATGAAATCAAACTTTTTCATTCTCAAATTCAGTCATACAATTTCCGAAATCCTAAAAGTTTCTTTGAAAATCTTCCTTCTCCAAAGCAAGAAGAAATTATAATATGTTTTGACTTGCATATTGAAGACGATTATTCTTTCAAACACAAGACTAAAGAAATAGTTTCATGGTCTAGTATTCATAATTCAACTGAACAATTAGTCATTGAAGGCCTAGAAGTAAATAACATACATCATGCTTTTATTGATCCTATAACAACTTATATGGAGAATATTTTTAGCTCAAATATGCAAACATGTTTTATCTATGAGGATCAAATATATCAGCAATTTCCATTTCACATCTTATCATTGATTATAAAGGCACATGATCATAATATACTCCCAATTTTGATCACAAGAAATCAAGTTATCCATTTATTTTTACAACTACTTGATTGGCTTCATTGGCATTTTTGTATTACCTGATTCAATAATATTTTTAGTAGATTGAGTAGGTAGATGAGTGCTAATAAGCTCCGGATTTTGAGCATTTTTCTTTTTTTAGTTTTCAATTTTCAGCTAGTTTTTCATTAAGTTGGTTTGAAAATTTTTGTCTGTTGTTTTAGTTTCAAATCATATTTCAGGTTGCAGAAAAAGGACTATATTCAATTCAAGATTTTCAGCCACAACAAATGCATGTTTGAGATTGGACCAAGGCAGAAGATTTCCAACTAGGAAACAAATTTTTAAGTGGATAGTAACTTACTGGAGTTGAAGCTCAAAGAGAAAGCCCTAAGCTTCAGAAGTATTACTGTCATACATACAATAAAGCAAAAAGAAGAAAAAGATTTCATGGTTCGGTCAAAATCATTTTGAGGCTAACTGACCTGCTTTTCTTCACTTTTCACCAGGAAAAGCCATCTCCAAGTGGAGCCAGTGTTAGACTCCTATAACAATAGGTGTCATATTTCATGATTGATTTGATGGGCTATGCAATATGTTCATACTTTTTCTTGTTGCAAAAGTTTTCCATATTCTCAAAAAAAAAAAAAAAATTTAAAAAATGTAAAGAGGGTATACCCTAAAAGAAAAATCAAAGGGTGAAAAGAATAAAATGGCCAAAAAAGTGAAAGAAAATGAACCCCACCAAAAGAAAGGCCAAGGAAAGTGTGCAAGCCTAAATGCCACTAATTTTTTTCTCTTTTGTAATAAATAAAATTGTGTGCAACTTGTATTTTATGCCACAATTGATTAATAGTGAAACAGTTTAAGCTTGGCTAGTTCATTTTTCACTTTTATGTTTTAGAAATAAAGAATAAAATCTGACCTAACTGTTTAATCTTGGCAGATAAATAGACAGGTAGAGTAAATAAAATGAGCTCAACAGTTTAATCTGAGCCCTTGGATGTAATAAGGTTAGAATTAGATAGATTTCCATATGTAAAAGAAAAAGTGTGATAAGGGTTTGCCAGTCTAAGTGCACCCTAATAAAGAAGAAAAAATGGCAGGGTAAAGTAGGTAGGGTAGATAGATGATGTTGCAGAATTACATGTGATGAATAATGTCTTTAGATGTGTTAAATCTTTTACTTTCATCACAAGTGCAAAGGCAGACAATACACTAGAAGGATTTCAAGCAAAACAAAGTCAATTTATTAACTTCCCCTCTCATTTTTCCCCAAAAATTTAACTAATTTTCCCTAAGTACTAAGGTATTTAAATATTAGAGGGGCTCAAGGCATTTCCTTGACTTTTGGAGGGACCGGACCCTCGGCCCAATAATTGGAAAAACCTAAGTACTTAAAATTATTCATTATGATATTCATACACTTCTGAAAAATCTTTTCCTAAGTAAAATCCCATTTTACTTAGGAAAATCATGCAATATTTCATAAAAACCCTCCTCATAAAAGCATAAGTTAAAAACATTAACCTAATGTTTACACTTAGCACTTCTTTCATTTTTCATATTAATTTCTAATTTTATTATTTAAATCCCCATACAAATAAATCTTTTTCCCGTATTATTTTAATAATGTCCCATAAACTATATATTCCGCCCATTGGTTGAAAAATAACCATATAACTTTAATTAATTGGTTAAATTTCCAATTAATAAGCCAATCCGACCTCCCTGCCATATCAATAAGGGTTCATTAATCCTCATGATTAATTAATAACCTGTATCCGCCAGTCGAATCATCCCCGATGTGATTAATTCATAATAAATTACGTTGTACCCGCTCGTTATCTCTCCGCCATCTTCCTCGCCCGACGACCGTCCGATCGACTTGTCTGAGATCAACAGTTATTATCCATATTGCTAGCCATCCACGTCCAAACGATAACGCGTGATGGCCAAGCGATTTTCTGGATCGTATAGTGCCACGCGTCGTGCATCGTATGGAATTGCTTGCCCTCCGCTCAAAACCACTCTTCCCCAAAAGTGGTGCGATGGAAACCACTTACCGCCTGCCTCCCCTGACGAAACCTCCGTACTTGCTGACTTCATTCATTAAAAACCCTCCAACCTTTGATTTTTTGAATAAAACAAACATACCGGCATCATTTTCACTGTCTCATGCAACGATTTTCGAAATCAACTGTCGAACTTTGCCAACCGCAACTTTGCTAAACAAGATTGCATTCGAGTATCCAGAATTCATCCATCATTACCAGCGCCTGTTTTAATCACAGTTTATTTCCTGGGAAACATTTATTTACCTAAATTCCCATTAAACTCTGTAAAAAACCTAGTTTTGGTTTAAATTCTACCCGAGAAAATTGGAACAAAGTTCAGAACTGTTCCCAAAACTACATTTGCATTCCCGAACCTGTGATTGTGCTCATTTTTCATAAAAAAACCCCGAATTCATTTCTCAATTCACAAGAACTAGAAATGGAAATTCCTGTGGCTTTGAATGTCACACCCCTAAATACTCCTCACAGAGATTTAGACTATCTTCCTCTAGTAGATAGGGATTTCCAAATTAAAAACCTTGTTCTCAGTGAAAATCCTCTTCGAACTTTTTGCCGCTGCAAAGAACCAGAATACCGGAAGCTAAATGGTGGAAAGAAATGTTTGAAATTTTGTAAAATTATCCTTACATATGTACTATAGTAAATCATGATAAAGGAGGATAAAAGGATAAACAGAGATTAGAAAGCATAACAGTTAAAGAGTATCAGTGGTTAAAGTGTATCAGGTAAAAGTCAGAGTGAAAGTTAAAATGAAGTTACAGAGCAGTCAAAGGTAAAAAGTAAAAGTAATTATAGAGGCAGTAAAATGGTAAAACAAAATGAAAATACTTTCAACAACATTGAATTTTGTCTAAAGTGAAAGTAAAACAGTCAAAAGAACAAAAAAGTGAAAAGATGAAAAACACAACAAGAAGGAACATTTTTGCAGAAATTTCATGTTTTAGTCATTGTCTTGAAGAAACTATTGTGATAAATCCAAGATTACTTTTTCAAAATCGAAGGAGATTTATTTTCTTAAGAGGACCATCTACAAAATCCTCTCTCACTTTTCTAACAGCTATTATGGTTTTGGAAATTTTAAACAATGTTGGAAAGAACTTTTTGTAGAAAATTCCAGTTAAGTCAAAATATTGCAGAGAATATTGTGGCCAATCCGAAATACATCATACAAAAATGAAGGAGGTTTTTGTTCCTACGAGACCTATCTACAAAAAACCTATCTCACTTTTTGCACAGTAATTTCAGAATTAGAGATACATGCACATCTTTAAAGGCTATTGTTCAGATTCTATAAAACTCTGTTTTACACATCTTTTTGCAGAGCCTATTGTGCACAGCTGGAGAGGAATTTTAGGAAAATGAAAGAGGTTTATCTCACCAAAATATTTATCTACAATAACAGCTTTCACTTTTTACATATCTATTACGGATTGAGAAATAAAAATATATCATTAGACCCCAAGTTTGCAGAATTGTTGGAGCAGAATGCACAAAGAAAGGAAGTAGTTAGTGACTTGGATGCCTCATCATCAACTAAGAGTTGGATCAAATTCAAATTCTCCTCTTTTTCATCACCTATCCATAAAAAATAGTTCCAAATAGATGCATTAGTTTGAGTGTCCTTTACTTAAGTTCTATTTATGTAAAATAGTTGGAGAGATTTGTGAACTAATCTTGATATTTTTTCAAGATATTTTAGTTTAGAATTTGTATAAATACTTCTCTTGGAAGTATTTTGGGGTGGATTTTTTTTAGACTTTGTTGTAACATTGACTCTTTGGAATAAAGTGTTGTTGGAGAAATTTTTTGTGGCTAGCTGGATGAGGAATTGATGTGAAAGACTTTTTACAGGATTCATGTGTCAAATTACGGATCAATAAGTCATCCATCTCTTATGTGTTGAAGTCTTTATATTTGTTTACTATATCATCTGTGTTTCATTTTTGAATGATTAATGAAAAGGAATAAATCAGAAAGTTTTTAAGTGTAATCTGATTTTAATCATTATTGTTCTAAATGTTTGCTTCTAAATTGGTTTAAACAGTGAATTCTTAATTGCTCCTATTTTTCTGTTTTAAGCATTTTGATTATTTAATAAAGAATACTTAATTGAACTTTATTAATAATCACTCAATTTTCCATCTTATAAATGTGTTGAAAGATTCTTAATTTCCTTTCCTCCATTTATATTCCGTTCCATTCACTTTAAGATTTATAATTGTTCTCTGTTTGATTATCTTGCCCTGTGAAACCATCTTTTGCTAAGAGACTTAATCCAGTTAAGTTATCATTTTTTACTCCATTAGCCCAATGGACTAAACTACTCAATCTTGCCCTCAGCTATTGAATTCCACCACCCAAACTCAAACAAAACCCTTGGATTTTATAACTAGCCTAATATTTTCTACAACAAAGCTAAATTATACAGAGAGCCCTCTCTGGGTACAGATTGGCTAGATTCTGTACCTAAAAGTTGGATTATGGTTACCTCGGACTATTTCTTTTGAACCTGGAGAAATTAGTGAATGATAACATAGTGGCAACCATACTGGGGAGCTAAATAATTTGATTGTTACTATTGTTTATTTTTTAAACTATAGACGGAGCCTGAAGTTAGCGAGGTAGCCTTTGAACTGCTTTTGCTCTGCAATTGCATAGTAAATAAATGCTGCTTCAGCCTATCTCTAGTCTAGTTTATGAACTGAACTTTGGTTTCAAACATTTGATCAGTTCCTCTAGTCAAATAAATCTTTAAGAAAATTCAAATCCAAAATCTTAAATTTCTTAAAGAGATTGTCGAAGTTGTATTGTTCATTCCATTTTAACATAGTGGCGACTCCACTGGGGAAGACTAAACTTTTTTTCCAGAAATATTTTACAGGTTCAGATCTGATCTATGATGGTGGACAACGATCATACACATAAAGGTTAAAATCATCCACGTGGCGACTCCAAATCTATTTCACAATCAAGACTCCATTGGAGGAATGAACCTAGAAGAACAATATGGAAAGATCAGGCTTTCAACTTGGATCTTAACCCAAGACATTATGTTCTTTCTCATTAAGAAAGTTTTTCAATATGTATTTTATTTTATATAAGGATCTAACTTGGTTTTACAGATACCGTGGCCTTTCTTTATGGCTGATTTTCAAGATGATCCAAGAATAAAACGAAGATATGCTCCCATGAGTAGAGATCACATACCTGGATTTCCACACAAACTACCAAAGGTAAATTGGAGTGAAAATCTGCCTATGTTTCAAGATGAGAACATTGATGATCCTTTAATACATCTCATTAAATTTCATATACACTCATCAAGATTAAAGGGTGACTGGCATGAGGATTGCCTCATGAAAATATTCATGGTAACCTTAAAAGGAAAAGCAAGGGAATGGTATGAAGCTCTCAAACCTGCTAGTTCATTTTCTTTAAAAGATTTTCATAAGGTATTTTATGAGCATTACAAAGAAGATTTTCCATCTTTATCATTAGCTGAAAATTGTTGTGATGAAGCTGAAGATATTATACATTACCTTAAAAATATTGATGAAGATTTTTGAAATTGGTTTCCTGAATATTTATTAGAAGAAATCCAGAACTTTCATTCTCAAGTTAAATGTCATAATAATCAAGAGGAGCTAAACAAAGATGAAATATATCAGGAGATGAATCAAGATCCACAAAACCCCTCTGTATTAACACATGATGTTTCATTTGATGTTTTGAATGGAGTTAAAGAAAATATTCAACCTCATGATCAATTTTTAGATAAGAGAAAAAATAATTGTTATTCAAATCTAAGAATTCAGAGATTCCCACCCCCCCTCACCGAAGAAGAAATCAATTTGCTTCTAAACATGCAACCATCCTCAAAATATTTACATAATGAAGAAATTGTTTCTACTTCTTCTAATGTTGATGAATGTACAAAATTTTTTATCCATGAAGAGACAAAAGAACAAGTTGATGCTCATGTTATTCTGCCTTCCCAAAAATTCCCATTGCTTGATAGCACTCCTATCAAGCAAAATAATCACTTTCAAAAAGAATGTAACCAATCTGATCAAGATATGTTAGGATTGTTGGAAGAAAAATCTGCTGATCCAATGTTTATAGTTGATGACATTCCTTCTTCTAAAGATTTTCCTAAATATGATCAGTATGATGATAATTATGTTCTCCCAATTCAAGATAATTTCCCAGAACAATCACTAGCTATTTTGAGGGATGAGATATTAGAACTTCAGCTTGATGAGGATTTTCTAAGAGCTTTCTTTCTTCTTTTGAAATCAAGAAAATATTCTCCTAAACTGAAAATATGTGTTCTCGAGATAATTTCTGAAAATCATGAAAATGAAATCAAACTTTTGCATTCTCAAATTCAGTCATACAATTTCCGAAATCCTAAAAGTTTCTTTGAAAATCTTCCTTCTCCAAAGCAAGAAGAAATTATAATATCTTTTGACTTGCATATTGAAGACGATTATTCTTTCAAACACAAGATTGAAGAAATAGTTTTATGGTCTAGTATTCATAATTCAACTGAACAATTAGTCATTGAAGGCCTAGAAGTAAATAACATACATCATGCTTTTATTGATCCTATAACAACTTATATGGAGAATATTTTTAGCTCAAATATGCAAACATGTTTTATCTATGAGGATCAAATATATCAACAATTTCCATTTCACATCTTATCATTGATTATAAAAGCGCATGATCATAATATACTCCCAATTTTGATCACAAGCAATCAAGTTATCCATTTATTTTTACAGCTACTTGATTGGCTTCATTGGCATTTTTGTATTACCTGATTCAATAATATTTTTAGTGGATTGAGTAGGTAGATGAGTGCTAATAAGCTCAGGATTTTGAGCATTTTTCTTTTTTTAGTTTTCAATTTTCAGCTAGTTTTTCATTAAGTTGGTTTGAAAATTTTTGTGTGTTGTTTTAGTTTCAAATCAGATTTCAGGTTGCAGAAAAAGGACTATATTCAATTCAAGATTTCCAGCCACAACAAATGCATGTTTGAGATTGGACCAAGGCAGAAGATTTCCAACTAGGAAACAAAGTTTTAAGTGGATAGTAACTTACTGGAGTTGAAGCTCGAAGAGAAGGCCCTAAGCTTCAGAAGTATTACTGTCATACACAAAATAAAGAAAAAAGAAGAAAAATATTTCATGGTTCATTCAAAATCATTTTGAGGCTAACTGACCTGTTGTTCTTGACTTTTCACCAGGAAAAGCCATCCTCAAGTGGAGCCAGTGGTAGACTCCTATACCAATAGGTGTCATATTTCATGATTGAATTGATGGGCTATGCAATATGTTCATACTTTATCTTGTTTCAAAAGTTTTCCATATTCTCCAAAAAACAAAAAAAAAAATTAAAAAATGTAAAGAGGGTATACCCTAAAAGAAAAATCAAAGGGTGAAAAGAATAAAATGGCCAAAAAAGTGAAAGAAAATGAACCCCACCAAAATAAAGGCCAAGGAAAGTGTGAAAGCCTAAATGCCACTACTTTTTTTCTCTTTTGTAATAAATAAAATTGTGTGCAACTTGTATTTTATGCCACAATTGATGAATATTCAAACAATTTAAGCTTGGCTAGTTCATTTTTCAATTTTATGTTTTAGAAATAGAGAATAAAATTTGACCTAACTGTTTAATCTTGGCAGATAAGTAGACAGGTAGAGTAAATAAAAGGAGTTCAACAGTTTAATCTGAGCCCTTGGATGTAATAAGGTTAGAATTAGATAGATTTCCATATGTAAAAGAAAAAATGTGATAAGGGTTTTCCAGTCTAAGTGCACCCTAATAAAGAAGAAAAAATGGTAGGGTAAAGTAGGTAGGGTAGGTAGATGATGTTGCAGAATTACATGTGATGAATAATGGCTTTAGATGTGTTAAATATTTTACTTTCATCATAAGTGCAAAGGAAGAAAATACACTAGAAGGATTTCAAGCAAAACAAAGTCAAATTATTAACTTTCCCTCTCATTTTTCCCCAAAAATTTAACTAATTTCCCCTAAGTACTAAGGTATTTAAAGATTAGAGGGGCTCAAGGCATTCCTTGACTTTTGGAGGGACTGGAACCTCCGCCCAATAATTGGAAAAACCTAAGTACTAAAATCATTCATTATGATATTCATACACTTCTGAAAAATCTTTTCCTAAGTAAAATTCCATTTTACTTAGGAAAATCATGCAATATTTCATAAAAACCCTCCTCATAAAAGCATAAGTTTAAAACATTAACCTAATGTTTACACTTAGCACTTCTTTCATTTTTCATATTAATTTCTAATTTTATTATTTAAATCCCCATACAAATAAACCTTTTTCCCATATTATTTTAATAATTTCCCATAAACTATATATTCCGTCCATTGGTTGAAAAATAACCATATAAATTTAATTATTTGGTTAAATTTCCAACTAATAAGCCAATCCGACCTCCCCGCCATATCAATAAGGGTTAATTAATTCTCATGATTAATTAATAACCTGTATCCGCCAATCGAATCATCCCCGATGTGATTAATTCATAATAAATTACATTAGACCCGCTCATTATCTCTCTGCCATCTTCCTCGCCCGACGACCGTCTGAGATCAATGGTTATTATCCATATCGCTAGCCATCCACGTCCGAACGATAACGCGCGATGGCCAAGCGGTTTTCTGGATCGTACAGTGCCACGCGTCGTGCATCGTATGGAATCGCTCGCCCTCCGCTCAAAACCACTCTTCCCGAAAAGCGGTGCAATGGAAACCACTTATCGCCTGCCTCCCCTGCCGAAACCTCTGTACTTGTTGACTTCATTCATTAAAAATCCGCCAACCTTTGATTTTGTGAATAAAACAAACATACCGGCGTCATTTTCACTGTCTCATGCAACGATTTTCGAAATCAACTGTCGAACTTTGCCAACCGCTACTTTGCTGAACAAGATTGCATTCGAGTATCCAGAATTCATCCATCATTACCAGCGCTTGTTTTCATCACCGTTTATTTCCTGGAAAACAGGTATTTACCTAAATTCCCCTTAAACTCTGTAAAAAACCTTGTTTTGGTTTATATTCTACATGAGAAAACTGAAACAGAGTTCATAACAGTTTCCAAAACTACATTTGCATTCCCAAACCTGTGATTGTGCTCGTTTTTCATAAAAAACCCCGAATTCATTTTTGAATCCACAAGAACCAGAAATGGAAATTCCCATGGCTTTGAATGTCACACCCCTGAATGCTCCTCACAGAGATTTAGACTATCTGCCTCTGGTAGATAGGGATTTCCAAATTAAAAACCTTGTTCTCAGTGAAAATCGTCTTTGAACTTTTTGCCACTGCAAAGAATCAGAATACCGGAAGCTAAATGGTGGAAAGAAATGTTTGAAATTTTGTAAAATTGTCCTTACATATGTACTATAGTAAGTCATGATAAAGAATGATAAAATGATAAACAGAGGTTAGAAAGCATAACAGTTAAAGAGTATCAGTGGTTAAAGTGTATTAGGTAAAAGTCAGAGTGAAAGTTAAAATGAAGTTACAGAGCAGTCAAAGGTAAACATTAAAAGTAATTATAGAGGTAGTAAAATGGTAAAAATAAATGAAAATAATTTCACCAACATTGAATTTTTTCTAAAGTGAAAGTAAAATAGTCAAAAGAACAAAAAAGTGAAAAGATGAAAAACACAACAAGAAGGAACATTTTTGCAGAAATTTCATGTTTTAGTCATTGTCTTGAAGAAAATATTGTGATCAATCCAAGATTAATTTTGCAAAACAAAAGGAGGTTAATGTTCTTAAGAGGACCATCTACAAAAACCTCTCTCACTTTTCTAACAGCTATTATGGTTTTGGAAATATTAAACAATGTTGGAAAGAATGTTTTGCAAAAAATTCCAGTTAAGGCATAATTTTGCAGAGAAGATTGTGGCCAATTCGAAATAAATCATACAAAACTTAAGGAGGTTTTTGTTCCTAAGAGACCTATCTACAAAAACCTATTTCACTTTTTGCACAGTGATTTCAGAATCAGAGATAAATGCACATCTTTAAAGGCTATTTTTTCAGATTCTGTAAAACTCTGTTTTACACATATTTTTGCAGAGCCTATTGTGCACAGCTAGAGAGAAATTTTAGGAAAATGAAAGAGGTTTATCTCACCAACATATTTATCTACAATAACCACTTTCACTTTTTACATATCTATTATGTATTGATAAATAAAAATATATCATTAGACCCCAAGGTTGCAGAACTGTTGGAGCAGAATGCACAAAGAAAGGAAGTAGGTAGTGACTTGGATGCCTCATCATCAACTAAGAGTTGGATAAAATTTGAATTATCCTCTTTGTCATCACCTATCCATAAAAAATAGTGCCGAATAGATGCATTATTTTGAGTTTCCTTTACTTAAGTTCTATTTATGTAAAATAGTTGGAGAGATTTGTGAACTAATCTTGATATTTTTTCAAGATATTTTAGTTTAGAATTTGTACAAATACTTCACTCTTGGAAGTATTTTGGGGTGGATTTTTTTTAGAATTTGTTGTAACATTGACTCTTTGGAATAAAGTGTTGTTGGAGAAATTTTGTGTGGCTAGCTGGATGAGGAATTGATGCGAAAGACTTTTTACAGGATTCATGTGTCAAACTACGGATCAATAAGTCATCTATCTCTTATGTGTTGAAGTCTTTATATTTGTTTACTATATCATCTGTGTTTCATTTCTAAATGATTAATGAAAAGGAATAAATCAGAAAGTGCTTAAGTGTAATCTGATTTTAATCATTATTGTTCTAAATGTTTTCTTCTAAATTGGTTTAAACAGTGAATTCTTAATTACTCTTGTTTTTTTGTTTTAAGCATTTTGATTATTTAAAAAAGAATAATTAATTTCTCTTTGTTAATAATCACTCAATTTTACATCTTATAAATGTGTTGAAAGATTCTTAATTGCCTCTCCTCCATTTATATTCCATTCCATTCACTTTAAGATTTATAATTGTTCTCTGTTTGATTATCTTGCCCTGTGAAACCATCTTTTGCTAAGAGACTTAATCCAGTTAAGTTATCCTTTTTTACTCCATTAGCCCAATGGACTAAACTACTCAATCTTGCCCTCAGCTATTGAATTCCACCACCCAAACTCAAAAAAAACCCTTGGACTTTATAACTAGCCTAATATTTTCTAAAACAAAGCTAAATTATATAGAGAGAGCCCTCTCTGGGTACAGATTGGCTAGATTCTGTACCTAAAAGTTGGTTTGTGGTTACCTCGGACTATTTCTTTTGAACCTGGAGAAATTACTGAGTGATAACATAGACAAGCAACCAAGTACAATGTTTTTGTTTTAGGAACTAATAACTAACAATTAGCAACCTAAGAACAAAGGAAATCACAGCAAGGGGTGAAATAGAAAATTTTTGGCTGGGTAACACTCTCTAGCAGAGCATATAGTGCGTTAATAGCTTGAATAATGCACTATTCACAAGTAGGAACAATGTTTAAAAATTTGGGGTGCACAAGTAGGGTGCGTTACAAAGGATAGATTTCAGAATAGGGTCAACCAAGGCCGGATCTAAAAGCTATGGCAGTTGAGATGGTTGTGGAGCACATAGAATGGTCAGAAACGGATGTGAGAAGAACGGGAAATCATAGAAGGAGAGAACCAAGAGTTTGAAATCAAAACCAGGAACTAAGGATTAGTCTCTAGTGGATTCACCAATTCTACTTATGTGTAAAATGCATGGGTGGTAGCTGACCTAAATTCCCTCTCGGGTCTTCCCGGGACCCAAGGCAGATAGTAATATTAGTTGCAACATTCACAAATACAACATATGCATGTTCATACAAGTAATTAATTGATAATATGAAGTAGAGAAGGATTACCTCAATGTATAGTGCAGATATGATGGAGAGCTTAAGGTAGTGTGGTAGAATCCCACCTCACTAGCTTCAATATCAGATCCTGCAAGAAAACAAAGAAACTAGTAATCTTCACATTTTTATCAAGCTAAAGAAATAAAACATAATCATATAACTAAACACGAAATAGTATGAGTCTAGGCCACTTATAACATGTATCTTAAACAAGCAATCAAATAGATGCAATCATAAGACACCAAGTGGACAAAATAGAGGTAGTTATATATATGAAATGAAGGAGGATTACAAGCATTGGCTTGATCAAGCCTTCAACTCCAAAGTCTCTCTCTTCAATCTCCCTAGTGTGACAATGCTTGAGGAAATAGTTCTCAGTGAACTATGAAAACTCTAAGACCTCACAGTAAGAAAATTTCATTCATCACACCTTCAACCAATCGAACCTTGACAATGAGCCTGTTATCTCAAAATCAGACCCTGATAGGCTACTATTCAAGGAGAACCTGAGTAACTATTTCAAACCAAACTTTTAGTTGAGGCTTAGTCTCCTCAACCTGAGAGGGCTCTCTTAATAGGTTAATGATTTACAAATAAAGATTAGATGGTTAACTCTGTGAATAAACTAAATAGGTGAATAATTGGTTGTACTACTAATCAACAAACATCTATTTGGTAAATGGAGTCAAATTTGCTTTCAAAAAACATAAAGATCAATTTCATATGGAATTCAGGGCATTTCAGGGTTTAAATGCATCAATAGAACAGTAGGACAAAGGATAAACATAGCTCATGAACATATATAGGAAGTTAGAGCACTTTCAGTGAATTCTAAGTAATATACATTGATGCCACTGCAAGTAATTTAAAGAGAAATATAATGAGACAATCAAACATCCATAACCCCTTCTGAATCCTGAGTAATGAAACAAAACTCTCTGTATTAGGATAAAAACAAAGTTCTCTGATATCACAAAAAGTATGCTTGTTCAATGAAAATTCCAACCCCGTGCAATTCGAATTCCAACCTCTTATAGAGAGGTCATTATATCCTTGGATTCCTTCCAATCCTTTGAGAAAAATTCGAATTTGACACCTATCAACTTCTAAACAAACTTCATTTACATCTGACAGTTAAACTGTCTGTCTTGGAGTCCTAATACAACTAGGACTAAAACACTCTTTATTATAACTTAACAACCTTTAACAACCTTATCTAAACATTAAAAACTATGTTTTATAGCTGCTATAACTCCATGAATTCGAATTTTATTAAGCCCATAACCTTGTTGTGACATATTTTAACTTTCCTCTTATATGTCCCTGCAAAATAGGAGCATGTTCCCTGTATAATAGCTGAAGTTCTTAATTAATGCCAATTCGAACCAACTGTTGCATAACTAGAGCAAAAAACATGTGGAAAATTTATTATAGTCTTCATGCAAATTTGACTTTCCATCTATGTAGATGCCAAACTTCCAAAAAGGATGTGAATCTGTCAATAGTGTTGCGCTACGAAATTGTTTGCTGTTTTCGTAGCGCAGAATTCTCCTTTGAAAAATCATGTTTCAATCTTTTATTTTAATGTTTCAAGCACTATAATCTTCATTAATTTCTTCCATATATCTCACATCAGTATCAAAAGCTCAAAAACCATACCATTTCACCTTGGAAAACTGCAAAAATTATTAAACTGCATCCTACAACAATTTCGTAGCGCGCTACGAAACTGCTGAGTCTTCATCTTTCTCAGTTTTTTCCTCAAAATTCAAGTCAGAAACCTTTAAAACTTAGTCTTCAGGTGTAGATCCATTCTTATAACAATAACCATAAACCTTTAGCAGTTTCAAAAATGGAGCATTACTATATAACCTTTAAAGTTTATTTCAAAGATGAAACTTACTTTTTAGGTTGTAGCTCATCTCCAAACTGATTTAATTGTATCTTTAAATCTTCAATTCTCCTCTTGAGCTTTTTGTTATTAGCCCTCAGTTTTATGTTAACCATCCTGATGAACTTGGCTTCCTTGATTGCAGGTAGGGTCCAGATGAAAAACTGAGCTTGACTGTCAATCAGTTCAAGATTTGTATTTTCCTGAAGCTCGCACAACCCTTTCATCCTTTCAAACTTGACCTTCTCTTCAACATATATTCTTTCTCTTTTCTTCAGTTTCTTAATTTCATTATTTGCAAGCCTGATTTTATTCTTTACCTCTTCATAGCTGATTTTTTCCTTTTGAACCTTGAAGACATTGTTTCTATCTTCTTCAGACATTGCAGATGATGCATTTGTAGTTTCTTCAAAAACAATAGCACTTTCTTCCCTTGTTTTCTCTATCACCAAATCTGACTGTTTCAGCTTCTTAGATTGCCTCATTGAGGGTCTTCTGGGTTTAAAAATAAACTCTACCACCTCTTCTTCAAATTCTAACTTTTTAGATTTCTTCAATTTTTTCAATTTGCTGGCACCTGTATCTAATTTGATGAAGTATGCTTGCACTAGGGGAGATTCCTCTATGTCGATAGCCTGAAGTATGTCATTCAAATTACCTCTTGTCTCTTCTGCAACTACAACCTTACCCTTTTATTTTAACCTCTGAATTTTAGTCAACTTCTTTGGATTTTCTTTGCTAGTTCACTGTTCTAAAATTGTTTCCTCAACCAGGGTTTTCTTCTTCTGTATAGACCTAGGAGCCTCTTGGATATTCAATGATGTCATTCGTTCTTTCACCTTTTTCCTGGGTTTAATTTTAACAAATCTTTTATACTTTTTTTCCACAGGGCCAACAATCTTTGATGGGGTTTTAACTTGTGGGCTGGCAACTGTTCCTTCTATTCCAATTCTACTAAAAAAGAGGAATTCTGCCCAATCTCTATTTGCCTTTTTTAGCTCATGTAAGACTATCATTTTGACTAAGCCATGGTGAAATAAAGAGGTTTCACATGATTCAACTTTTATTTGTACCTTATCAGACATCTTAACCAAGCTTCTGAAGAGATAACAAGGTAAATATAATGATATCATCCATGCGAAATGAAGCAAGAGTTTAAAATGGTAGGTGTATACCCTATGATATCTACCCTCGCAAGTGAAGTATCTCTGAATATTGTAGAGAAAATTGGAAAATGTGTCTCTGACATAACTCCTTGGCATAGCCTTGTCCAAGTCAACCTCTGAAAACTTTGGTTTCAAAAAGACCTTGCATGGTGTCATATCAAATTTGAAAATTTTAAACCACCTGTCTTCCCCTCTTCGGATCTCTCTTATAGCTGATATTACTTCAGGGTAAATTGGTACATTTAGGAACCCAATCTTTGAATTTGATCCTATGAAATTTATGGCAAACTCCTTGGTAACTTGAGTGTTCCCTCCTTGAAGTTTTTCATAAAACCTCCAACATCCAACTTTCTTAAAAGCTGATTCGACAGACTTATCTTTTGTAAGGGCTTCAACACCTTCAGGTTCAGTCCTTAAGAAATGGCCAGACCTATGGCTTCTTCTCTCCTCAGCCATTTTCCTCTTGAAACCTGTATCTTTAGAAATCTACAATAAAACCTTCTAAAAATCCGGTGTCTTTAGAAAATTAACAATTTGAGTCTCCTGTTGAATAGACTGTTTCACTCAGGAATCGAATTCAACCTCGCTTGATTTTATTCAGTTTTTCCTTGCTTGAAAAGTTAACAGCCTCACTTGATAAGAACTCAGGTTCCACAGTAATGGATAATATAACCTGAATTTGAATCAATTCTGCCTCACTTGAAATATAACCTCTGTCTCAATTAGAAATGAGACAACATAGCCTTGCTTGATAAGAAATACAGCCTCACTTGATAACTAGGAATCTCACCACGAATTATTTCTTTCAACACTTAAGAATGCATGCAGTGTTTTCTTGCATGAGACAAATGAAAACGGCCAACTATTTGAAATTTGAAAGGACCAATAATGATTTACCTTTAATTTGTGACAAATGACCTCTAATGATGACAAAGAATGGTTGCATGCATGGAGGACAACTCATGAAGGACACCCAATGATGGAAAATTTAACTGTATTTGATAGATGTGACAGCTCAAAGACAAATCTGTGAATTCCCGATTTCGTAGCACATGGTGTGCAAATTCTAGTTTTTGTGTTACGAATTCACCAGCGTTTTCATAGCACAAAATGGACTTTTTACACTAGGCGTGCTATGAAAATGTGGTTTCTGGGCTTATTCAATCAAATTTTTGAAACAGACTTTACAAATGGGTTTTAAAACGTGGCATGAGACTTGTGAAGAGTGAAGTGAGGTTAATAAACAATGTTTAATGATGGTATGAGACCTTTAACCATGATATAGACCTTGAAAAATATCAAAATGACTCTAACCCTATCTAACACTAGGACTTAGGAAAAAATGTAACTAACCAAGTTTCAGAGATTTTTTATAGTGATAATAGAGCCCTTGCCTCCAATTTATAAGAATTTGGGAGGACAAACCTTGCCATTCTTCTCCATTAGTTCAAATATGGAAAAATCCACGATGTTTTTATGCTTTTATTTCTTTTTCCCTCTTTGGATGACTTAGTTGGGTTTAAAAATTTCCAATTAGAGGATTGAACCATAGGTTGCTAGCTTTTTAGATTGCCTCTTTGAGAAAAAACAAAAAATTCCAGTCAGTTAACTCGGAATCCGCCCTTTAAACTTCATGGAACATGGGTAAAACTACCCTTTAGGAAAAATAGGGCGTTAACCTAGGCATTAACGCTACCTACAAGAAGCTAAGAGGCATTATAACTCAACTTGGTAGTTTATGGGGTGCATTACCATGGAAAAATAGGTCTCACTCTTAGGCAATTTCTTCCATCAATGTATCCTTCTCCTTTGAGTCGTTGAGGAGGTCATTTTGCTGTATAATAGACTCAAAATGATATATTATTTTATTTTATTTTATTTTAAGTTTTTAAGACATGTGTGTGTATGTATACATATCTATATATATATATATATATATATATATATATATATATATATATATATATATATATATATATATATATATATATATATATATATATTTCATTGGTATCCTTACACTACACAATAAATTATACTAACTACCCCATGGTAATTTTAATCTTCTCATCAAAGCTAAAAGGGTCATAATTGCTTCTCAAGTTTAAAATCACATTTTAAAGATAAAGTATTTAGTAGGATGAATAAATATCAAACTTTATGAACCACAATTTCCAATAAGCTAATTGTTAATTATGTTGCAATTAAATGTGTTCAAGAGTGACTAATTTGATTTTGTTCTAAATAGCATGCATATGAATTCTTTGCTTCAAAAGATAGTTAAACTTCTAAAAGGAGTGGTATCCAATAATTATGAATTCATATGTGAGCTAACATTACAAAAATTCACTTACCTAAATTTGACTTTGTGAGCATGTATTTTTAATTCAAGGGAATTATCACGCTTATTCATTTAGACATTTCCAGAAACACCTTGGTTGCAAATCCTAAATTCACTTAGGAATTTTTATGGACAATTCATAAATGTAATTAGCTACAACCATTGAAGCATCATGACAAACAATTTGCAAGCATGAAATGTACAACCATTGAGGCATTTTGTGAAACACTTACAACCATTAATCCATTAAGGCGATTTGCCAACAATTAGCTAACATGAATTTAAGATTACTAACTCCATTTTTCATTGTCATTAATGCCAATAATTGAAATTAAAATAGAAGTATAACTATCATCCATATTAATTTTTTCATATATACCAACAATTTAGGAACATAAATTACTATAAACATCTAGGAATTTTTGCAAATAGCTGACAACGATGTAAGTTATAGCCATTGGATAATTTTTATAAACAATTAGCAGTCACAAAACAAGTTGTCATAAATTTATTTAAACTATCAAGGTATTAACCATTGAGACTTTAAAACAAAAATTTCAAGTGCATAGAATAGGTTAGTTTCATCAATATAAATCACCGAGCAAATCCAAGATATAAAAAAATCAACAAAACAAAACAATAGGTAGTTCATGCAAGCAACAACAAATCTGAAAAATAGCCCAGATTAGAGAATCAACGTCTAAAAACATGTTTTTTGAAATCAAAGCTGGGGTGACATGGAAAATTAGTATAGATACCCCTGATCTTGAGATGAATCACAACAACAATTCTGAGGAATGAGATTCTTTAAAACAACGACCAAAAACATTCCTACTATCTCATTTATCACTTCTATCAAAAGCATAGTGTGTAAGATTATCTAAAACCGTACAAGGAGAAGGAAGAACCAAATTTATGCTATTAATATGTTTTCCTCAAACTCATTAATCAATTTGCAAAATAAAATAAAATAATAATAAATAAATAAAACTTACGTAAAATTAACTATAACTATTGCAAAATTTCTTCAACATTTAGTGTGCACCATTTTATATACATGTAAGTTTCAGCCAACAACTAAATAAGCAAAAACCATGTAATTAAATATAAAAATACACAATATAATTCTATCAACATACCTAACAATGAATTTATACAACTCCAAAATGATGGGAGTATGCTACAACTCCAGTGAAAGCATGTTCAAGCTCCAATATAATTATGTTATAGTTGCTACAACACCCTTAAAAATTTTGGCCTATAGTAAATTTCAAAGCCTTCCTTGGTCTTGTTCCTCACCATCGCAAACTTTGAAACTCTTTTATTTGCTCTTTTACGATGTTGTGTTCCCTTTTGTAAGTTGGGAAAAGTGTCGTATTTTTGCAAATTGGTTGTCGTATTGCATGTATGAGCTTGCTATAATGATTCCAAGAGGTCATTTTTTTTCAAATGAGTAGTTATAACCTTGTAAGTACCCATCACACTCATTTCCGAAGTATTGAGCATTGTCGCACTAGTGTCGTCATGGTTGTCGTAAAGTGTATCTTTGATGTCACACTTGTCATAAATTTGTTGCACAGAGGGAAATGATTTATTTATATGTCATGGAATATCTATGTTGATTGAGTCATAAAATCATGTTAAGTGTGTGATTAAAGTTGAAGTTTCATCATTGTTCACACCGATTACACCAATCCCACACTTGGCCATTTTTCGGAAAAAAAAATTGTCGACCAAGCAACCTAGCTTCACCTGGATTCCCCTAAGATGCACACTAAATAGTCTAAGTCCTCTAGTTGTTACCTTGCTACTTGGCACTTGGAAATGCGAAGTTCCTATCTCCCACGACCGCTCCATTACGATGTTTCTATGACCCAAGCCTCAACCTTAACCTCAAGAATTAAGCAATCATGACCCTAGATCGACTTGAACTACGCACTTTGCAACCACAAGCCTAAATTTCATTCCCCGAGCCCTTGAAATACGAATTAGGATGAAATCCCTTGAATCCCAATACTCCACAGCAATCTCTGGAGTGCCCATCCCTTCAACCCATCCCACTGGTTCCAGAAATTGCACTATATTGATCCTCAACCATGCCTAAATTGTGCACTACGCAGTATCAAAGCTCAAGGATCCCCCTTGCCTGCCTAAAATGCACAACTATGTGGTCATTGAGTCCTTCTTCCCAGCTTTTCACATGTTCCAGGTTCATTTGGTGGATTAGAATGCATCATCTTAGACTAGGGGTCTTTAGATTGATGTCGTAGTGTCATGAGTGAATTATAGGAACAAGTACCCTATTATGTCATGGTAAGATGATGGAGAAGGAGAAGAAGGAGGGAATCATGCTCAAAGACACTCTTGCATCTGAACTTACAAGTTTATCGATTGAGAGAAAGCGAAAGGACAATAGTTTGTGACCAATATCCAAGACTTGAGATCATTGAAGACTTCTTATCACCAAGGCATGCAGAGGTGAAAGAAAATTTCCTTCACGAAGAAACTCAACTCTCAACAGAAACAATGGCTTGACATTGCCACATCATCAAGTAGTCCATGTTAGCAGTTTCATAAGTGGTAATATGTCACATCACTATTATGGACCATGTATATTGTATTCAAAATGTATTGTAAAGTCAAAGTCCAAAGGACAAAAATGGAATGTAAAGAGTCTTGTAATTTGAAAAGTCATAGGAAGTCAAATAATCATGAGGGTAGTCAAAGATTCATCCTTGGTTATATATACTCCCTCATTGTATGAGCAAAGGAATTTTCATCTTGGCTCCACCAACAAAGCATTAGAGAGAAAATATATTTATTTTGTGGAGCAAGGAGTGGTTCCAACACTCCACTATTGGAGCTAGTGATGTTCATTGTACATATGTGTCTTGGAATTTTTACTTAATTACAAAAGCCTTCAATGCTAGCACATTCTTCATGGATCACTTATGAATGTTTTTAAGAATATTCTGTCGACGTTCATATTTCATGTTTGCTTTCACATGTCCTAAGGTAGTTGAACTATTTCGGTTATTTTAGTGCTTATTTTATTGAGAATGTGTTTTAATGGTTGTTATTGTTGTCCCATCCTTGTGGACTATTCCGCAAGATATTAGGCATACCTTTTCAATTTTTGGTTGTAATGATTGTCACATCCCCTGTGGACTATTCACCTAGAGGTTAGAAAAATACTTCAGTTCATGTGTGTCTCTTCTTTGGTGGTACTATTACCTCTCTCTTAGAGGCTCACTTCTCTTTCTCCCCACGTAGTAGAAGAACATTGACACAC
Organism: Pinus albicaulis; assembly: GCA_034641835.2. Taxonomy (NCBI): domain Eukaryota; kingdom Viridiplantae; phylum Streptophyta; class Pinopsida; order Pinales; family Pinaceae; genus Pinus; species Pinus albicaulis. Next base: position 1,950,723,606 of record CM076578.1, read on the forward strand.
TTAAAATTATACATTCACGAGGCACACCCCCCTTTCTTGTCTATAGTACATCTGCACCCCTCTCTCTTGTTGATAGTTAGAGCCAAGGAAAATATTAAAGAATACAGAAACTGGGCCTTTATTCTTGATGGGTCTCCTACACCAAAATGTGTGAGGTCTAATTGGGAATTCATATTGTGGATATCCCCTGAATGTTGGTGGATAATGAGTAGGGAAGAAATATTTTATGGTTGATAACCCCACCAAATCCAACATCATATATTACGATCAAGGCAACAATGTTCAATGCAACTCCCCTACTCATGTTCCTGAATTTGGCAACTTTTCCCAGCCACAACCCACACGAACTTGTGAAATTTCATACAATCAACTTTTGGCTTACCCGTGCTATAACCTATTAGTTCATGAAATTTTTTGGGTTGATGCCAAGATTACTTAGTATTCCATATTCTCCAAAGAAGAAAAAAATCACTCCTACAGGGATAGTGGTATCCTCCCTTGAATATGTGGTCCTTGCCACCCTTAAAGAGTTATCAGAGTTTGCGGAGATCATATAAGAGCCCCCTATTTTTAGTGGTGGTAACAGATATAACCCCATACTCTCAGGTATAACTTTCCGCACGATGGGTACTGAAGAAGAAAAATAAGAAGAGACATCATATTCCAATGAAGAAGAGGAGGAGAGTGAAGAATAAGACATGATAGACCAAGATCTTGATTGGAAGACTCAGGGCCCACTTGCACTTATAGATGTTCTACATAAAATTCCAAAGCATCCAAAAAATATCTTCACAAAGTATGACCCTGAAAAAACAGTTAAGGCAGTGGACCGTTTGGACAATTTCTACCTACATCTGCAAACACTTGAGGTACGTCACAATGATGTTTCATGTAGAATCTTTTTGTGTAGTTTAGATGATAGAGAAGTTTTATGGTATCATAGTCTTCCTCCCAACTCCATCCAAAATTGGAGGGGGTTCAAGAAAAATTTCCTTGAATTTTTTTTCAATGAAAAGACCCCCACCATGTTGTTGAAAGAGTTGGGTAGTATCAAGATGGAGCAGAAAGAAAAGGTAAGAGATTTCAATCAGATGTTCAATAACATTTTGAATAAATTTCTAGAAGACACGAAACCTCACGATTCCATCAATGTAGAATACTACACTTTTGCCTTGTCGGCAAGCATTACATAGTTCATGAAGTGAACTGCAAAACCGAATTTAAGAGAAAATTATGAAGAGGAAATCGTGGTCGAGAAGGAATTACGCTCAATCAGAGTCATCATAGACGATGAATAAAACAAAAACTCCAAAAACACGAGTAAAAGGTCTCAGGCCTCCGTAAGCAAGGCCAAATAAAAAGAAGTGACCGATCTCAAAACATTGACCCGTATTGTCAAGACTTTGTCCAATGATATGGTAGAGCTCAAACAAAGGTCAAGAGAGACCACCGTGAGAAGCAAGTCTTACCAATAAAACTTGCTCAGAAGGATTGTGAATTTAGGTAGCAGCAACAACCAACTGAAAAATTCTGCACAAAGCTCAAACACAACATTTAATTGCGATAGGTTGGGCTTGGATACATACTGTACATTTCATGAAGCATATCATTCTAAGAAAACATTCCAAAAATGGAATCACACTATGCATGTTCTTGCTATACATATTTATGATGTGATAAATGATGAAGAGCAGGTCGAGCCTGAAGAAGAAAAGGAAGAAACTGCTGCAACTGAGGAAACTCTGAGTGTCGGGCATGCGGTGAATATGTTTAATTGTGTACTCACAACCCAAAAGAGAAAAACCGAGAAACAACCTCTGAGTGACCCTTCGGCCCAAAATAAGACCAACTAATATAATCTAAGAAGCCAACGGTCGAGCACTACCATAGAGTTGGAAAAGTAGAATCTCAAAGAGAATATGTAAAGGAAAATCAATTTTCCAGTCAGCTCATCAAAGAAGACTCAGGGAAATTTTGGGAAGGAAGTTTCAGCGAAAAGCACTTTCACAAATATCAAAGCTAATACCATCATTTCAGAAGTCCCAAGCCAACCCACTTCCTCAGAAATTTTGGCCACTCTTCTCATTGTGGACTACAAAATAATGGAAGACATGAAGAAATTTCATTCGAACATTTCAATATTTGAGTTAACAAAGATCCGAGCCAGCGAGACATTCTCTTACGCGCACTCGGGCATTCATCTATAGGTAATATTTCCCCTTCAGACAAGGTATCATGTACGTCTTGTTGGCTTCTTGTGATTTGCAAGGTTGGCAAGAAAAAACACTGTAGGGGCCACATCAGAACCAATTTGGAATCCTAGGACCTATCATTCCTGGATTCAGAGAGGGATCTCTCTCTATATATGTGTTTTCAAAAGATATATCTCTATGCTTTTGTTTATGATATTAGGCTAGTTATGAAGTTCTAAGAACTTGTTTGTTTTGGTTGAATTAACTAATGGATTTAACAGATCTGTGGTGTGACTAATTGAAGGGATGTTTCAGCTGAATAGATAGACTATGAGAAAACATAAATCCATTGGGCAATTGAGTCATAAAAGGATTTAATTGTTCATCAACTTTGCAAGGGTTTTCATAGGGAAAGCTAACTATATCAAGTGGATCTCTTAAATTAGATTGTGATATGAAACAATAAAAAGTTATGAAGGCAACAAAACTCTAGTCAGTTAAGAATATTATAGCTCTACTTAAACAAGAAAATCCTTTTAGGTAACTGTCTGAGGCAAACCAAAGGACAGGGCATACCATAGACTTCTTTGGCCAAAATTTAATAAGAAAACCTTTAAGACAACAATCCATTAATCCTAAGACTACTTTTAGATAAAAGAAAACATTTAAGATAACAGTGAGAGCAGCTAAAGAGTAAGCTAAGCCTATCTTCTTTAACTCAACACTCAAAAGACCTTAAAAGCAACATTTTGAGGTAGACCAGAGGACAGGGCATACCATAGACTTCCCTGGTTTAGACTCTACTAAGTATACTTCAAAGAAAGGCCTTAAAAACAATATTTCAAGCTACACCAAAGGACAACTAGCTCAGCAACAGAAATCAGCCAAATAACCACCATCTAACCAACACTAAAAATGGAACTCATATGCAGTATTTATCTACAAAATGAGGAGGTGGTGCTAAGCTAGGGTTTAGATGTCATTTATTACAGAGTTAATGATTTTTTACCTTTGAGACCATGCAAGGCCCAAGGCAAAAATATCTGAAGGTGTTTCTATGAAATAATAACTCCTAACTTAATTTCTGAGTTAATTCCTGTGAAATGTTTGACTTTAAGGCTTTTTCAATAACTTACTGCTTGTAGATGAAAAATATCTCTGATTTTGTGTAATAAATATTTAATATTTTATTGAAAGAAATCATGTTGTAGGTGGCAAAAATATCCTTTGAAGAAGTAAATGTTGTGATCTGGTCTTTCGAATGTGTTTATGGGCTGTATTTTCCTTTGTTCTATCATTGAAACTCTGTTTTAGGCTTTTAAACTCTGATTTATCCTTTATCTGTTTGCTTTACTGTCTTCTTGTTTATCCTTTCTTTTCTCTAATTTTTCCTTTATGACTTAATCCTTTTGATTAAATTTAAATCCTTTATTCTTTTCCTTTCCTTTTCCTCTTTTCCTTCAATCTATGCTTCTTTGGCTAATCCTTCATAATTTGTCTTTGACATATGATTAGCCCTTTCATATTTATTGCTTTATCACAGTCCTTTGACTGTTTTTCTCCTCACTATGCCTTTTGTTTGTGTGTGTTTTCTGCGCATGGATGCATTCTTCGTTGATGGAGGGCTTTAATAACCATCGATAATCATGTTTTATCGATGATTAAACTTGATATAGGGCCTTTGGTCCTTTTAGAAATGGAATGAAGCCTTGTATCATCACCCAGACATTTAATTGAATGTTATTAGACCTTTGGGATGCATTTCTTTGCATTTCACCATTAAACTTGCACATTAAAACAAACAATTAGCTTTAAAACCTGCGGGGAGGGTTTTAATGTGTTCTACAGGGGTTTTTCGGGCTTTTGGGCATTTACAAGGGCAAGAATAGTGAATTGGGGCTTGGTTCCATAGGCGAGACCTGCGAGAATTTTGAACGAAGGGCGATGGTGTTTAAATCTTGGTGCGGAGGGAAAAGAGTTTTTCGAAAACCAGGAGGTGGTTTTTGCACGGTCGAGGAGGTGGTAATGGTATTTGTGGTGGGCATGCGATTCCATTCAACGATTGCTACGTGGTGGGGGAATACCACCCATTTCTCATGGTTGGATATTGTTTAACCCCTGCGCCATTCTGTTTGCGATACACGATCATGGCTGTCATATCTCGAGGGTGGAGATCGACAGTGGTCGGGCGATCTGGGGTGATGAGCAGGTGGAGTAGTGGGGTTCTGGTGCGGAGTGATGTGGCGGGTTTTTTTTCATGTAGCGGGGGGTCAAAAATATATGTGCAATTTTATTATATAGTGGCGGGGTTTATAAAGCGGGCCCGGTAGATAAAACAAAAGTGAAAGCGCTTTTTGTTTTAAGAGGAAGGGACGGGGTCATATGAGTGCGACGGCTAAAAATGAAAGGGGCTTGGGTTTAAAACATAAAGTTGGGTTTTATATATTAAAACATAGCTTTTTAATATAAAACAAAAAGGACCCGATATGTTTGATTTTAGACTTAAAACAATGTAAAAAGGCACTTTTTACATTGTTTTAGTGTATATGAGTGAAATTAATGAAGGAAGGGTATTATGAAGGGTTTTGAAAGGGTAAAATGGGTTTCATGGGGGGAAAATGAGAGAATGAAATTGGTGATACGTATGAAGGGTGAAAATGAGTGAGACAAGCCCAAGATGAGTCTTTTTAGAGCAGTAAGGTAATTATTTGAAAGGGCAGAGATGAAATATAATGAAAAAGGTTTATTTAGGGATAATGAAGGCAGTGAGATTTCTGAAGATATCTGATAGGTCAATAATGCTATCTTTAGCTTCTTGTATAAAATCAATAGTCATCTAGTGAACTTTGTAGAATACAGGAAGATAACAACGGCTCCAGCATGGGGAGGGCAGCTCCTTCAGGAGGTGTTAAGAACCCCAGAGATCAAATCTCTGGAATGAGAAAACCAGTTCCTTGATTTGCATTCTGACATACTCCTTTTTTTCTTCAATTTGCTGATTTTATAATGTTCTTTTGAATATGTGGTCACAAAAAATCTGAAAAGACATGATTGCTTCAATATCAGTTCAGAACACCCATCTTATTTTGCCTAACATTTTTTCTTCAATGGGTGCACTTAGATTAGCCAACCCTTGACATTATTTTCTTTTGAAAACAGGAAACTATCTACTTTTATAATTATATCATCTAGAAGCTCAAAGTAGACTGATGGGCTTTTCACTCTCTACCTAATCTATTTATCTGTCAAGATTAAACAGTTTGACAGACTTTCATTCTTTATTCTAAAAATAGGAAATTGAAAACATGATGAAATCAAGATTAGACAGTTTGATTTGTCATGGGCTATGGCATTTTGTACAAATTTGTACAAATATTTTATTTTGCAAGAATTAAAACTAAAACTTTGAGGGTTGTAATTTGGAATTTGTTATTCATCCCTCTCTTTCTTTCTTGGTTCAAATTTGAGCATTGGAACCAATATCTTTTCTTAATCTAATCTATTGATAAGCCAAGTTTAAATAGTTTGGCAAATATTCATTTATAACTTATCAATAGAAATTTAAAACTTGTTCAAACATGATTAGGCTGTATGTTTGAACAAAACTTCCTCTTCCAAAGTAGTGAAATTTGGGCTTGCTCACTTTCAGAAATATTCCTTTTTTGGTATGGGGATTTAGCTTTTCTTTTTATCAGCCCTCTTTTTCTTCTTTTCTTTGTTTTTGTGTTTTATTTTTTCTAATATTTTTCTTCAGACAGTGTTATATACAATGAATAAAGCTTCAAACTGATATTTTTTAACAAAAATAATGCTTGAGCATCTTGTCATTGACAGGACCTCCAAAAAGTTATGTTCCATCCATCTCTTGTAGAAAAAATGCATTGTTACCTCTTACAGAGTGGATGATGTATGGGCCTTTCCATATATTTTCAAATTTTCCATGCTTGCCCTTGTCTTCTCTTCTTGTGTCCCACTTGAGCACTTTTTCACCAATGTTAAAATCATTTGCTTTGGTTCTCTTATCAAACGATTTCTTAATGTTTTCCTGCACTAGCTGTGTTCTGTTATATACCTCTTCTATATTTTTTTGCAACTGTACAGTCTGATTTATCCATCTTAGCATGTCATTTTATTTATATTGTACTTCTTGGATCAGTTTCATGACTGACACTCCTAAACTTGTTGGAAAAATTGCATCTGCTCCATACACTATCTGATAGGGAGACATTCCAATTGATTTTTTACTTGTTAATCTGTCTGCCCATAGTGCATGTACTATTTTGCTGTGCCATGACTTTTTATTCTCTTCCAGCAACTTTTTGACGATGTTCACCAAAAAAAAAATTGAGGATTCTTCCAACCCATTACCTTGAGGGTAATAAGTTGTAGAATGACCCAATGTAATCTGATATTTGTGGCAAAATTCCACCATTTTCTTAGATCTAAATTCAAGAACATTGTCAGTGATAATCTTTCTAGGACAGCCAAATCTATACAAAATATGGTTTTCAAGGAATTTGATGATTACTAGGTCAGTGGCAGTTCTAGAAGGGAAGGCCTCTATCCATTTTTTAAAGTAGTCAGGATCCACTTGTGTTGGGCAGAGGAGGCAGGATGGATTTCCCCAATGAAGTCTAGGCCCCATTTTTGAAAAGGAGCTTCAACAGAGATAGGATGCAAAGGTAAGGGAAACAATTTTCTTTTTCCTCCAAAGATTTGGCACTTATGGTAGGAAATTAACATTTTATGGATATATTGAAAGAGGGTGGGCTAATAGTAACCAGCTCTAAGGATTTTTTTGACAGTAGTTTTCCAATAGAAGTGGCCTCCATAGTCTCCTTCATGAAACTCATGCTTGATATTATTTGCATCATTCTCGGGCAAACATTTAAGCAATATACCACTAGCATTTTTCCAATATAAAATTTTATCTAAAATGCAATAGTTTACAACCTTCAACTTTAAGAATCTAGCCTTTGTTTTAGACAAACCAGGAGGAACATTAAGATTAAGAAGCACATATAAAATATCAGCATACCAAGATGAATTCAGAAATGATTCTTCAATAAGTGGAGTTGCCAACTCTTCCTGTTCATCTAATGCATCAATCATGTTCATGTCTAGTGCTTGAAAGTTTGTTTCAGCCATGAGTTGAGCTAGTCCTTGTCCTTTGATGAGTTTAGTGGGCTTGATTTATAAATCATATTCTAATATAACAACAATCCACTTACCTCTTTTTCCATCAGGATCTTGTGTCAAGATGTCTTTTACCACTGAATTAGGCACAAATGCAATGATGTGTGAGTGAAAAATGTAAACTCTGAAATCTTTCAATGCCTTGATTAAGGCAAAGGCTTGTTTTTCCATTATGTTGTACTTCAGAGGTGCATCTCTTAATGCCTTGCTGAAAAATGCAATAGGATGCTCTTGTCCTTTTATGTTTTTCTGCAATAGGACAACAACAACTGTATGTTCTGATGCAAAGGAGAAGATGAATCAGTCTTTGGTAAAATCAGGGCTAATTAGAACTAGTGTTTGGGTAAGTGCTTGTTTTACTAGTTCAAAGGATTGCTTTTCTTCTATGGTCCACTTAACTCCTATTTCTCTTTTTAGCATGTTTCTAATGTTTCTTAGGAGCTCAACAAGGTTTGGTATGAACATTCTTAAGAAATTTATCTTTCCAATGAAAGATTATAGCTCTTTGATATTTCTAGGATGATTTATTTGCAATATTCCTTCAATCATTTTTGGGCCTATCTTGATCCCTTCTTCAGATATAATATGGCCTAAAAGTTTTCCTTCTTGAAGGCCAAACAAATTTTTCTTGGGATTTAGAGACAAACCATACTTTCTACATTTTTCAAAGACTTTTCTTAAGTGAATTAGGTGTTCTTCATCTATTTTAGAATAGACTATGATGTCATCAAGGTAAATCACAATGAAGTAACCTATTTATTCTAAGAAAGCAATGTCCATGGCTCTTTGGAAGGTGGCACCAACATTCATTAACCCAAAAGGCATTTTCACATACATGAAAGTGCCCCAAGGTGTAGTGAAAGTTGTCTTGTGTTGATCATCTGGGTGTACCAACACCTGATTGTATCCTGAAAAGCCATCTAGCAAAGAAATTATTTTAGAACCTACTACCCTTTGTAATATGTGATCCATTTTTGGTAAAGGGTAGTTGTCCTTTAAGGAGGCTTTGTCTAATTTTCTAAATTCTATGCATAGCCTAATTTCTCTTGTTTTCTTCCTTACTGATACAAGATTTGAAACCCATTCCGAGCATCTCAGAGAGACTATTATTCTAGCATCATACATTTTCTTAATTTATTTCTCAACGAGGGGTAGTTGCACAGGGTTTATTCTGCACAATTTCTGTTTAAAGGGCTTCTGGTTTTCTTTGAAGGGTATCTTATGCTGAATTATCTCTGTATCATAAGACTTTAGATATTCATAACTCTTAGCAAGAACATTAGTAAATTCTCTAAAAAGCTAAAAAGTTCAAGATATTTCTATTTTATATGAGTAGGCAGTGTTTTAGACTGTTTGATCATCTTGGGTTTTTGTTCACTTTCTATGTTGCATTCTTCTATTTCAGTTTCAATGGGTTCCATCTTTTGCTTCTTAGCAACATCATTAATGTCAAATAATTCTTCTAGAGGCACCAGTCCCTTTGGCAAGTTATTAGTATTAGACTGCAACACTTCAAAGTCTTCTTTTTCTAAATTAGTGTACAACTCTGTTTTATGCATAGTTTCTTTTGTTAACAAATTTATATCAGCAGTATCAGAAGGTTCTTATTTGTAAGATTGTTCCTTAGTAGGGAAATATTCTTCATACTCTGAGTCTGAATTTGGCACTTCAAATCATTTATGGACTGCAGGAAATCCTCTATCTATTTATCTCCTTCAAAAAATCTCCAATATTTTATGTTGTCAGGGACTGCTGGTCTATATTTGACTTGGACTGTGTATTGTTTGCTTTGATAAGGTTTTTGACATGTGTTAGCAGTAAAGGCTAAACCATTAGCTCAGATGTTTTGGTTTCTAGGGACAAAGGTAATCTCATATTCTGTGAATGTTTTCAAGAGGTCAATAACATCATCTCTATAGGCTTTTAATCTTGGATGCTTTGCTGTGTATTCTCCATTGATTTGTCTAATAACTAACTCTGAATCTCCATGGACAATTATCCTCTTGGCTCCTAATTTATTTAGTAATTGTAGTCCTAATAGGAGTGCTTCATATTAAGCTATGTTATTAGTGCATTGGAAGTTTAGCTTATATGAGTGACCTTCTACATGATTGTTTTCTGTGTTATGGACCCATATGCCTACTCCTGAACCAGTTTTGCTACAAGAACCATCAAATCTCATACTCCAAGAGGTTCAATTTCAGATTTGTCATTAGAGTCATTGTTGTCCTCATTGTTCTATTTATAGTGGCTGCCACTATGTTGTTCACCATGTTGTTCTTTAGGGTCTGCACTATGTTTATCATTGTTTTGTCTATCATGGTTACCACTATGTTGAGTGTTTCCTTGTTGCCCATGGTCTTCATTATGTTTGCTTCAATGTTTTGTTTGGGAAAACTGTTTGGAATGTTCCTCCTCTTTTTCCTCTTCTTCTATGCTTGTTTTTCATTTACTGTCACTTGTTCATTAACATTTTCATCATTGTAAAGGATAAATGAATCAAGGTCTGTGTGAATATAATAAAGAGAGGATTTATCTGGTTTCTCTTGGCTTCTAACCATATATTTCATGTGTGTTTCCCTATATAGTCTCCTTGGTTGACTAAAAATAGGGATAGTAGCATAAGTCATGTCCATTTATAGGGTACCTTGCAGTATAGCACCCCATGATCTTGAAAGGAGCATGCCATATTTAGGAAGTATATCAACCACTACAATATCCATTACTAGGCTCTTGGTTGGTATTTTTGCTAAGTTGACACATAAATATTTGATTAGGCCTAGACATTTAACTCTGCTGGAATCAAAAGAGTATAGATCTTTGTATGGTCTAGTTATTTCAAGGCCTAGTATCTCCATCACTACTTTTGGCATAAGGTTGTGTGAAGCACCAAATTCTAACATGGCATTGTGAAATTTTTTATCATAGATGTTTAAACTGACATAAAATGGAGGAACACCTCCTTCTTGAAATTTCCCTTCCACTTCTGGTCCAAACGAAAGCTCAGGTTTGTCATCATTTAAATTAACAGAATAAACATTCTCTCCTATGTTTAAAGCTCTCAAAAGTTGGGATTTATATACATCTTGAGTGACTAATTCAGTAAGAGGAATAGAGGTTTTAATCTTGGAAATTTCATTCTCTATACTGAAAGGTATATGAGTTTTTGAAATGTTTAAATCAACCTTTTCAATCACTGTTTTCACAGCAAAATCAACTTGCTGGTTTTTATTAGGGATAATAGTTACAACAGTTTTATTAGAAGCATTAGCTAAGTTTCTAGTGCTACTTTGGTCACCACTATGTTTTGGATTAGGGTGGCTATTTTTGTTTTTGTTTTTATTAGAATTTTTAGCCACTATGTTATTGTTTTCTGATGTCTTTTTAGAAATGTTTTCAGGATTATTCCTAGCAAAAACTTCAGAGGTCTTTATTTTGGGAGTGTATTGGTTTTTCTTGCTCCTAAGGTCATATTATCTATGCACTTCCATTATATAATTTTCAAAGCCTTGTTTTTAGTCTTCAGATTCCAATATTTCTTCCTCATAAGGTGTATATATGCCCTGTTCTTCCTCACTGAGGAAAACAATATCCTCATTGTTTACTTCCATTAAATTTACGTGAATTTCCTCTGTTTCTCAAATCACTCAGTCATCTTCATTAGCATAGTTTTCTTGGAAAGGAGGTCTAATTTGATGATCAAGGTCTCTTTGTCTAATTTTAGGGGGATTTATTCTAAAGTTTTGGTTTTGGTTCTGATTTTGATTTTTGTTTTGAGGAGCTGTTTGGTTTTCTCATTCATGTTTATTTTTTTCCATCATCCTCTCCATGGTCCTAACCAAGCTATCAATTTTAGCATCAAATGTGGAGGGTCCAAATTCTTCTTTATATGTAACCTTTTTCTTCGTTCTCTTTCTAGCCCTTTTGGCATTTAGGTTAGCTTCTACACTTATTTCTCCTCATTGCATGTCCTCTAAGGTTAGGGGATGCCTTTCTCTTAATTGATAACAAATGTCTGGATCAAATCCTTCTGGAAATTTCACTAGGGCTAGGCCTTGTGGGGCTTTCATATGGGGAGGGAGTGCATTGTATACACTATTGAACCTAGTGCAATTGTTTTGTACACTCTCTCCAGCATTTCTTTTAAGGTCATTATATTCTGATAGGATTTGAAGAGGATTTTTCTTGACTTCCCATTTTTTTAAGAATAGTTGATGAAAAGCAGGGAGGTCATTTATACTATTAGGGGTTAAGCCTTTACACCATTTTCTTGCTTCTCCCCCTAAAATTTGGGAAAAAATTCTAAGTTTAACAATTTCATCATCTATTTCTTGTCTGTCAAAGTAGTCATTCATTTTGTCCACGTGTTTTTGAGTAGCAATAGAACTACTAGCATCATATAAAGGAATCTTGGATTGATAATCCTGTGGGAGAATAACTAGAGGTAAAGGAAGGACTAAGGGAGCATACCATGTTGCCATGATATGAGGTTGTGGAAACAATGGAGGGTTAACAAGTGGAGGGTTTACAACAGGAGGTACATGGTTAAATGGAGGAAGGTGAACAGTGGGAGATGAAGTTAGTACAACAAAATTCTGTTGTAGGGTGGACGGGTCTAAAACTATCTGGGTTATCCTACTCTAAGACATAGTCCTAGACAAGCTTTGTTCTAGGGGTGGGTCAGAGGGGATATTGTGCAAGCCTTTATGGTTTTCAGGTAGGGAACATGCTTTGTGGATTGGTCTGCTAACAACTGAATATTTAGATCTAGGAGACTTCCTAAGAATGCTTTCAGGATTGTCAACTATAGTAGGAAGATTTGGGCCAGGATAGGATCTAGTATGAATTCTTCTAGAAGCCAAAAATTTGGACCCAACAAATAAGAAAGTTTAAGATATATAACAGTATTAATACACAAACCAAACTGTGAAAGAAATACTTAATTCACTAAGTATTCTTGACTGGGTATTGTTGATGTTTTGATGATAAAATAAATTTCTCAATCGAGTCTATGGAATACTAGTGGAGTTAGCAAGCCTACTGAAAACCAGTGGAGTCACCAGGTGGAGGATTTTTACTTGTTTTATGGTTGATTGTTGTCCATCATTAGCAATCAGAAACCATTCTTGGTTAACACTTGTTTCATCTAAGTTAAAAAATGAGGTTTTATGAGTCTTTGAGTCTATGTTTTGCAGTTTATTACTTAGTATCCCTAGTATGGTAGCCACTATGTTGGCTCCCTGTGAATTGCAATATTGGGAAAAACAAACACTGTAGGGGCCACATCAGAACCACTTTGGAATCCTAGGACCTAGCCTTCTTGGATTCAGAAAGGGATCTCTCTATATATGTGTTTTAAAATGATATATCTTTGTTCTTTTGTTTTATGATATTAGGCTAGTTATGAAGTTCTAAGGACTTGTTTCTTTTGGTTGAATTAATTTATGGATTTGATAGATCTGTGGTGTGACTAATTGAAGGGATGTTTTAGTTGAACAGATAGACTATGAGAAAACATCAATCCATTGGTCAATGGAGTCATAAAAGGATTTAATTGTTCATCAAACCTACAAGGGTTTTCATAAGGCAAGCTAACTATATCAAGTGGATCTCTTAAATTAGATTGTGATATGAAACAATAAAAAGTTGTGAAGGCAACAAAGCTATAGTCAGTTAAGAATCTTCTAGCTCTACTTAAACAAGAAAAGCCTTTTAGGTAACTTTTTGAGGCAAACCAAAGGATAGGGCATACCATAGAATTCTTTGGCCAGAATTTAATAATAAAACCTTTAAGACAACAATCCAGTAATCCTAAGACTACTTTTAGATAAAAGAAAACATTTAAGATAACAGTGAGAGCAGCTAAAGAGTAAGATAAACCTATCTTCTTTAACTCAACACTCAAAAGACCTTAAAAGCAAAATTTTTAGGCAGACTAGAGGACAGGGCATACCATAGACTTCCCTGGTTTAGACTCTACTAAGTATACTTCAAAGAAATGCCTTAAAAACAATATTTCAAGCTACACCAAAGGATAGGGCTTACCATAGACTTCTTTGGCTTAACTCTATTAAATTATTTCTAAGAAAACAAGCTATATGGAACTGGAGAGAAATTAAGAATTCTCCAATCAGACCTTGCAGAAGAAAACATAAAGATAAAGGATGCAGACATAAATAGGGTGCTAAGACAACATATCCTACTCTAAAACTTCTGTTCTTTTATCATAGAAATATGGACAGAATGGAAAACATGAGAAAAACAATGAAAAATGAGGAAAACTTCATCATTAGTATAGCTCAGGAATCCTGTGAACGTTATTGTATTACTGATGATCAAAAAAATTACATTACTCCATGTATAATAGCTCTCTGCAACTCAGAGCTTTCTCAAATCTAGCCTAGCAGTCCTTAACTAGCTCAACAACAGAAATCAGTCAAATAACCACCAACTAACCAACACTAAAAATGAAACTCATATGCAGTATTTATTTGCAAAATGAGGAGGTGGTGCTAAGCTAGGGTTTAGATGTCATTTATTATAGAGTTAATGATTTTTGACCTTTGAGACCATGCATGGCCCAAGGCAAAAATATATGAAGGTGTTTCTCTGAAATGATAACTCCTAACTTAATTTCTGGGTTAATTCCTGTGAAATGTTTGACTTTAAGGATTTTTCAATAACTTTACAATAATTGCTGGTAGATGAAACATATCTCTGACTGTGTGTAATAACTATTTGATATTTTATTGAAATAAATCATGTTGTAGGTGGCAAAAATATCCTTTGAAGAAGTAAATGTTGTGATCTGGTCATTCAAATGTGTTTTTGGGCTTAATATGCCTCTGTTTTATCATTGAAATTCTGTTTTAGGCTTTTAAACTCTGATTTATCCTTTCACCGTCTGCTTTACTGTCTTCTTGTTTATCCTTTCTTTTCTTTGATTTTGCCTTTATTCCTGCTTTATGACTTAATCCTTTTGATTAAATTTAAATCCTTTATTCTTTTCCTTTGTCTGTCTTCATTTCCCTCAATCTCTGCTTCTTTGGCTAATCCTTCATGGTTTGTCTTTGACATATCATTAGCCCTTTAATCTTTATTGCTTTATCACAGCCCTTTGACTGTTTTTCTCCTCACTGTGCCTTTTTTCTATGTGTGTTTTCTGCGCAGGGATGCATTCTTTGTTAGGTCCCCATATTACTAGTATAGTCCCTTATTGTTGTTATTGTAACCCCCTTATTGTTATTATTGTACCCCTGTATCCCCCATATTGTTATTGTTGTATTATTGTTAGGTCGGCTAGGATTACATTGTGGCCCCATGGACTCCTATATATAGAAAGGAGGTTTTGTAATTTGTATCATCCAAGAATTATTCATTCATGTAATGTATTGGAGGTTTCCCCCTCGAAGTTGCTTATTTATAAGGTTTTGATATCTCTTTTATTCTATTTTTGGAGCTGGTTTCACAACATTTGGTATCAGAGCTTTGGATTCTAGGGTTTCGCTGCTCCAAACATGTCATTGTGGCATTTTCGCTCTAAATGTTTTTATACGAAGGTTTAGAAGCTGAAATTTTTAGAGTGTGAAGCCAAAATGCTAGGGAAAATTGTCGCAAAATTTCAGAGCTTGGTTCACAATATTTTCGGAAATATGATCTGTGGAAGTTAGGTCTTTTTGCAGGCTCCTAAATTTCACTTAAAAAGGTCATCGCGGAATTTTTGCAATAATTTTTTTCTACGAAGGGGTAGAATATAAAATTTTTAGAGCGTGAAGTTGAAATCCAGAGAAACATATTTGTAAAATTTTAGAGCTTGGTTCACAATATTTTTGGAGATATGATATGTGGAAATTAGCTCTTTTTCAGGCTCCCGAATTTCATCTCAAAGAGGTGATTGTGGGAAAATATTCATAACTCTCTCTCTAAGCATCATATTGGAATTCTATAAAAAGTGACTAGAAGTACACAGACTTTAGTTTCTTGTCTATAAATTTGAGAGCCAAAGGAGCAAACAGTGACACGTGGCAAGTCGTAAAATTTCGCTCTACTGAACTAGTCCATAATTAGGTCATTGTGGGAGATTGGACATAACTTTAACTTGAAGAATCCAAATCAAGTCAGACCAGTGGAATTTGAAAGAAGCTTTAGAGGAATACTACAAGGCCAAATTTCAGATATTGAGGATCTGCAAGTATATAGATATGTCAATTTCAATATCGAGCTCCTCAAAAGCAAGTAAAAGGTGTGTATTTTTTTTTCCAAATTGCATAAGTCTTGTTTGAAGAATCAAGTTGAATTGATTCCAAGGGAATATTATAGAATAGGTATCAGTATTGGATTCTCAAATGGCCCCTAAAAATAATTCAACACCCATTAAGCCTTTAGAAGGCTCTACTATGACTCATGAAGACGAAGAATGGCCACATGACATATCAAAATTACAAGAGCAAGTGCAACAAATTTCGCTCTCGCAAAGAGCAACAAAAAATGACATGGAAGTTTTGAAGAAAGGCATGGAAACTAAGATGGATGGTTTGAAGAAAGGCATGGATGGTTTGAAGAATGGCATGGAAGCTAAGATGGATGGCATGGAAGCTGGCATGGAATCTAAGATGGATGACATGGAAGCTAAGATGGAAAATATGAAGAATGATCTAAAAACAGACATGGAAGGTTTGACAAAGTTGATACAAGTAATGTTTCCTAATGGTGAAAAGATAGTAGAGGAAACTCATGATGAGAACAAAATAAATGTTAATCGTGATTTTATAAACTCTAATGTTGGAGGGAAGAACCACCATATTCCAAAAATGGATATGAGGAAGTTTGATGGAAAGGATCCTGTAACATGGATACTATAGATGGAGTAATATTTTGATCTCAATAATGTGTAAAACACACAAAAGGTACGCATTGCAACTTTACATTCAGAACAAAATACATTTGTATGGTATCGATGGCTTTTCTCCTGCAAAAAAATTGTCACTTGGTCAATTTTTACGGAGGAAGTGATAGCACATTATGAGGATACAAAGAGTAACACTTTCTTTAGCCAATTGATAAATCTCAAACAAAAGTGTTCAGTGGGTGAGCACATTGAGGACTTCCAAAAATTGAATATAAGAGTAACTGATATTTCAGAGGAACATAGGATTGATCTCTTCATAGGTACTTTAATGGATAACATCCAACATGAATTTCATGTTTTGGAACCTGATTCATTGGAGAAGGCATTCAGGTTGGCAAGAAAAATTGAATGCAAAATTATGGCGACAAGGAAGCCTACCACTCACTTCTATAAAGATGGAAGTGTTGCTACTCCTAGATTTCCACAACCCACAAGGTTGACACCACAACAATTGGAAGAAAAAAGAGCAAAATGGCTTTGCTACAGTTGTGATAGCAAATACACTAAAGGTCATAAGTGTCCTGAGAAGAAATTATTTTACATAGATTGTGAAGAGGAAGAAGAAAATGAACAAGAAGAGGATATACACCAGGAACCAGCCCTAGAAGAGGAAGAAATGAGTCTGACCATATCGTGTAATGCATTGGTAGGAATTACCACTCCTCAAACTATCAAGATAGAAGGGCATATCAAGAAGAAAAAGGTAATAGTGTTGATTGATTCAGGTAGCACCCATAATTTTATTCATTGTAAGGTAGCCAAGGAATTGAATTGTTTCCTATACCCAACACCAAAATGTCAAGTGATGGTTGCAAATGGAGGAACTATGAATTTCTCTGGAAAATGGCATAATATCAAGCCAACCATGGGGGAATATGTATTGAATATTCCAATGATTTCCATTCCTATGGGAGGCGTCGTTGTTGTACTAGGAGTACAATGGTTACAATCTTTGGGGACGGTAGCTTTTAGTTTTCAAGAAATTTTCTTGAAATGTTTTTCAGAAGGAAAGGAAGACGAATTACAGGGTATTGCAGGAAATCTGGGAAAGATAATAAGCTCTAATGTCATGACAAAGATTCTAAAGAAAGGATAACGAGGTGTAATTTCACAATTATGCTAACTAGAAGTTCCAACATAAAAATCATCTATTTCTGTAAATCTCCAAAAATTCTTGGACAATCATTCCAAGGTGTTTGAAACTCCCAAAGGGCTCCCACCTATTTGTGATCATGATCATGTTATTCATTTGATTCCAGGAAGTGTTCCTCCAAACATCAGGCCTTATAGATATCCTTATGTCCAAAAGAGAGAAATTGAACATATGATTGCAGAAATGTTAGAGGCGGGTATAGTTCAACCTAGTCAAAGCTCTTTCTCTGCTCCTGTAGTATTGGTACATAAGAAGGATGAATCATGGCGCATGTGTCCGGATTATAGGGAGCTCAATAAGCTCACCATTAAAGATAAATTTCCCATTCCTATGATTGATGAATTGTTGGATGAATTACATGGAGCAATTTATTTTACCAAGTTGGATCTTCGTTCAGGATATCATCAAATTAGAATGAAGACTGAAGATATTCCAAAAACAACATTTCGAACTCATGAGGGTCATTATGAATTTTTGGTCATGCCTTTTGGCCTTACCAATGCACCTTCTACATTTCAAAGGTTGATGAATTTCATTTTCAAACCCTTCCTTAGAAAATTTGTGCTAGTATTTTTTGATGATATACTAATCTACAACAGGTCTTGGAAGGATCATGTTGAACATGTTGACAAGGTGCTCAAACTATTTCAGGAGAAACAATTATATGCAAAAACATCCAAATGTTTCTTTGGAGTACAAGAGGTGGAATATCTGGGTCATATTATATCTCACGAGGGTGTTAAAGTAGACCCTAACAAAATTAAAGCCATTAAGTAATGGAAAGTCCCCACGACCATAAAGCAGTTGCGAGGATTTCTCGGGTTAACAGGGTATTATCGCAAGTTTGTTAAGAATTATGGGAGAATAGCAGCACCTCTAACAACATTATTGAAGAAAGAAGCATTTTCATGGACTCCTGAAGCAACTAAGGCCTTTGAACGTCTTAAAGAGGCAATGTGCCTAGCACCGGTCTTAGCTACACCAGACTTCACAAAAACCTTTATTGTGGAATGTGATGCCTCAGGAAATGGAATTGGTGCAGTTTTAATGCAGGAAGGAAGACCCATTGCTTTTGAAAGTCATCCAATCAAAGGAAAGTATTTACTGAAACCTATTTATGAGAAGGAAATGTTAGCAATACTGCATGCACTAAAGAAATGGCAAACTTACCTAATGGGAAGACACTTCAAGGTAAAAACTGATCATGATAGTCTTAAACACTTTTTGGAACAAAGACTATCTTCAGAAGAGCAGCAAAAATGGGTCACAAAAATGTTGGGTTATGACTTTGAAATAATCTACAAAAAAGGGAAGCTAAATGTTGTTGCAGATGCACTCTCAAGAAAGAATGAAGAGGTGGAAGCATTGCTTTGTGCCATTTCTATTATCCAACCAGATTGGATAACCGAAGCAAGAGATGAATGGAAGAAGGACGAAGAAGTGTGGGCACTCATTCAAAAGTTGCAGCAAGATCCTAGTACATCTGATACATTTAGTTGGAAAAATGATTCCTTATGGTACAAAGATCACTTATATCTTTGTAAGGATTCCCAACTAAAACAAAATATTCTTCTGGAATTGCACACTTCTCCTTTAGGAGGACACTCAGGATTTTTAAAAACTTACCACAGGGTGAAGAAAGAATTTTTTTGGGATGGCCTTAAATCTGATATTCAAAAGTTTGTGGCGGAATGTTTGGTTTTCCAACAGAATAAAGTTGAGACAATTAAGACCCTGGGTCTTCTACAGCCTTTATCCATTCCAAGTCAACGTTGGGAGGAGATTTCAATGGATTTTATCACAGGTTTACCTAAGTCCGAAGGAAAGAGTGTCATCATGGTGGTAGTTGATAGACTTACCAAGTATCCACACTTTTGTGCATTATCTCATCCATTTAAAGCAAGTACAGTTGCTACTACATTTATGGATAGAATTCAAAAGCTACATGGAAGCCCAAGGGTTATTGTGAGTGACAAAGATCCCATTTTTACTGGAAATTTTTGGGCGGAGTTATTTTCTTGTTTGGGTACTCAATTAGCTCATAGCTCATCTTATCATCCTCAATCCGATGGTCAAACTGAGATAGTAAATAAATGTTTGGAAGGATATCTTCGTTGTTTTGTATCTGATAAACAAACATAATGGGTCAAGTGTTTACCTCTCGCTGAATGGTGGTATAACACTTCCTTCCATACTGCAGCAAAAATGACCCCATTTATGGCACTTTATGGATATCATCCACCATCCATCACATCATATTTAAGAGAAAATTCGAAGGTTCAAGTAGTGGAAGATCACATCGAGCATCAAGAAGAAGTTCTCCAACTCTTAAAGGATAACCTAAATTTGGCACAAAATCGAATGAAACAATAGGAAAATCAACATCACAGCGAGAGAAGTTTTGATGTAGGAGACTGGGTATTTTTATGGCTACAACCATACAACAAATGTCCCTCAAGCAAGCTAAGAAGGATAATAAATTATCACCAAAGTACTATGGTCCTTACAAGGTGTTGCAAAATATTGGTACTATGGCATACAAATTGGAGCTTCCTGCTTCTTCATGAGTGCATCTAGTTTTCCATGTTTCATGCTTAAAGAAGGTTATAGGTGAAAATATTCCAGTTCAAACAATATTTCCAAAACTTGATGAGGAAGGAAAAATCATATTGGAACCTGAAGCGGTCACAGAAACAAGAACTCGATAGCTACGAAATCGATCAATTTTAGAGTATCTCATCAAGTGGAAGAACTTACCCACTGAAGATTCTACATGGGAGGATGATAATTTTATACAGAAGCACCCAGAGCAACTCAAGCATTGAGGACAACACTTTTTTGAAGGAGAGGAGCATGTTAGGTCCCTATATTACTAGTATATCCCCTTATTGTTGTTATTGTAACCCCCTTATTGTTATTATTGTAACCCTGTAACCCCCATATTGTTATTATTATATTATTGTTAGGTCGGCTAGGATTACATTGTGGCCCCACTAGGATTACATTTTGGCCCCATGGAATCCTATATATAGAAAGGGGGTTTTGTAATTTGTATCATCCAAGAATTGTTCATTCATGTAATGTATTGGAGGTCGCCCCCTCGAAGTGGCTTATTTCTAAGGCGTTGATATCTCTTTTCTTCTATTTTTGGAGCTGGTTTCACAACATTCTTCGTTGATGGAGGGTTTTAATCACCATCGATAATCATGTTTTATCGATGATTAAACTTTTTATAGGGCCTCTGGTCCTTTTAGAAACAGAATAAAGCCTTGGATCATCACCCAGGCATTTAATTGAAAGTTCTTGGACCTTTGGGATTCATTTCTTTGCATTTTCCCATTAAAACTGCACATTAAAACAAAAAATTAGCTTTAAAACCTGCGAGGAGGGTTTTAATGTGTTTTACAGGGGTTTTTCGGCCTTTTGGGCATTTACAGGGGCAAGAATGGTGAATCGGGGCTTGGTTTCATAGGCAGAACCTGCGGGAATTTTGAATGGAGGGTGACAATGTTTAAATCTTGGCGCGGAGGCAAAAGCGGTTTTCGAAAACTAGGAGGTAGTTTTTGCATGGTTGGGGAGGCAGTAATGGTATTTGGGGTGGGCATGCGATTCCATTCAGCGACTGTAGCGTGGTGTGGGAATACCGCCCATTTCGCGTGGTCGGATATTATTTAACCCCCGCGCCATTTTATTTGCAATAAGCGATCACGACTGTCATATATCGAGGGCGGGGATCGACGGTGGTCGGGCGATCTAGGGCGATGAGTAGGTGGAGCGGTGGGGTCTAGGCGCGGAGTGATGTGGCGGGTTCTTTGTTGTGTTGCGTGGGGTCAAAAATATATGCGCAGTTTTATTATATAGTCGCGGGGTTTATAAAGCGGGCCTAGTAGATAAAACAAAAGCAGAAGCGCTTTTTGTTTTAAGAGGAAGGGGTGGAGTCATATGAGTGCGATGGTTAAAAATGAAAGGGGCTCAGGTTTAAAACATAAAGTTGGGTTTTATATATTAAAACTAAGATTTTTAATATAAAACAAAAAAGACCTGATATGTTTAATTTAGACTTAAAACAATGTAAAAATGCATTTTTTACATTTTTTTAGTGTATATGAGTAAAATTAATGAAGGAAGGGTATTATGAAGGGTTTTGAAAGGGGAAAATGGGTTTCATGGGGGAAAAATGAGAGAATGAAACTGGTGATAGGTATGAAGGGTGAAAATGAGAGAGACAAGCCCAAGATGAGTCTTTTTAGAGCACAAAGGTAATTATTTGAAAGGGGAGAGATAAAATATAGTGAAAAAGGTTTATTTAGGGATAATGAAGGCAGTGAGATTTCCAAAGATAGCTGATAGGCCAATAATGCTATCTTTAGATGCTTGTAGAAAATCAATAGTCATCTAGTGAACTCTGTAGAATACAGAAGGATAACACGTCTTGGTTCTCTTGAGAAAATACTTAATGCTTTAAAATTGGAAGCAAATACGATGTGTCCTCCCTTTCTCTTAAAATTTGGAAATTTAAATTTGAATGTACACAATTTCTTGGTTGATCCTAGTGCATCAATAAATGTAATACATTTTTCTATCGCAAATAAAATCAATGCAAAATGAAATAAAATAGATGCATTGATTATTTATTTTAACAAGGCTCTTGTCCACACAGTTGGTGAACTCAAAGATGTGATAATCCATTTATCATCCGACGAACAAGTTCACCAATGTATAAACATAGTAATTGTGGTCATACCTAAAGGATACTGACTATTTTTTAGCAGAGACTAGTCAAGTAATTTACAAGGATAATTTTCTATAGATTGGTCATACCTATGGCTTCTGTATAAGGGAAGAAACAACCAGATTCAAGTGGACTCGAAAAGATACATAAAACATAATGCTACTCCCTTGAGTGGACACAATGAACCAATGGATTTCGTAGAAATTATTTTCATCAATTGCTTCATGGAGACACAAATGGGGTGTTATCTTGCACAACATCCCCAATCCCACTAGAAAGACAATTGGAGCTCATTCTTAGTCCAACTAGTGGAAATTACCTTTGTACAATTAGTAGTAGTAGTAGTAGTACTAGTGTAGTTCAAAATCCTTATACATATGACCTGTGGAATCTGTACTTTGATGGTTCAAAAACATAGGATGGCTCTAGAGCCAATTGTGTTTCAATAGACCCGATGCAAAGAAAACACTTGTTCTCGAGTCACTTGGAATTTGAGTGCACAAACAACATTGCAGAATATGAGCCACTCATTTTGGGCTTACAAAGATCCATTGATCTCAATGTTGTGTCCTTAAAAGTAGTAGGTGATTCAAAATTTGTGGTATGACAGGTACATGGTACCATTCATTTTGTTTCACCTCATATAAAGAGTTACCAACAAGAAGCATGGAATTTAATTTTACATTTCCAAGATTGTTCCAAGAATGTGTAACACAACTACGAATGCATTAACAAATGTTGCTGCTAGGTTTTAACCGGTGAGGGACGATTTTTCTTTTGAAATTATTTACAAACCATCTATCCCTGACAATATCACTAATTTACGCATTTTTTATAATGACCAACATATATTTTGCTTCGTGGAAAATTCTAATGTGTTCAAAGATGCAACAATTGCTGAGGAAGAAGACGGAAAGGAACTGCAGGATGCAACCATCACGAGTAAAGGAAACCTAAACCCAAAGGGTGTGGTATATTTGGAGAAACAATATGACTTGCAAAATCATTTCTAGGGACCTGTTAATGCCAAAACCCATAGTTCCACGTTGTCACACAAGAAAATTAACTTGGGAAAAGAAAAGGATCTTAAGTATGTCAATCTCGGTACTTGTTGCACACAACAAGAGTGGCAAGCATTTATCCACTTATTCAAGCAGTATCGATATGCATTCGCGTGGAAATACGATGAGCTGAAAACTTATTACATGCAAATCATCTAGCATATCATACCAATAAAGGAAGGGGCCAATTATTTTCAACAAAAACTGAGCAAAGCACATCCCACGCCAGAGCCTCTTATTCAGATGCTCATATAATATATAAAGTGTGACACTCAACTTGGGTGTCAAATTTGGTTCCAATTAGAAATAAGTCCGAAGAAATATATTTATGTGTTGATTTTTGAAATATTAATCGTGCCTCAGATAATGATAACTATCTTGTGACGTCCATGAAACAAATATTACAAAAAATATCGGCGTCTAAAATGTTTTCTCTTCTCGATGGTTATTCATGATACAACCAGGTTTTGGTTTCAAATCCTGACAGACTTAAGAATGTGTTCTGAATGAATTGGGGTACGTTCGCATTCAATTGAATGACATTTGGGTTTATTAACACTGGTGAGACATTCCAAAATGCTATGGAAATCGCATTTCACGGATTTATTGGGCAATGCGTACTGCTCTATCTTAATGAAGAGACAATAGTTTCCAAACAAAGGTCAGAAAAAATACGCCATTAAGTAAAATTTTCAAGCGATATAGCAAGTACAAGATATCCCTCAATACCAACAAGAGTATATTTGCACTATCTTTGGGCCACATCATTGCTAAAAGTGGGATTAAGGTAACCCAGACAGGGTCAAAGAAACCACACAAATTCCCTACCTAGTGAACAAGAAGGTTATGTAGACCTTCCTGTGGAAGATCAAATTCCTATGCAAGTTCATCTTCGACTATGCTCATATTGTTAAACCAATATAGGAGATGGTGAAGAAGGATGCTATCTATAAATGGGATAAAATGGAAAAGGACACATATTCTCGTATTAAGAAAGCTATCACAGAAGCACCCCCATTGTACAACACAAATTTTAACAAGGATTTCTTGCTCTACACCTTCGCTTCTGTCACTTTTCTTGCTATTGTACTCACACAAAAGGATGATTTGAAAAATGATCAACCAATTTATTTCATGAGCGCTAGTCTATAAGGACCCGATCTAAACTATGCAACCATGGATAAACAAGCTTATGCAGTATACAAGGCAGTGAAACACTTTTGACCTTATCTATTGAAGAATCATTGTATGATGTTTGTTCTGAACCCAGTAGTTAGATCACTACTTGTTCAACAAGATTTGGGTGAAAGGAGGGTGAACTGGATGACTGGTTTTTAGGAATATGGTTTAGAAATAAATCCAATTCACACAATCAAGGTACATGGTCTTTATCAACTAGCAGCAAAATCAATAGATGTAAAGGAAGAAGAATATCCTTTAGGGTAGGAGCAAGAGATTGAGATGTACAATATCGAGCGAAGCTCCCCCACCACTAGCATGAAATCTTGGTACACATATGTGTGCTGATACCTTGAGCACGACATTATGCCCTCCCATTTTTTTGCACGGTAGAACATGACACTAAGCCTTAAAGTTTTATCCTATCAGTTGGTGCATGGGGTGATTTTTAGAAAGCACCATAACCGAGTATTTCTCAGGTAATTGTAGCACATGATTCAAGGAAGGTATTACGTGATCTCCACGGTAGACCATCCAGGGGACATTTTGTGGAAAACACAACGACGCATTAAGTCACGAGGTCTGGTTTTTATTGGCCTACACTATTTAAAGATGCTCCTATTTACATCCACAAATTTCTAGTATGTCAAAGGTGTGTCGACAGAAACAAGAAGTCAGTCACCCCAATACAACCTATTACAGTGGAAGAATTGTTTCAACAGTGCTTGGAAATTATTGGTAAAATATTTCCACATTCATCAAAGTAGCACCGCTACATTCTCACTGCCACATATTACTTCACATGGTGGACGGAAGAAGTTCCCCTCAAACAGATGAATGATCGGGAAGTTGTCAACTTTCTGGAATAGAAAATCATCTCCAACTTTGACGTTTGTTGGCTTGATGTGGTCTAGACAAAAGTTTAGAGTAACTGAACTACCAACAAAATCCTCTATTACCGGACCTTTCGGCAATGATCTGCAACACAGACCGAAGTCTCACCCGAGGCAATATTAGGGGATATTAGAACCATGTTCCTGCATCCAAAGGGACTACAGAGTGTGGCTTTAGGGCTTATCCTCACTTAAGGCTTATTTAGATCTTTGCCAAATCAAAATGCTAAATATACAAACGTTGTCAAACAAATATATTTTAATATCTTGTACACTGCACCTTTCTATCTTAACATGCATTATTAATCAAATAAAACAACAATATAACCTTTGCGATACAATCACAGAGATAATATACAGAAAAACCCTAATCCAGTGCAAATAACCTATAAAACAGATAACATAAAATTACTTATAAAATACTTATATATTCCTTCAAGTCCTTCTTTATTAAGTAATATATTTCAAATACAATCCTTCTTACCATGCGCACATAGTTGCAGGGTCCTGCACACATAGGTGCAGACTTACCAAGGTCTCCGCACACACAGCTGTAGGAGCCTTCCCCTTTGCCCAAAACACAAAAATATAGTGCAATTATAAACTCAAATCATTCATAGGACTTACATATCGATTTCCTTGAATCACCAAGATAACTCTGTATATAGCTTTTCCTTTTACAATACCATGGTATGAAAACCATGGGTAGAGTTCAAAATATTCAAAACAGTCCAATCCTTTTACAAAATAAGGGACTTTGACCCACCCCAAAGCCCCTTCGACTCTTAATCATTTGTGTGAAGTGCGCTCCGCTCCTCAAAATGCAGATCTTTGAAAAAAATTAGATAGAGGGGTACCTTCCCAATAAGCCCCCAACACAAAGATGTGACTCGTATTGAGTCATTAAGCTGGTGCGCCCTAAGTGTTTGCTTTGATGCCGCTTAATGCATCTTTCAATGGCTGAATTTTTTCAACACACTGCTTCTTGGCCTCACATACCTCTTCCACCAACTTCATCCTGGCTGGCCCTGTTGTCTTCTACAAAATGTCGCTCTGTTTTTTCCTTAGTGCCTTTAGCTGATTATCCACTGTCTGTGAAAACTGACTAGCTTCTACTTCCCAAGGTTGTGTCCAGGCAAAGATAATCTATCCGTTTTGCCGCAGCTCATCAATATGGCTTTGCAAAAACATACCTTCTTGAAGACATGAAAACCGTTGTGTAGGTGCTAAAGTCTACACTATCACCTTGATTTGATCAAACTATTGTTTCTTTTCTCTTATTTCTACTTCAATTTTCTGCACATGGGGGTCTCCCGCAATGAGGCCAATATTTCCATAACATCATCAAATATCCGGTTGTAGTCCTTAACTGTGGTTTCAATGGTAGCCTTTATTTCTGCCTCGTGCTGCTCCTAGATCTCTCGTGGTGTAGCTGGTTGTAACTTCATTTGAAGCTCGATGTTCTGCATCTGAAGTTTGAATCTGCTCTAGCTGTCCTATAAGATTTCATTTTCTTTCGTGCTCCTCCTACATTGCGTTTCTGCCACCTTTTGAGAATGTAACGGGAGGTGGGGTCTTCTAGGACATCTAATGGATCGTTGCCACCCTAATCACCACCCCCAGCCTCCTGGTCCTTCTCATTTTCTGGCTCTTCTTCCTTATCAATATTCTCTTAATTCTAAAATGTGATTTTCTTGGCCTTCTTCTTGGTGCCTTTCTTGCTAGTATGTGCACTTGAAGTATCCAGCTTTGCTTTGCTAGTGCCTATCTTTTCTGTCTCCGCCCCTTTCATGGTTGGAGTTAATCAATCACTTAGCCATTGACTTATGATGTGTGTGATGTCATCCTAGTCACCAATTAAGGAAGCTCGTGCTATACCTCCTCAAGATCCTTCTTTGCGTGGATATACACATGGTAAAATCTGCCTGAAAATCAGAAATTTGGCGGTATTCTTCAACCAGAAACGGTGATAGCCTTGGATTCTGACTAATCAATGTGTGCAGACTCATCCCAAAGCCGACCCAAAAGAATTATTTTACATCGCCCGTGTTGGTTCCTTTGAATGCCATAGCAAGGCATACCGCGCAACCTTGCAGATGTCCAAGTCCATAATGGGGAACTACGACTCATCTGGGTCTTTCCATGCCATCAACACAATCAAGAGCAATAACCATGCATAGTGGAATTGTGTCCCCTTCTCTTGAGGCTCTTTGTAATCATCCATAAATTATTGACATAAATAACAAACCTAGTTGAACTGGACTCCTTTGCTGCACTATACAGCCAAATATACGACTAGTGCCGATACTTCTTCTGCGCGACACTTTTGCATGATCTCCCCTTCTTGAATATGTGTGGTGAAGCACAAAAATTGATCATTGATCGAAATTATAGCATAACCCCAGACCTTCTTGATTAATCTGTACTCTTTCTTCATCTTATCGACCAACTTCTTATCTTGATATTTTCCGAAAAATCCATCGGCATGGTTCAATCCTTGACATGGAAGCACAATGATTCTTCTTACTAGCATTTCGTCAATGGGGATTCTCCCCCGCAACCAAAGACAGCTGTCATGTACGAGGGTAGTTATCGCACACAGATGGTATTGATGTTGCTGCACCCGAAATGCGGAACGCAGAGCATGTTCAACGACCCTGCTTGTTGAATTCCCGCTTCCCACCCAAGTGGATCTAACCTTGTTACTATGCTTATTAGAATGATCTCAGGTACTTGCTTAGCTCGAATGGGGATATTTACTGCGATCATTAAATCCCAGTATTGCATGTGAAATTGTGGCACTTTTTCCAATGGATCTCCTTCAACTGGTAATTCTTCTGGCAGCAATGGCGTGAATACTTTAAACTTAACGACGTCTGGGTCATTAGTAGTTTTAACAACATTTGACTTCCTCGGAAACATATATGGTGGAAACCTGGAAACAAGTTCCACATACTCTGTGTTGATATCTTCAAATACCCCGACCATTACTTCTTCCTCGAATTCTTCAACCTCCATCGGTTACTTCTGCCTATCCAAACTTTCCTTAGCCCATTTTTCCTTAGTGGTTTTCTTTCTGGGTGCTACCGAATGATAGGCTTATTTGGATTCTTCATCTCTGCCTCTCCAACATTAGACTGTTTCCTGGGAGACCTCGACCCTGTGACATTCAATGGTGGTGTAGAAATCATTTTGTGCCCCAATCCTACCTTAATCAATTCCTTTGCAAGTGCTTCAAAATTGTAATAAGACATGCATTAGAACGCTCGACTCTCTCTTAGGCACAAAAAAACAAGTCTAATTATTAGAGAGCAAGGTGTTAAAATGAGGAGCGAGATGCCATTTTTATAATCATTTTTAATTTTAAACTTCATGAATCCCTTTATATGAATCTCATAAATGCAGATTTGGCTGCAGATTCTCCCAGATATGCCCATTAAATGCAGTTCTCCCGCTCCGTTTAACAACAATTTTCATGTAAAATAAACTATTCCACTTCCAAAAATCATATTCTAGATGGAATTTTTCGGACCTCCTTTGTGGTGCATTCATTCTTTTTTCATCGAAGCCTCTTCGGACTTCGACTTCCTATTGAATATCTCGCAACACTTCTTTTGCAATGAAGCCCTCTCCTGGCAGAGCAGTTTATAGTCTCGTGCTCTCTTCCAAATGCTTGAAGCACTAAAAATATTATCTGTCCATATAGTCAATGCGAAGCGCCAGGGACATAATCATATATGTATAACTTAAACCTAATTCCATTCACTTGTCCAGAAAAAAATTCACCATTCAGCTTCGCGAGCTAAACTGCACCACCATTTGATATATGCCTCACAATTTATGGCCCTAGCCAATGTGTCTTGAACTTTCCAGGGAACTTAGCGAAATTTCTATAATACAATAGCACCATGTCTCCTTCCTTGAATATTTTATGCTTGATGCGCCTGTCATGCCAGGGTTTTCCCTTTATTTTTGAACTTGCTGATGATATCCTACAGTGAATATATCTTCCTCAAGAACGAGTAATTATTCTATCCTTTCTTCCATGATGTCACTGTCTCCCATGTATTTTATTGTTTCAATTATTAAGCTAGGCACAATATATTCCATATGAATAACTTCTTCCTATCCAGAAACCAGCCTAAACGGTGTTTGGCCTATCAACTTCTTACAAGTAGTTATGTATTCCCATAATACTGCTAGAATACTTAAATCCCAATCATTATTGTTGACATTGCATACCTTGGTCATAGAATTCTCCAAAATATTGTTAAAAGCTTCAACTGTTCCATTTTCCTGAGGGTGATAAGGTGTGCTCTTATGATGATGCATTTGAAATTCCTCGGTCAATTATTTAATGGTCTAATGCAAGAAATGTGACCCTTTGTCACTCATAAAAATATTTGGGCACCCAAATCTAGATAGAATATACTAAAAAATTAACTTTGTCACATTATCTATGGTACAATCCTTTACTGGCTTACCTTCGACCCATGTGGTCAGGTAATTTGTGGCAGTAATGATGTAACTCGTGTCAGTCTTCTTCCATGGTGGATTGAGTGGTCCAACAAATTATATTTCCCACTTATCAAATGCATGCATTGTTACTTGTGAATTCAAGGGAATTTTATCTCTCCTAGAGGGTCTTCTCATTCTTTGACAAGCATCACAGGATCTAAAATATTCATTTGCATCCTTGTGTAATGTAGGCCATCATAATCCAACTCTCAAAATCTTTCGTGCGGTGTCTTTTCCTGCATAATGAACTCCTACAACTCTGCTATGAGATTATTCCAGAATTCTTCGTCTTTCATGCTCAGAGACATATCTACGCAATATTTCATCTAGCCCCATTTTATATAGATGTCCTGCAATCAAAGAAAATTATACTACCTTAACCACCAACTCCCTTTTCCAGCTGCATAGTGTATCCCACAGGTGCCATCTCTATGCTTGAAAACATAATAATTTCTATGAAGTGATCATCTGCAACCATTATAGAAAATATTTGTGCATTGAGCAGGTTCTTCTCAATGCTCATGGGTTCTTCACCTGTCTCAATCTTCGACAAATTATCAGGTCCTGTATTTAGTCGTCCTGGATTAACTACAACTTCAAAATTATATTCCTGGAACAACAATAGCCTTATGCAAAACTCCCCCACCAACACAGGCTTGTTCACAAAGTATTTCAGTGAAAAATGATCCATGAACATCTTGAAGTGCATCCTTAATAAGTAATGCCTAAATTTCTGTAGTGCATATGCCATATTCAATCCTTCACTCTCTATTGTGGAATAATTATTTATGCCTTGGAAAATTTCCTGCTTGCAAATGTTATGGGGTGATCAATATCCCCATCACCTGGTTGTGCTAATACTGAACCCAAATTTTTGCAAGAAGCGTTAACATGTTCATAGAACTCCTTATTCCAGTATGGAAAAACTAGAATTGGTGTAGTTACCATCTTCTCCTTCAGCACGTCGAATCTCTTTTGGCATTCATCATCCCAACAATACGTAACATCCTTCTTTAGAAGCTTCTCCATCGGCACAATTATCTTTGCATATGCCTTTATAAAATTCCTATTGTAGCCAGTACGTCCCAACGCTTTGCGCAATTGTTTTACGAACTTAGGTGCTTCCAGGTTCATAATAATGACAATATTCGTGGGGTATACCATCAATCCCTCTTTACAAACAACATGCCCCAATAGTATACCAAAAGGTACACAAAAGATGCATTCTTTAAGTTCAACGTTATTTTATACTGCCTGGATGTGTCAAACATCAGCCTTAAGTTCACAATATGCTTCTTTAGCAGTCCAAAGACTTTCCAATCATCAAAATAAACCTCAAAGAAATTGTGTATATCGTTGGAGCATTCTTAAATCCAAAAGTCATGGATGTATACTAAAAATATCCCATTCAGTGGCAAAAGTAGTCTTACTCCTATATTATAGTGAAATTATAATCTGATGGTACCCTAAAAACCCATCTATAAAAGAGTAAGCCTTGTGCCCTAGAGCACTCTCCAAAAATTCATCTGTAAAAGGTCTGGGGAATGGATCATGCACACATGCATAATTTAGCTCTCTTAATAAACAAAAATTCGGATTTCACCTTTTTTATTATTCTCTTGGACAACCATGAGACATACCCATTCATATTCCTCCACAGGTTCAATTATCCCAGCCTTCAGCATCTTGTCCAATTCTTCCTTCACTTCTTACTTATATTTAGGGTTAAGTTTATATGGTTGCTATTTTATAGGCTTCGCATCTGGCTTCAGGTTGATCCTCATAACTTAGAGGTCTCCTACTACTCCCTTCAGTTCAGAGAACTTAGTTGTAAAGAGCTCTTGATACTCATGCAACAACTCTACAACCTTGCTAATTGTATATTCATAGAAATAATATCCAATAAGCGTGAACTTCGATTCCGCTTCTGCTCCTATATTCACCTTCTGTGTCTTCACCGGTTGTGCTGTGTCAAGCATCTCAGGTTCTGTTCAAGCAACCTCACGTTTTTCTTATGATTCTAGTATTTTAACAATGCAAAGATATTCCTCATTATCTTATGTTGTTAGATTATAACATTATAAAGCAAGTTCCAACTGCGCAGCCCAAGCAGGTTGTGTCGAGACTGGCTCAGCTAGAGTCTTGAAAATATTCGCGTGGACTACTTGAAGAGCTTTGTCGATGTAATCACAGTCATCTTCAAAACTAAAATTCATTATAAATCCTTTGACCAAGTCCTCCCAATGTTTGGTCCCATGTTGCAACTCAGTTTCAAGATACCAATTCATAGGGACTACTTCTAATGTGTGAATGATTGTATGTACCCATTATGGTGCTGGATCTTCGCCCCACATTGTAGTCCATTGGTAGATATTTCCTCTAGGGTCATCCTTGCCATCATATTTCCCTTCAAGTCTAGTATTCACTTTACGAAATTTGATCTTCATAAATCTGCGATATTTTCTCCAACTTCTAATGTTTCCCTTATGTGTACCCCAACATCTAGCGGGTGTAGATCTCAACGCGACATACAAAGATTGAAACCTTTGTTCTTCAGGTACTGCTTATTAAAATTTATCAATAAATGAATTGACATCTCCTGCCATCATATTATGGTAAATTACATACCTCATTAGTAATGCAGCGAAGTGATCTCATAAGGTTGTTGCATCTCCTTGTAGTAACTTTGTGTATCCTATTCTTCCAATGCTCCAGTTCTTCGTCAAAATATGAAATGCATGATTTGTCATTATCCCAGCTCAGCCTTCCACCTGTAGTAGGTTTGATCCAATCTTCATTTTGCGTAGTCAACTTATATATATTTTCGATATCCCCTTCACATTATTCATTCTAAACAGGTTATGTATATCATGCTCCTTCCGATGGATCTAGAGGAACAATGACCCTGAGATCACCCTACTCAAATACCATATTTCTCCTTGTTAGATCAATTATTGCATCAATATAAAAGGCCCAATCCAATCCAAGCAGTGTTGGATATGGATTGCTATCATCTATTATCTAAATAACTTCAAAATTGACCATTGCACGCACTCCCTCAATGTATACTACTACACCTGTTAGCCACCTATGAAATTTTTGTCAGGCAAACAGGTGGCTAAATATTTTCTGAGCCTTCAAGAGATACATTTCCTATGAAAATATCTCATCCTTGAAGCCTCTGTGTGTCCTTTTCCTTTTAAAATATCTTCACTACTGTTTCCATCCAAAAAGCCTCACTGTCTGTGAAAAAATTATGCTCAGAAAGGCCTCCATTTGCCCCTTTGTATCCCTGCAAATTTCCCCATTTTAACCCTTTTTCCCTTTTTCAAAGTTTACCCTTTAACCCCAAAAATCCCTTCCTAAGCCTACTAAATCATTCCATCTCCCCTTTTAACCTCACAAATACCATTTTTTTGGCTTAAAAATCCATTTTTTCCATCTACTGGAAACCTCTTTTAAGCCTTAAAAACACCATTTTTAGGCCTAAAAACCCGCTTTTTTACATATAACAGGCTTAGCCCCTTTTCAGCCAGCCCCTTAACCACTTCCCCTCCATGCACTCGGGCGCTAAGACCAAGCGCTAATCCATATAGGGCCAATCAGAATCGGAAGATGTTTGGGAGCGTGTTTTCTTTGTAAAATAGAAATCTCCCGATGCGATGGTATTTGTTCTGTCGGCCTTTGGAGCATTATCAGCCGTCGATCTGCAAAGATTCAAAAATCCGCGCTTGTTGCACTGCACCCCCACCTCATCGCTTTGTAACCCTCCGATTTCATGTTGACCATCGATCTATCATCCTGATCCGACGGCTATCGCGTAATCGGAGCACCACCAATCGCACCAATCCCGTGCTACCAACACCTCCCGATTGGCGAGCCTCGATTTAATCCCAGTCATTCATCCATTCAGATCCAACGGCCCAGATATATCCTCATTCTGCCCCGCATTCCTTGATTGGTCACCCCTGATCCAATCACAGCTGTTGATCTGCAGCTAATCTAACGGTTCAGATGCAATCACACCATCGCACCATCGAAGTTCTTGGCCCTTCCATTGCTCTCCCTCTCCAGATCTTAGTTGTTCATTCATAGATCGGACGGCCTGTATTCAAACCACCTTTGATTGGACCCCACCTTACCAACCGCGCATCTCCTCGTATCGTGCTCCATCTCCCACCGTCGGATCTCACGGTCCCAGATCCAACGGCCAACATCAATATCGCGCAACTTTGGCATTCGAATGTTAACAGTTCAAATTCACGCGAAATTGGTGGTTTCATACAGCCACGTTTCAGCCGGGGACCTATATCGTGTTCGAAAAGTTAAAACCACCTTAACCACCTTTTGTCGCGTGAAAAAAACGGTTTTTATCCTAAAACCACTTCCCCACTTCTATGCCCGAAAGTCTATCTAAGGATCATGACCGTTGATCTGTATCGATTAACGACCCACAATGCATCTCGCATTCCATTCATGTTTTGCATCACGCTACCATAACATTTCATCGGATTATTTCAGCCGTTGATCTCCTCCTAAGATCTAATGGTCTATGATAAATCACCCTCCGCCCATGCCAGGTCCCACCATTCACGTCCGAATTCACTACATTTTCATGCATTTCCTTTGTATTTCTCTAAAGGTCAAGACTTTAGGTTTTGCATTAAACATCATTTCTTCCGCCCACATTAAAATTTTAATTTTTTACATTAAAGGGTTATATCATTCCGCCTAACATCAAAACTTTAGGTCATAACGCTAAAGTTTATTTATTTCGCCCAACCTTATAAATTCATTCCATTAGTTAATCTCCACCATCAATCATCACCTCTAGATCTGATCGAACAGTTCACGACCATTTCTCCACCAAACCTCCATCAGAGCATATTTTCCACCGTTTCACAGCATTTTCCAACCGTTTTCCTCTGCATCCACAGGGTTCACCTCTGCTGTGCTACAATTCTCACGGCCTCTCACTGCATCCATCCTCCCACCGCATGGATTTATTAACATTGTTTATGTCTTTTTGCAGGGTTACAGGCGGTGGAAACCGCCATTTTTCATAGTCACTATCATAGTGACACAGTAGCGCCGATGAAGTTCTATCAGAGCCAGAATTTGAAAGGAATACTCCTGAAAGGTTTTAAATGCATATTTTATCCAAATCAGGGGTATTAACTCCATTAAAATCCTCCAGCAGCATTAAACCTGCAAATTCACAGACAGAGACAGTAAAAGTAGCGGCAAAGAGTATCAGTGGAGAATTAAAGAGTTTAATGCCCATTATGGAAGATTTTAAGCCTCAATTCAGTGTTTAAAGGGAAAATGTACCATATTGACTACCTTGTGATTAACACAGAGGGCCTAATGAGGCCTAAAGCACAAAAAAAATATTATCAGTGATCACATCAGCAGAAGGTTCTTTCCCTTGAAAGGACAACTTCCCATATTGTTTTTTTATTCCATATCGTGTTCCTGAGAAGATTGCCATCCTGACAGAAGTCCTAATGCTACCAGAGAATTTGTTATGCAGTATGGCAGACCTTGAAGTCATTTATCTACCTTTTTCTATCCACCAGAGTACTACAGAGTACTACATCCAGAAAGTACATCAAAGAACATACCGAGAATTAATGTCAGCCTGTCGAAGACCACTCTTTCATCCAAAGAGTACCAAAAATCAATGCATAAATGTTAAGACAGAATGGGCCTCGAGCCTTTCCTCCTACCTCTGTTTTAATGTTTGATTTAGTGTTTCATCTACCTCCTCTGCCTCTCTTTCAGATATAAATCTCATGAGGAAAGTTGTTGTTGATTGTTGATCGTATAACTGTGAATTGTAAGATGTTTCTCTTGAGACGTAGTTCTCTGTGTAAAGTTGTAAGATAGGCTGAGGAAGATTTTTTAAGACTGAATATCAAGCTATTGGAAAATTTTGTACATGACTGGTGTTGCTCTTTAATATGACAAGCACATTTCTTTGGATCCTGATTTAAAGTTGCGGTGATGTTTTCTGCCTTTGTCTCTATTTTCCTTCTGTAATTCATTACATTTCATTTCTCTGGTAAGAATCAGAAACCTAGCTTAGGATATACCCTCGCATGGTACCCTAATGCTCCTGATCTTCTTACCTTTGATGTTTTCTACTGATTGTGTTATCTGAGAACTAGTTCAAGGTAATTTAACTAGTGTAGTGGTTGTTTTTTCACTACTAGCTTATGTATGAATTTGTGAATCTGTTCTTAGATGTTCTTGTCGGGTTTTAATTTAAATAATTTGGATACTAGGAGTTTAGAATGCTGATTCTATCTCACTAGGGTCTTTTTCAATCAATTGAACCTTTCTAAGTTCCCTTAAGTTGGATGTCGAAGCATTGAAAGTTCAAAGCATTTCTCTGATCTCAGGCCTTCACCTTTGTGTTTAAATCTTAATTGTTTTCTTGTTTTCTGAAGAGTTAACCTTTTAGGGGTTGGATCATAAGTGTTTAATGGCATGTCCTGTCCCTAGATCTGATTCCTAGCTGGTCACCTTGGAGGTTTCCTTGTCATTCACTTTCATCCCTTATCATGTCATACCACACTACCATCTTTAAGATCATATGCTTTAGATGACTAGCCCAATTGAAAGCCTTGAATACTGAATAGAAAGTAAACCCTTTCTTGAATCCATTGCCCAATGGTCTCGAGTGTTCTCTGAATTATCTCTCCTTTGCCTAAAATCCTCTTTGCTCATCCTTGTCTTATATTGAACCCTTCCTTTCCTTTTTTCCAAACAACCAAACAAAAAAACAAAACTTGTGCCTTATAACTAGCCTAATACCTTCAAATCAAGCTTCAAAGAAATATACCCTTGCCTTTATAGAGATATCCCTCTCTGGACCTAGGAGGGCTAGATCCTGAGGTCCCAAAGTGGTTCCGATGTTGTCTTATCTTTTGGTATTTCCAAAGTTGCCAAAACATAGGAAATCCAACATAATGGCGACTCTGCTGGGGATGACTTTGAGTAAAACACACCTTTAAACACTTCAAATAATCAAAGAAGACCATAGTAGCCTTAGTTTGGTGGTTAATCACTGTGGTGGATAGTAGCCTTCTTGAAACATTCTAAACCTTCCACCTGGCGACTCTATAGTTCCTTAATGATTAAAGACTCCACTAGTGATCAGTAGGCTTGCAGGTTATCTTGGTTTCATAAGACTCCACTGGGAGACCAGCCTTCATTACAACATCAGCCATATTAGAAGTAACAAGTAGGATTAAGCTTCTTTGTTTGAAAACAAACATACTGGCTTCAAGAACCATTCATACAAGAGCTTATCCTAACCCAAACCCACCTGAAATAGTTGACAACCCTGAGAGCATTCTTAGGAAATCTCCCACCCCTAGAAAGCTAACTATTTCCAAACACATTCATAGAGCTAACTCTGCACCAGAAGAGTTTACAGCTCTATTAGATAATCAATTTGACTTAGACCTACAAAGGAGCTTACCAAGAACTAGGTCATTCAGTGCTCTAGACCAGTCAGACTTTGAGCTTCCTGGTTCACCATCTCACAGTGGTCAACATATTAGGGATAGAGAGAATCCTCCATAAACACCTCCGGATTGTCATTTCATTCAAAACTTAGGGCTCTATCATCCTAAATCAGCTCAACAGAGTGTTGCTAGTCCTAGTATTCCTGTCATCCACATACTTGCTGCTCAAGCCAATCCTTTACCTCCTCAAAACACCATTATGGCATCCTGGTATGCACCTCTGGTGTTACCACAGCCTCTAGTGCCTTTACCCAACGATTATCAGTCAAAAATCCCACATTTCACTGCAAAAGAGTCTACCACAGCCCAACACCATGTAGATAGGATGGAAGATTCCTTTGACTATATGGAGATAGATGATGAGACAGTCAAGATGAGAATCTTTGCCCAGAGTTTAGGAGGTGATGTGAAGAAGTGGTTTAAAGCTCTACCTCCTAATAGTATCCATGATCTTCCCTCCTTATATCAATCCTTCATAAACAAATGGGAAGTCAAGACCAACCATCTCCAAATCCTAGCAGAATACAAGAATCTTAAAATAAATGTAGGAGAGAGTGTCCATGACTATTCTACAAGGTTTAACAGCGTTTATAACGCTCTTTCGCCACATATGAAACCTCTCCAGGGTATGGCTTTAGTAAAATATCCTGAAGGCTTTGACGCTGACATGGCCTACCATCTTAGGGAGAGAGATTACAACACATTGGAAGATATGCAAAAAGGAGCAGTGAGTGTAGAAGCTAACTTGATTGAAAAGAGAGCCAGAATGAGGTATGAGAAAAAGGTAACATATAGGGATGACACATCATCTTCCACATCTGATCCCAAGTATGACAGTCTAGCCAAAAACATGGAAAGGCTAGAGAAAATGATGGAAAAAATGGTTGTCACAGTCAGTAATCAGAATAGAAACCAAAATCACAACCAAAACCAGAACTTTAGGATAAACAACCCTCCTAACAGAGAGAGAGACTCTGATCAACAAGTCATACCCCCATTTCAAGAGAACTTTCTTGATGAGGATGAGGGGATAATAGAAGAGTCCTAGGGAACCATGATAAACATGTTGGAAATAGACAACTCAATCCATAACTGTTCCACAGAAGACAATCAGTCCTCACACTCATATTGGGATGAGAAAAGGTTAGAATCTGAGGATTATAGGTTAGGATTTGAAAATGCCATCATGTAGGTTAGAGAACAGTATGAACTTAGAAGCAAGAAAAGCTTAGATACTTCCAAACCAAAGGCTTCTGAGATTACCATTAAGAAAATGCCTGAGAAAACTCCTAAGGTGACTGCTGAAAGTAGCAAATCAGCAGCTGAAAGTTCTGGGAAAAACAAAGAAAAAGATTACCAAAATACTGATAAACAAAGTCAACAAAATAGCAGCACTAGCACTGCAGCTAATGCTCCTGATAAAATAGCTACAAGCACTATACATACTGAGAATTAGCACACTGATTCTGCCACTAAAATAGTGGCTAACAAAACAGAGTTGAGTCTTACAAAGAGTCAATCACCCTTCAATTTGGAGATGGAGATTGCTAAAATTAAAATTTTTGTCCCACTCTCTGAGTTGGCCACTCAGGATGTATATAAAGGCCAAATTTTGAAAGCTTTAAATCTAGGTGAAAACAGTGATACTGTCAACCTAAGTGATGACCAACCATCCTTTCTATTTGGTCAAAATATAGAAGGGAAGTTTCAGGAAGGGGTAGTACCTCCTTTTTATATCAGCCTCAATATCCATGACAAGATCCTTCACAATGCAATCCATGACTCTGGGGCATCACACAACCTAATGCCTAAGGTATTTATGGA
The DNA here is from genome assembly GCA_034641835.2 of Pinus albicaulis. Taxonomy (NCBI): domain Eukaryota; kingdom Viridiplantae; phylum Streptophyta; class Pinopsida; order Pinales; family Pinaceae; genus Pinus; species Pinus albicaulis. The sequence continues at coordinate 1,950,762,797 of CM076578.1, forward strand.
GAGGTTAGGCCTAGAGATAACTCGCCCTTATAAAGATTTATATTCATTTGACTCTAGCAGAGTAAAATGCCTTGGCCTAATCAAAGACCTTTGTGTGAACTTAACCCAGATTCCAGCCAAATGTATGGTTATGGATGTTGCAGTGGAAGATGTGCCACCTAAGTATGGCATGTTACTATCGAGGTCATGGGGAGCCAATATGCAAGGTACAATGCAGATGGATGGGTCATATGCCACAATCCCTGTCTTTAGCCAGCTTAGGAGACTGTATAGAGAGGCACAAATGAAGTTCATGGTTAGCAGCCCTGAAAAGCCTGAAAATTCACCTCTGTACTCTGTACACATTGATCTGGATTCCTTTATCCTTTTCAATGATGAATCCATAAATGAGCCAGAGCTGGAAGACAAAGATGCAAACAATAGAACAGAGCCCATAGATTTTAACATAATGGCCACTCTAGATTTAGAAGAAAATGAAGAAGAAACCTTTGGACAGTGCACTGAATTTGAAACACAGAGTGAACAAGAACAAGATTACAAACAACTGACTAGTCATCTCTTTGAATCCCATACACATCATGAAGAACAAAACACTCCACACCACAATGCAGATCCCATATCACAACATAATAGTGAAACCAACGTTAGGGAGGAAAATGATGTTAAACCTAAAAACTATCCCTTATGGAGAATGAATTTCGATGGGTCTTGCACTATAAAGACTACAAGAGCTGGAGTGTGGTTACATAAAACTGAGAGTGACTATGCTAAGAGTCATGCCTTCAACCTGAACTTCAAATGTACAAACAATATCGCAGAGTATGAGGCTCTTATCCTAGGCTTGAATCTATTGAAAAAACTAGGAGTCCGTAGGATAGCTGTACACGGAGACTCTGAGTTAATAATAAAATAAGTGAATGGGGAATATATAGCTAAACACCCTAGATTGAGAGCATACAGAAATGATGCTATGGATTTACTGAAAACCTTTGTAGAGTATGAACTCGTGTTTATTCCTAGGAGTCAAAACATAATTGTGAATGGATTAACCTGCATAGCTAGCTCATATCATAAAACGCCTAGTGACAAAAAAATCATCATTCAGACGAAATATAGGCTTGCTGTGCCAGATAACGAGAAATATTGGCAGGTCTTCGAGGGCGACAAGCAGATAGAGGATTTTCTGCTTGGCAGGAATGAGTTTGAATTCTCTGACTCATAATCTAAATCTAATGAAAGCTGCTTGAGTGAAGAGCCCACCGATGAAGAAAAATCACCCCATAACGTAGAAATAAGCACTTTAACTGAACAACTTGGAAATTCAACCAAAGAATATAAGAACACAGAAAAAGAAGAAATAGAGGTGTTGCAGTCTAAGATAAGAATATACCCAGAGGACTGGCAACTTTAGAGGACCTTTTTGATTTTGACGACGTAGCGAAGAAACCCACCATAGAACACTCAGACTCTGATGTCGAGGAATGCAACATAGGCACTGAAGATAAGCCTAAGATGATTAAATTGGCTAAGTCTTTACCAGTAGACATGAAAAAGAAATACATTGACTTATTTAAAGAGTTCATCGATATGTTTGCTTGGAGCTACGAGGACTTAAAGGCCTACGATACAGACATTATACAACATGAAATCCCTTTGAAAGAGAACCAAAAACCCTTCAGACAGAAACTTCACAGAATTAACTCGAAATAACTGCCTCTAGTCAAAAAGGAAATCAAGAAGATGTATGAGGCAGGAATTACAGTGCCTGTGAGGTTCTCTGATTGGGTTTCCAACCTTGTAGCTGTGAGAAAGAAGACAGGTGAGATCAAACTGTGCATTGATTTCAGGAACCTTAACAGAGCCTCACCTAAAGACAATTACCCTTTAGCAAAGATGGAACACATCCTACAGAGGGTAGTGGGCTAAAAAAGGATCTCCCTGTTAGACGGTTTTTCAGGCTATAACCAAGTATTAGTACTCCCAGAAGACCAACTCAAGACAGCTTTCACCACTCCGTGGGGCACTTTTATGTACGTAAAAATTCCCTTTGGACTAATGAACATTGGTGCGACCTTTTAACGGGCAATGGAAATAGCCTTTTCAGAGGAAATAGGGCACTTAATTGTCATCTATTTGGATGACATAACAGTCTATTCCAAGACTGATGAGGAACAAATACAACATCTGAGAAGAGTGTTCAAAAAATGTTGAAGGTTTGGTCTGTCTTTAAATCCCAAGAAGACTGTGTTTGGGCTTCAAGAAGGTAAGCTTCTTGGCCATATTATATCAAATAAGGGAATTAAAATAGACCCGCAAAGAGTTGAGGGAATACATCAGATTACCCACCCGAGAAACATAAAAGAGTTGCAGTCCTTTATTGGGAAAATTAACTTCTTAAGGAGGTTTATTCCCAACTTAGCTGAACACCTCAAGGATATGAATAACATGCTGAAAAAAGGTGTAGGGGTTAAGTGGACTGTAGAGGCTAAAAATATTTTGAATTAGTTAAACTTGCACTCACCTGGGCACCTGTCCTAATTAGCCCATTTTTTTCAAAATATTTCCTGATATTTTCCTTCACCTCCGAGCATATAGTGGTTGCAGTTCTACTGCAGAAAAATCCAAAGGGAATGGAACAAACTATTTCTTTCGTCAGCAAAGCTCTGAGGGATACACCCTTAAAATATAACATAACAGAAAAACAGTCCTATGCCTTGGTAAAGGCCTTAAAAGACTTTAGGGTGTATATATTGCATTCTCACATCATTGCCTACGTGCCAAACATAGTGGTGAAAGACATTTTGTCCCAAGATCCTGATGGAAAGAGGGGAAAATGGATTGTTGTAATATTAGAGTATGGCTTGGAAATAAAACCCACAAAACTGATCAAAGGTCAGGGCTTAGCTCAACTAATGGCTGAATCTAACTTGCAAGCCCCTGACATAAACATGGTAAATGTCCTGGATGAACATGAAGGATTTCCTGATCCTACAATTGAAGAACAATTTCAAAACTCTCCTTGGTATTCTGATATCCTGTATGTACTCACAAACCTCAATGCTCCTCCTGATTTATCAAAGACTAAGGCCAGATTCCTAAAGTTAAAAGCCAGAAACTATTACATACTGAATGAATGTTTATACTGGAAAAATGCAAATGGTTTATTGCTTAAATGTTTGCTTGAAACTGAAGCAGAGAGGATTAAGCAGGAGTTCCATGCAGGAGAGTGTGGAGGCCATTTAAATTGGAAAGCCACTGCTAACAAAATACTCAGAGTTGGCTATTACTAGCCTACACTTTTCAATGACATCCATAAAATGATAATCGCGTGCCATAAGTGCTAGATTTTTGAGGGCAAAAGAAAGCTCCTTCCTTTACCATCACAACCCATTACTGTTGAGGCTCCCTTTCAACAATGGGGCCTAGATTTCATAGGATAAATACACCCTACTTCTTCTGCACAAAACAAGTGGATCCTTACAGCCACAGACTATTTCACAAAGTGGATAGAGGCCATACCTTCTAGGAATGCCACAAATTCTGTTATCATTAAATTCCTAGAAGACCACATCCTCTCTAGATTTGGCTGCACAAGAAAGATAATCACTGATAATGCTGCTGATTTTGGATCCAAGAAAATTATTGATTTTTGTCACAGGTATCAGATAGCACTCAGTCATTCAACTGCTTATTACCCACAAGGTAATGGGTTAGCTGAATCATCAAACAAGAGCTTGGTGACCATTATCAAAAATCTGCTTGAAGAGAATAAGAAGTCATGGCATAACAAGTTAGTGCATGTTTTGTGGGCTGACAGGATAACAACAAAGAAATCCATTGGAATGTCACCATATCAGCTTGTTTATGGAACAGAGGTAGTGTTTCCTACCAGCCTTGGGGTACCAGTGATTAAACTAGTCCAAGAGATTTAGACAGAAGAGGACAGTATGGTAAGGAGGATAAATCAAACAATATACCTCCAACAGACAAGAGAAGAAGTCTATAACAGAGCTCTGAAGGTGCAAGAAAATATAAAGAGATTGTTTGATAAGAGAACCAAATCTTGTGACTTCAAAATTGGAGATAAAGTTCTAAAGTGGGACTCTAGGAGAGAGGACAAATGAAAACATGGCAAATTTGACAGTTTGTGGCAGGGTCCTTACATCATCCAAGCCACCGTTGGTCCAAATGCTTTTTTTCTACAAGAGATAGATGGTACAGATCTGTTTGGGGGTCCTGTCAATGGCAGGATGCTCAAGCATTACGACTGCTGATTTCCAATTTACAGTTTTCATTTCCATTGTAAATACCATTGCAGTGTTTTGTTTTCAAAGAAAAAGAGAAAATGTTTCAAAAAAGAGAGAAAGAGAGGTTGAAACATGCTCAAAACTTGAACCTCCGAAGTACAAAATATTGGCTCTAACATGATCAAAAACTGAGCCAAAGGAAGTAAAGAAGTTGTTTCTAATACGCTCAAAATCTGAACCAACAAAGAAGAAAAAAAATCAACTCTAATAAGCCCAAACCAGAGCTGAAGTGAAGAAGAAAGTGACTCTAAAAAGCTCAAAACTTGAGTCACAAAGGAAAGGAGGATGCTTCAAAGTTTCAAGATTTCAAGCCTTCAAAGATTTTGTTTTCAAGTTTCTGCAATTTCAGTTCATGTGTAGCTGTCTTTATGCCATGGATCCATAGCAAACTAGACTGTCTAATCCTAGTTTGACTGTTTTTAAATTTCTATTGTAGAATGTAGAGAAAGAAATATGCTAGACAGTTTAATCCTAGCAGATATTAGATTAGGTAGAAAAGATATGAGACCAACTGTTTAATCTGGTCTCATGGAGGAATAAGAGTATAATTAGACTAGTTTTTTTTCATCTTTCAATAAAAAAAATGATGAAGAAGGTCTGCAAATTCAGATGCACCTTGAAGAAAAAATGTTAGGACTGTAGGATGGGTAGGTAGATTGTTTGGGGAATGTTTTCTGCTGATTAATATCCATCATGTTTGTAACAGCTGAATCAAGGAAGAAAAATGGTTCAAAGATCAGGCATCTTGCCTACTTCCCAAAGAATATTTCTGAAAGTTCTTGACACCTTCAAGAAGATGCCATCCCCATGTGGAGCCACTGTTAGCCACCTATGAAATTTTTTTCAAGCAAAAAGGTGGCTAAATATTTTTTGAGCCTTCAAGAGATACATTTCCTATGAAAATCTCTCATCCTTGAAGCCTTTGTGTGTCCTCTGCCTTTGAAAATATCTTCACTACTGTTTCCATCCAAAAAGCCTCATTGTCTGTGAAAAAATTATGTTCAGAAAGGCCTCCATTTGCTCCTTTGTATCCCTACAAATTTCCCCATTTTAACCCTTTTTCCCTTTTTCAAAGTTTCCCCTTTAACCCCCAAAATCCCTTCCTAAGCCTAATAAATCATTCCATCTCCCCTTTTAACCTCACAAATACCCTTTGTTTGGCTTAAAAATCCATTTTTCCATCTATTGGAAACCTCTTTTAAGCCTTAAAAACACCATTTTTAGGCCTAAAAACCCACTTTTTTACATATAACAGGCTTAACCCCTTTTCGGCCAGTGCCTTAACCACTTCCCCTCCATGCACCTGGGTGCTAAGACCAAGCGCTAATCCATACAGGGCTAATTGGAATCATAAGATGTTCGGGAGCACGTTTTCTTTGTAAAATAGAAATCTCTAGATGCAATGGTATTTGTTCTATCGGCCTTTGGAGAATTATCAGCTGTTGATCTGCAAAGATTTGAAAATTCGCGCTTGTTGCACCGCACCCCTGCCTCATCACTTTTTAACCCTCCGATTTCATGTTGACTATTGATCTATCATCCTGATCCGATGGCTATCGCGTAATCGGAGCACCACCAATTGCACCAATCCCGTGCTACCAACCCCTTCCGATTGGCGAGCCCCGATTTAGTCCTAGCCGTTCATCCAGTCAGATCCAACGGCCCAGATTTCTCCTCATTCTGCCCCGCGTTCCCCGATTGGTCACCCCCGATCCAATCACATCCATTGATCTGCAGCTAGTCTAACGGTCCAGATGCAATCACACCATCGCACCATTGGAGTTCTTGGCCCTTCCATTGCTCTCCCTCTCCAAATCTCAGTTGTTAATTCATAGATCGGACGACATGTATTCAAACCACCTTTGATTGGCCCCCACCTTACCGACCACATATCTCCTCGTATCGTGCTCCATCTCTCATCGTCAGATCTCACGGTCCCAGATCCAATGACCAGCATCAATATCGCAGAGCCTTGTCATTCGAACGTTAACAGTTCAAATTCACGCAATATGGGTGGTTTAAAAAAGTCGCGTGTCAGTCGGGGACCTATATCGCGTTCGAAAAGTGAAAACCTCCTTACTCACCTTTTTCCGTGTGAAAACAATGGTTTTTATCCTAAAACCATTTCCCCACTTCTGTGCTTGAAATTCTATCTAAGGATCACGACCATTGATTTGTATAGATCAACTTCCCACAATGCATCTCGCATTCCATTCATGTTTTTCATCACGCTATCATAACATTTCATTGGATCATTTTAGCCGTTGATCTCCTCCTAAGATTTAATGGTCTATGATAAATCTCCCTCCGCCCATGCCAGGTCCCACCATTCATGTCCGAATTCACTGCATTTTCATGCATTTCCTTTGTATTTCACCAAAGGTCAAGACTTTAGGTTTTGCATTAAACATCATTTCTTCCGCCCACATTAAAATTTTAATGTTTTACATTAAAGGGTTATATCATTCCGCCTAACATCAAAACTTTAAGTTATAACGCTAAAGTTCATTTCTTTCGACCAACCTGCTAAAGTCATTCCATTAGTTAATCTCCACCATCAATCATCGCCTCCAGATCTGATCGAACAGTTCACGACCATTTCTCCACCAAACCTCCATCAGAGCAGATTTTCCACCGTTTCACAGCATTTTCCAACCGTTTTCCTCTGCATCCACAACGTTCACCTCTGCTATGATTCCATTCTCATGGCCTCCCACTGCATCCATCCTCCCACCGCATGGATTTATTAACATTGTTTATGTCTTTTTGCAGGGTTACAGGCAGTGGAAACTGCGATTGTTCACAGTCACTATCATAGTGACACAGTAGCGCCGATGAAGTTCTATCAGAGCCAGAATTTACAGGGAAGAATCCTGAAAGGTTTAAATGCATATTTTATCCAAATCAGGGGTATTAACTCCATTAAAAACCTCTAGCACCATTAAACCTGCAAATTCACATACAGAGATAGTGAAAGTAGCGTCAAAGAGTATCAGTGGAGAATTAAAGAATTTAATGCCCATTATGGAATATTTTAAGCCTCAATTCAGTGTTTAAAGGGAAAATGTATCATATTTAATACCTTGTGATTAACACAGAGGGCCTAATGAGTCCTAAAGCAATGAAAACAATATTATCAGTGATCACATCAGCAGAAGGTTCTTTCCCTTGAAAGGACAACTTCCCATAATGTTTTTTATTCCATATCGTGTTCCTAAGAAGATTTCCATCCTGACAGAAGTCCTAATGCTACTAGAGCATTTTTTATGCAGTATGGCAGACCTTGAAGTCATTTATCTACAATTTTCTATCCACCAAAGTACTACAGAGTACTACATCCGGAAAGTACATCAAAGAACATACCCAGAATTAATGTCAGCCTATCGAAGACCACTCTTTCATCCAAAGAGTACCAAAAATCAATGCATAAATGTTAAGATAGAATGGACCTCGAGCCTTTCCTCCTACCTTTGTTTTAATGTTTCATTTAGTGTTTCATCTACCTCCTTTGCCTCTCTTTCAGATATAAAACTCATGAGGAAAGTTGTTGTTGGTTGTTGATCAGATAACTGTGAATTGTAAGCTATTTCTCTTGAGATGTATTTCTCTTTGTAAAGTTTTAAGATAGGCTGAGGAATATGTTTTCAGACTGAATATCAAGCTGTTGGACGATGTTGTACATGACTGGTGTTGCTCTTTAATATGACAAGCACATTTCTTTGGATCCTGATTTAAAGAAACGGTGATGTTTTCTGCCTTTGTCTCTGTTTTCCTTCTGCAATTCATTACATTTAATTTCTCTAGTAAGAATCAGAAACATGGCTTAGGATATACCCTCGCATGGTACCCTAATGCTCCTGCTCTTCTTACCTTTGATTTTTTCTACTGATTGTGTTATCTGAGAAGTAGTTCAAGGTAATTTAACTAGTGTAGTGGTTGTTTTTTCATTGCTAGCTGATGTATGAATTTGTGAATCTGTTCTTGGATGTTCTTGTTGGGTTTTAATTGAAAGAATTGGGATACTGGGAGTTTAGAATGTTGATTCTGTCTCACTAGGGTCTTTTTCAATCAATTGAACCTTTCTAAGTTCCCTTAAGTTGGATGTCGAAGCATTGAAAGTTAAAAGCCTTTCTCTGATCTCAGGCCTTCACCTTTGTGTTTAAATCTTAATTGTTTTCTTGTTGTATGAAGAGTTAACCTTTTAGGGGTTAGATCATAGGTGTTTAATGGCATGTCCTATCCCTAGATCTGATTCCTAACTGGTCACCTTGGAGGTTTCCTTGTCATTCACCTTCATCCCTTATGATGTCATACCACACCACCATCTTTAAGATCCTATGATTTATATGACTAGCCCAATTGAAAGCCTTGAATACTGAATAGCAAGTAAACCCTTTCCTGACTCCATTGCCCATTGGTCTCAAGTGTTCTCTGAATTATCTCTCCTTTGCCTAAAATCTTCTTTGCTCATCCTTGTCTTATATTTAACCCTTCCTTTCCTTTTTTCCCAACAACCAAACAACCAAACAAAACTTGTGCCTTATAAATAGCCTAATACCTTCAAATCAAGCTTCAAATACATATACATTTTCTTTTATAGAGAGATCCCTCTCTAGACCCAGAAGGGCTAGATCCTGGGGTCCCAAAGTGGTTCTGATGTTGTCTTATCTTTTGGTATTGCCAAAATTTCCAAAACATAGGAACTCCAACAACACCAACCAATCTTCCCATAGGAATAATATTTTGATAGTTATCCATTCTTAACTGGATCGGAGATCATTGCAAATTCAACCTTCCCATTTGTTCCCACATTTTCTTTGGAAATACATTGGCATCTAGTCCCATATCAAGAATTACCTGATCCATGTCGTAGTCTTTTTTCTGAAAGTCCTCTTATGCCGGTTCAACTTATCAACTACACAGAACTCATTGCACGATTATTTCCTTTCAGCGCAGGATTCTATCAGCTCCTAGAGACTTGCTACAACCTTTTTATCTCGCAACAACTTCATGCAAGTCTGCAAAAATGATTTCAATATGGCTAGATAAAATTCCTTTGTTATAGCCACAACTTCGTCATTTTTCTTTCGAGGCATCAACTTATGTGTAGGTTGTGGCTATGCCCTAGATGTTGAAGCTCCAGGGTCCATGAAACTCTTCTTCACCTCCAAAAACGTCTCCTATTCTCTTTCCATATTGAACCCAGTGTTCTTTTCTCCATCTTTTTAGAGCCATGCGTCCTCCATAGGATTCTTACATGCTGCATTATCTTCTCTAGTGGTTTTGCCACTTCCGGTTACTATGTTGACACTAGGCTCTTCTTCGCGTGGTTCTGCAGTCATCATCTGCAATTTTTGCGTGAGATGAAGATTCCTTTTCTCCTGCATATTTTCTATGAGAAAAGGGAAATCTTCAATTACCTGGTCAAAATATCTACAATACCTACACGAGGGGGCTATGGTATTTTGAAAATCCCTTGCGAAGTGTCCAACTTCACTGCAATTGTAACATATAATTTGACCTCGTCCTCATCCAACACCTCCTCCTCGACCTTGGAATCCTCCACGCTCTGTAGGTGAACCATGTTCTTTATGTGCGCACCCTTCAGCCTGCATTCTATATGCACCTATAGTCCACTATAACATTAAATTATTACTACGACAATTTCGTTCCTCATGCCCTACAGAGCTACATAAATTACAAAACAACTTCTTCGGCGACTGTGTTGAGATTCAACAAGATGATGAGCTTAGTGCAAATTCAGTACCTTCACTAAGTGGGGCCTGCGGGCTATTTTTAGGTTTATGTCTATTTTTAGACATGGTTAGCATATTATATAAATAGAAGGAGGCCATTTGTTGATGGTTGATCAAGTTGGAAAAATAGATGAGATTCTATTTTTAGAAGATTGGGTGAAGTCTATTTATATATCGCTAATCTAAAAATAGATGCATGTCGATTATTATTAGCCCTTAATAATAATCTGACAATAAATATCAACTTATTCTCTTGGAGCACTTTATTTCAGTGAATAGATTTGGAAAATCAGTGGGCTGAAGGAATTACGCAATTGCTAGGGTGGTTGGTGACTCATGCATGGAGGACTTAGTTATAAATGATAGTGGTAAGTTGTGACAGAGTTGGAAGAGTAGTTATGTGAGCTATTATTTAGTTTAACTCAGTTAAGTGAGTTAAACTCAGTTGTGCTAGTTGTATCTAGTTCTAAATGAAGATACACTAGTGAGAGTTTAGTGAATTAATTATTTAATTAATTCACAACTAGAGACTTAATTGCAACTAAAAAAATACAACAGTTAACTACTTGCATGTCAGTTCCAGTGGAGACCCAATGGAGAGATAGGTGAAAGGGTGAGATGGACTATCTGTTGTGACTATAGTGATGCATTCAATGCATCCAACACACATTGGAGTTGCCAATGAGAATTGCGCAGTCAAGGCAAGGCAAGATCAAATTCATTTAGGGGTTTTATTTAGCAGGGATGCACAGTGGAGGCAGGCTGTTAGGAGGCAAGAAATTGGTGCATAGATATGCAAATTTCTACATGACAGTGTGTAATGTTTGTTGATTGTACTGAGAGATTGATGTACTAAGATTTGTATGATATTTTTATATGTTCCATTGATATACATAATATATGATAGTTGGGGTTTTTAGCTTTAAGATTTCCCATTAAACAATTGTGTTTATGTGCGATTGATTTTGCTTCATATGTGTTTTGCAATTGGTGATTTAATAACATAAGATTAATTTGTTAGATCAAGGAATTCTGGTAATATACATGCATCTTGTATAATTTATACATGGTATCAGAGTAGTGTTAATCACTAGATATTGCATTATTGAAGCGGTGTTGAGTTTTGTGCTGGTGAACAATTCGAATTTGCTGCAGAAATTTCTTGGTGCGACAGTTGAGTATTAATTGAAATGGCTTTCAATGGGTTGTGGTTGGAGTATGCCCTTAAGGGTAGCTCAAACTATATAGCCTAGAAGGACAGGATGGAGGCGGTGCTTGAAGATAATGGTATGAATGATTTCATCGATAGCGATGTTCCTAAGCCCACTTCGACGGATGTTGTAGTACTTGACACCTAGCAAAAGAAAGTAGCGAAGACAAAGAAGAATTCTGTTGGAAGGCGTGAAGGACCATATTGTGTCAAGCCTTCATGGGAAATCCACTCCATTTGCAATATGGAAGGCTTTGACAGATCTTTTCCAAAGCAGCAATGATCATAGGAAGTTGGCGCTAAAATATAAGCTCAGAAAAATCAAAATGGAGAAGGGCGACAATATTCCAAAATATCTAATGAAGTTTGTCCAATGTAGGGATGAGCTCGGTAGTGTGGGAATCACAGTTTTAGATGATGACTTGGTGAGCTTAGCTCTCCTTAGGCTTCTGAAGAGTTGGCACAGTTATCAGGAACGTTAATGGACAGGAGAAATTTCCAGATTGGGAACGACTTTGGTCGGATCTAATGCAGGAGGAGATAAGGCAAAGTACCAGGGATGGCTCTTCATCAAAGAATGATGATGAAGAGAATTGCGCTTTGGCTGCCAAAGAAAGGAAAGGGAAGGGGAATAAATCCCATCCAAAATCCGAGGCTAAAGGAAAGAAGCTGGATTTTTCCAAGATGAAGTGTTTTCATTGTCATGAACATGGGCATCTCGCCACTAACTGCCCACAGAAAAAGAAGAACAAGAAGGCTACTGGAGCTGCAACTAGTGAGGTCCTTGCCTTGTAATTTTAACTTGATTTCTCCTTGATCACATGCTTGGTTTCAAGTGCAATGGGATCAGTGTGATATCTTGATAGTGGCACTTCCTTCCATATGACGGGAGACAAGGAGTTTTTTAGTGACTTGGAGGAGAAAGATCTACAAATGCATATAGAGATGGGCGACAATGGTAGATATAGTGCGACTAGCATTGGAACCATTACCGTTGATAGGGAGTCAAGTAAACCATTTATGTTGAAATATGTTATGCATATGCTAGGTCTAAAGAAGAACTTGCTCTTAGCCGCGATGTTGGAGGACAAAGGTTATGACGTTGTTTTCAGCGAGGGAAAAACTTTCCTGCGACATAAAAAAATGGGTCAAACCAAGAGGATAGGGATTCAAGTTAAGAATCTCTACAAGCTGGAGGTAGATGGTTGCACTGCAATGATGGGCAAAGCAGAAGAAGTGGTGAGCCGGGATGAGGGTGAATTATGGCACAAAATAATAGGCCATCTTCACCTTGATGCCTTGAATATTTTGCAGTAGATTTCTACTGGACTTCCCAAGGGTACCCTTGTGCAGTCAGATCAGTGCAAGGGATGTACTATGGGTAATTTTGTGAAGACCACCTTTCATGAGAAGGAGAAGTGTGCTTCGGTGATCCTGGAGAGAATTCACACAGATGTGTGTGGACCTTTCTCGGTTGCTTCAACAACAAAACACAGGTATTATGTTATATTTGTTGATGACTATTCTCGTAGATGTTGGATCTTCTTCATGCAGAAGAAGAGTGAAACATTCTCAAAATTATGTGATTTTAAAGCATTGGTGGAGAAGTAGTTAGGGAAGCAAGTGAAGGCTCTGTGGAGCGATAATGGTGGTGAATATATCTCGAACGAGTTCAAAGACTTCTGTAGCAAAGAAGGAATTCAAAGAGAACTCATAGTTCCTCATAACCCACAGCAGAATGGGGTCGTAGAGAGGAAGAATAGAATGATCATGGGTGTTTCAGAAGATATGCTGCATGACCAAGGCCTACCGATGCACTTGTGGGTAGAAGCATGCAACACTGTGGTTTATGTGAAAAACTATTTTCCTCATAGAGTACTTGGCATGAGTACACCTGAAGAGTCTTTTACTGGTAAGAAGCCATATATTTCTCATTTAAAGATTTTTTGGCTCATCTGTTTACATTCATGTGACAAAGGAAGCCAGGAAGAAGTTGGAACCGACTGCAGAAGTTGGGATATTGGTGGGGTACACAGAAACACCCCATAATTATCATGTGTATTTTAAAAACAGTCAGATGATTGTGGTGCAACGGGATATAAAATTCAATGAGGAGAAAGGCATGAAGTTGTTGCTTGAGAGGGAGCTACACTTGCATGCAAAGAAGGAACTTCTTATTCCCAAAGATGAGTCTCAAGATATGGATCAAAAACAGGAGGAGGATCATGGAGTGGAGGAGTCCACTCATGGAAAGCCAAACATCAGAACTGACAAAAGACTACCACAGAAGCTGAGAGGTTGAAGCTTAATGTGGCATAGAATGTAGGAATCCCTACATCACAACATAGACAGAGACAATCACCTGACCGATTCACTGGATACATGGATCTCATGAGAAAGTGTATCGTGATAGAGCAGATAGAGCCATATTCCTTTGAGGAAGCAGCGCAGGAGCCCACATAGGTAGATGCCATGGTGGAGGAGTATGACTCCATTGTTAGAAACAGTGCTTGGGAGATTGTTCCAAGGCTGGTTGGTAAATCGGTGGTAGGTTCAAGATGGATCTACAAGGTAAAGCAAGCTGCTGATGGGAGCGTTGAGAAGTATAAGGCAAGATCTGTTTTCTGAGGCTTCTCACAGATCGAGGGGATTGATTCTGAAGAAAACCTTTGCACCTGTCGCACGATATTCTTCCATAAGGGCCATCCTTTCTCTCTTAGCGCAGATGGGTTGGCACATTCATCAGATGGATGTGAAGACTACATTACTTAATGTGATCATTGAGGAAGAACTGTACATTGAGCAGCCTGAAGGATTTGAGATCTTCAGCAGCGATTCGCATGTGTGCAGACTCAAAAGAGCGTTGTATGGCCTAAAACAACCACCTCATGCTTGGTACACACGGATCGACAACTATGTCACTGGACTTGGATTCACCAAGAGTGAGGTGGATGCAAACCTATACCAAATTGTGGTGGAGGGTAAGATTTTAATCATTGTTATTTATGTTGATGATTTAATACTAACGGGTGATGAGCAGTTGATACACTCATGCAAGGAAGATCTTGCAAAGGAGTTTGAGATGAAGGATTTGAACCTCCTTCATTATTTCCTTGGACTGGAAATATGGCAATGAGAAGGTGAAGTGTTTGTGTCTTAAGGCAAGTATGCTCGGGAGATACTTGGTAAGTTTCACATGCAGGACTGCAAGCCCATGGATACTCCTCTTCCAGGAAATTGGAGGAAAGAGGATGCTACATCGACAGAGGTAGTGGATGCCACTGTCTATTGATAGTTGGTGGGTTCTCTCATGTATTTAGTTAATACAACACCAGACATATGCTATGCGGTGAACCAGTTTAGTCAAGCGATGGTTAAGCCTACCAAGCTTTTTTGGAAGGCAGGAAAGCATGTCTTGAGATATCTTAGGGGCACATCTGAGTATGGCTTATGGTACAGATAGATGGATGAGGTGAATCTGCATGGCTTCACGGATGTAGATTGGGAAGGCAACCCAACGGACAAAAAGAGCACATCAGGAGGGGTTTTCAGTATCAGATCTACAATAGTTTCTTGGTACAGCAGGAAACAAAGATCCATGACATTCAGTTCAGCGGAAGCAGAATACATGGCAGCAAGTCAAACTACATGTGAGGATATCTGGATGAGGAAGATCCTGGTCGGTTTGTTCGATTCTCATTTATATCCTATAGTGATACATTGTGATAATAAAAGTTGCATTAAACTCTCGATTAATCCTGTGATTCATGATAGATCTAAGCATATAGATATTGGTATCATCATATCAGAGATTGTGTTCAACGGAAGATCATGTTGCTTCAGTACATTCCTACGGAAGATTAGGATGCAGATATTCTAACGAAGGCGCTCACCAGGAGAAAATTCGAATACCATAGAGGTAGGATCGGGGTGAAGGATAATCCCTATATTTTTGAGAGGGAGTGTTGAGATTCAACAAGATGATGAGCTTAGTGAAAATTAAGCAGCTTCACTAAGTGGGGCTAGCAGACTATTTTTAGGTGTATGTCTATTTTTAGACATGGTGAGCAGATTCTATAAGTAGAAGGAGGCTATTTGTAGATGGTTGATCAAGTTGGAAAAATAGATTAGATTCTATTTTTATAAGATTGGGTGAAGTCTATTTATAGATCGCTAATCTAAAAATATATGCATGTCGATTATTATTAGCCCTTAATAATAATACGACAATAAATATCAACTTAATCTCTTGGAGCACTTTATTTTAGTGAGCATATTTGGAAAATTAGTGGGCTGAAGGAATTATGCAATTCCTAGGGTGGTTGGTGACTCATGCATGGAGGAATAAATTATAACTGATAGTGGCAAGTTGTGACAGAGTTGGAAGAGTCCTTATGTGAGCTATTATTTAGTTTAACTCAGTTAAGTGAGTTAAACTCTATTGTGCTAGTTGTATCTAGTTCTAATTGAAGATACACTAGTGAGAGTTTAATGAATTACTTATTTAATTAATTAACAACTAGAGACTCACTTGCAACTGAACAAATACAAAATTTAACTACTTGCATGTCAGTTCCAGTGGAGACCCAGTGGAGAGATAGGTGAAAGGGTGAGATGGACTATCTGTTGTGACTATAGTGATGCATTCAATGCATCCAACACACATTGAAGTTGCCAATGAGGATTGCGCAGTCAAGGCAAGGTAAGATCAAATTCATTAAGGGGTCTTCTTTAGCAGGGATTGAGCAGTGGAGGCAGGTTGTCAGGAGGCAAGAAATTGGTACATAGATATGCAAATTTCTGCATGACAGTGTGTAATGATTGTTGATTGTATTAAGAGCTTGATGTACTAAGCTTTGTATGAGATTGTTACATGTTCCATTGATATACATAATATATGATAGTTGGGGTTTTTAGCTTTAAGCTTTCACGTTAAATAACTGTGTTTATGTGCGATTGATTTTGATTCATATGTGTTTTACAATTGGCGATTTAATTTCCACAAAGAATTAATTGGAAGGAATATGTATTTAACATAAGATTAATTTGTTAGATCATGGGAGTCCGGTAATATACATGCATCTTGTATAATTTCTATAGAGTGCACATTCTTCTGCACCAAATATCATTATTTTGTGCGATGTCAACCACATACTTTTCATAGGTCACACCATACACTTGGTCCTGGTTACAATGGATTAGGCCCACCACTGTTCATGTAATCTCTAAATATATGGCACTGCTCTTTATAATGGATTTTTGCCTTACATTTGATACACCATACTTTTGGGCATATTTATGATCGTACCTCCTTACCATTCTTCAATTCTTGCAACTCCAAGTGCATGGATGCTAATTGGTTTTGAATTTGTTGAACACCTACTTGGGTGTCTCTGACAGGTGAAGATTCCAACTTCATAGCAATTTCTAGAGCTTCATCTTGTGATGCTATCTTTTGTTGTGTCAATAGCAGTCTGATATGTGGCAATACCGCAACTATAAACCACTTCTTGTGTTGCTTATGTGGAATCTGAAAATTTACTTGGCTTAGTAACATCTTGAACCTTTAATCTATGTCCCACACATATTCAATTATCATTTGCTTGATCGCTTTTATCTCCATAATACACTATGACTGCAACTTTGGCTTCTTAAACTTGACATTCAGTGCTATCTTTGTCTCATCCAACGTGGCAGTTGAATACGTCACAAAGTACTTCATATACCAAGATAACGCTCTTTCTTGCAGCGCTATAAAAATTTGTGTCTTCTTCATATCATCATTTGCGATATGTCACGCTCTCCATACAACTTCAGCGAAAAACCAAAATTTTTCAGGATCCTCTTATCCTAGACCTTTGAAAACGGGCATTCTAGCTTCGTTAGCTATATCTGCTAGTGGAGGGGGTGGTGAAGGTGGAGGTGGAGGGAAAATATGGATATGGGGATGGGTTGGGATGGAGGTAGCATGATGGAAAATCCCAGAGGCACCCTGATGATCTCCAAATTATAATTGTGACACACTTCTAAGGGTTGTGGGGATAATTTCTCCTTCTTATTTTTCAAATCTAAAAAATAGACTTTATTTTGTCTTAATGTAGTTTTCACGATCTACCCTGAACATTTTACCACTTCGCATAGATTCGGGGTCACCCTTTCCAAACATCAATCTGATTGCATGCACAATACACCCTTTTCACACAAAATAATCTTAATCCATAGGTTTAAAGAATTCAAGTATTTATCTCACGAACCTTTGTAAAATCTGTGTTCAACTTTGTTGTATGATACATAGGTCTCTATGGTGAACTCTATTATAAATCCTCTCAAAATTTTATCGATCGTGTAATCAACAACTCTTAAGATCTTGTTATCAATCTTCTTAAGTTGTTGCAATAATTCAAGGATCCGCACAGTAGACGTGTCGTGCTTAAAACATGTATTATTTTTAGTTATTATTGACAACCATTCATGTATCTCATTCGTGAACGAGCATAAGAATTTCTCGTGCTGAGATCTAAAAAGATATTTCTGCAACTACTTTTCAGTTGACAGCTGTGGATTTCTATTTCTTGAATGGAAAATTATTGCTCCTTTAGATCTACCCAGTCTTGAATCTCGTTCTTAGTCGGATGCCACATCCACATATCCCTCAATATTCAAATCCCGGTCTTGGAAACAGAACCATTTGTTTTCTTGATGGGGTCTAGACCCAGGTTCAGAGTAGCTATGCTACCAAAAAAACCCTCTATTACTAGCACTTTCGGCAACGATCTACTGCGCATATTGAATTCTCACCCAAGGCAATATTAGGGGATGCTAGAACCATGTTTTTACATCTAGAGGGACTATGGAGTGTGGCTTTAGGGCTTATCCTCACTTAAGGCTTATTCATAGCTTCACTAAATAAATATGCTAAATATATAGACATTGCCCAACAAATATTTTTAACTGTCTTACGCACTATGCCTTTCTATATTAACATGCATTATTCATCAGATAAAACAAAAATATAACCTTCGTGATGCAATGACAGAGATAATATATAGAAAAACCCTAATACAACACAAATAACTTATAAAATAGATTAAATAAAATTACTTAGAAGATACTTAGATATGCCTTCAAGTCCTTCTTTATTAACTAACATCTTTCAAATAAAATCCTTCTTACCCTGCGTACACAGCTGCATGGGTTTGTGCACACAATTATAGTGTTACCAAGGTCTCCACGCACACAGCTGTAGGAGCCTTCCCCTTTGCCCAAAACACAAAAATTTAGTTTAATTACAGACTCAATTCATTCATAGGACCTACATATCGATGTCCTTGTCTCACTAGGATAACTCCTTATATATATTTTCCTTTTACGATACCATGGTCCAAAAACCATGGGCAGAGTTCAAAATATTCAAAAGAATCCCATCCTTTTACAAAATAAGGGACTTTGACCTGCCCCAAAGCCCCTTCGACTCTTAAAAATTTGTGCGAAGTGCGCTCCACTCCTCAAAATTTGGATCTTTGACAAAACTTAGACCGAGCGGTACCCTTCCCAACAACGTTCCTACGTCACTTATTTTTGACAATTAAACATATTTCTCATCCTTAAAAATTATGATTTTACATTGGAAAATGGATTTGTATTGAAGCATTATGCTAACTAATATCCTCAGAGGAATGGTCTTGTTGAATCCATGAACAAGAATCTAATCTACATCATTAAGAAGACCGTATTCTGTGAGCAAAGGAACCGACACTTTTCTTTGGTAAATTCTCTATGGGCTAATCGAGTCATGCCTAAGCCTTCCCAGAACACCTCCTCTTACTTCCCAGTATACAGAAAATAAGCCATCCTCCCACCCAACATCTACTTTCCTGCACGCCAACTCTCACAAGAATCCCATGGCAAGTCATGCGTGTTGGCTAAGCGTAGGATGGATACTCTTCATAAGCTATAAGAAGATTCTTGAAAGAAAAAGAAAAAATTTCACTTTATAAAAGCTGTATCAAGAGGTGGTTTGACATAAAGTCGGCAAGGTTTGAATTTGGAAAGTTCAAAGTGCACGAGAAGCTTGGCCAACACCCATACCATCTTCAATCACTTGATGGGAATATTGACTGTCTCCCTATCAATGGCCAAGATTTGAAGCATTATTTCCAATGAGAATCAGGGATTGTTCCCTACACTATGTACATAGATTTCTTTTGTTATTCTTGTTCTTGTCACTTGTTTTGTTTAAGTAAATAAGTGTTGTCCTTGTCCATGCGTTGGTTTCTAAAAATGTGTGTGGTTGAATTCCAAGAGGTTATTGTGACACTTCAACATTTATATAGCCTTTGGTCCATCTTCCTTGTGTTGGTTATGTCTTTTGGCCGATGAAGTTCCGATGGAAAATATGATCCGTCTGTAAGGAGAGTTTTGGTCAAACCATGAACTCGTGTGCATTCGAGAAACCTTGTGCCCATATTCAGTTCTTTGTGTTTTAGTGTTTTCCATGATTATCAAATCAATAGAAAATGAGAAGGGGAAAATATAAACGAGAAAAACTAAATCGGAGGTATACATATGCTTCTCTGAAGGAATAACCTCTCCTGTTCTCAATAAGTCGGGATCCCTCTTTCACCCAAAATAAATAAGTTCAAATGCAAAGTCCTCTTTCGAATAAAATAATAAAGGCAAAAGAAGAGAAAGGATTCTCGTAGAGAGATGTGAAGCAAGAAATGTCGTCAGGGTACTTTTCAGGCTTGTTGGCAATAAATAAATATTTTTATTCCTATATTGACTTCGTTAGGGTACTATCCAGGCCTGCTGGAAGCAGAGCAACACTAGAGATGAAAAATTATACTCTAAAAATATTAAACTCGCTAGCTTAACTACCCTTCCCAGATTGAAAAATTGTGATAATGCTAAATTTTATGTTGAGTTAAATCGAGAAGGCATGATGGGGACTATGTGTGTTCACGGGGTAAGTGGGGAAACCAAAGTAATATGCACGACGAATCAATACTCCCCGAAGAACCAAGGCCCTTCACGAAAGAAGTTAACTAAGATAGAGAAGTTGGAGATTCTACTAATGTGTCGCCAAGTGTTGTAGCTGCTACAAAACCCTCCAAAATTTTGGCCCGTAATAAATTTCAGAGCCTTCCGTGGTCTTTTTCATCACTTTCACAAACATTGAAACTCTTTTATTTGCTCTTTTACGATGTTGTGTTCCCCTTCGCAAGTTGGGAAAAGTGTTGTATTTTGGCATGTTGGTTGTCGTATTGCATATATGATCTTGTTATTGAGATTCCAAGAGGCCATATCTGTGGAAATGAGTTGTTCTAACCTTGTAAGTACCTGTCACACTCATTTCTGAAGTATTGAGAACTCTCGAAAAAGTGTCATCATGGTCGTCATAAAGTGTATCTTTGATGTCTTACATGTCATAATTTTTTATAAATTTGTTGCGTGGAGGGAAATTATT
Source organism: Pinus albicaulis (assembly GCA_034641835.2). Classification (NCBI taxonomy): domain Eukaryota; kingdom Viridiplantae; phylum Streptophyta; class Pinopsida; order Pinales; family Pinaceae; genus Pinus; species Pinus albicaulis. The sequence continues at coordinate 1,950,783,536 of CM076578.1, forward strand.
TATTTGTATGTAGTGGAGGATATATGTTTATTGAGTCATCAAATCATGCCAAGTGTGTAATCACAGTTGAAGTTTCATCACCATTCACACTGATTACATTGATCCTGAACTTAGAATTTTTTCGGAAAAAATTCCCGACCAAGAAACCTAGCTTCACCTAGCTTCACCTAGCTTCCCTTGAGATGTGCATTGTGCAATCTCAGTATTCTAGTTGTGACCTTGATGCTTGGTACCATGCAGTGCAAATTTCATGTCTCCCAAGACTGCTCCATTGCGTAGTTTCTGTGACCAAGCGTCAACCTTAACCTTTGGAATTGTGCAGTCATGACCCAAGCCCTGCTTGAATTGTTCACTTCGCAAACACAAGCCTTAAGCTCATTCCATGAACCCTTTAAATGTACAAATTTCTTAGAGCTTGATGTCCCTTGACTCCCAGTAATGCGTAGTGTGCTCTTCGAGTGCCCATCCCTTCAGCCTGTCCCACTAGCTCTGGAAACTGCGCAGTATTGATCCTCAACCCTGCATGAAATGCGTTCTGCAAAACCTCAAGGATCAAGGCTCCCCCTTTCCTAATTTAACTATGCAACTGCGTTGTCACTGGGTCCTTCTTCCCATCCTGTCACATGTTTTGGGCTCAGTTGGTGGATCATAATGCATCATCTTAGACTAGGGGTTTTTGGATTGATGTTGTCTCATCATGAGTGAATTGCAGGAACAAGTACCCTATTATGTTAATACAAGATGATATAAAAGGAGAATAAGGAGGGAAACATTCTCAAATACACTCTTGCAGCTGAACTTACAAGTTTATCGATCAAGAGAAAGCAAAGGGACACTAGTTTTTGACTAGTATCCAAGACTTCAGATCATTGAAGACTCCTTATCACCAAGGCATGGAGAGGTAAAAAAAAATTTCCCTTATGAGGAAACTCAACTATAAGTAGAAGCAGTGGCTTGAGATTGCCACATCATCAAGAAGTGCATGTCAGCAGTGTCATGTCATGTCGTGTCATGAGTGGTCATATGCGGCATCACTATTGTGTACCATTTATATTGTATTCAAAATGTATTTTAAAGTCAAAGTCCAAAGAAAACACATGGAATGTAAAGAGTCATGTAAGTTGAAAATTCATAGGAAGTTAGACAGTCATGAGGGTAGTCACCCTTGTTTATGCATACTCCCTCATTGTATGAGCAAAGGAATTTTCATCTTGGCTCCACCAACAAAGCATTAGAGAGATAAGCTAGTTCTTTTGTGGAGCAAGGAGTGGCTCCAATGCTCCAATATTGGAGCTAGTGATGTTAATTGTACATATGTGTCTTGTAAATTTTACTTAATAATAGAAGCCTTCAAGGCCAACAAATTCTTCCTGCATGACTTATGAATGTTTGTAAGACTATTCTACAGATGTTTTTATTTCATATTTGCTTTCACATGTTCTAAGGTAGTTGAAATATTTTGGTTATTTTAGTGTTTATGTTATTGAGAATGTGCTATAATGGTTGTTATTGGTGTCCCATCCTTGTGTAGTATTCCTCATGATATTATGCAAACCTTTCTAAATTTTTTGTTGTAATGATTGTCACAACCCTTGGAGACTATTCCATTGGATGTTAGAGAGATCCTTTGATTCATCTGTGTCTCTTCTTGGGTGGTACTATTACCTCTCTCTTAGAGTCTTACTTCTCTTTCTCCCCACACATTAGAAGAACCTTGACACACTTGCAATTAGACATTCACCAGGCACACCCCCCTTGCTTTCCAAAAGTACATTTTCACCCCTCTCTCTTGCTACACTACAAGGAAAAGACCATCTAGCAGATATTTTTTAGGAACCCCTTATAAAAATACCCCAAACATCCATTTCTAGCAGAGGTTACTAGAGGAGGTTGGTGGGTGGATGTTTTTGTAGATGTTTTCGTCCGATGCACTTATCATCCTAAACCGCACCAGTGTGTTTAGCAATAGAAAGCACCAGTGCGCACAAATAATTGGCACACCAGACACCGTGCACTCCGTAAAAACCCAAATGGTGTGCCTTATTACTGTAGCACACTGGTGCTTTACAAAGATTCCACACTGGTGCGTCCTAAAACCCCGCGCCAAAATTGGAACCACCCAGTGTGGTCTTAGGAAACCACATTGATGCACCTATAAAACCCGCACATTGGAACATGGTTAAATAAATAAAAAATTATGGCCAAAAAACCACATTTTTCACTTTTCTCAGTGCTCCAGAGCTCTCAAGCACTGGTGAAACTTATCCTTGTCTGAGATGACCTGACATAAGTGCTCCCATTGCACCCATTACATGCACTACTGCTCTGCATTGCCCACTAATCTCCATTTTGAATTTTTCAAAATGGTGGGAAATTTTACTTTTGAAAATTCTACATCCAATATGCCTATTCGACGACTAGATGTACAAGTATTTTTCTTGTTTTTCCATAATTAAGCCTTTTAGCAGAATAGAATTGTAAATTACCTTAAAGTAAACCATTTAAAAAAAATAAAAATTATCGCGCGGTGCACTCCAGTCATCCAGCGCGCACTGGTTCGTAGTGCTGCTTGTAAATTTACAAGCTGCACTGCAACCAGTGCTAATGGTATTAGCACCGGTTCTAGGGAAGTACCGAAACACACACCGTGCTATTTTAAAATTTAAAAAATTTGCTGTGCACCGTTGACCCTGTGGAATAGCGGCAATGTGGTGCATTGATTGAAATATCTGCCCCGGGGAGGGTATTTTTGTTAGCGCACCATATTCCGGCATTTCAACACAGTCAATGGTGTAGCCTGGTAAAAGACCGCACCATTGACTATGTAATGATATTAGGAGGGCGGTGTGCTGACCAAACTATACGCCCCGGGGCGTATAGTTTGGTCAGTGCACTACCCTCCTGACACTGGTCCATAGTCAACGATGTGGTCCGTTACACCACCACACCGTTGACTTATGAAAAATGGGGCGTATAGTTTGGTTAGCCCACCACCCTCCCGACACTGGTCCATAGTAAACGATGTGGTCTATTATACCTCCACACCGTTGACTTATGAAAAATGGCAAGAGGGCGGTGTGCTAAAAATTTTCAGGTGCACTGCCTCCGGTATGCTGAATATTTTCTAGTGCACCGCTACCAGTGTGCGAAAAAAAAAGATGCACCAGTACTAGTGCATGCCTATTTTTTGTGGTGCACCGACTGTTTTTTTTTTTTCAAAAAAAAATTATATTTATATATTCCTAAATACATGTCTCATTTAATAAAAAAATTGTATTTAATATGTCAATCATTCAGGGACGTGAAAGGAGTGAAGAGAGGGAACAACAACAACAACAAGCGGACCAATATAACATGGTTCACCTATGGGAGGCACAAGAGAGGGAGAGAGATGTGTAACCTTGCCCTATTATAGCAGCTACCCAGGGGCTCCTAAGGCAGGTAGGCCTCCTCAAGTTCTATGATGAGGCTACTTCCCTAAAGGGCCATGGTTTGTTTTTGATACATCTTATCCGCAGGTGGTATGCCCACCTACAGGCTTTCCAGGTTGGTCCTAACCAATGGTACATGCCCATTGAGGAGGACATCTATTTCATTACAAGGCTATCAAGGAGAGGGGTGGATTTTCCCTCATTCCCAGAGGTTCCAATAGGCTATGTGTTACACATTATTTTTTCACCATGACATTTTACTGTCTGTATAGGTATATCACCACCTATAACATGCTCCCTTAGAAGTCAAAAAATTTAATGTTCCTGAATCAAGTCTTGGAATTGGAGAAAAGCTCTATAAAACCCTTAAAATTCTACCTCCGCACTTTTTCTAGCCTTTTCTTGCGAGTTCACGAATAATTAGTTTATAAACCGGGACAACCCCCGCACGTTTTGATACTATTACCCGCAAACCCCCATAAAAAGTCGAATAAAAGAAAAAGTAAATTCTAGAAGTCTAACTGGTTGAATATTCTCCCAAATGGAAGCTTCTAGAGGCATGATTAGTTTGAGCTTTATCCCTCCACTCATGGATCTTATCCCTTGGTCCATGGATCTCAAATCCCTTCATGAGAGGAATCCATCCCCATATTCATGGAAACCAAAATACCTCAATTTCTCTATAAATTGAGCTCAAGTTTCAGGTTGAAGGGTAGATGCTTAGCTTAAATATTGTAAATGAGTTGCTGAAGAAATTCCCAAGAGTGCATGCTTTCTACACTAGTAAACTGTTGTTGGCATAAGAATGATCACACCCTTGTGTCCATAAATCTCTGCTGGAATTCAGAGAGGAAGGATTGTCAAACTGAAGGAGGAACGATTGTTCAGGACCTTGGAAGAAATCTATATGACATCAAGGCATCAGTTTGTAAGATTACTCTTTTTATTCAAGATAATACATATGGATTTCTTTTTCTCATTGAGTTGTTCCTATGCTTATTGAATAACATCAATACTTAGACTCCTTGATCACTAAGTTGGATTAGATTTTATTAATTATTATATGTTGCAGATGCTTTGATTCTTTTGTCTTGTCTTTGATTGCAGGTTCTACTTATTGAAGAAGCCCCTTTGGAGCGACTAGATAAAATACTGCATCGAATGTTGGATTTCAAGGTAGGGGCATGTCATCTTTGCTTTCTTATATTAATTCTAAAATGCGATTAGTCTAGAGAAAAAGGTTTCCAAATGGATTTTTGTTTCTAGCTATTCGTTGAATATTAGGCTGATCACTCTTGTTTGCAAGAAGGATTAATCTGCATAACAAAATGGTGACTCCACTGGGAATAGAACTTAGTTTTCTTTCTTTATTTTCAATTTGAATTTTAGAGTTTTCTGATTTTGAATTATCTGAGATTTGGGTTGGGTAGATAAATTTTAAGAATCCCTAAAAAAGAAAAGCTGATTATTTTTTTTTTTTGAATTTTTCCTTGCCTCTGTGGTTTTTAGCAGAAAACAGTGCAGAAACTTCTGCAGGTTTTAGTTCAAAATAGTGCGGTGCCGCTCTGTTTTCCATTAGAAACTGCGGAAACTAGGATTTTTTTTTTGAAAAAATTTAAATTCTCTTTTTAAGAGCCAGATCACCTGATTCTTTATGTTTTCCCCAGTCTATCTTAGCTGTCAAATCTTATGTGTGAATTTATTTTCAACAACTTTTGCATTTGTGTGATTTTATCATCCTATTTGCATCTTATGAGTGAGAATTTTGCCCTACTTTATTGCTACTCCATACAAGATACCTTCATTTACCTAAGGTTACCTATATGATGATATTGTATTTTTGAGCCATTAAGATCATTGCAAACCTTACTTTTATGAAAATTGATCCCTTTTTCATTTGCAAATTTGGAAGAGCTTTTAGCTTACTAAAGCCTGATTTTCACACCAAAGCATTTTTGGATGTTTTCATTTCTACTGAGATAAGTAGAAATTTTTCTTAGTCTGATCACAAACTAGGAGAAAACGTCTTCAGACATTCTATATAGACTTCAAAATTAGACTTTTCTTTGATTTTGAATTTTATGTTTTTAGAGTTTTTAGATATTGTTTTCTTTTTGAAATGGTTTGTTTATTGATTTGTAGTTTCTGATCTGATTGTTCAAGGAATTTCATTTCAAAGAGTAATTGATCATTTTTTCAAATTGCTTTCTTTATGAAAACGTCTTCTTTTCAATAATTTTTTTTATAAACGAAAGAATTGGTGCTTTGAATATTGTTAAATCTCTCAATCTTTCCCTTAAATAAGATTCATTGAAAAGAAAAGAGTTTCACTTCTTATTTAGATGCATTTAGCGTATTTCTGAGTCAGGTCACAAACACCATTGAAGTTTCAACTCCATACCTTTTTTCTTAAGCAACAACAAAATTAAAAACAACATGTTCATAAAATCAATCTAGATATTTTACATTTTCTAGGGCTCATTTCACCAACATAGCTTAGGCTAGTGTTTTGGATCAGGTTGTAATTAACATTCCAAGACATTTTAAACAAACAAGTAGCATCTTGCGGTAGGAAAATCCAATTGTAGCATTTGTGCTCAGGGAAGCTCTTCTTAAAAGAGTTAAGCATGAGATCATGTCGGAACCAGTGAGGTAATCGTACCTATCTCATTGGGAAAGATAGCAGATGTGCACGTAATACAAATGGTAAACCTCAGATAGACCATTGTTGAGGAGCCTAGGGTTACTTGTTGGCAAACCTTGGATTTACCATATCAAGGAGCCTTCAAGAGGATTGAGCTTGTTACTCTGCCCTTGCGTGTATATCGGATCATAGACTGTTCCCCCAGGTACATTTGTTCTCGTTGGTGACCTTAGTGACCATAATATTTAGGATTTTTCCCAAGGTGACAGTGGAGGAAAGGTCCCATTTTACCTGGAACAGACGTCGGCTAGACTCACTTGGAATTTCTGGAGGGTACTCTTCACTTCGAGATGGCATAAGTGGAGGTACTTGCACTAGACTGTTTCATTAAGCAGGTTGTCGGGGTAACTGTTCCAACCGCTAGTTTTCGACATTAAAATTCTACGACATTGGATTTCATCACCAACTAGTGTTTTTAGTGTGGAAACATACTGTTTGTGTGTGGATTGTCTCCTATATTTTGTAGGCGTGTGTTCAATTTGATTGTTTCCTTAGAAACTTTAGGTTTTTTTTGTTAACATTTTGTTTGATTTCGTGTGTTAATCTTTTAACCGTTGTTGAATTACCGAGACACTCCCATAGAATGCAGGGGAAACCCCTTGAGTACACACCAAGTCAGTTAGAAAAGCTTAAATATGAGAGAGGCCAACCATCAGGGACTGGATCAACTGAACAAGAGGAAACATCAGTAATAATACATCTTGATTACAAAGTAGATCAACCTCAAACATCAGAAAGTTATCCAAGAAAAGTAGAAATTTCTGCATTAGTTGAACTTGCTTCCACAACTAGTGAATTATCAGCTACTGAACCAGAAATTTTTTAGCCTGAAACTGAACCTTCTACATCTGAACCTGCTTCGAAGTTCATAACCCCAACCCCTAGTTGTCCTCATTCACCTCAAATGAAGCTTCGCTTCACTGAGAACCTTCCCCCTGACCTCATTAGTATCGAAAAGGTTACTGACACAGAAGAAGAAGTAATACTTCCTTCACATAAAGAATATTTAGATCTAAGGCCAAGTGAATCAATTTACTATTATAGCCCTTTCAAACAAGATCCTTCGTATTCTCAGTTAACCGAATTTCTACACAATTCTGGTCTCAACTATTCGCCACCCTGCATTAATTTTTACACCATATCAAGAGTTAATTACAAACCTTCATTAAACATGTCTAGTGAATCATCCATGTTTTCTGCACTAACAGAAAATTATTTGTATGGTGGTCCATCTTTTCCTTCAGGATACTTGTCACTTTTTGGTACTTTCTTAGGATCATCTCCCTCTCCCGAAAAACTTGTACAATCACCTGGTCCCAATGAATCTCATAACGAAACTTTGAACACAGAACAAGTATGCATGATGTCTGGAAACATTCCTAACCCTGACCCTCAAAGTAGTAATTTATCGCTTGGGGGGAAACCTCAAGGACAATACATACCTTAAGGATAGTACATACCTCAAGGGCAATACATACCTCAAGGACAATATCAACCTCAAGGGCAGTACTCAATTCAGGGTCCACAACCTCTTCAAGGAAAGTACCCTATTCCAGGGAAACAACCTCTCCAAGGACAACAACCTCCTTTAGGGCCACAGTTTTATCAAGAACAATAATTGTTTCAAGGAGGTCAACCTTTTAGTAGAAATTATCCAGCAAACTATCAAACTTATGTTCTGATTTATCGATCTGGTTATGGCCCATCTTACGCATCACAACCTTCGATGGGAACTTCTTATCCTGGGGTAAATACAGTGTGGAATTTGTTGTTAAATCAACAGAATTTTCAACCTACCGTGAAAGTACCTTATAATCAGCCTGGTCAGCCAATTTCTTACGCTCAAATCCAACAACTTGTCCAACCTACACTTCAAGTTATACCTCAGGTATATGCACCTTGTATTATTCAACAACCTGGTCCAAGTACACCTATAACTCCACCCCAAACTGTTGCATCAACTTCTGTTCAATAGCCTACCACACCTATCCTTGGAATTTATGTAGCCCCTCAAGTATCACAACTGATCCCTCAAGTCATTGCTCATCAACCTGGACCCACAGTTCAAACTACTCTTCAGATGTCCGTGGGACAACCTGGTACAAGTAAAAATGTAACAAGCCAACCTTATACAGGTCAGTTTTTTTATCAACCACATCAAGGGTAGTATCAATATGGACCTGTAGCACAAAATCGAGTATACCAACATCAACCATACCTTGGTTACACATATAAGATACCAACTCAACCTTAGTATGGTGTGACTAACCCTGGTTATCCAGGAGGCATTCCAATCCCAAGCACACAGGATATTCCAGGTTATCCTGGATATCCTCCTTCTGGTACTGGTATAGTTCCTCAAGGTTATCAGTTTTCTCAACAGGACCCTAACTGTCGGTTACCATTCATAACAACTTTGGATTTACTAGATTTGTTGTGCCTTACGAATGATCCGATTTATTATCTTCCATTTTGTCTGCAAATGCTAAATAAATTTCCCAGTGATATTGCTAAGTTTGAAGGTAAATTAGGACAAGACCCCTCAAACCATGTCATGAATTACCAACTCTGGTGTGCATCCAACTCTTTAATCAATGATTCCATTCAATTAAGACTGTTTCAAAGAACATTGATAGGTTTCACTGCAAAGTGGTATGTCGAACTACCACGTGGCTCATTCAATAATTTCAACGTGTTAGCAACAACTTTTTTAACACACTTTCAGTTGCCAGTCCGTTACGACAATGGCATGAAACTCTTGAATTTATTAAAACAATCTACGTCTACATACATTTTAGATCACATACATGAATGGAGACGTAGACAACATTTAGTGAAAGTTTTTATTCCGGATCAGATCTTGGTAGAACGGTTTATCAAATCATTACTTCCAAAGATCATTAAAGATGTGGCTAAGGGAGGTGTTGTTATGGAAGAGCAAGTCATAGCTCAAGCACAGTACTTAGACCTTGTATATACATAGTCTGGTACTTTATATAAAAAAATTCCTGACTTACCCCGTCCAGGTAAAATAACTACAACTCCTTCAGGTTCTCATGCTGCAGATGGTGTAATTGGTTTATTTAGCACTAATAAGAGTAAGAAGAAGTCCTCCAAAGCTACTTATCCCATTATAACTTTACCAGATTCACCGAAAGGAGATTCTTCTCTTGAAAATTATGTTGAAATCCATGTTGTAGACTCATATACAACTAAATTCAAAACCGGTAATAAGAAGAAAGGAAAGAATAGAAACAAACAAACTGCATCACCCAAAGAGAAAACCAAAAATAATGAACCACTTGATAAAAAACAGAAACCTCATTATCCTTGTCTTATTTGTGATGAGGATCACTATACCAATGAGTACCCACATTGGTTCGAGGTCTCTAAGTTTGTCAAAGGTTAAACCATGCCCACTGTCTTGAAGGATACTTTTCCCACTCAAGACGGTAAAATGATAAGATCTTCTTCACATTCATCGGCGGATATTTTAATGATGTCCAAGGTTATGGTTGCAACGAAATCTCAAGATTATGGAACTAAAAATCGTGTAACTGGTAAAGAGAAAGAAAATTATAGTCAAACACCAACTATATCTCCTTCAGTTTCCGAACCACTTCAAGTTGAGAAACCTAATCCTGATCTAGTGATTAAACCACCTGCTAAAGGTGTACTTTGAAATTTAGCTTTCAATCCACATGCGAGAGCTTCTTAGAATTACAACATTATTGAAGATTTGGCGATATCCTCTTCAGAAATGTCGGCCTTAGAAATGCTACAATCATGTCCAGCACAAAGGAAGTTACTATTATCAGCTATCGGAGCTATCGATCCTTAGGATTATAACCTCATGGTCTTTTATTTAGAAAATTTTACATCGAGACTTCCTCATCAAATGGATTTTTAGATACTAGTATTAGTCAAATCCAGACGAATTTTTCATACTGTAATTGATGAAGGAGCATCCACGTGCATAATTTCATTAAAATGTTGGAAAAATCTTAGTTCTCGGACAACCAACCAATCCCCTACAATCCTTAAAGCCTTTGATGGAAGAGGATTTCATCCTTACGGAATACTCCATGATCTACTGTAGAAGTAGAAGGAAAAGTCGTTAATCTAGATGTGGAAGTTGTTGATGCCCCTCTTGATTACAACCTTCTTTTGGGTCGTAGTTGGTCTTATTCCATGACTACTGTCGTTTCATTCGTCTTTCAGGTAACCATGTTTCCTCATAAAGGAAAGATTGTGAAAATTGATCAATTGTCATATTATTCATCAGACCTTGCTTCTATAGACAATATCCAACAAATTGGAAAAACGACTATCCCATACGAAGATGTTGGTGTAGGTTTAGTAAAGGACTCTAATCTGATGGGAAATTTCTCTATGCCTCCACCCAACGTATTGTGTACCATTTCCAACATCAATATGATCTCATCAAGCACTATACCATTCGATGACACTTGGGTAGTGCCTCAGAATCAGAACTGGATTTTTTCAATGGCAAGATGCATTTGAGTCCTTTTGAAATGGAATATGTAGTAGTGTAGTCGCCTCTTGACACACTTTCAACTACTCCTAATCAAATGAATGTGATCACTGAAGAATCTTCCCCACTATCAAACTCAGCCTTGACATCATTTTCTGATCCCCTTCAACGTGTGTTTCACATTGATGAAAGTATTCGCGAATTTTTGTCATTGGATGATTTACTCTGGGATGATCTACATCATAGATCTTCGTTTTTCTCTGATCTTGATAGGTTTGAGAACAATTTTTCGTCTATTTTTACAATTGATTATGTCGAAGAACCACAAAATCCTATTTCGATTACACATTCAGATTCTAAAACTAATTTGGGAAATATTTCTACAACAGTTCCTATCGACATATCAATTAAACCTGGAATTATTGAAAACATTCATATAGGTGCTTCTTGTACACTGGAAGAGATTAACACATACAAAGCCCTATTTCAAGAATTCCGAGACATATTTGCATGGTCTTACAAAGATATGCCAGGAATCGATCCTAATATTTTCATTAATGAAATTAGGACATACTCGGATGCTAAGCCTATTAGACAAAGATTAAATCCAATACATCCGCAAAAAGCTTTTGCTATCAAAGTTGAAGTTGAAAAGCTATTACTAGTAGGATTTATTTATCCAATTCCGTTGACAGATTGGGTATCTAATATAGTTCTCGTTACGAAAAAACAACGGACTATATGAGTATACGTCGATTATAGGGAAATTAATAAAGCATGTCGAAAAGACATTTATCCTACACCCTATATTGACCAAATTATCGATGATTGTGCCGGAAATGAAATTTTCTCATTTATGGATGGATTTCTGGGTATAATCAAATCAACATACTCCTTGCCGATCAACCAAAAATAAAGTTTACATGTCCTTGGGGAAAATTTTATTATTGCAAATTACCTTTTGGATTAAAAATTGCTAGTGAAACTTTTCAAAGAGCTATGTCTTATGCTTTTTATGATATCAAACATATTGTACAACCTTATCTGGATGATTTACCTGCTCACTCTCTACGTAGAGATGATCGTCCTACACACTTACGAGCTATATTCATGAGATGTAGGCACTACAAAATTCGTTTTAACCCACACAAATGTGTTTTTTGTGTGCAATCAGGACGATTACTTGGATTCATCATTTCGAAATATGGAACTCGTGTCAACCTCTTGAAGGTTGAAGCCACCATCAATTTACGTCCTCCTTCCACACTTTGCCAGCTCCAAAGTTTGCAAGGGAAAGCAATTTTTTTACGTAGGTTTATCCTGAACTATGCTGAGTTAACATTTTACTCAGTTGTTGAAACAAAGTCTTCCTTTTATTTGGGATGAGATCACTGATAAATATTTTGATGCATTAAAACACGCGTTGACCCATGCACCATTATTGCATCCACCCAATTACCACCAGGACTACTTTTTATACTTAGCTGCCTCTGATTCCACCATTGGAATGGTTCTAGTTCAAGAGGATGAATCTCACAATGAGAATGTGATATACTATCTAAGTCGGAATATCAATTCGATGGAAATCAAATATTCACACGTGGAGAAATTTTCCTTGGCAACAGTGCAAGCTATCTAATGATTTCTTCACTACATATTGTTACGTAAAACAACTGTGATATCTAATTGCAACCCGATGATGTATATTTTGAAAAAAAAATTACTCGGGGGAAAATACTCTAAATGGATTTTTATCCTACAAGAGTTTGATTTGGAATTCGAAAAATCTAAATCAAAGAAATCACTAGTGTTTGCAGAGCTTATGTGTGACTTTCCCAATAATGAGACATAAACTGTGGTATCAAATCCAATCGCAGATGAATCTATGTTTCTTATCAGTACATTAGATCCATGGTATGGAGATATCATTATATATCTTCAAACCCAAACCTTTTTCCCAGAGATTTCACGTTAAAATCGATGAAGAATCTGATATCAATCCCAATAATACAATATTTTTGGAGACACTCTTTATTGTCATGGTGTGGATTCTATTTTTCGACATTGTATAAATAACGAAGAGGCTGAAAATGTTTTAAATGATTTCCACTCTGGAGCGTGTGGTGATCATATGTCTGTGTTTTCCATGGCCCAAATGATATTGCGCGCGGGTTTTTTTGGCCATTGTTATTCAAAGATTGTATTATTGCGGTCTGAAAATGCCACAACTACCAAATTTTTGATCGAAAGATGTGTGCACCTCCAGCTCCTCTTCACCCAATGATTTTTGTACGTTTTTGTGTGAAATGGGGCATTTATTTCATTACATGTAACGCTCACTCCACCGGGGGGCATGGGTATATTATTCTCGTTGTAGATTACTTTACCAAATGGGCCAAGGGGATGCCTACATTTGTGGCAGATGGAAAAAATGAAACTACTTTCATATTCAATCATGTGATTGCTCATTTTAGTGTACCTCAAGCTATTATCACAGACCATGGGATTAATTTTTGAAATACTATGATGACCGAAAGTTCCGATCAACTTGGCCTACGCTATGATAATTCTACTCCATATTACCCACAGACTAATGGTTAAGTTGAAACCGTCAACAAGGTTTTAACCACCATGATTAAAAGGATTATCGGAACTCACAAATCGAATTGGAATAACATGCTTTTCTCGGCACTATGGGCATATCGAACCTTAACAAAAACTACTACAAGGTTTGCTCCTTTTCAACTTGTCTATGGTTTAGAAGCTATGTTATCCATTGAATGCAAAATACTGTCACTCAAATTAGCCATTACGGGTTTACCAGCTACCTTTGAAGAGGAAAAAAAATTTTTGTACTTAACACAATTAGATGAGACTCGACGCATTGCTGCATTAGATCCCGAAGCTCATAAGGAACGTGTGAAAGCTTAGTATAATAAAAGTGTTAACCCTCGTGTTTTTTAGAAGGTGACATAGTCTTAGTATATGATCAAGCTAACGATAAGCTGGGTGTTGGAAAATTTGAACTGATGTGGCATGGTCCCTACATTGTCAAGCAAGTGCTTACAAAAGGAGCCTATGAATTGACTGATTATGATGGGGTCTCTTTAGATAAGCCTAGAAATGGTATTTATCTTAAGATATATTATGCTTTAATTTCGTGTGAAGATATCTCTTGTACAATAGTTACTTTTTAGAATTGTGTGCCTTAGATTAGAAAAGTGTGCCTAGTTTAGTTTTGCTATTACTACTATCACTGCTTATCTTGATTACTCTTGATATTGAAGATGTCGACATTCCTTCAAACGTACATTGGTTTTTCTAATGGTGCCTATTGTAGTACACATAATATCTCTTCCGTGGCTTGGGTTATCTATTCACCCACTGATGAGTTAGCTTCTATTCATGGGGTATGCCTTGGTCAAACAACGAACAATATTGCAGAATATAGTGCAGCCATTGAGTTATTATTTTATGCCATTTAATTTGGTATTTGATGATTGATCATTAGGTTGTATTTATAACTCATTTTATTACATTTAAACGGGGTATATGCAATTAGAAATCCAGTGTTATTGAGATTATTTTTGAAGGTTCGTCTCTTGTAACAACAATTTGATTACATTGAATATCAACATATTTCAAGAAATTTAAACACATTGGCCAATGCCTTAGCTAATTGTGTTCTAAATAGTGATTTGCAACATTAACAAAGTAAACCAAAACAACATTCGATCCATGTTGAACAAAATAATCAGAGAAAGTAGTAATATCATTAGCATAAATAGGTTTGTTTTCAAAAAATATTACATCATCTATGATCATAGGTTCAAACACCTTATGATCTAATAGAGAGTGATACAAAAAACAAAAAATTTCGATCCAAAATGATCATCCACTATCTGTGATGATGATCATGGTAACAGACTATGGCACATGCCACCTTGCGCATAAATCTCCTAAATGGTCCTGGAACACTTGTCACATGTCTCTGAAGCCTGAGTGGAATATTATCTGTTCCTATTTTAGGAATTTCTATGGTTAACCTCTCAAGGTTGTGTTCCATATATACTAGGATCTCTGTTGCTTGATCATGTGGAAGTGCTATAGGCTGTTCTTGCCGTCTATCAAAGTGGCAAAGTGTAGCTAGTCGTTGTGGACCGACATCTGCATTTAAATATTTTTGTCAGCATTGGACGATAAAAATAAAATAAAATTATATTGAAAATATCAAAATAATTCGCTTACCTAACTCGTCCCACTATGCCCTTGGAGGAAAATATGTATCAGGATCACCTTTGTAATCCATTCTTGCATATGGGAAGTCTTCAATGGTGAATACTTGGTTCCTAAGCCACATAATGTATGCCAGAGTAAACTGAACCACTGAACTGCCATCGCCACTATGGCGATCCATTAATGCCACCCACCATACCATATGATTTTCTCAAGGTTCCCCATGATCTATTGGAATCAGCTGAGGAGTGAGAAGCGGGATTCTATATAAAGAAAATGAAATGAGAATGGCACCATACCTGAATTTTTTCAACTTCGCATTCTTTGCTCTAGTTAATTGGCCTTTCATGTTGGCCAATACTCCTTCGCACCAGTTAAATATGGTCCCTCTGAGACACTCTACTATAGTCTGCATTTGTGATTTAGTGGCTACATGTGGAGCTGCACTCCCGCACAATCTAGTTACTATAAATGCAATCACTTTGAGATCCAATCGCAAGATAGTTTTATTATCTATGCGACTATCCTTTAAGTCTACCACATCACTGCGATACTATTTTTTGTAGCTGGCAACAGGAAGGCCTCCCTGTCTAGCCCCAAATAAGGATATGCTTCCTCCTCTCTGGGACAATCCGGTAAGGAAATAAATGTCCTCTTGCTCAATTTTGAGACGATGGTCACCAATGATGAAGCATTGGTCTTGAACCTCCATGCATTTACGAGCCATGTCATCAACTCTACATGTGCTTTCATACCCTTGATAGCCCATAACTTATATAAACCACAATTCTGCAATGCATGTATTGTTCAACATCATCCATAGCTTCATTGCCTATAAGCTCATGTTCACATTCTTGCCACTCTAACATGGTGGAGAAATCTACAAATCAACACATTTGAAAGTTAGAAACCATTTGGATTAAAAAATTGAACCATTTTTAAAAGAAGTTTTGAATTTTAAAATTTTCACGATGCCCCCGCAGTTTTTGTGAGCAGATAGTGCTGACGTTCACACATTCTCTACACAAAAACCATGGTAGCTCGATAGTTTTTTATTTAAAAAATTATCAAGGTCCACAGTTATTGCGTGGATGAATTGCGGACCCTCGAGAGTGCATTTTTAAACACAAAATCCTCCTAAAAATGAAATTAAGACTTAAAAAGAAAAATGAAACGGATAGAAATGAAGATTAAGATGATGTGGATTACCTGGTTCTGACGATTCGAAGAATGGACGGCTGGTTCTCCTGATATTTTCTCTAGAAATTTTTAGCCAAAAGCTCTTAACACACTGCTCTCAACACAAAAGGTGAAAATGATTTTGTTTTAACTCCTTTTTATAATTTTTAAATGAAGAAAATATTATATTTTATTTATTTTTCACTTTAAAAGGTCATTTTTAAAATATTTTTACTTATTGGAAACAGGTATATGTAATATTTTGAGTTTTTGTGCATGATACAAGATTTTTTGGTGAAAATAATTATTTTGACACTGAGTATACTTTTATCACTTTTCCGTGCTCTGTAAAATTATGAAAAAGCGAAACACTGGAGTTCTCTTTTAAGCCCTTTTCAGACTCTCTAAATATGAAAATATTTCTGAGTACTTGACTATTCAAACTCGTTAAAGTAAATGAAAAATTTTCCCTTCAGTATAAGTTTACCCCTTTTCCAGACTGAAATGGACTAATTACAAAAAATGTATACGTTGACTAATCATGGTCAATAGAGTTCTCTCTTGCATTATTTTATCCTTTTTTGGGCCTGAGAGAATAAATTTACGAAAAATAACAATCATGGAGTTTACTTATGTTTTTCTTCTGACTCCCTAAAACTGAAAAATGCCGATTTTTTCCTATACTAAACTTGTTAAAATTTAACAGTAAATGACCTATCGATTACAAACAGGACCAAACCACTCATTCTTAGGGTTCAATTTTAATATTAAGATGGACTCATCCGAAGGATGAGCTTATAAAAACAAGCAAATATTATCCTCCTCAAGCTTGTCAAAATAAAGAGGTAGTTTCCAGTAATGGTGGGGGAAAAAGAGAGAAAAAGAATCTAGTTGACACCCTTGTTTAGAAAGCATCATGCCACTTTTGAACACGACACTTTGTCACACTTGTACCTAGGTTGGGAAATCCTTTGTCTAATAGTTAATTGAACCACATTTAAATTCTTCAACCGGTTTCTGGGTATTAGCTTTAGGTCAAATGTTGCCAAACCATCTGCAATGTCGTTATGTGTTCAAGAGAGAGTTCAAATAAACCATTCATTGCAAACATTTGTCTCCATTCACGTTGACCATCCCTGAGTTAGTCCTTGCAAATATTTCTTCAAAACTTGATCTAATGGTTTCATGTGATGGGATTTCCTACGACAGATCACTCTCTATCGACATTAGTTCATCATCTAGAAAGTTGATCTAGAATCCTATCAATACCTTAGGATTTGCATTCCCTAATGGTAGGTTTCTCGCCTTCAACGACAGGTTGCATCATTGACCTTCGATCTAATGATTTTATGAGTGTTCGATTGCAAATCATTCATTCACACTTCATAGATTGTACTGGAGTACTTTGAGAGCCATTTTCATTATTGGTGGTTTCTCTCACACTTGTTAACAGTTCACATCATTGAATGGTAATCAAGTGGTTTATACCATGTTCGACTTCGACACAATCAATCGCATGGGTAGATTCGTACTAGTTCGAGAAGCGAAATCAAGACCCTGGATAGGTAAGACCGGTAAGAGTCTGTGACATCCCATAAAATGGGAATACAACCTGTGGTTGTGTTGAGGCCTTGGAATTCCTTTTCTAAAACATGGGGGAAAACCACCCGGTCCGGACCTTAAAGCAACTCCTTTTCCGTTTGGTGTAGTGGCTCCGACTGGGGATAATGGGACCAGTTTCCCAATAAGGATGATTTTAGGGGTGTTTTGATTATATAACATGCAATGGAAAATGATTCTAATCTATCACATGCATCTATCTAAACTATCTATTCTACTATATACCCAGGGTGTTTCTTCCTTTATGCGATCTAAAGAGATATCCTTCAACTATTAGTAATGTAGATTATTTAATAGTTGAAAGAGATGAAAATTATGTAAGATGATTCTCTAAAAAAATATTTTGATTAGAATCATTATGAAAAATATATCGCATTCATATGTGTGATTATATATTCAATAAGAAATCTCAGAAAAATATTAGAAAAAAAGTGCATGTAACATTCATCTATAATAACGTTTCAAATATATAATGCAAATAAAAATATGATTGTCAATCTATAAAGCAAGACTTAATACAAGTGAATAGAAGTACCATATGTACAAAGTTCTACTCATGTAAACTGACAGTACTTGATCTTCTACTCTTCACTTTCAAGAAATTTAAAGAGTACAGTAGTGCAACATCATTTAAACAACTTTAATTGTCAAAAGATAACAGATTGTGCTCCATTAATCATCAAAGCATTAACAAACTTACAATAGTGCATTCTTTGCAAAAAAATTTGACAAATTTATGGACCCTTCTCTAAATGCAGAGAGGGGTTTAAATACTAAACTAACTTATTACAAAAAAAATAGAGGAGGTTTCAAACAACCATCCTTGTAAGACTAACTTTAACTACAATCTAGGAAAATAAAGTGACAATATGACTTATGATTTCCGATCTTTCTTTTGCATTTCCCCCCCAAAGTTAAGAAATATATAGCATGGATTTGAGCTAAGCTGGCTGTGAAATTTGTGATTTGACTTGTCCTTTTGAATATCGCATTTGAGAGTGATGGATGTGATCTTCTTGTCAAATCTGTTAAAGACTACAGGGTCTCAAATTGATGATAAGTTTTGATCAAAAAATTCCAATAATTTTCTTGATCAAACTTATTTACTTTTTTAATTCTTTCATCCTGCATTTCTGTCTTTTGTTTCCAATGTGTTTCCAGTTGTTTGAATTTTGAGAGCACTACAGATGTGCACTCTTTGATAAGTTATGATTTCACAAGTTGTTCACACACAAATTCAGTAATTTCCTTGCCAACTTGAATGCTTTCGCTGCTACTTTCTCTGCCCGTGTTATCTGTGCTTCCCAATCCTTGAATAAGATTTCCCAATGGGACTTATATACCTAGGGTAGATCAGCTTCCTTTCCTGATTTTGATGCTTGCCATTGAATGTGTTTATTTATTTTCTTCTCGATCTTCTCACATTCAAGTTTCTGGATATCTACTTGTTGGATCAATATTTTACTTGAGTCACAATAAGAGTCAGTAATAGAAGATTTTTGGGAAAATACTTCTTGTTTTTGCTTTAAATTAGCATTTACATCCAATGCTTCCTTTATGAATTGCTCTAACTGCGATTGGCTTTGTAAGCTGGTCTTCGCTGCTTCTAGTTGTGTTTGCTTCTCAGTGATTTCTGCTTGATGCTGCAAATTAAGACTTTCAAAATACTTTTGAAATTTGAACATCTTCAATTTCACTTGCTTGCTAGAGTTAGACTTTTCTTGGAGTAACAGCCTCTCTAATTCTTGTATTCTATCTTCTTTCTGCTTCAGTAACATTTTAACCTTAGTGGCCTTATCAACAATGGCAGTAGTATATGCCCCTGCAAACTGTGATAGTTTGGTTAAATGGGGGTTGTTGTATAGCACAACAATTGGCTATTCACTTGGGAGAACTAGCTATCTTTGACTAAATTTTTGAAATTTCTAAAACTTTTTTAAAATAAAAATAGTTGCAGAAATTAATTTCAAGCAAATAATATCTTACTGAGTAATTAATCTTGATTACAATTCATAGGAATCCCTATTTTAAAGATATAAGTATGAGAATCTATATCAGTCTTTACTCAGTTAAAAAAAATAAAGCAGGTGGCTCTTACAGACCATCTTTATAAATATTTAATCCTTTATCACAGGTAGAGCCTCTGATCCAATAGGAAATTTTAGCTCTTGGCAAGGTTACCTTTTATCCAGCAATGATTCATCGTCCCATCCAGTGTTTCTCACAATTTCTAAAAATAAATTCTAACTTTATACAATTGATCTTTTTTGAAACTTGTTCTTTTTTGTATCATATTTTTATTTACTTAAAAGTAATTGTCTTGGCTTGGTAACCAAATGATGACAATTCCATTCACTAGTTGTAATTAAACCGATCATGCTAGCTCTTGATGAGACCCCTTGTCCTCTTGATATAATCTCAAGTCATTACCCTATTTTGTTAGGTAGTATTGGTAATGTCAGTTCAACTATTTCCCTATGAACATGCTAAACAAGCTCGTGATGAGACTTATTATATTTTAAGCTTTTTATAGTATAGTGTTTTTTGAATTTATTTCGAAAATTGATCAGTTTTCCCGGATGGGGTGAATCATTGGTCCTTTTGAGGTTTCTGGATGATAATGTTGAGTTTTAGATTTTTTTTCTATAAAATAATCTTTACTATGTTAGGATTATTTTCTTGACTGATGACAGAATAATCATTCTATATAAGGACGAGAGTTCATCAGAGAATAAATAACTTCAATGAAATTGCATCTTTCAGTGAAAAACAAAATCTATTTGTCTTTCAAATCTTTAGATTGTTTCCTTAAAACTTCTTATTTCTATAAGCAATAAATAAAAAAGGATCATCTGAGATTTGATTTTAAAAAGCCAAAAAATTATACTAAGCAACTTTTATTTTCCTAAGGGAAAGAAAAAGACACTAATATACAAGGAATAGAAGGGGTTACCTCCTATGAAAAGTGTTTTTTCAAAATCTACCCATTAACAGGCAAAGATTCTCTTTTGCCTCATAGATCTTTCAACAAGAATGTTGATGGGCCTATTTCTTCAATTATTTGAAATGGACCTAACCAGTGATTTTGAAACTTCGTGTGTTTACCTTTTTCCTCACGTTCTTTGTCCCATTTCAATACCAAATCACCAATTTGAAAAACAATTGGAGTAACAGAAGTTATATCAAATGAGCCTTTTACTATCTATTAATGATGTGCATGAGAATGTTGATATTTTTCTCTTTCTTCCTCTAACTTAATAATTTGACATTGCCTAATTTGTAAAGAAGAAGAAGGAGATTCATCAATAAATTTTACTAAGGAAAGAGAGGGAATAACTACATTGGTAGGAAGCACAGCTTCTTTTCCATAGACAATATTGAATGAAAAAGTGCCAATAGAATCTTTCTGAGTTATCGGGTCTTCCCAAAGAGAAAATATTAATGATTTATGCCAGTTTCATTGGTTTTGATCAACATTTCTTTTGATTATTCTAAAAAAGTTTTTGTTTGTGGACTCTGCTAAACCATTTCCTTGCGGGTAATAATTTGCATAATACTTAAGTTTAAAACCTCTTTTGATTGCAAATTCCATCATAGCAGTTCCTAAGAAGTAAGATGTGTTATCAAACATTAAATCAGTAGGTAAACCAAATATAGTTATGATATATTGGTCGATGAAATCAATGATATTCTCAGAGTTGGTTACTTTTAATGGAATTTCTTCCACCCATTTAGTAAAGTAATCTGTAGCTATGAGAATATATTTATGTTGTTTGGAAGAGTTAGGAACAATCTCACTAATTATATCTAATCCCCATTGTTCAAACGGTTGTTCGATATTGACTAGTTGTAATGAGAAGGTTGGCTTCCTTTGTCTTCCAAATGCAATTTGACACACTTTAAATTTTCTTGCATATTCATGAGCATCTTTGAAATGTGTAGGCGAATAGTAACCTGCATACAGGATTTTGTGTGTTGTCGTATTTCCTCCAAAATGTCCTCCAGCTGGTCCATCATGGAGTTCCTGCAAGACTTTCTCTGCTTCAGATTTTTCTAAGCATATTAGTAGTACAAAATCAAAATTTCTCCTAAACAATACATCATTGATTAATTCATATTGCTTGGCCTTTAATCTCAAAGACCATTTCATTTTGTAACTGATTTGGGTTGGAGCATATACATTCTTTAGGTAGAATATGAGATCAGTGTATTGAGATTGTGCATCATTGAGGCTTACCTCTGATATTTACACATTGTTACCTGAATCTTCTTCTGGTGATAGATGGGATGCTCCTGTAAGCATTCTGTAAAAACCTTGACCTATAGTAATTTTAGAGGGTCTAATTTCTACATCATATTCTAGTAAAGCGGTAACCCAGTTAGCCCTTTTCTCTCCTAATTCTCTTTGCATTAATAGTTGTCTCACTGCAGAGAATGGAACTATGATTTTGATGTGATTTTTTAGGAGAAATGGCCTGAAATGCTTTATAGCCTTAAATATAGCAAATGCTTGATTTTGTACAAATGAATAATTTAGTTCTGCACCTTGCAAATTGGAACTGAAAAATGATATTGGTGCTTCAATTTTTTGGTCATTAAGTTGTGTTAAAACATCAACGTATGATGTATCTAATGAAAAAGTATATAAAGTAAAGGGATTAAGAAAATGGGGGTAGTCAGGAATGGAGCATTGACAATGGATTGTTTAATCAAATCAAATGCTTCTCTTTCATTATGTCCCCATTTAAAGACTGAATTTTTCTTAATCATGTTTTGTAAGGGTAAAACTATTTGTGAAAAGTGAGAGAGAAACCTTTTAACAAAATTAGTTTTCCCAAGAAACAACTACATAGCTTTATTGTTATGAGGGAAAGGAATTATTTTAATCTTTTCAATTCTTTTAGGATCAATATAAATACCTCTTTTTGACATGATGAATCCTAAAACTTTTCCTTCATCTAATGCAAAAAATGATTTCTTTGGGTTTAATGAGATGACATACCTTTTACATCTCTCAAAGACTTGCTTTAGGTCATTCACATGATTGGTTACTTGTTTAGAAAATATTGTAATGTCATCTAAATAAATAACCATTGATTTATTTATGAGCCCCCTAAACGTTGTCTCCATAGCTCTCTGAAAAGTGACACCTGCATTAATTAATCCAAATGGCACCTTTTGATAGGTGTAAGTTCCCCACTTAGTCCTGAATGTAGTCTTTAATCTATCATATGGATGTATGAGAATTTGGCTATATCTCGAGAATCCATATAGAAAGGACATACGTTCAGAACTATCTATTATTTGTAGTACTTGTTCCATGGTTGGTAATGGAAAGTTGTCATTTTGACATGCTTTTTTTAAATTCTTAAAATCAATACAAATTCTAATATTGTCATTCTTCTTCCTGACAGGTACCAAATTTGATACCCATTTAGAATGCCTGATTGAAAAGATGATTTTTTCCTTGAGGAGTTTTTTCAGTTCTGGTTTGATTTGATTTTCAAGATTTGGGTGAATCTTCCTCAATTTTTGTTGTATAGGTTTCTCATCTGAAATCATAGGAATTGTGTGTTTAATCACAGAAGTATCATATGTTTTAAGATCAGTATAATCCCAAGCAAAGACACTTTTGTACATTCTAAATAACCTGATAAATGATAATCTTTCTTCGGAAGATAGTCCAAGACCTAGATTGACATTTTGAGGTTTTTCGTCGGTTCCTAGATTTACTAACTCAAATCTTAAGGTAGAGCTTTGAGTTTTTGAGCTAGTAACTCTTTTAAGCCTATCTTTCAGTTCATATAGGTATTCTAACTTGAAAACAGACTTAGGAATACGATTTTCGTCTCTTTCTTCCTTAATCTGAATGTCATGTTCATTTTCATCCAAAATTTGATTGTCATAAGATCCTTTAGATGTTAAGAAATCTATGATATCTGAATCATCATTGAATATTCTCCAATTGGTAATATTATCAGGAAAATGGTCTAAAAATTAATTCAATGGAAAATATATGAGTACTAAACTCTTGAGATGGAATTAACTTTGATGCTACATTAGCCAATAGATCTGCACTAGCATTCTACATTCTAAGGACAGAAGAAATATTAAAGGCTAAGAAATGAATGGTTAATTCTTGGACTAATGATTGGTAATTATTTAAATGTCCAAAATTACAATGAATGTATTTCTTACCTGTCTAACAATGATTTCTAAATCTCCTAGGACTTTTAGATATTTGATATTAAGATCAATGGCTTTGTACAAAACTTGAATTAATGCTTCGTATTCAGCTATATTGTTTGTATAATTGAATTCTAGTCTGCAGGCTAACATAGTTTTTTCTCCTTCTGGGCTTATTAAAATACAGCTAACAACTACACCATCTTTAGATTTAGAACCGTCAAAATAAAGAGTCCAAAATAAAGAATTAACTATTGATTTATCTACAAAATTTATACACTTGGAACTCTCTGTCTAGGAAAAATTCTCGATCTGAGAAACAACTGCATTATCAAAGAAAAGTGATGATTGAGCATTGAAATTTCCCAAAAATGACTCTGTTGAATAGTTTCCAATAATTTTATTATTGAATGCCACTGGCTCATTTACTCCTTCAAGATCAGTGACTGTATGTTTCATGAATTTTTCACGGTCTACCCGAATTTGATTTGGCTTTCCATTATATGGTAGCCACATATGCGACCAGTCTATTGCAAAATACCCCTGAAGTTTTTTAGACCAGTCTCAGCTTACAACTAAGCTGTAAAACTCAGGAATATCAGCCACCAGTATATCAATTATTTGAGTGACCTTGGGATTTGATGACAATCTGATGGAAATAGAATTTATTTCTCCTACCACCTCTACTTTGGTTCTATGAAGTTGTACTATATGGACAGGGGAACTCTGAGGAGTTATGTTCAACTTAGCATAGACTGATTTTGGCATTATATTCGAGGAAGCCCTTGAGTCTATTAAACAATTATGAATGTTTTTATTATAGATCTCATAGGTTAAGAGAAATGGAGGAGTATGAGAGATGGATCGATCACCTATCATAATCAAATCTGTAGCATCTAATTTGGTTGAAGGAGAAGGTGGCTTACCCATTTCATTAGCAGCTTGTACTATTACTGGAGCAGGTAAGGTTGAAGCAGGAACCGCATTTAAGTCTCAAAGTAATATTTTCTGTTGTTGCTTTAATCTAGTAAGCTCGTGAATTGAAATGTTGGCCTTGGTTTTCTTCATATCTTCAACTACATTATGCTCAATAATGTCTGAGACTACCATTATCTTAGATGTAGGTGGAGTATCTGAAGTAACGGGACTTGTTGGTGTAGCCTTTGAAATAGACTTTTTTCTTACTAATTTATCCTTAGCAGGAGTTGAAATCTTTTTTTGTTGATTTGGTTGTGTTGCTTCAATAGTATTTTTGCTTCTTGTACTCACAGTAAAGCTTCATGTTGTTCTTCATTTGGTAGGATGAAATCCCACATTCCATTTAGTGCAACTTCTTCTTCTTCATCATCTTCTTCTTCCTATGTATCTTGATCAAATTCAGCATTAGATATGATATTTGGAGGTTGAGTATTAGAGGACTAACCTTTCTTGAAGTTTCTAAAAGTCTTTCTTGAGCTAGAATTTTCAACAACTTATTTCTTGATATCTGTCATCTCGTTTGTCATAATCTTCAAAACTTTTTGAAGACCTTCTACATCAAAAGGGTCTTTTGGAAGCTTCTTTTTAGAATCATCTTTGAAAGATACCTTCATCGATTTTATATCTTCTTGAAAATTCTTTTTCTCAAAGGCAGTTATGCATTTCTCTACAGATAGAGATTATTTCATGTTTTCTACAAGTGTCGGCAATTTTTCTCTATCAACAAAAATAGTTATATTGGATGGAAGAGATGAAATATACCACTCAATTTGAACTTCTGCACTAGGAACTGATGTAGCAGAAATTTTATTGAGTAATTTATTAAATATTGAAGTAAAATATTTTATCTTCTCACCTGTTTTAGCTTTTAGATTTGATAAATCATTAATGAGCATAGCAGTGGTCCTGTCATCCCCAAACTTAGCTATAAATTTTTCTTCGAACATATTCCAGCTAGTTATAAAGCAGGCAGGCAGTGAAAAATACCATGATCCTACGGATCCTATTAGAGTATACAAAAATAATCTTAAAACACAGTCCTCTTCAACTACTTATTTTAGATTGATGTGTTGGAACACCTAATCCTACATGGGTAGGTGTGGAATGTGAAAAGTCACAATGGAGTCCAAGTGACCTTGGAATATGAAACCAAGAGTCACACCATTGTACTATAAATGTACATCATGTATAATGGAAAAATAAGAAAGCCTCACGCTTATCTTTCATTGTGTGTTGTTTCTCTTGTGTGTGTGTTCATCTTCCTCATACACCATGTGTGTGCCTTAACATGGTGTTTAACATGGTATCAGAGCGGGTGATTGCTGGCCCTGCTTCAAATTGAGTGAGCCATTTGTGTTTATGGCCTGTGCATATCTGCAAAAATTCTTGACATTTTTGTAGCATTTAGAGAATTTCTGCAGCTTACATTTTGCCGCATTCATCAAAGCTTTTTGCAGCATTCAGAAATTTCATCTTGGAGCATTCAAAATCCATGGCAGCATTCAGAAATTGACTTTGAACAAGAGCAGCAGTGTTTTTGAAGAAGCGCATCTGAAGGTTTTCTAAATTCTGATCTTTTCTCTGCATTTTATGCCTTTAATTCTTCTTTGGAAGAGCTACTGGAATACTGTTCAAAGTGGGGTTTTGAAGAAAAGTTTTTGGTTTTCAAGTAAAATTTCTGAGTTTCTGCAATTCTCAATTTTTTACTGCTGGAAAATATTTTCTGCTGCTGGGCTATTGGAAAAAATTCTGGAAACTCTCCATTCCTGCTCTACATTTGGAAAAATTCTGCATTTCTCCTACTTTCCTCTCTACTGTTTAATTTATAAAAAAAAAACAAACAAAACAAAACAAAAAAAAAATTTAAAACCCTGGGCAGCTCGGCCCTTGGCCCATTCGACCTTCTCTTACTCACCTCCCTCCCCTCTCATCTCTACGAACGCTCTCACATATATCTCCACCCCCCTCGCTCTGCAACACTCCCTACCCATCTACCCCCATATACCCTACGCATATTGTAATATACTCTCATTCTCAAACCTCACAACTCGACCACACTCTCCCTCACGGTTGCGCCCCCTCTACGCAGACCTACCCACTTACGCCCTTACCATTCCCTATATACCCCAATCCCCCTTTCACCTGCGCTAAACCTTACCTCACGGCGCACTCTCCCCTTCTGCATATCCGCACTCCCATCCCACACGTTCGCCATACCCGACCCTCCTCTCCGTGCGCCACTTCACCACAAGGCCGTCCCAACTCTCAGCACCGCCTCCAACAGCACCCTCCCATACTCTTCTTTCCCCACTTGCCGCTCCTCCAACGCGGCCTCCCTACTCCACGACCCTCCTCGACTTGCGCTCTCCCTCTCCAACACTCTACTCACAGCACTCTCCTCTGTTCCACCATTGTCCCATCTGCAATACGCTCAACCACCATACGCTCTGCTACACTCCCCTCCCATTTTACAATATTGCCTTTATATTAATACCGCCCCCCCACTTAATGTTTAAAATTCGATTTTTTAAATACGCCCCTCCTCCTTTCAATACCGCTTCAATATAATACTGTCTTTTCAATTCATTTTTTCAATTTTTAAATCCCTTAATAATTTTTAAAATACCGCCCCTTTTTAAATATGATAGTTACTCCCCTTCCCCATATTTCAACTTTTAAATTTTTAAAAACCTATCCCTCCCAATTAGCACTTTTCCCTCCCCTTCCACTAAATTAAATTCCTTTTATTTTTTATTATTCCCATTTTTTTAATTAATTAATTAATTAAAAAAAAAACAAAAGAGAGAAAGAGCAGAAAGAGAGGAATAAGAGAGAATATGAACAGCAGAAGAAGAGAAAATGGCATATGAAGAGCAGATGAACAGTACATATAAAAAAAAATTTGCAGATTTGACATTGTGTAATTTGTGGCATATACAAGAGGGTGATTTTTTGAAGAAATTGACATTTGAAGACAAGTTTGCCATCATTGAAAATAGCTCTTTGAAGGAAAATTCAGCTGCCTTAAAGGCCTTTTGCACAAGTGTTTTCAGCTGCACATATTTTGCAGAAATATTGTATTGAATTGACATTGTTTTGTGAGTGGAATTTACATCTTCATAGTTGCAATCAGTACTTGAATTGTTGATATAAGTCATTGTTGATTGCCCTCCATCATTTGAGGAGCAGATTTTGTACTTTGAGATTTCCATAGTTGGAAATTCTTTGGAGTCATTTGTATTTTTTGTTGCATCACATTGTAAACGGGTGCATTTTCGGTTGTAGCCGACACCCTTTCATTTTTTTTGAGCCTAAGTTGTTGAAATGGCTAAAATCAATGAGGTATTAGTGTTGTTGAATAACCTCATTCATTCCAATGTTGATGACATGATAAAAATGAGCAAGGATGCTCTTTGTAATATTCAAAGTTGTTTGCAAGATGCACACGAAAAGATTGATTTTTTGCAGTTGGAAACTCAGCTTCAGCAAGACGAACTTCAGCAAAAGAGTCATCATTTTGAACCTGTTTCTGTTCAGAAGATTGTGAAAGACTCTCATCAGAAGAAAGAAGATAAAGTTGCAATTGATTCACATTCAGTTCCTTGTACTAGAGCAGATGTACATGAAGATGCAACAACTCAGCCTGTACTTCTCAAGCCCATCATCAGACCTTGGGAAGAGCTTGTCCACAACAAGCACCGAACTGGTCTTGGATATGACAAGGATGTGTCCTTTCATATTTCGGACTACACAAAGCCCATCAAATTTTAGAATGCCGGATTCATGTATGATAGTTCACCTGTAGCTATTCTAGATCCTGTTCCACAACAACATCAGATTGTAAAATGCCAACACTGTGATCGAGTTGGCCATATGAAAGATCACTGTTTTGATCTTCATCCATGCAAGCACTGTGGTCGGCACACCCATTCTTCAGACAGATGCTTTAGACACAAGCCTCCTACAAGAACCAAGATTCATATTGGATGGATCGCTTCTTGGCAATGGGCATCAGCAGCCAAGCAGATGTTTACGACACATGTTAGAACTTGTTCACAGATATTGAACAAACTTGCAGTTTAGTTTTCGCCATCATCTCACCTTGTCCCTAATAGGGGGGAAAATGGTGGTCATGTACAAGCTTCGACGATAGATCAAGCGAGCCTGAGCCACAATCTCTCATTCCATGTTCAGAGTTGTAGCCAGCAGTTCAAGCGAGCCTGAGCCACAATTCGTCATTCCAGATTCAGAGATGTAGCCAGAGACATGGATGCCCATGAGCATGCCTTCAGTTGGTGGACAACCTTAAACCATCATCTTTTGTTGGTGGATAACCTAAAACCATCACAGGTAGTAGACCTCCCTTCTTTTAGGTCGAAGGTCTCCCTTTCATATATGAGGAACACTTCCTCTAGCAGAAGCCTTCAGCTTAGCAACCTTCAGCTTCTTGCCAGCTTTGGTTGAGTTCCAGGAAATGCTACAAGCATTCCAGAGTTGTTGGTAATCCTAACCATCACAGGTAGTAGACCTCCCTTCTTTTAGGTTGAAGGTCTCTCTTTTTTATGAGGGACAATTCCTCTAGCAGAAGCTTTCAGCTTCTTGCCAGTTTTGGAAGAGTTCCGGGAATTGCAAAAAGTTTTGCGTTCCAGTGTTGATGGTCATCCTTAAACCACCTCTTTTTTCCAACATTTCAGAGAGTTGATTTAGCCAAGTGCTGCCATGCATGCTTTGTAGATTTGTATTACAACTCTTTTCTTGGACTCACACATACCCCTTTGGGTTAAGGGGGGATGTTGGAACACCTAATCCTACATGGGTAGGTGTGGAATGCGAAAAGTCACAATGGAGTCCAAGTGACCTTGGAATATGAAACCAAGAGTCACACCATTGTACTATAAATGTACATCATGTATAATTGAAAAATAATAAAGCCTCACGCTTATCTTTCATTGTGTGTTGTTTCTCTTGTGTGTGTGTTCATCTTCCTCATACACCATGTGTGTGCCTTAACATGGTGTTTAACATGATGGATACCATAATACTATGAATGTGTTCTTATGCTGGAAGACCATCATCAGAATTAAATTTAGGTAACCACCTTTCAGTATTTTTTGGAAGAGCATAAAAAGGAGAGGGCATATTTACAGCCCCTAGATTGTTCCATGGACGTACATTTGGTGGAGGTACTTGGCCTGCCATTGGAGCTTGGGTGGATGTGATGGATTTAATTTGAGTTGAAGAAGAGGCAGGCTAAGTGCTAGGACTAGTTGAAGAGATAGTAGTTTGAGTACTGGAACTAGTTAAAGTAACACTTATTGTTGGAATGGAAGTTGTGGAAGTGAGCGGAGGTAATGATGATGAATGGGATAAAATATCATTGGCGATTGACTCAGATTGAGTCATATTTATTCTCTTTCGAGTACTATTATGGGAAATTCAAAAGGAAGAATTCATGTCTTTTCACTTTCTAATCAAGTTAATACTCTTCGAGGTTGTAAAGAAGATGAAATACTGAAAGCTGATTTTTGAGAAGATTCGGGCTTTTCAGAAGAAATGGATACTCTCTCTAACTTTTATATCAAAGACTGAACTTTTGGGGAATTTTGATGAGAATCAGGAGATAGTATGGGTTGAGTATCACTCGGAGACTTAGGAGAAGGATGATCAACTTCAGATTTTAAAGATAAGGATGTAGATAACTTTCTGGAAGTTGATGGGGATATAGAGGGAGAGAGACTCTTAAATTGACCTTTAGATTGATCATATATTTTTTCCACTCACAAGGCCCTCCTTCTAGCGCCATAATATTTAGGCCTTAGAATTCCGTGGCCAAAAAATGGGGGAAAACCACCCAGTCCGGACCTTAAAGCAACTCCTTTTTCATTTAGTGTAGTGGCTCCGACTGGGGATAATGGGACCAGTTTCCCAATAAGGATGATTTTGGGGGTGTTTTGATTATATAACATGCAATGGAAAATGATTCTAATCTATCACATGCATCTATCTAAACTATCTATTCTACTATATACCTAGGGTGTTTCTTCCTTTACGCGATCTAAAGAGATATCCTTCAACTATTAGTACTGTATATTATTTAACAGTTGAAAGAGATGAAAATTATGTAAGATGGTTCTTCTAACAAAATAGTTTGATTAGAATAATTATGAAAAATATATCGCATTCATATGTGTGATTATATATTCAATAAGAAATCACAAACAAATATTAGATCAGAAGTGCATGTAACATTCATCTATAATAACGTTTCAAATATATAATGCAAATAAAAAGATGATTGTCAATCTATAAAGCAAGACTTAATACAAGTGAATAGAAGTACCATATGTGTGAATTTCTAGTCATGTAAACTAACAGTAATTTAGCTGCTCCTCTTCACTTTCAAGCAATTTAAACAGTACAGTAATGCAACATCAGTTAAATAGATTTAATTTTCAAAAGATAACAGACTGTGTTCCATTAATTCATCAAAGCATTCACAAACTTACAATTGTGCATTATTTGCAAATGTTTTTGACAAATTTCAGGACCCTTATCTAAATGCATGAGAGGGGTTTAAATACTAAACTAAATATGTTCTGAAAGAGATTATTACAAAAAAATAGAGGAGGTTTCAAACAACCATCCTCGTAAGACTAACTTTAACTACAATCTAGGAAAATAAAGTAACAATATGACTTATGAGTTCCGATCTTTCTTTTGGATTTCCCCTCGAAGTTGAAAAATATCTAGCATGGGTTTGTGATGCAGGAGCATTAGGCAAAGAGAAATACTTTGTATTTATTAAAACTTAGGGGTTTTTAAGTTTTTAAAAGAGCTAGATTTTTATGAATGATTTGAGTGGGTTTTATGTATTTTTAATTAAATATTGTAAATAATTCTCAAATTTTTGAGAATATGAGAGAATTTGGTCAGTTGAGGATGTAAAGGGATGAGATATTTTTCTAAATATTAATTTAGAAATTAGTTTCATTAATTTTGGGTGAGATAGGATCCTTAGGGATTCAAGAGTGATTTTAGGATTTTGTTGAGATATTTGAGGGTTTGTTGAGTGATTAAGGGGATGTGAACCTAAATTGCTTCAATTAAATTTGTATAAATTAATATGCCTCAAAGGAAAAATAGATCAGAGAAAAATATAGAGTAAATAGATAGTGAGGTTTGGACAGCAATTTTGCAAGGCTACGGGCTTTTATAAAAGGGCCATCGATTTGAAAATCTGGCCATGGATGAAGAGGATTTTTGTAATTAACTACATTTGATTAGAAAGGATTTGTTTGTAATTTTGTGTGAGATATGTATATATATTCTTGGTTAAATTCTGTTGAAAGAATGTTTGGATTTTTGTGAAAGAAGCATATGAGGATAAAATCGATTTCAGTTAAAATCGATTCATGCTTAAACTAAATTAAATCTGTATTTGTTGAAGGAAACGTAGGGCAAAGGGATCGATCATCCTGGAAGTGGATTGAATCGAAGTTCAATTCAAATCGATATTTTCATATCGGCTTTGAAGAAGTCAATTTCACTGTTGCATAGTGTATTGGTTGAATTGCATATTATATACAGCATTGAAGAGTTGTATTCTCAAGAGTTGTATGATGGAACGCATATAGTTGGTGAACACATAGTTGATGTTGGGCGTGTGTTATATTATTTCCACGAATAGCTTCATGCGTTTTACATTGCGCCGGGCGCAGCAGGGGGGTCACAGGGGGGGCGGCAGCCCCCCCTGTCGAGGTCCGGGGCAGCACCTCAGCGAAAAATTTTTTGGTATGCGGTCCCACTCATATGCGGACCCACCCATGTTTTGTGCATGATTTTGCACATGGTTTTGGGGTACGATGGTTTTCGACCCCTGGTATTTTGTAGATCCGGTAAAGGGAACTATGGTTATGTTCTAATCCAGGGTTAATGGATTGGGGTTTATGTATGCTTCGGCATGTATATATATGTGTTGTAACACTAAAAGGAATATAATGGAAAATCAAGCTGGTCGTCCCAATTTGGGATCCAGGGGAAAATCTCTGTGTTTATCTGTTTTATGTTTTATGCTCTCGCTATTGTTTATTTTCTGTTATAAGATTCGTGTGTAGATAATTTCTGTGCAAGGTTAAAACCTACAGTTGAAAAGCGTTAATGGAACGCATATAGTGGTGAATGCATAGTTTGAAAACGTTAAATGGAACGTTGTTCACATTAATGTTACATAAGAATTGATAAATAAATCGACACGAGTTGAATTTTGAATTAATATCCGATTGAATTGTGTTGACAATTATACACTATAGGTTAGAGACGCACAGGCTGAATGTGTTATGAGTTGATGCGTGGTTTAGGTAGCCAAGGATCTTAAGGCCCATAGTTAATGTTTGGAAGCTGTCGAAGGCAGGAGCGCTGCGAGGAACCAATAGATCAGTCAGTATTGCGTTGCAAATTAAATGGAAGCGCGTAGGGTTAATTGTCAGTTTATATGAGAACGTGGAACGATATCGATTTACAACAATCGACATCGATTGTACCAAAGCTTCAATGCAGAAACGTATAAAGAATGAAGCGCCGAGGAGCCAAAGCGGAGGAACAAGCCATTAATGAAATTGACAGACTTGGTGAGTGAAATATTGTGGTGCCAACGTTCTTATATGACCGCAGAAATGGAGCTGTATGGACTTATGAAGGCGCAGAGAAATTATGTTTAAATTGTCTGATAGTGCGTTGAAATGAACGTTGACCAGATATATGAAAGTGAATTTTGGATATGCGTTGGGCAATGCAGTGTTAATATTGGTGAATTTGATGTGATGACTTAAAGCGCCAGCCAGTGAATGGTGAGTAGGAAATGCGTGGTTATTTGATTATGTTTTTATTAAACCGGTTCATGTGTTTAATGACAGAATCGATGGCTAAGATGCGTTGAATAGCGGGCGCTGTAGTGGAATCTTGAAACAAGTCTTGAAATCATAATATTTCATAACATTGGTTTGAAACAAGTCTTGAAACCATAATATTTCATAACTTTGGTTTGTAGAAATATATTAAATATTATGGTCGATGTGAAAAGCCGTGGCACATCAAATTTGGGGTTTCATAATCTCCAAATGTTGAATTGAGCGCATTGAGGTGAGGACGAAGTCCAATTCCTTGGTTTATGGGAGCATTGGAATGTTGATTTCATTTCATTTCATTTAAATTGAAATGAGGTTTAATGTATGAGTTTGCCATAAATGAAGAAAAGGGAAACTCCCATATACAGTGGTTGATTATTATTGGTTCCATAACCTTAAAGTGATAATTGAAGGAGAAAGCTTCCGCTTATAAAATGGCTTATTAATCATAGTAAATGATTTTCGCTGTGCAATGGTTTTATAACCATAATGAGGGATTTAAAAAGAAGCTTCCACATGTAGAAAAAGTGTGAATTTTCTCAGACATTGGAGTTTTGGTTGGCAGTTATTGAGATGCATTCTTATATGCATAGCATTGGGAGAGATTATGGGTTTTGCATGGTTTTCCTGCATCAATTTGAGCTGAGCTAGCTCCGAAATCTGTGATCTGACCTGTCCTTTGAATATCGAATTTGAGAGTGTTGGTTGCAATATTCTTTTCGAATCTGTTAAATACTATAGGGTCTGGTATTAATGATAAGGTTTGATCAGAAAATTATAATAATTTTCTTGATCAAACTTATTTACTTTTTTAATTGTTTCATCCTATGTTTATGTCTTTTTTTTCCATTGTGTTTCCATCTGTTTGACTTCTGAGATCACTTCAGACGTGCACTCCTTGATAAGTTCTACTTTCACAATTTGTTCACACGCAGATTCAGTAATTTCCTTCGCAACTTGAATGCTTTCGCTGCTGCTTTCTCTGCCTGTGTTATCTCTATTTCCCAATCTTTGAATAAGATTTCCTTGTGGGACTTATCTACCTGGGGTAGATAAGCTTCCTTGCCTGACTCTAATGCTTGCCATTTAATGTGTTCATTGATTTTCTTCTCAATCTTCTCACATTCAAGTTTCTGGATAACTACTTGCTAGATCAATATTTTACTTGAGTCACAATAAGAGTCAGTAATAGAAGCTTGTTCGAAAAATACTTCTTGTTGTTGCTTTAACTTAGCATTTACGTCCAATGCTTCCTTTATGAATTTCTCTAATTGTGGCTGGGTTTTTAAGCTGGTCATTGTTGCTTCTAGTTGTGTTTGCTTCTCAATGATTTCTGCTTGATGCTGCAAATTAATACTTTCAAAATCCTTTTGAAATTGGGACATCTTCAATTTCACTTGCTAGCTGGAGTTAGACTTTTCTTGGTGTAACAGCCTCTCTAATTCTTGTATTATATCTTCTATCTGCTTCAATAAAATTTTAACCTCAATGGCCTGATCAACAGTGGCAGTATCATATGCCCCCGAAAACTGTGATAGTTTGGTTAAATGCTCAATAGGATCAGCTAGAGGTTCCTTCCATAAAACGTCTACTGATTCATTTGAAAGATCTGAGACTGTCTCATCAATTCTTCTCCTTTTTCTTCTCTTGACTACAGCCTTATGACTAGGACTATAGAAGATATCCAACGAAGGGATTTCCTCAACTTGTAACACTATCTATTATGTAGGATAAGCCGGAATGATCTCTCGATCATGAGTTTCTAGAACTTGTTGTAGTGGTCTAAAAGTTTCCACCAACTTTTGTGAATGTTCAGGTGTCTGAGAACTAGTAGCTTGATCGATATTAGGATTTGTTTTAGGAGTTTTTATTTCTTTAGAAAACTCATCCCATTCACTATTCAAATTCTTTGGTTGGGAATTTCCTGAATGATCAAGCATATCTTGATTGTGCTTAACTTCTTGAGAAGTTGACTCTGTTCCATTGCTTTCTTTGTTCTCTTGCATCTCAATCTCTTGGATTACTTGATCAATTATCTTTTCTGTATTTTCCTTTCTATTTTTGGATTCATTTTCAGAATGATCTGAATTATGAGATTGATGCTCTGATTGTGCTGACTCGCCTTCAGACATGTCTTTCACTTCATTATCCAAGCTAATACTTGGAGTAGGTATGTTGACATCTTCAATAGTTAACAAATCTAGAGGAATATTTTCCAATCTCTTACTTCTATATGCATAGAAGGCTTCCAAATCATCTTGATTGAGTTGATTGGATGCAATATTGAGTATATATGAAAAATTTTCAATGCCTTGAAAGAAATCATCAAATCTAATATCTATTTCTTTCACAAAAGGCTTCATTTTGAGCTTTGTGATGTAGTTTTTAATTATGTCATTTGGATCATATGGCCGTTTTGGCATTACTACAAAATTCAATTGATTAACCTTTGAAACTTCCTTGTAGGCATGACCAATATCAAAAAGTGCAAAAGTACTGCACTGTAAATGCAAATTAGGCCAAATGGCCTTCTTAGCATCTTTAAGCTGTTTATAAATACCATTTACAAGAAGCAGATAGGCTATCTCTCTTACAAGTAACTTATCAGGGACATAATATGGTAGGACATGAGTAGAATCATAACTCCCAAATACTCTGATATATGTGAAACTTTCCTCTACAAACCATCTAGCAACAGAAAGAATATTTGTACTAGCCTTTTGAAAACCCTAGGGGCTTTCTCCTTGAATATATTCTGGTGCATAGGCAACATGACTCTATGGAAAAAATTTTAAAAATGCAAATGGAAGTCTAAATCCCAAAGGGCTCTATGGTAAATGTGGACTGGGGTAGGGTATTGGGTAGTCCATTTCCATCCCATGGTAAGAAAACTAGAATAAAAGCAAATTGCGTCCATGATATAGGCACTCATGTAAAAGGGAGGTATTTCTCTAGATGAAATGGTTATTATACTTTTATAATCCATGATGTTTTTAGCTAAATTATTAGATAGGGTATTTTCCCAATTCAGAATTAAAGAATTGATGATTGCATCAATTAATGGGACCCAATCTATAGAAAACCTAGTGGTATCAGGTTTTGCATATAATCTAGACAACATACCGGCAGCATAATAATAGAGGGAAGGAATTTGGGCAATTAGGTACATACTAAGTTTATCTCGCTTAAGTTTTCCTTAGTCTTCTTTCCATTCCTTTACAACTTTCATCAGATCTAGATTTTTTATTCTAAAGCGCTGGACAAAAGCTTTGTCATATTTCTGTTGCAGGGAGGGTAGATAATACATTTCCTGTAAGTCTTCTCCCCTGAATGACCCAATATTCTTGCCTTTTGAATCTTTTAATATTATGTCTTCTATGCTTAAGTGGTCGATTACCCACTTAACCATGTTTTTATAGGGAAGAATCTTAGGCTTTGCTGCTACCTTATGGATGAATGAACACACAACGTCGAAATAAGTCGCGTCTGAAGTAACTGACGTGCCTGTTGTAGCGACCTTGGTTATTACCCTTGGATTTTCGTTGCAAATAATTGATACATTGCTTCCCATGAATAAGCAATGCTTGTTGCAGGTGGTGTCTGAGAATAGGGGATACATATTTAAGTCTCGATTGAGGGCAGTATACTGCCAATTTTACCTGTATTCATTCAGTTTTCCTCCCACTCCTAATAGGTGTCTTTCGATAGTAAAACGAACTGAACATTAAAAAGTACTTGGAAAATGAGAGAAAAGAATTAGAAACAAGTGAACTCAAATCCTTACTTTTTTGAGGATTGTGTTATTGCATTTTTATTGACTCATCAGTGTCCCACAGCAAAATAGCAACTTTCTTGCATTTTCATATAAGGTGATTTTTTAAATGAGTCGCGATGCAATTTTGATTTATAATGGTGATTAGGGCATTTGCAATAAGATTTCGATATGGCTTTGGAAAGAGCTTAGTGAATATCGCATGAATTAATGGATTTTAAGTCATTTTAAGTTTGTAAGCTATGCAAATTGCGATGCGCACTATGGCAAAAAAAAAAAAAAAAAAAAACTTTATTTCCCAAAGTTTTTTGACTTAAAGCTAAAAATAAATGAAAATGAATTTCTTATTTATTTCTAAAGGGTCCCCATTTATTAAAATAAATGGGGGTTGTTCTATAGCACAACGGTTGTGAGATTCCAAATACGTTGATTGTTGTAAACCGGTTGAAGGAGGTGGGTACGGAGACCCCAAGACTTGAGATAATGTGTTGAAGGACACACGAGACGGTTGAGGTACGATAACTGAACTTGTAAATGGGGTAATGGTATTAATGAGTGGAGTAGATGTGGGCGCGACGGGTTAGACAATTAGTATGAATGCACAACCATTCGTGGTTGAACGGGCGGGGATAGGCCTTGCTTGACAAAAATTTATTCCAACATTTTGGTGTGAGTAAAATGAAAAAGTATTATTAAAAATGGGGTAACCACAAGTTTCCCCCTAACATGAGGAGAATAATAATATGGAATATATTGATCTCCAAATGTTGGGAGTTTAGTCGATATTGAATTGGATGGAATGTACCCGAGATTGAAGATGACATGGGTGAAGTCCATGGATTTGAAGAGGCACCAGAGTAGGTTCCAGATAATGATTGGTAACCCGGTGGGATGGATGGACCACCATAAAGATGTGACTCAGGTGACGTGGTAAGCATCGACGAAGTAGCAACAGTAGACATTGTTGCAACTATAACAGATGGTACAGCCAGAGATGTTGAATCAGCCATGGTCAAATGACCTAGTGAATACCCTATAGGATCTACCAGAACATGGATTGAAACATGATCAACTAAATCCATGTAAGTTAATCGAGGAAAAGACTCATAAAGATAAAGCCCCGACCTAAAATGAGTTGGACTTTAAGGTATTTAGTCTTGTTGAGGTTCTTCCTCAATGGAAATCAAACCAGGTGGAATAATTTTTCCGTCAGGCCTGAGATATGTTTCAGGTGGTTGATTGCGTGATAAAAGGGAAGACTCAATGGCTACAGATGACTAAGGAGAAAATAATATAGGAACAACTACATGTCATTTGAATATGGGATCTATATGTTATGGTAAAAGAACGATGGGATCCAGATCAACTTCTAGTTGAACAAAGTCGAGTTCTGGATGTATGGTATCACTGATTGGAACTTCTGTGTCTACAGGTAGCGATGAGGACTCTGTTTCGATGAAAGTAGATAAAATAGGATGTGTAGAAATGAATCGAGATGAATCTGGTAGATGTGATGAAAATGATGCACTAGAGGTACTGATAGCACTATATTTAGTAGAACGGGGTCGCCTTCATCGACCAGAAATGGCATCCCATGGTAAAGGTGGTTTAAGTGATATTCGACGCAAACGATGGGGAAAGGGTTGTTCTTCTTCCACGATGACTGATTGATTTTATTACAAACAAAAAATAAACAAATAAAAGGGTGATACTAGGCAAAAGGTTTACCAAGTAACTGTGAATTGCAGCACACCTCCTTGCAAACCAAGAATTATGGGCAGGTAATCTCCTAGAATGTTGTGTTCGGTGTATCACAAGTAACAAGGCGGACGACTAAGTTACCTATGGATCGTAAGAAACCTAAATTTTTCCTCCCAAATATACCTGAGGGTATGTGGAGGCACAAGTCTGTATTAGCGTTGTCTAATGTGAAACCGCACAATGAGAGCACCCCCTTATACTTTTCGTACTATAACACCGCCCTATATACCCGAAGGTATGTGGATGAGCTCCGATATACTTACATACGTGGAGTGGGATTTCAAACTCGGAATGTATCGCAGACAAGTTAGCGATAGCCGCTATGTTTAACGATGCCAGAACATGTCTCTAGCCTAGACCTTCTATATGTTATCATTAATCTTACAATGCTTTCTTAGGTTGATTGAAGTGAATTTTATGTTGATCTTACTTAACAATTTATCTTTCAGGTTCACTGCGAGATGTAATGGGAAATTCCTAAAATGCAAACTACATGACAGGCAATATTTTCAATTCAGTTTTTCAATGAAAACATTAGCTACTAAATGGATAGAGCAATCATATTTTTTAGCATAGATCAAAGAGAAAAAAATAAATGAAGATTTCAGTAATCTATTCCTATGCAACACTAACAATCTCTAAATGCATATGCATGCTTTTCTTTTTCAGTTTCCTTTAATGTGAATGAGTAAAAATAAAATACATGCACAAATCAATTAAAAAATATTTTCTTTTTTGAGAAATGAGGACTGAAACAACAATTTTCTCTTAGGAAATGAAGACTGAAATGACAATTTTCCTTTTGAAAACAGAGAATTTATCTAATGCAAAATTTACAACTTTGGATTTAATTTGACAATGATAAAGAAAACAGCTAATGAAACATTGAACAAACAACTATCCAAAGGAGGTAGAATAAGTAATGTTTACTGGTCTCTAAGAGAAATCAGACATCTGAGAAAACAGCAGACAATTGGTTGAAACTGAATTCAAAGACAAATTATGATATAATTTCACTGGCTGAGGGGGAAACGCACCCATTAAGGGTAGAAAATGTGTTGCAGAGCACCTCTGAATGGGAGACAGTGCTATGCAGACCACTATACCTTGACCAACAGTGTGTTGGGCACAGTGAAGCTTGAAAATCAAGCAATCCAAACACACTTCTAAGGCAAAAATTACATTCAAATGACTGAATAGATGAATTAAATTCTACTGATGATGGTAAACAAAGACAGAAACACTAGGAATGATATATTTTTCCCCAGTATGGTCGCCAATTTCTTATATGGAATTCTAATCCATAGATAAACTAGTATTCCCTGAGTGTGGTGTTTCTTCACTTAGAACAACAGAAGAAAGGTAAATTTTCTTTTCTCTAAGACAAATACATAAACAAAAGGAAAAGAGACTTGCTTGTGATCCTTCACTCTCGTTCCTCTTCTTTCGTTACTTCCCTCGCTCTCAATCCAACTAAACTCGCCAGATCAATACCTGAAATCAAAGATAGAAGACAAAAAATGACATATAAATATACAATATCTATATATCTTAACCAAATCAAACGGATTAGATCTGAGAATACATTCACAAGACATAAGCGCATATATGAGAGAAAGAACAAATATCTTTATTGAAAAATTAGGAAGAGAATATTACAACCAAAAGATCGATTCATCGTCAACCTCCTCCAAATTCGTTCCATCCTCATCACACCAAGAATCATCTCAGTAGCATAATAGTACTTTATCTCTCATCAATTGAGAATCCAACAACATAACACTACACAAATGTCTTCCTCCGTTGCACTTAGATGAGTGCTCAAATTATAGGGAAATTGTAGGAAGTTTCTCAATAAATGATATTGAATGGCTTTCTAATAATATATGAGACATGTTTCCAAGTTCAATGGTGATGGATGAACACATGTATTCAAAGTATGACACCTATGAGCTCTTCTATAAGGCATTGTACATGTGGAGATTCCCGAAACAATGATGATTTCGCTCCCAAGAGAACAACACACCCTTAAGTGTCAGGAAGTGCTTTGCAGAGCACGCTTGCATAGGGGTAAGTGCTTTGCAACGCACTTAGGCCCATTCAGAGGAGTGTTGGTGATTCAATGGGTCATTATTACTATACTGCAAACATTAAAACTCTCATGAATTAAAGTTATCAGTGGAATGACTTCTGTAGGGCATGTAGCAATTGAATTAGGGGATGATAGAACTTGTTTGTATTGAATTAGGAGATGATAGACCCTGTTCATACTGGTCTTAGGGATGATGCCAAATTTATCTATAACACTGCCATTTTTCCCTAAAAATGTCGTTTAGGGCCTCAAAATGGCTCTAGAAGTTTAGGACCCAAAAAACCGCAAAAAATAGTAAACTATGCTACAATTAAGGAAACTGAAAAACTGAAAGAATAATTGGTAAGGCCTTGAGTGGAATAGGCAGGTGGCCACCAATATCCACCTGGATCATTATTCCCCCCTTACGAAGAAATGATCCCCATTACGTTGAGTTCCTCCATGACATGAGGAAACTTCTGCTAAGCTTAGTCCCTGGTGAGGGATTTGGCCAACTTTGACAACACGATATAGTTGGATCTTATGTTGGTGAGTGTTCTTGATTTGCATGTGCATAATACAATCTGTGGTGGCATGTTCCATGCAGTGTGGGTTTAACTTTGTTGGTGTGAGTTGTTCTACAATGTCAGAGATGTCCAGTAGAGGTGGGAAGTAGGGCCGAAGGCAGTCCACATTGAATATTGGGTGCAGACCAAGGAATGATGGAATACTGAGCTCAAAGGCATTGGTCCCTACAGCCTTGGTGATGGTGTATGACCCATATCATATTGGGAAAAGCTTGCGGTGGGGTACAGTGAGGCACTCCTTCTGCAAATGTATCCACACTTTTTCGCCCACCTAGAAGTTGTGTGGCACTCAATGTTGATCATGTCGTTGGTTGTACTTAGCATTGGCTCTATATAATATTTCATGAACTTGTTAGCGGATGTGTTGAATGCGCTCAATTAATATCTTAGCTTTGTCAGCTTCATATTGAAAATGAGTCGAATTGTCCTAAGTATCTGCAAATGGCATGGCTACGTCAATGGGACATAGTGGCTAGAATCCCAAGCCCACCTGAAAGGGGTTGTGGTTGGTGTTGAGATTCAACAACATGATGAGCTTAGTGAAAATTAAGCACCTTCACCAAGTAGGGCCCGTAGACTATTTTTAGGTGTATGTCTATTTTTATACATGGTGAGCATATTCGATAAGTTGCAAGATGCTACTTGTAGATGGTTGATCAAACGTGAAAAATAGATGAAATTCTATTTTTAGAATATTGGGCGAAGTCTATTTATAGATCGTCAATCTAAAAATAGGTGCATGTCAATTATTATTAGCCCTTAATAATAATCCAATAATAAATATCAACTTATTCTCTTGGAGAACTTTATTTCAGTGAACAGATTTGGAAAATCAGTGGGCTGAAGGAATTACGCAATTCCTAGGGTTATTGGTGACTCATGCATGAAGGACTTAGTTATAACTGAAGTGGTAAAGTTATGATAGAGTTGGAAGAGTATTTAATGGAGTTGTTCTTCAGTTTAACTCAGTTAAGTGAGTTAAACTCAGTTGTGCTACTTGTATCTAGTTCTAACTAAAAGATACACTAGTGAGAGTTTATTGAATTAATTATTTAATTAATTCATAACTAGAGACTCACTTTCAACTGAACAAATACAGCAGTTAACTACTTGCATGTCAGTTCCAGTGGAGACCCAGTGGAGAGATAGGTGAAAGGGTGAGATGGACATCTTTTGTGACTATAGTGATGCATTCAATTCATCTAACACACATTGGAGATTCCAATGAGGATTGCGCAGTTAAGGCAAGGCCAATTTGAATTCATTCAGGGGTCTTCTTCAGCAGGGATTGCGTAGTGGAGACAGGTTGTCAAGAGGCAAGAAATTGGTGCATAGATATGCGAATTTCTACATGACAGTGTGTAATGATTGTTGATTGTATAAAGAGCTTGATGTACTAAGCTTTGTATGAGATTATTACATGATTCCATTGATATACATAATATATGATAGTTGGGGTTTTTAGCTTTAATTTTTCCCGTTAAAAAACTGTGTTTATGTGCGATTGAATTTCTTCATGAGTTTTGCAATTGGTGATTTAATTTCCACAAAGAATTAAGTGGAAGGATTTTGTATTTAACATAATATTAATTTGTTAGATCAGGATAATACAGTAATACTATCATTATTAAAAAATTTCTACATGATATCGGAGCAGTGTTAATCACTGGAGATTGCAATAGTGAAGAGGTGTTGATTTTTGTGCTGGTGGACAATTCGAATTTGCTGCAGAAATTTCTTGGTGAGATAGTTGAGTATTCATTGAAATGTCTTTCAATGGGTTGTGATTGGAGTATGCCCTTGAGGGTAGCTCAAATTACAGAACCTGGAAGGACAGGATGGAGGTGGTGCTTGAAGATAATGGACTGAAGCATTTCATCGATAGCGATGTTCCTAAGCCTACTTCTAGCGATGTTGCATTACTTGACGCATGGCAAAAGAAGGTAGCGAAGACAAGAATAATTATGTTGGAAGGTGTGAAATACCATATTGTGTCAAGCCTTCATAGGAAAGCCACTCCATTTGCAATGTGGAAGTCTTTGACAGATCTTTTCCAAAGCAGCAGCGACCATAGGAAGTTGGCGCTGAAAGATAAGCTCAGAAAAATCAAAATGGAGAAGGGCGACATTATTCCAAAATATCTCACGAA
Organism: Pinus albicaulis; assembly: GCA_034641835.2. Lineage (NCBI taxonomy): Eukaryota > Viridiplantae > Streptophyta > Pinopsida > Pinales > Pinaceae > Pinus > Pinus albicaulis. Next base: position 1,950,827,608 of record CM076578.1, read on the forward strand.
GTTTTTCCAATGTATGGATGAGCTGGGTAGTGTGTGAATTACAGTTGTGGATGATGACTTGGTGAGCTTGGCTCTCCTTGGGCTTCCGAAGAGTTGGCGCAGCTACGAAGACTCTGTTAATGGACGAGAGAAATTTTCGGATCAGGAGCGACTTTGGTCGGATCTTGTGCAAAAGGAGATAAGGCGGAATACCAGGGATGGATCTTCATTGAAGAATGATAATAAAGAGAGTTTCGATGTGGCTGCCAAAGCAAGGAGGGGGAAGGGGAAGAAATCCCATCCAAAATCTGAGGCTAAAGGCAAGAAGATGGATTTGTCCAAAGTGAAGTGTTTTCACTGTCACGAACATGGGCATCTCGCCACTAACTACCCACAGTAAAAGAAGAACAAGAAGGTTGTTGGAGTTGCAGTGAGTGAGGCCTTAGCCTCGCAATTTGAACTTGATTTCTCTTTGATCACATGCTTGGTTTCAAGTGCAATGGGGTCGGTTTGGTATCTTGATAGTGGTGCTTCCTTCCATATGACGGGAGACAAGGAGTTGTTTAGTGACTTGGAGGAGAAGGATCTCCAAATGCATATAGAGATGGGCGATGATGGTAGATACAGTGCGACCAGCATTTGAACAATTATCTTTGAGAGGGAGTCAGGTGAACCATTTCTGTTGAAATATGTTATGCATGTTCCAGGTCTGAAGAAGAACTTGGTCTCGGTCGCTATGTTGGAGGACAGATGTTATGACGTTGTTTTCAGCGAGGGAAAAGCTCTCCTGCGACATAAAACAACGGGTCAACCCAAGAGGATATGGATTCGAGTTAAGAATATCTACAAGTTAGAGGTAGATGGCTGCACTACAATGATGGGCAAAGCAGAAGAAGTGGTGAGTCGGGATGAGGGCAAATTATGGCACAGGAGATTGGGCCATCTTCACCATGGCGCCTTGAATATTTTGCAGCAGATTTCTACTAGACTTCCCAAGGGTACTCTTACGCAATCAGATCAGTGCAAGGGATGTACTATGGGTAAGTTTGTGAAGACCACCTTTCATGAGAAGGAGAACCATGCTTCTGTGATCTTAGATAGAATTCACACAGACGTGTGTGGACCTTTCTCGGTTGCTTCAATAGAAAAACACAAGTATTATGTTATATTTGTTGATGAATATCATCGTAGATGTTGGATCTTCTTCATGCAGAAGAAGAGAAAAACATTCTCAAAGTTCTGTGAGTTTAAAGAATTGGTGGAGAAGGAGTCAGGGAAGAAAGTGAAGGCTTTGTGGAGCGATAATGGTGGTGAATATATCTCTAACGAATTCAAATACTTGTGTAGAAAAGAAGGAATTCAAAGAAAACTCATAGCGCCTCATAACCCACCGAAAATGGGGTCACAAAGAGGAAGAACAGAATGATAGTGGGTGTTGCACGAGCTATGATGCATGACCAGGGCCTACCGATGCACTTGTGGGCGGAAGCATGCAACAATACGGTTTATGTGCAAAACTGTTGTCCTCATAGAGTACTTGGCATGAGTACACCTGAAGAATATTTTACTGGTAAGAAGCCTGATATTTCTCATTTGAATATTTTTGGCTCATATGTTCATATTCATGTGACAAAGGACGCGAGGAAGAAGTTGGAGCCGACTGCAGAAGATGGTATATTTTTGGGGTACATAGAAACACCCCATAATTATCATGTGTATTTTCCAAATAGTCGAATGACTGTGGTGCGACTGGATATAAAATTCAATGAGGTGAAATCCATGAAGTTGTGGCTTGAAAGGGAGCTACACTTGCATGCAGAGGAGGAGATACTTGTTCCCAAAGATGAGCCTCTAGATTTGGATCAGCCACAAGAGGAGATTCATGAAGTGGAGGAGTCCACTCATGCAGAACCAAACATTAGAACAGGCAGAAAGCGTACCATAGAAGCTGAGAGACTGAAGCTTGATGCGGCAGATAATGTAGGAGTCCCTACATCACAACACAGACAGAGACATTCACCTGACTGATTTATTGGATACATGGGTCTTATGAACAAGTGTATCATGATAGAGCCATCTTATTTTGAAGAAGCAGCGCAGGAGCCCACATGGGTAGATGCCATGGTGGAAAATTATGACTCTATTGCCAGAAACAATGCTTGGGAGATTGTTCCAAGGCCGGTGGGTAAATCAGTGGTGGGTTCAAGATGGATCTACAAGGTAAAGCAAGTTTCTAATGGGAGCATCAAGAAGTATAAGGCAATATTTTTTTCCCAGGGCTTCTCACAGATCGAGGGGATTGATTATGAAGAAACCTTTGCACCTGTCACACGGTATTCTTCCATAAGGACCATCCTTGCTCTCTCAGCATAGATGGGTTGGCACATTCATCATATGGATGTGAAGACTACGTTCCTTAATGGGATCATTGAGGAAGAAGTGTATATTGAGCAACCTGATGGATTTTAGATCTTCAGTAGCGAGTCACATGTATGCAGACTCAAAAGAGCGATGTTTGGGCTGAAGCAAGCACCCCGCGCTTGGTACACATGGATTGACAGCTATTTCATCGGACTTGGCTTCACCAAGAGTGAGGTGGATGAAAACATGTACCAAATTGTGGTGGAGGGTAAGATTTTAATCATTTTTCTTTATGTTTATGATTTAATACTAACGGGTGATGAGCAGTTGATACACTCATGCTAGGCAGATCTTGCAAAGGAGTTTGAGATGAAGGATTTGGGCCACCTTCATTATTTCCTTGGATTGGAAATATGGCAGCAAGAAGGTGAATTGTTTGTGTCTCAAGGCAAGTATGCTCGAGAGATACTTGGTAAGTTTCACATGGAGGACTACAAGCCCATGGATACTCCTCTTCTAGGAAATTGGAGGAAAGAGGATGTTACATCGGCAGAGGTAGTGGATGCCACTGTTTATCGACATTTGGTGGGTTCGCTCATGTATTTAGTTAATACAAGATCAGACATATGCTATGTGGTGAACCAGCTTATTCAAGCGATGGTTAAGCCTACCAAGCTCTTTTGGAAGGCAGGCAAGCATGTCTTGAGGTATCTCGGGGGCACATCTAAGTATGTCTTATGGTACAGACAGATGGATGAGGTGAAGTTGCATGGCTTCACGAATGCAGATTGGGCAAGCAGCCCAACGGACAGAAAGAGCACATCAGGAGGGGTTTTCATTATAAGATCTACAGCAGTTTCTTGGTACAACAGGAAACAAAGATTTGTGGCACTTAGTTCAGCGGAAGCAGAATACATGGCAGCAAGTCAATTTGCATGTGAGGCTATCTGGATGAGGAAGATCCTGGTCTGTTTGTTCAGTTCTCGTTTAGATCCTACAGTGATACATTGTGATAATCAAAATTGCATTAAAGTCTCGATTAATCATGCATTTAATGATATATTGATATTCGGTATCATCATATCAGAGATTGTGTGCAGTGGAAGAACATGTTGCTTCAGTACATCTCTACGGAAGATTAGGATTCTGATATTATGACGAAGGCGCTCAGCAGGAGAAAATTTGAATACCATAGAGGGAGGATCGAGGTGAAGGATAATCCCTATCTTGTTGAGAGGGAGTGTTGAGATTCAACAAGATGATGAGCTTAGTGAAAAGTAATCACCTTCACCAAGTGGGGCCCGTAGGCTATTTTTAGGTGTATGTCTATTTCTAGACATGGTGAGCATATTCTATAAGTTGCAGGATGCTACTTATAGATGGTTGATCAAATGTGAAAAATATATGAAATTCTATTTTTAGAATATTGGGCAAAGTCTATTTATAGATCGTCAATCTAAAAATAGGTGCATGTTGATTATTATTAGTCCTTAATAATAATCCGACAATAAATATCAACTTATTCTCTTGGAGCACTTTATTTCAGTAAACAGATTTGGCAAATCAGTGGGCTGAAGGAACTACGCAATTCCTAGGGTTATTGGTGACTCATGCATGAAGGACTCAGTTAAAACTGAAGTGGAAAAGTTATGACAGAGTTGGAAGAGTAGTTATAAGAGTTTTTATTCAGTTTAACTCATCTGTGCTAGTTGTATCTAGTTCTAACTGAAGATACACTAGTGATATTTTAGTGAATTAATTATTTAATTAAGTCATAACTAGAGACTCACTTGCAATTGAAAAAATACAGCAGTTAACTACTTGCATGTTTAGTTCCATTAGAGACCCAATGCAGAGATAGGTGAAAGGGTGAGATGGACTATCTATTGTGACTATAGTGATGCATTCAATGCATTTGACACAAATTGGAGATTCCAATGAGGATTGCATAGTCAAGGCAAGGAAAATTTGAATTCATTTAGAGGTCTTCTTCAGCAGGGATTACGCAGTGGAGGCAGGTTGTCAGAAGGTAAGAAATTGGTGCATGGATATGCAAATTTCTGCATGACAGTGTGTGACGATTCTATATTGTATTGAGAGCTTGATGTACTAAGATTAGTATGATATTGTTACATGATTCCATTGATATACATAATATATGATAGTTGGGGTTTTTAGCTTTAATCTTTCCCGGTAAAACATCTTGTTATGTGCGATTGATTTTCTTCATGTGTTTTGCAATTGGCGATTTAATTTTCGCAAAGAATTAAGTGGAAGGATTATGTATTTAACATAAGATTAATTTGTTAGATCAGGAGAATCCGGTAATACTATTAGTATTAATAAATTTCTACAGTTGGTTGAACTATGAAGAGACTGATTGTAACTGTGTTGTAGATAGGGAAGGCTCTCATCCCATGTGTGGAGTGTAAAAACTCTGGTAAACTTTATAAGTATATATTATTATTGATAAAAGATGAAAGATGAGTACAATGGGGAATCACCGAGGCTTTAAATATAGCCTTATGGTGTCCCTTGGCGAAGAGGCATGATCTTTGATCATGCCCTTTCACTTAATAAAACCTAATATAACTATATATAACTAATAATTAATAAAATATACATAACATTGCCCCTCTCTTAAAGATGCTTTGTCCTCAAAGCATACGTAATAATGGACAATGTTGACGAATGCCTGGGTTTCTCGAGTGGCGAGCTCTTGCTTCCCACATTTTAAAAATATCGTGGAGCATCTTCTCGAGTTCAATCTTTTGGTGATGTGGATAGCAACAAGATTTGATATTGACAGGGTCAGGTCCTTTCTTGACTTCTATTGGATGTTCATGTTCCTTATTAGGAGGTATTTTTATTGGCAGGTCTTGGAAGACTTTTTCGTGTTTCCTAACTATTCCTTGTTCTTCTGGTGATTTTTCGTGATTCCTTTTTAGATTTAGAGGTAAGTTACCAACAATTATCATTCGATGCAACTTCTCCTCATCATCAAATGCTTCATTCTTAACAACCATATCTGCTTCATCACCGAAGGCCTCAACAGCTTTTGGGACTGTATCAGTGGCTTTGGATGTGTTTGTCTCTTCACATTTTTCTTTCAATTTCGGGGATGAAACATTTTGTTGTTTATAAGCATCTGCATTTTCATGGTTTCTTTCATTTTCAATGACTATGTCTGTTGTTGCATCTGTGATAGAAGTCACGTTGAATACCAACATTGTTTCTTTTTCTGCCATTGGATTTTCATTTATATAAACGTTCTCAATAACTTCTGTTGCTGCATTACTGGCTTTATTAGTGGATTGAGTTGCATTTTCTTCTCTTGGTTTCTCTACTCTATAATTTTCATGGTTGATCTCAAAGTCTCTACTTCTAGGTGGTTCAACACTATAGCCTCCATGTGAGCTGATTTCCAATTCAACCTCATTTAATTGCTCTTTTTTAAACATGTTATATTCATGATGATGATCTGAATTGGCTGAATTGTTCAGTTGATTATGTTCGACATTTGGGAATATTGGAGGTTGTGTCTGACTTAACTTATCTATCTTATCATTTAGCTTATTGAAGAGTTCTGTCATCTTGTTCATTGCTTCGCTATGCTCTGTCATCTTGTTCATTGCTTCGCTATGCTTTTCTGTGGCCTCGTGATGATTTAGCCACATTTGTCTTTCTATTCGATTTGTCGTATCATGAACCTTTTTGATGTCGTTGGAGTGTCCTGCAACTGTACCTTCAAGATCGATTAATCTTTTTTCGAATTCTTCAGAATTATTATTGATCTGTTTCTCGATATCCACCAATTTCTTCTGGAATTCGGCCATCGACATTGATGAAGACATTGAACGTGTATGAGGTGGGGAATATTTTTCTGCCAGTTTTTCCCTCTTTTTTTTTAAAATTAATTAATTAATTAATTAATTAAATTAATTTTTTTTTGAAATAATAATAATAATTTCTATTATATATATATATATATATATATATATATATTTTTAAATAATAATAATAATAATAATTATTATTATTTTATTATTTGAATTATATATATATATTTCTTCCTTCTTCTTTTTTAAAAAACAAATTTTGCTACCCACAAGCACTTGGTTTTTAAAAAAATCTGCAATTTTGGAATTTTCTTGTAATTCCTTAATTCTGGGTGATCACACAGATCCCGAAGAGCGATGGCTCTGATACCAATGGAGTGTAAAAACTCTGGTAAACTTTATAAGTATATATTATTATTGATAAAAGATGAGAGATGATTACAATGGGGAATCACCGAGGCTTTAAATATAGCCTTATGGTGTCCCTTGGCGAAGAGGCATGATCTTTGATCATGCCCTTTCACTTAATAAAACCTAATATAACTAATAATTAATAAAATATACATAACAATGCTTTGAATTGTACATGCGCAGGATGTGTACAATCATCCTGTTGATGACCTATGTCTGGCCATTAGTTTAGGGATGGAAAGTTATGGACTTGGTGAGCTTGGTGTCCAGCATTGACCAGAGGCTGGACAAAAATGTGTTGAGGAACCTGATATCTCAATCTGAGATGATAGACTATTGGATCCCAAAGTGCACCCACACTCTTTTAAAGAAGATTTTAGTAATAGATTCTGCTATCATATTCTTCTTGCAGGCCACCATAATGGCCATCTTTGAGAATCTGTCGATGACCATGAAAATATGATCGTTTCCATGCTTAGTAGAAGGAAGGCCTGATTTTTAATCCATGGAGATGGATTAACAAGGTTGACTAGGGGTAGGTAGCGGAGTATAGAGGCCTTGCTTCTTGATGGTCACTTTGGCAATGGCGCAAGAAATGCAAGATCTGATGTACTTCCTGACATCCTGTCGAAGGTTTGGCCAATAGAAATACTTTTGTAGTACAGCCATTGTTTTCTCGACCCCAAAATTCCCAGCGACTCAAATGTAGTGCACTTCCTAAACCATCTTGGCACGCTCGCTTGAAGGAACACAAAGGTGTCCCAGGGGACATAACACTGCAACCTGGAGGTGAAATTTAAAACTTGTGTACCCTCCAAGAGTATCTTGTATGTGTGACTGAATTCCGGATCACTCTTGTAGAGAAGCAGCCAATCTGAAGTCTCATGCCCACAAGAATTGAGAACGGTAGCTAGCGCCATGATCAGTGGTTGGCTGAGCCAGCCTGCAACATTATTGGTGTTTCCCTTCTTGTACTTGATGTTCAAATGAAACTGTTATAGATATGTGTACCAATTCTAATGGTGATGGTTTTGCAGCTTCCCTTGTGTCTATATGAACTGCACGGGTCGGTGGTCTGCGTGGATGACCGTTTCCTTCCCCAAAATGTAATTCTTCCATTGTTGGCAAGCCTTACAATGGAATACATTTCTTTGTCATAAGTGGGATACTTGAGGTTTGTGTCGAATAGTGTCTCACTTTGATATGCCACTGGATGCCTCTGTTGAGTAGGAACTGCCCCAATAGCATAGTCAGAGGCATTTGTCTCAATCTCAAATTCTTGTTGCAAGTCTGGTAATGTGAGTACTCGGCAGAGTAGAAGCGATGCTTCAATTCTACGAACACCTTATGTTGAGATTCCAACCAAAATAGTTATGCTTTCACTCCTCCCTTGGTGACTTGACTCAAGGGCCAAGTGATATGAGATAATCCCAACACGAACCTGCGGTAGAAATTAGCAAGACCCAGAAATCATCGAAGCTCTGTTAGAGTGGTTGGGGTTGGTCAATCCTGAATGACTTGGATCTTGGTTGGATCCACATGCACCCCCCGTTCATCAATAATGTATCCTAGATATTGAACCTGGTTCATGCCAAAAGTGAACTTCTACAAATTGGCAAATAACTTGTGTTGCCACAGTGTTTGTAGGACCTTTCGGATGTGGTGGAGGTGCTCTTCCCAAGTCTGAATGAATATAAGGATGTCATCCAAGCACACTACTACAAATGAGTTGGTGAATGGCTACAAGATGTCATCCATTAGCCTCATGAACATTGTGGGAGCATTCGTCAACCCGAAAGGCATGACCATCCATTCGAAAAGGACCTCCTTGGCTTTTAAAGGTATTCTTCCACACATAAGAGGGTTCGACTGGTACCTAGTCATACCTGAACTTCATTTCGATCTTGCTAGAATATTTTTCCCCTTTGAGTTGGTTCAGAAGTTCATCAATCTATGGGATCAGGTACCTATTCAGGACAATTATCTTGTTCAGTGCCCAATAGTTAATGCAAAGTCTCCAAGTCCCATCCTTCTTCTACACCAACATCATTGGGCTTCCATAGGGTGATGAACTCGTCGGATGTGAAATTTCTGCAACAGCTCCTAAATCTGCCTCTTGATTTCATCATTCTCCAGAATAAAGCACCAATAGATTGGTCCATTGGGCAGTGGTGCACCTAGGGCCAGATCGATGTGGTGCTTGACCTGACAGTGCAGAGGCACCCCTGTGGGTGAGGGAAAGATGTCTCCATACTCCTCCATGACCTTGTACATTTTTTGTTGTCATGCAAAGGATCCCTGTCTGAAGGTCATGACCATAGTCTTCTTCTTGCCCTGGGGCCAGATCATTAAGAAAAAAAAAATCTTGGTTTTGGAAATGAGCTTACTGCATTGTTTTGCAATAACCAAAGAGATAGTGGAAGGCGATGGTACCTCTGGTATCATGTACAACTTATTTCCAAAGTAACAATAACAGCGTGAGGCCGGGACTCATACACAACATGTCACTTCCACAAATATGGTTGGCCTAATAATACATCACAAACATCAAGAGGAGCAATGTCACATAATACCTCATCTATGAAGAGCTTGATGTTGTAGGGAAGGCGACACTGGTGGCTGACGCGGAGATCCCATCCTTGGTGAAGCCACTTGATGGTGTACGGATATGGGTGTGTTATGGTTGGCAAGCCCAACCACTTCATGACCCCTGCTGAAATGACGTTCTTTTGGCTCCCACTGTCTAAAATGAACTGTATAAGGGAACCCTTTGCCCACATCTGGGAGTGGAACAGACACTCCTCCTCCTCTGGATCTTTCGGTTCCTCCTTCTAGATCTTCCCAGAGGCAATGATGGCATTAGGATCTGCATCAATAATTTGCTTCCATTTATCATTCCCCTTGTTGGGTTCTGATTCAGAGTCAGAGCATGCATCTGATTCAAAAGCCCTCATCTTGGTCACCAATGACCGCTTGGCTCGACACTCACTTGTGTTGTGAGTGGAGCTCTTATCGAACTCACACCACTTTCCTATGTCGCTCTTCGGCTTCGCGGTGTTTTTCTTTTCTTGTGGCTTTTGCAGGTTTTCTGGGGCCGCCATGCCTTGGATTTTTCCTTTGTTTTGCGGTTTGGGGGCACCTTTCCCTTGCTTTTGATTCGCAGATCCAAAGTATCGCTTCCTCTATTTGAATTTTTTCTCAATCTTGGCAGCATACCAGTATGTCATACCAAGTGAGGATATGTCGAGGAACTCCAATTCCTCGTAAATTTATATGTGTAGACAGCTATAGTACTTCAGCACCAAATTTTCTCTAAATATTTGATACCCAACTTTGTGTGCAGGGTATGGAACAAATTCGTCAGCTCATGCACATCTTGTGCCCTTTGTTGCCACAGCGTAGTCCATTGTATTTACTTGTACTAATAACTCCCCACGGGATAATATTGTTCCTTGATGGCGTCTCTAAAATAATTCCAAGTGCGTACGACTGAGAATAGAGAGGGTTTCCCCTCGTCCTTTTTCTCACAATAGGTTTCCCACCAGTCCTTAACATGGGGGGTAGCTTTGAGGAGTGAAAAAATAATCTTCTCCCGGTCAGAAAAGTCATGAACCAAAAAATATCCTTCTAATAGATTAAACCATCTATCTACGACATCTGCATCTATTTGGCCCTCAAATATGGGAATGTCAAAGTTTACTTGTACCTTAAAAGGAGTTGTGCCTCCAGAGTGGCTGTTAGATGCAAATGCGCCGCCAGTGGGCAGTTGTTGAAGGATCTAGGAAAATTTATCCATCATCGCGTTCCTTTGTTTTTTGAGAGCCTCCTCAAGAAATATTTTGATAGGATCTCCTACTCCCTCATATTCCTTTTCATCCCCCATGGGCAACCGTCAAGGTTTGTGATGTTGATCTAACAAAGGTTCAACTAGATCGAGCCCTAACTCCTGATACCTCGACCTCATTGGGGACATGCAAACAAGGATCGAGAAAGAGAAGACCACTCTGACACAACTGATCCAAATTTATGTAGGAACGCGGCATAATACACATAACCATAAATACAAAGATGCAGCAGAAATAACACTTCATTTCATTAATATCAAAGAACTGAAATTTGTTTACACACTGAATGGAGGTTGGTGGAATATCTTTGAGAAGAGATGTGGTGGCTACCGGCCTCTAAAATGTGTTACAATGAGGCTCAAGGGCCTATTTATCATTGAGAAATGATGGAAATCCCTAAACATGCAAAAACCTAACCCTAGGAGATGAAGCACCAAAACTATGGGCCTCGTTTGAGTAAACTAGTACGTCAACTTCCCGGGGACGTAACTTTGGCATACGATCTTTGTTTGACACGCACCATACCTTGTTAGAAATATCTATCTGAGGAATACAAATTTTAATGTGAGAAACATCGAAGGAAATTCTATGTTGCTCCCGATTTTCCCAAAAAACGTCGTTTATGGCCTCAAAACGGCTTTGGAAGTTCAGGACCCGAAAAACTGAAAGAAACAATGGTGGGGCCCCAAGTGGAATAGGCGGGTGGCCACCAATATCCACCCGGATCAATATTTGTTGTAATTGTTTCTTTGCCTCACTTGCTTATTTGACAAACTACTTATACAACCCAATGTTTGGCAACGGGAGTCTGGCAATAGCCTGATCTCATGCTCCACTTCCCTCTTGGGTGGTAACTCTTTAGGCTCCTAGAACACATCCTTATTTGCATGCCCTATATTCCTATAACAATTATTCTAATTATTGTTTATGTTTTTTAGTACATCCCTCCAAAGTTTCCTTTACTCTTATTGACTCTTCTATAGACTGTTTCTCCCTTAAAAACAATAAAACGTACTTCTTGCTAGAATTGATCAGTTTCTTGGCTTGGTTGGCACTTACTAGTGAAATTTTTTACTTTCCTTTGTGTGTGTTGATGGTGAATGATTTTCCATCCTTGAAGAACTGGTATTGGTTGTCTCTTCAAATGAATATTGCATCACACATATACTTGTATGGAAATCCAAACATAATTCCACATATATAAGGGGGAACTACATCTAGTTCCACTTCATAATTAAAATCAACATTGGTAGCAAATCTAATATTGCATTATTTTTTTTCCTTTGACCCTACATCCTTATTTACCCATCCTAATGGATATGGGTTTGGATGATGACGAAATTCGAATCCCAATTTGTTGACCAGCTTTGTTGTGATGATATTCACCTACGATATTGAGTCAAATAGAGCATCAATATTTATCTTCTTGACTTGTATCATTATGTGGAAGATTTTTATCGTTTATTTCCCTTCCTATTATTGGAGGCTACTCAGATTCACCTCCTTCTTCATTGTCGTATAGATAATATTCTCATCCACGTTTCAGCTATAGTCAACATGGTTGCTCGAATAGGTAGCCATGACATTCTTCTTCTTATTGTCTTTATTTTCTTTCTTAGATTTAAGCTTTGGATGCAACTTACATTAGTTCTCCTCTGTATAACCATCAATATTGCATCGGTTGTTAAGATATTTGAAATATTGTGTTATTTTTGTCATATTTTTATCTTTCCCCCTTTCCACTTCTTCTTCCCTCCTTAGTAGCATCTTGTTACTCGTTCTGCTTTGATCCACTTGATTTCCCTTTCTTGAATCATGTGTTCTCTAGGTATTATGCCTCATCCACATATCTGAGCTTAAAAAATATCACTTGCTTCTACACATGGCTGTGTAGACCACCCAGATACTCGAGGAGTATATTTGGGTTCTTTGGGGAGAACTTAACATTATGGTCATGTTTCTAAATTATATGGTGTACTCTTGTACACTTAGCCCTTGCTTTTTCCTGAGGTAGTGCCACCACATCTTGTAGTCCTATACATAACTCATAGGGTAAAAATATGACTTTATGAAGGTTTTAAAATCCTCCCACTTATTCATTGAAGGATCTCTCTCCAACCTCAAGGTCTCTGAGTGGCTTTCCCATCAAGTCAAGGCATGATCCTCTAATTTCAACCACACAAATGTAATATTTTTCTCTTCCTCAATACAATGGACGTTGAAATACACTTCTAATCATTGCAACTAGTGATTTAGCTTCAAACCATTAATATCACCTTAATACAACTTGATATCAATTGTTGCTTCCATTTTGAAAAGGGATTGTGAATGGTTCATGAAATTTTAACTTGATTGATCTATTTCAAGTCCTTTATTTATTTGGTTCTTCGTTTCTTCCCAATCTCCTCATCTCCCCTGTGATCTGTCTTGTGCTTTAGAACCCCCATCTTCTCTAAGTAGCCCAAAATTATTGTCCAGGGTTGACATGAGGAGATTCAAAGTATGACTTATATCTATAACTTGTACTTCCAATTGTGAAAACCTCTCCTTTGTTGGATTAGGAAGGTTATCCATAGATTCATTGGGAATGGTTAGGGTTTTAAAACTTTTGGATTAGTTGATCTAGATCCCCTACAAATATCCACAATATACCCAAAAAAATTTCTCTAATACCAATATGATTTATAAATTTTTGTGGATATTCCACTGGATATTTCATGACAATAGATCTGATAACACTATATTTAAAAATATGAAATCTTACACTATTAGGGTTTTATTTCTCTTTAGATTTTTGGATATGTAGATTATTATTAATTTCATATGCATGTGAATTGAAATTATGTAGAAAATAGATAAAATTTAAATAAAAACTCTCAAACCATCTGTAATATCCAAAAATGGGATTGTAGCAATACATGAACATAAAAATGTAAAACTCTACAAATATGAACATGACATAAGAGGGATCAATGTACAACCATCATAGTATTAAGATATCAATAGAAATATACAACAATATCATGAGTGACAAGCCACTCAAGCAATGGGAACAAGTCTCCAATGAATAAAACAATCAACACATGAGTTGTTGAAACTGTATAGAATGTCAGAGAGAAATAACAGCGATGTCTATCATAGTGTAGCTACTGTTGAATACATATACAAATAGAATTTGGCTGATAGAAACAAAATAAATTCCCAGTAATGAAGATGTGGGCTCTAATACAAGATTTCTAGCCAACCCGAAAAATATTGTTAGAAATACCAAGAAACATACAATGTGACAAATAACCTCGGGGTTAATGTGCCACTACAAAACTAGATCTGATCTAAAATGAGGCTATGACATATCTGAAATAATGATTTCCTCCTCCAATCGTATTTCTAACTAGAAGGTTGATCCCTCTACTCAGAAATAGACCCTCCTGATGAGCTCAATAAACCCTCCCAGCAAATGCCTCCAAAAATAACGCAGTCCAGGATGGAAACTACGCTATGAGGGATAGCAGATGGTTGGCCTAATGCCAAATATGTCAAAATATTCCCAGGATTCCTCCTTTCTGATCCTCCTATTAGCCATCTATAAATCTTTCATATACTATGATGGCTAAAACAGGTCTATTAGCCTTCAAGAAACAAATTTCAAGCAAATCTATGACTTCTTAAAGCCTTCCTGTGTCTATTTGTCTAAAGGATCCATCTCACTGATGTCTTCACAAAGCCATGTTTTTGTCTTGAATAAAACTGCTTTGAACCGCTTCATTTCACCCATTCCCTCATTTTACCCTCCACTTCCTCCAAAATTCCCTTTAAAACCATATGAGTCCCCTTTATTTGGTTTTAATCCCTTCTTTATACCTTTCGGAACCTCTGAAAAACCTCAAAAACAACTTTTCGGCCTTAAAAACTAAATTTTTTCACCAAGTCAGACTTAAGCCCCTGCAGGCTTAGTTCTCGGCCCTTTCTTCCATATAACCGAGACCCATGACCATCGACTCAGTCCTTAAGCCCCTTTCGTGCTATCGGACTTCGCTCTGCCCCTTTTTCATTTGTTTCTTCATATTTCCTCTGCGCGATGGTTTCCCCGTCGATGGGATCTGGACCATCCATTTCCCCAAGATATGTTGGCCATCGCCCTCCGCGCTCCATCTCACTGACGATGTTCCTCCCGATCGGTGCTTACCAAATCCTTCCTGTTGATGGTCGATTCCCCAATGAAATCCTAGCCATTAATCATCTGCCAGATCCAATGGCCATCGGAAAATCGCTCATCACAAATCACCCTTTCCGCAGTCCCGCTTCCCTTTCCCTTTTCCTCTGCGATGGCTGATCCTCCAATAAGATCTATACCATTCATTTCCCTGAGATTCGACGGCCATCGCATCAGTGCATCGCTCCTCGGTGATCCCAGTTCCCTCGTCCCATGACCCTTTTCATTGCTGATATGCGAAGTCCTGATTTAATCTCGGTCGTTCATTCTTCCTCGGATCGGATGGTCTGCGCTCTCCTCCATCGGCCATCAGCCATCGCAGTTCCAAAAACCTCCTTCTCGGATCCTCCTCTCCGCCGATCGCCGATACACCGAAATTAATCCTAGCCCTCCATCTCACAGATCCGACGGCTCGCATTGATTCCCCTTCTTTTCACCTGCGGGCACTTCCAACACAAATATTAACAATATGAGTGCCCCCATAGTTAACTCTTTGACCACAGAAGATCTTCATCCGACGGTCCAAATTTAATGCGGAGGCACCCGACTCACAAACCCATCCGTACCTCAAGTGCCCCCGCTATGCATATTTTCTTTCAATTTTCCATATAATCCTGCCAATCCCACCCAACCACGTTGGGTCCTTTCATCGTGCCTCCGTTCGATCTCTCAGATCTGACGGCTCCCATTGATCCTCACATTTCAACTCCACCCAACCAATTCTCACCCCACGCATATAACATTTCACTACCCGACAAAAGAAATGACATCACCGCCGGTCCCACCTGACCGCATAGCTTCGTCTGTCGCCTTCACTCTGCACCGTAGATCTGGAACCCATAGATCAGATGGCTCATAACCCGTTTCACATCTAAACGCCAAAAGACCCAAACGAGCTATTTGCACGTGAAATAGGTGGTTTCGTGGGGGACACATGTCGGCACCTAAGCTATATCGCGTTCATTTAGCCCATTACCACTTACTGCCCATGCCCCATGTGAATACCACCTCCGGTATTCCCCAAAACTACTTTCCAGTTCTTCGCACCAAACTCTGTTTTGACCCTGGTTTTCATGGTTTTGCACCATGAAACCCTTCCCCGATGCATTCACCTCGCCTCCTCACTGCTCCATAACCCCTCGCTGAGCCTTCTGAAGCAGTCAAACCACAAAAATGCAGGATTTCTTAATGTTTGTCGTTGTGTGCAGGTTTTAAATAGTGGTTTAATATCGCAGGCCCTCCTCCAGCCAAATATCAATAGCAAGAATCAAGGATGATGATCTTTGGGTTCTAGAAATGAAAAAATGGATATTTAGGTTTTATTATTACTGTTTATCAGTGTCTCATTAACACTAGTGAATAGCAAAACCTTCCAGCACCAGTTAAAGCCACCTGTGCACCACAAAAGGATTAAAGTGAAGACCAGAAAGGACACCGATAGTATACTTTTCCTTTCAAAGACACTGTGACATCCATCCTAATGGCAGAAACTCTTTAAAAGTATCAGAATAGTTATTACATAGTCATGGGGCTGCAAAACCCAAAAAATGACAGTTTACTTGTCATAAAGGTCAAACAGAGTACTTCAGGCCACGGTTAGTTTCAAAGAACACACTTCGGTGTTATTACCAGCCTACCAGATATGCCTCAAATACAGGAAAACTACTAAAGTGGTACAAACAGTTAATGCTATGATTATTAAGCAGAATGGGCATTTGAATACCCCTCCCCCTCTATCTTAACTGATATTTATGATTTTTCCTTCAACACTCTTCCTCTCTCACCTATATGTATTCACAGAAGATTCATTGTAAAGGGTTGGAAAATTGTTAACTGTTGAACTATTATTGAGCAAGAGTTTCTGAGTAGTTTGTAACATAGTAGGCTGGGAAGAGAAGTATCAGACTGTAAAAGCTATTGGACTCAAAGTATGTAACTAGTTTTTCACATCAAATAGAAAAGCAGATTCATTGGATCCTGATCTAAATCATTGGTGATGTTATTCTTACTGTAATTGTTATTTTCCTTATGTTTCCACTACGTTCATATTCTCTGATAAAGAACAGCAAATATAGATTAGGATTTACTTTAAAGTACCCTATTTCTAACTGATAAGCTTTATCTCTATGTTTTCTTCTAAATGTGTGTTTGGGAATGATTTCAATAGAGTATAACCAGTCAAGGAATGTTGGTGAGCCCATGTCTTGCTGAGTAGAACTTGAGATGTTGTTCTTGAATGATATTTTCATTGCATGCTAAGTAGAGTCTTAATCAAGGAAGTTTATGGTTAGTCCTGTCCCTTGTTTAGTCTTAAATAGTTGTTTGAAGATTTCCCTTAATAGTATGCCAAAAGCAGGATAGGTTAAAAGTCCTTACCTAATCTTAGGTTACTTTTTATGTTTATCTTAAATGTTTTTCCTTTGAGAGTATGCCAAAAGGAGGATAGGTTCAAATTCCTTACCTGATCTTAGGTTGCCCTTTGTTCTCTTACATCTTTTCTTGTTTCACCACACTTATTAATGTTTCATACCACCAAATCAACTTAAAAGATCTTCTGATATAGATGACTTGCCCTATGGAAACCCTTGAATAGTTGTTGTGCAAGTAAACCCTTTTATGACTCCATAGCCCAATGGTTTAGCACTATTTTTTTACCTATCTTCCCATGCTGAAACATCCTTCCACTTATTTCCTCCTTCGCTTCACATGACCTTCTCATTTAATGATTCCCAACCAAAAACAAACAAACACCTTGTACTTCATAACTAGCCTAATATCATATCATAAGCGCTAAATCATATCATTTTAAAACACATATAGAGAGATCTCTCTCTGAATCCAAGAGGGCTAGATCCTAGGACTCCAAAGCGGTTCTGATGTTGCCTTGTCATTTGGTATGCCAATATTCCAAATCACAGGACCCCAACATAATGGGGACTCCGCTGGAGAGTTTTGAGTGAGTTAATCCTTAAGACCTCAAAAGACCCACAAAATCCTTAAATTGGTAGTTAATTACTGATGGTGGACAGCAACTCATCTTAAAACATTTGAAATCATCCACCTGGTGACTCCACAACCCCTAAAAGACCAAAAGACTCCACTGGTGATCAATAGGCCTGCTGATTACCCCTGTTTTTCACAAAGACTCCACTAGGGCAGCCCACATTACCATTGAAACATCATTCACACCCACGATTAGGAAACTTTGAGGACTAAGTTTTCCTTGTTAAAGACTAGTTTGCCTCTAAAATATTGTCATGTCTGGCTAACTTTTCTTTTTTGTCGGTCTAAAATCAACACAGTGGCCTCTCCACATCCCAACATAGCAAAGACCAAATTACCCCACTAATAGAAGATTCTAAAAATTTGCAAAATGCTAGCCAATTATGTAGGTTGCTATGAAATATCAAGTGAATTGGCAGAACTTGGATGTGAGGACATTCCAAAGGTTATCCTTCTTAATTCAAAACTCAATGCTAACCCTGAGCTTAAGAAAATATTCCTAGACCCTGTGATTGAAAGGTATGAAACTGAGATTGAAATGTTGAATTCACAAGAACAATCATACCAATTCAGGGACCCTAGGGCATTTTTGGAAATTCTCTCTCCCCCTAAGCAATATGAAATTGTATTACCTTTTGATGTGCAGGAAAAGGATGATTGTGCTTTCAAGAACCATTGAATATGTAGTGAACCAAGTCACAAGGATGCGTATAGCCTACTCGCCATAGAAGGCCTAAAAAAAGAAAGTTTATATCTTGTGCTCTTGACCTATGGTAGAATATATAAAAATGGAGGTCTGGCTCAAGTTAAGGTTCAAGCATTGATCCTTTCTCAAGATCCAGACATCGCAGTGGTAACCACCGGTGGTGGCCTTGGTTTTGAATACCTACATTCAAAGTACCCTATGGTTATCTCTGATAAACAAGCTTAGATTTTCTACCCTTTTTTGTTATCAAGAATCAAGCCGTACCGGTACTATTGTATTATATAAAATAGCAGAGATTTCCAAGTTGTATTAGGGTAGGTAGGAATGTCAATAAAGCTCAAGCCAGACATTTAGTTAGTTTCTTGTTTTTGCTTTGAAAGAAAAAAATAGAGAGAGAAAATACAAAAAATAGAAAAGAGAAAAAAAGGGCAGATATAAAAGAAGAAAGGTACATCCCCATATCAAGAAATAAAACAGGAGAAATAAGGCTCTGTATTGACTTTAGGAACTTGAATAGAGCCTCATTAAAGGAAAACTATCCCTTTCCTAAAATGGAGCACATCTTACAAAGGGTAGTTGGTTCCAAGAGGATTTCTTTGCTAGATGGATTTTCAGGATATAATCAGATATTGGTACTCCCTGAAGACCAACTGAAAATAGCCTTCACTACCCCTTGGGTCACTTTCATGTATGTGAAAATGCCTTTTGGATTAATGAATGACGGTGCCACCTTTCAAAGGGCCATGGACATTGCTTTCTCAGAAGAAATAGGCCACTTCCTTTAGATGACATTACAGTCTATTCCAAAACAGATGAGGAACACCTAGCACACCTGAGAAATCTCTTTGAGAAATGTAGAAAATTTGGGCTATCTTTAAATCCTAAGAAAACATTGTTTGGGCTCCAAGAAGGAAAGCTTCTTGGTCACATCAAATCTGAAAAAGGGATTAAAATAGACCCAAAAAGGGTTGAAGGTATATTGCAGATCAGTCACCCCAGAAACATCAAAGAACTTCAATATTTCATTGGAAAGATTAATTTCTTGAGAAGGTTCATACCCAACCTAGAAGAACTCCTTAGGAACATGACAAACATGTTAAAGAAAGAGATAGGAGTTAAATGGACCTTAGAAGCAAAGAATTACTTTGAACTGGTCAAACATGCACTCACCCAAGCACCAATCCTTATCAGTCTTGATTTCACTAAGGACTTCCTCATATTTTCATTTGCATCAAGACATACTGTGGCCGCTATCCTATTACAGAAAAATCTAGAAGGACAAGAACAGCCAATTGCATTTTTCAGCAAGGCATTAAGATATGCACCTCTGAAATATAATATCATGGAAAAACATGCCTATGCTTTGGTCAAAGCCTTGAAGGATTTCAGAGTTTATATCTTACACTCACATTATTGCATTTGTGCCTCATGTAGTGGTAAAAGACATTTTGTCACAAGACCCTGATGGCAAAAGAGGAAAGTGGATTGTTGTGATACTAGAATATGATTTGGAAATTAAACCCACTAAACTCATCAAGGGTCAAGGCCTAGCACAATTAATGGCTAAATCTAACTTGCAAGCACTTGATATAAACATGATAGATACATTCGATGGGCAGGAAAAATTACCAGCCCCACTTATTGAGGATCATTTCCTCAATTCATCTTGGTATGCCGATATTTTGTATGTTCTTACTAATCTCAATGCCCCTCCTGGTTTGTCTAAAACAAAGGCAATATTCTTGAAGTTAAAGGCTGTTAATTATTGCATTTTAGATAAATTTTTATATTGGAAGACTGCCAGTGGTTTATTGCTTAAATGTTTGCTTGAGGTTGATGCAGATAGGATCAAGCATGAGTTTCATGAAGGAGAATGTGGAGGCCACCTCAATTGGAAAACCACTACTAATAAAATCCTTATAGATAGTTATTACTGGCCCACCCTATTTCAAGATGTCCACAAAATGATAGTTGCCTGCCACAAATGCAAAATATTTGAAGGCAAGAGAAAACTGCTTCCCTTACCCTTGCAACCAATCACTGTTGAAGCTCCTTTTCAACAGTGGGGCCTAGACTTCCTTGGGGAAATCCATCCTACCTCATCTTCCCAACATAGATGGATATTCACAGCCACTGATTATTTCACCAAATGGATTAAAGCCATCCCTTCTAGGAATGCGCGTACCCGCTTATCGCGTACAATGCTGCTGCATTTGGTTCTAAAAATATGGTTGATTTCTGTCATAGATATCAGATTGTTCTTGGTCATTCCACAAATTAATACCCTCAAGGTAATGGGTTGGAAGAGTCTTCAAATAAGAGCCTGATAAACATAATAAAGAAGCTATTGGAAGAAAATCAGAGGTCATGGCACAACAAGCTGGTACATGCTTTATGGGCAGATAGATTAACAACAAAAGGTCAATTGGAATGTCTCCCTTTCAGCTAGTTTATGGAGCAGATGCAGTTTTTCCTACCAGTTTAGGAGTGCCAATGATGAAGTTGGTCCAAGAAATACAATCAGAGTAAGATAGCATGATGAGAAGGATAAATCATAACATATATTTTCAGCAAACCAGGGAAGAAGTTTATAACAGAGCATAGAAAGTACAAGAGAATATCAAAAAGTTGTTTGATAAGAGGACAAAGGCGAGTGATTTCAAAATTGGTGACAAAGTACTCAAATGGGATTCTAGGAGAGAAGATAAGGGCAAACATGGCAAGTTTGACAATTTATGGCAAGGCCCTTACATCATTCAATCTGCCATTGGTCATAATGCATTTTTTCTACGCACTAGATGAGTGGAACCTGTTTTGTAACCTATCATGGCGGGATGTAAACATTATTTACTGCTAAAGCCTCTATTTAAAGTTTTTCATTCTTCATTTGTAAATGACATTGCTGTTTGTTGAAGAAAAATACAAAAAAAGGAAAGTCTAAAAATTATTTTAAGCTTAAATGCCACTACCAAAAGAGAGAACTTCTATTTATTCATACAACCTAATCATGACTAGATAGTTTTCAATTTACTGCTGATAGGTTAATGAATCAGATTAGCCAAACAATTTAATCTTGGCTTATAAGTAGAATAGATTAGGATAGAAAAACAAAGGTTCAAACAAGCTTAAATCTTGAACCTATAAGTTTGATGAAGTATGGCTCTAATCAGATCAAAACTTGAGCCAAATATACAAAGAAGACTAGTTCTAACATGCTGAGAACTTGAACCAGGTAAAGAAGAAGAAGACAACTCTAAAAAGATCAAAATCAGAGCTGAAAAGAAAGAGGGAAAGGACTCTCATTGTTTCGGATCTTAATCAAAAAGAGCGAAGAGGATTGATAAAATGAAGCTCATATTAGAAAAGGTTAGGAGTCAAACAGATATTATCTGCTCATTGTACACTGATGTCTTGGCATGCAGATCTTCTGCCAATAATTATGCCCTATTTTTTCTAGAAAGGTAATTACAGTTGAAAATCAAAGCTATCAGAGCTGGAAAACCGATAGAGTTAAAAAAAATTGAGGATTTTATAAACTGTTGTAAACAACATGAGGTAAAATTTCAAAGATTTCTTTTTGAATTCTACCTACATAATTTTGTATTAGAGAAAGAAGTGGAAAAGAACCCCAACCCCTTTATGGGGGATGTGTAATTTCAAGCTTTTATCTCATTTGTTATTAATCAACTGAAATGGTTCAAGGCTCATAACGTGTTCCAAAGACAAGAGCATGGACTGGATCTGTGGGTCAGAGGTGAACCCAAACACCCTTTGCAGATGTTGGCCAATCACAAAAGTCTGATGACAAGGGAAGGAGTAATCAAGGTTTTAGGGCCTATTGAGAAAGAGATTGTACAAAAGGGAGTAGAATACTTCCTCTCTATTCAGGAAAGCTCCTTAGCTGTAGCCAAGCTCAAGTGGACAGTTTCCACCAGTAATGTACAAGATAGAGAGCCATTTAATTATAAAAATTTTAAGCTGGCTGTAGAACATTGTCACTTATAGCAACCTCATCTTAAGAGAAGGTCCTTATTGGCTAGGTTGTCGGTTTCATAGCCCTATAATTTGGTATCCTACCAAAGGTTATAAAACTATATATGAATCGTCTGAAGGACAGACAGGGCCCATCTTTGAGCTCTTGGCCAAGAACCATGGCTTTAGACCACTTTATGACATTCCTTCTCCAGCTTATTCCTTAACAGCTCTGCATACAAATTACTTTCTTTTCATGAGGACATGAAACAGGGTAATCAGGGGAGTATGTTGAGTCCTAGAAAAGGTATGTGTTTGCTATTTATATCATCATCCTTTTCCTTTATTCTTATCCTTTCTATAGCTTAATGTGTTAATATATTAAACAATTATGGTAAGAATGAAGGAATTATCTGCAGCTACGACTTGGCTAATTATTATCCTTCTTTATGCAAGAAAATACAAAAAAAGACAATTATTGTTCCCTAACTAAGGAACAGTGAGAAAAGCAACAAGCTAAGGAAGGAGCGCGTCAGTTGCGGATAAGGCCAAAGAAAATCAAAAGGATCAGCACTAGAAGGGAAAGGATGTCTGAAGTTAGAAAACTGTGTGAATCCCTCAAGATCGAGAGATCCTGAGGGATCGCTTTTACCATTTATCTTTTTACCCCTTTCTTATTATAAAAGGCAATGATTGTAAACATAAGGGGGACTGGCTGTTATTATTGAAATTGTAATTCTTAATTACATATCCTTGTTGTAGTGAAGAACACGAATATATTGTAACGTTCTTTTAGCTTGATGATTAATACATAAGTGAAGTTGTTATTCCTTCTTGTTATCTGAAGTAACCAGTAGTGTACGCTACCGGTTAAGGGCCCAGCTTCCGGTGGAATTCACTGCTTCATCTCTGTCATACATTTGCAATTAACGCAAGTGTGATGGTTTGATAGAATTAACGCTTTTTGTGATTCTATTTCCTTTGCTGTTCATTATTTTCCTGTGTTAACCAAATAGTTCTGTTTTATATAATTTATAGTATTGTTATTTATTTAATTTACTTCTACTTTTGGATTGAGTTTCTTAGATAATTATTCTGCTCAATGAGATCAATTGTAATGAGTATTAACTACTGTTGTTAGGCTCTCAGGTTGATACCATTTTTGTTTTACTAAAGAATGTATTTGATTTAGATTCAATCAATTTTGAAGAGAAGAGTTATCACTACTATACTCTTCACTGATATTGCTGTTACTTGAAATGCTGTAGGATTTGATTTCATTAGAGGATTGATTTTTCGTTTAATTGCAATTAGAATTTACTTGCTGCATCTGTTTACTCTTGTATTAAAAGATATATACTGCGACCTATGAAACATAACTCTCTGATTTAAATAGTTGTCACATACTGTGTACACTCTTGAAATAGAAAGACTTGCCCGAATTGATAATTAATGTGAGGATAATTAGGAGTTTAAAAAGCACCTTTTATCAACCAACATTTTGGCGCCATTGTTGGGGAGAGTGTAAGCCATTTATGAAGAGTGATGTATATCTGATAATTACCTGTTGAGAGAGAACTGGGTATTAAAAATAGAAGGTAAGAACCTACGTACGAAGTATGCAAAATTCCTGCTCCCTCGCCCACTTTCCAGCAGAGTTATTAGAAATTTAGGGTAGAGGTAAAAATTTGAATTGTTTGTATGAATGACTAAGAAGAAAAGACCAGAAATCAATCCAATTCCACTACCCAAACCTGAAAAATCTAAGGGACCAGTGACCCTTGGACGATCAAATTTTATAGACGAAATCTTAAAGAAAGTTGAATCTCAGCCATCAGTAGGTCCTTGAAACGTTGCTTCCAGACAAGCTACTGTCTCCCTTTGGGCCACAGGCTCACTATCTGTAGCCTACACTGAGGTCCACAACAAAACTGTAGGAACTGAGCAGAGTTTTCAAGAAATTGAAAATTCATGCCCAATTTCCTCACAACAAGGGAATTCTTGTAATATTCATGAAGGAGGAAGAGAAACAAGGGAAGAACTAAGATTCCCTCAGGAATTAATTGAACAAGGAACACCCATATCCCAAACAGAGGGAGTGTTGTTAAGATTATTTCCACCTCTTGTGATATTCGTGAAGGAGGAGGAGAAACAGGGGAAGAACCAAGATCCCCTTAGGTAGTAATTGAGCAAGGAATACCTAGTATCCCAGAAAGAGGGAGTACTGTTAAGATTATTTCTACCCCTTTGGGACACCCTAGGGATAACTCCCCAGCTCCAGAAATCTCGGAAGGATACTGGCATATATTTGATCAAATGGCTAACAATCCACAAGCACCCCAAACTTCCACATTGTAGTACCCCATCGTTGACACAACTGCCAACGCTCCTATGAAAGCTATCCCTTTACAAAATATTCCCACCTTTCATGGGCTCTCATCAGAGGATCCAGACGCATTTCTATTTGAATTCGATATATTATGTTGGGGTTATGATTATACCATCGACCCCCAAAAACTAAAGCTGTTTCCATCTACGTTAAAGGGCACAACCTTGCATTGGTTCATGGGGCTAGGCGGAGGAACAATAAATGATTGGGATCAAATGAAAAATGCTTTCCTTAAAAAATATCAGGATTATTGCAGATCTAGGGAATTGAAAGACGAAATATTCCAAATGGTAGCTAGACTCAGTGAAACATTGGAAGAGTATGTAGAGCGCTTCCAATATAACCTCCAAAGATCCCCCTATGTAAATTAGCCCCTGCCTGATAATGTGCTGAAAACTACACTGATTAAAGGGATGAAAGAACAATGGATAGAGACGTTAAATATTATGGGTAAAGGTGATATATATCAAGAATATTATGCTAATATTATTAAATTGTGTATCAGGTGCTCAAGGGGCAGTACGAGACTGAAATCAACGAAACACAACATGACTACCAGGGACAGTAAAATATCTGGTGGAACCATTATTCATACAAAAATTGGCAACCTGCTAGAAGATTTCAAAATAGATATCTTGGGGACTTTGATGACATAATTAGATATCATGCAGGCCAAGCAGAAGCAGGCAGAAGCAGAACAGAACCTGGTGATATTTTGCCCAAGATGCAGAAAGAAGCATAGTCACAAAGAGTGTCTGCTGGATATGGTACAAACCTGTGCCATATGTACTAAATATCACGCCACAGAACGCTGCCCGTCACTTCTAGGGTTAAAAGTAGTCTATAAAGAGGCAGAAGAAGAAACATAACCAATCTACCTGCTAAATCAGCGTCGCCAATGGCAACCACGACAAACAGGTACGCCAACCGACCCATCTTCTTCCTTTCAGCCCTCACAATATAATGCTCAACAATACACAGGAGCTATGTGGCAAAACCAGACACCTTTTCCCAATTGGTCATAGCAACCATTCTCTATGCCACCTTGGTCCAACCAATCAAACCAAAATAATAGTTGGCCAAATTTTTTTGTTTTCCACCATTTTGGCCATCCTCCACATATCCATTCCAATGGCCATCCTCTACATCACAAAACTAGAGTTGGAAGTCAAGCCGACAACGACCTACAGATCAGCCAGCAGGAACAATCCCCCTACCTCAACCTACACTGCCAGCACCCTATACATTGCAATAAAACCCTCATACCAACCTACAACTACAACTCCCAGCCCAGCCCAACCCAAACCCCAACAATAAACCGATCCAATATTTGCAAATTATTGAAGGACCCGAGCCAGAAACTGAATTAAGGGAGTGTAATGAGCTGCAATTAAGATCTGAGAGGATAATAGAGTCAGAGGGGGATAAAAATATAAAAATTGAAAATCCGTTACTTGTAGAACAAGCACCACAAGTGGAGAATCTAGTTAAACAGAAAACCCATGATCAAACTATTACCTCTTCTCCACCATTCCTAGAATGATTAATTATACCCTTCTCAATCGAATATCCAGATTTTGATCTTTTGGGAGAACTGAAAAATTTGTGTGTAAAAATACCTCTCCTCCAGGCTATTCAGGACATTCCAATTTATGTGAAAACTATTAAAGAATTATGTATGAAAAATCCAAAGAGGAAAACAAAAACAACTCCAACTGTCCATGTCGTCGGTACTCTGTCTGATTTATTATCAGGTAGAGAAACACCAATAAAATATGAGGACCCAAGAAACCCTATAGTCACAGTGCAAATAAACGGGTGCTCCTTTCCCAATGCATTAGTTGACCTAGGAGCAGCAATCAATATTCTCACAACAACAACTTGTCAAAAGCTTGGCATTACATCCTTGGACCCAACCACAACCCTCTTGGAACTTGCTGACTGATCAATTTTCAAACCAGAGGGGACATTACAGGATGTAATGGTGTTTATAGATTCTTGGGAATACCCGGCAGATTTTCTGATCATCAATCCTAGAAAGAAACTAGATGGACATCCCCTAATTCTAGGAAGACCTTAGCTAGAAACCGTAAATGCTTACATAAGCTGTCAAACAGGCAACATGACTATAGCAAGAGGAAAAGATGTGAAGAATTTAGCCTTATATCCTCCAGCTCAGCCAAGTCTAACAATAATAAAAACGAGGAAACAACCTGTATCATATTTAACTGAAAACATTAGATCACCACTAACCATAGAATATGCTCTTGAATTCAAGGTTCAAATAGAAGATGACATCATTAACACTTATATTAACCAACCAGATGTCGTATCTCATCCAAAATGTCACATGATCGAAGCAGCCTTGGATAACAAAATCAAAGAGGATCCCTTACAATACTTTAGTGACCAATCAATCCCAACAACTTCTATTTATAATAGCAAAACCGTAGAAATTGAGCCAGGGAAAACCTTAAATATCAATAAAAACCTGATTGAGGACCAGGCACAGAGGCTTGTCCAACTTCTGAGAAAATATAAAGAAGCCTTCACCTGGGATTACCCTGACATGAAAGGGATTGATCCCTAGCTATGCATGCATCACATCTATATAGAGAAGGATGTGAGGCCCATTAGACAACCTCAACGGAGATTAAACCCTCATCTTAAAGATATTGTGAAAGATGAACTACAAAAACTATTGGATGTGAATTTTATCTATCCTATATCTGAAAGCAAATGGGTCTCCCCATTAGTAATAGTGCCTAAAAATAATGGAAAGTGGCGTATATGTGTTGAATATAGAGAGATTAATAAAGCAACCCAAAAATATCACTTTCCCCTCCCATTCATTGACCAGGTCTTGGACACATTGGCAGGAAAAAAATTAGTTTCTTTCCTAGACGGCTTCAGCGGCTACAACCAAATTCAAATTACCCCTGAAGACCAAGATAAAACTACTTCCACCTGCCCATGGGGAACCTTTGCTTACAAAGTCTTACCTTTTGGACTGTGCAATGCACCTGCTACATTCTAGAGGGCTATACTCAGCATTTTTTCAGATCTGATAAACAAAGGGCTCGAGGTGTACATGGATGACTTTACACCTTACGGAGATGACTTCGAGCCAGCATTACAAATGCTAGAGAAAGTTATGTAATGATGCATTGCTACCAGGCTTTGTTTAAGCCATGAAAAATGCCACATGATGATGACTGAGGGACTCATTCTGGCCCATTATATCTCAGCAGCTGGAATCTAGGTAGATCCTGCAAAAATTCAGATAATTCTTTTAATACCTACCCCTTCCACACAAACTGAGGTACGCAGTTTTTTGGGATTTTCTGGATATTATAGGAGATTTATAAAGAATTTTTCTCGAATTGCTGCACCCTTATATGCATTAACAGGAAATACTGATTTTATTTGGACTGAAAAATATGATAGTGATTTTGAAGATTTAAAACGGCTTGTATCAACAGCCCCAGTGCTAAGGGGCCCAAATTGGGAATTACCATTTTAGATCTCATGCGACACATCAGAAATAGATATTGGAGCAGTTCTCGGCCAGGAGGAAGATAAGAAGCCATATGCGATATACTACATCAGCAAAAATCTATCTTCTCCTGAATTGAACTACACTGTGACCGAAAAGGAATTTATGGCTGTAATATATGCTATTAACAAATTTAGACATTATATAACAGGATACCCTGTGGTTTTGTATACGGATCACTCTGATATTAAATATTTAGCTAATAAACCTGTTGCAAATGGAAGAGTGACAAGATGGTTGATTCTTTTGCAGGAATTTGACATAACAATGAAAGATCGACCAGGGAAGAAAAATCCAGTAGCAGACTTCCTTTCATGTATGCCAAAGACAGATGACTCGGCAGCAGTAGAAGACTGGTTCCCTGATGAACACTTATTTGAAGTAACCTTGAAAACACATGGTACGCGGATGTCGCAAACTACTTAGTAGTAGGTAAGTTACCCAAACACCTAACGCCTAATGAAAGAAAATAAATAGTACAGCGTAGCACATGGTTCTCCTGGATTGGAGGTTATTTATTTCATACAGGGGCCGATATGCACATTTGAAGATGTGTCAGGGAAGACAAAATCTTCGACATCTTGAAAGCCTGCCACGATGGGCCTTGTGGTGAACATTTTGTGACTGCAGGACTGGTCACAAATTCTTACAGACAGGCTATTATTGGCCCACCATTTTTAAAGACGCCAAGAAGTTTTTCCAGGCATGTGATAGTTGCCAAAGAATGGGACGCCCTGGGCAGTTTGATGAGATGCCCCTGCATCTGCAGCTATTCATCAAGCCTTTTGAGCGATGGGCGTTAGATTTCATCGATCCAATAAACCCATTATCTAATCAAAATACATATATATTAGTTGCAACAGAGTATGTGACTAAATGGGTGGAGGCAGAAGCATTACCAAGGGAAATGGAGGACTCGGTAATTCACTTTCTTTTCCAACTTTTCGTGCGATATGGCTTGCCTAGAGAAATAATCACAAATGGAGGGCCACAATTTATAAGCCATAATATTGCTGCGACATTAAAAAATCACCATATCTTGCACAGAATCACAACTCCATACCACCCGCAAGCAAATGGCCAGGTAGAAAGCACTAATAAATTAATTGAGGCAATACCCACAAAAACAGTCACATCACATAGACGTGACTGGGCTACCTGATTTCCAAAATCCCTGTGGGCATACCGCACGACATGGAGAAATACCACGGGATATTCCCCATATCAGCTAGTGTTTGGAAAAGAGCCTATCTTCCCAATAGAATTTGAAATTCAGACATTGAGGATAGCTCAAGAAGTAGGCTTGGATCTGAATGAAGCACAGATTAACAGGCTACATCAAATCGATGAATTGGATGAATTCTGCCTATCAGCTCTTCAGCATAATACACTAATCCAACAACAAAGAGCGAAATGGCATGATTCCGTCATCAAGAAGAAGACATTCCACGAAGGTGATTGGGCACTTCTGTATGATTCTAGGTTCCAGGATTTCCCATGAAAACTCCAGACCAGATGGTTAGGCCCCTATGAGATACAAAAGGTGCATGATAATGGCACCCTCACATTAGCCACCATTGATGGGTCTGGATACTCTTTTAAAGCAAATGGACATCGAGTACGCCTATATCACAAACCGCTTACTAGGGAGTCCTTTTGCCAACAGCTACGGGAAGATTCCACTATGCAAATTCTTGCTGAGGAGGGAAACCTGCCCACAGCATTGGTCCAATGAAGAATTTATTTGTTTTTTTTTTAAATTGTACATAAGTTTTCCTTTTTGTTTTATTGAATTTTCTTGTATAAATTGTATGTAACTTGTTTTTTCTATTTTTCCTTTGTTTTTCCCTCTAAGGAACAACAAATTTTCGTGTGAAGTTTCGTCTTGTTGTTCCCTTTAAGGAATAGTTATTGTTCCCTCTAAGGAATAGCAACGTTCGTATGAATTTTCTTTTTGTTGTCCCCTTTAAGGAATAGCTGTCGTTCCCTCTAAGGAACAGTCACTGTTCCCTCTAAGGAACAAAAATTTTGTGTGCAAATTTTCTTGTTGTTCCCTCTAAGGAACAGCTGTTGTCCCCTTTAAGGAACAGCCGTCGTTCCCTCTTAGGAACAACAATTCCATGTGCAATCTTTTTCTTCTTTCTGTTGTTCCCTCTAAGGAACAGCAGTTTCGGTGTGTAATTTGTCTTGTTGTTCCCTCTAAGGAACATAAATTTTCTTATGCATTTTCTTTATTTTTCCCTACAGTGAACAACTATTGTTCCCTCTAGGGAACAACTGTTGTTCCCTCTAAGGAACAACACCTTTTTTGTGTGTTTTTCCTTGTTGTTCCCTATAAGGAACAACACTTTTTGTGTGAGGTTTTCTTTTTATGTTTTAGCACCTTGTGAATACTTGTGTGAGAACACCTTTCTTTCCTTTGCCCACTTTTTATGATCTTCTATAAGGCACAAGGGTACAAATATATATGAAAGGATACAAATCTGAAGCTTACTGGAAAAAGCAAATATTGAACATTATCATCTTTAAACAAAGATTGCTTGGTATTGATCGAAAAATAAAGGACATAACCATCTATATCACTTCACTGTCCTCATTTCCATTATAAATCAAATTGATTGATTATTTGTACCATGTCGGTTGTCCCCTAAACCCTATAACTCTTTATGTTCATTATCATCAAATAAGGTTAAGGGCATACTCTCTTCTATTGATATGTTTAGACTTCTTCTGCCATTCCTACTCCTAAGGAGTGTTGAGCCACCCTCTATGTATAAATAGGAAGTGCTATTCAAAAAATAAATAAACATATATATATATATATATATATATATATATATATATATATACATATACATATGTATATACATATATATGTATATATATATATATACATATATATATAGATATATATAGATATTTTTGAATATATATATATATATATATATACATATATATATATATATATACATATATATATATACATATATATATATATATATACATATATGTATATATATATATATATATATATATATATATATATATATATATATGTATATATATATATATATATGTATATATATATATACATCTATATATACATACATATATATATATATATATATATATATATATATATATATATATATATATATATATGTATATATAGATGTATATATATATATACATATACATATATATATATATATATATATATATATATATATATATATATATATATATATATATATATATATATATATATATATATATATATATATACTAACAATTATATGATTTTTATAGATGGAGGATAGGGGTCTCATCACATAGCCAACCTACCATGCATCATAAGGAAGCAACGAAGTGGCATTCCCACCGTTGTCGCATAATTGTTGTCGCTCCTAGAGATAGCCTAGAGTTTCCATAGACCAGTGCCTAGGACATCTTAGCATAGCAAGGAGTGTATCATATAACTTGGGTGTCAATCCAAAACTCTCCTGCTATCTCTTGTAAAACAAGGAAATTGATTTAAATGGAACCAGAAATCGCAGAAATTGTCACAAGGAAAGTAATGTTGCAGACGCACAATGCAAAGCTCCAATATTAAAGCATCAGATAGTTAAGAGACAATTTAATGCAAAGAGGGTTGGTTCAAGTAATATGCCACAGAAATCAAATATTAGAAAATGAATGCGGTGAAAGAAAAGTTAAGAAGATACTAGTCAACATTGGGCTGATACCCAGATACACAACAGAACCATATATGGGCTTATCAATCTAAGAATCCATACATGATAATGGCGTTTTAAAAGCACCCTCCCAAAGCAACTAATATAGCAGAAAGATGGTTGAGATGAATATGGAACAATATATCATGCATGAGCCATATTTAAAGCGCTTGACTGATTTAATTATGGGCATCAACTAGGATGAATCCTTACCAAACCAGTGAGCCACTCGCATTCCAAAACATGATACAAGAAAGTGGATGAAATGAAATGTTATATTAAACACATAAGAGAAAGTTACCTACTGTGAAATACCAAAGACCAGAATCCTCATTACAGATAGAACTCCTCCTCACTGAGACTCTACGGGCTCTGAGCCTTCACAGAGAAGCTTTACAAGATGTATACAAAAAATTCCTTTCACTGCACGATTTTCTGATAAAAGTCTGGAACCCTTACAATGTCTTTCTCCTGGGTTTTTATAGAAGAAGAAGGAGAAAAACCTAATAGAAGAAGTCGGTGAACATTTAATTGACTCATTAAAACTTGAATGGTAAGAGAGTGCCCGCCCACACTGTTTGACGGTGCTAAACTATTGTAAGTACTCTGCTGCTGCTCTATGGAATAAATGTTGGGGATGAACATCTCCTCAGAAATAAGACATAGAGAATAAAATATTCAAACATTCTATCCTTTGCTGAAAGAGAAACCTGCTACAATAAGACCTGGAGGATGTTGGTGTTTGTGTGTGGTACTCTCGGCCCTCCAGCTTTGAATTGGGATTCAAAATAATGAAGCCGGACACTGGCTTCCTCAATCTTTCACTGATATTTGTATGCTGCCCCATTAATATTTCTTGCCTTGTAATCTGTCTTTTGAATACAGCTGTGGGATTTGATGGATTTTATCTCTGCTTCCTTTAATGAAGTCATATCACAGCAACTACCCCGATCTCCCCTCTTCAATTTTGCTATTAAGAATCGTCCTTAGAGGTGATCTTGGCCTCTGTGATGGAGGCGACGAATTACGACAGCTTCTCCTTATATACCTGCAAAACCCACAAACGTGTTAGAGAAGCCCAGACACAGGTGCGAGGGACATGGAAGTGTCATCGATGGTAGTGGTGAGGACATGGCCAAATGGTAAAAGCATGCAGGGTGGCGGAAGGATTACAGGGTGGCGACGAAAAACGCAGCATAATTATGAAAATGGCGATGAATGTATTTGGTGAGGGTTAGCTAATTATATTAAATTTCAAACATAAACATAACCCTCCAGACGAAACATATAGGTGTACGCTAGATAATGCGACAAGAACACGTAGCATGATGACGTGGAGTATGGGCTACGGGGTTTGGTCAACTGCGAGGGTCAAGCAGATCTTGACCGTCCAATTTTGAGGGTAATCTACGGTGAAGAATGCGTCTAGAAGCAATGAGGAGGTGGGCCAGGGGCGATATGGACGGGAACTAAAAGCTGCACAACTTCGGAGAACAAGAGCCGTTGGATCGAATGCTCAAGATCAGACGGCTTATATGAATTTCGCTGCATGACTTCAGTCGAACATTAATGCGCGGGAGAGAGCGGTATTGAGGGTGTACCCTGGGACACTTGGCAAGCAGTGTATGGAATCGCTAGCCCAATGGGGAATACCGCCTGCCCAGCAAAGGTGGTGCGGAATAAACAGGCCGGTTTTCAAGCAGTGGTTGCGGGCGTGGGTACCACCATAGCAAATAAGACTCCGAGCCATCGATTTATGGGTTAATCGAACGGTCCAGGGTGCGCGTGATAGACGTATACGCTTAAACACCTTTGGGACTTAACGCTTGGTCCTGAGATATGGTTATGTGAGTAGTAAGATATAGGGGGCCACGGCTAAAGGGGCTAGACCTCTCATAACTTCGAATGCGTATTTGTGGCCTTTCTTATGCATTTCAGGGGGCGGGAAGGGTAACGGTAATCGGGACCGGGAAGGATTGCTCATCAAAGATTCACTGGGGGCTGAAATGATCAACACCCACTATGGCCACCACACCAAGGATATGATCCAACGGATGAATCAAGAAATAAAATCTTTGAACAGAGGTCCATTACGAGTCGGCTCCGCACACCTTCAACTACTCCTCAGTGAATGGCAATGTGTTCATTTGGACAGTGTTCATTTGGTTACCAAGCCAACGCAATGGTCTCCTACTCCGATATCATAATACACTTCCCCTATTATACATAAAGGACCATGGTTCCAAAGGGTTAGAAAGAAACTCGTCGAGGCTATAGATGCTTGGCAGTACCGTGCTTCCGTCGATGGTATTGAAGTCATATTTCCAACATCAATAGTATTATAAGTCCCTTTTCTTAGTTTTTATCTTACGTGGGAGCAATTATGTTCCTACTTGTTTTGGAACCTTTATGATGATATCTTTTAAAAAATCAATCATAATAGAGGCTTTAAGTGGAATGATGACGGTAAAGTATTTTTTTTGCGTCAGATGTCCTTTTTCCTTTTTCGAAATCACCTCACGGCATCTCCTCACTAATTGATAATTCTCGTATATGCATTGATTTCAACACTCTGATATCTTTTACGATCCTTTCATAAATAGGCGTACCTTACCACCTTCATCATCCCTGTACTTCACCGCCAACATGATTTTCCTTCATTTATTCGGTCGAAGGCGACCTATCATTTCAAAAGGGGGGTGAGGAGCAACTCCCGAATTACTTATGCATGCATGCCAGCCCCTTATAATTTGATTATGCAGGACAATATGAAATTCCATAATAGAAAGTCTTAGATAACGATATTTATGCTGTAAAGTATCATCCAATATAACTATTATAACAACTTGTTGTTCCATCACTAGCTCTGTCTATTGTTGTGTTACTTTTTCTAATTAACAGTTTGTAGAATTCAGGCAATATGGGAGGAAGAACAGTGCGCAAGGAGCCGCTGACATTGGTTGTTTCTGATGCTGCCAGAGAAATTCTGGCCCGAGCTGGGTGGATAGCATAGTTCACACAATTACAGCAACCCAAGGAAACAATTTCCATTGAATTCCTACAAAATTTACAGAATGGCCAATCTATGGTAAGGGGCAGACAAATCACAGTATCAGATGTTGTGATTGCAAAAGTGTGTGGGTTACCAGTTGAAGGACCCGTATGGACTAACAAACGATTGACGCTGCATGATGCCATTGAAGCCTTTAAGGACAAAGGACAGGAGCTGATCATCAAAGGAAAAGGAGTTTGACCATCGTCCCTTGGACAACCATGGGCAGAACTATCCAGAGTCATCCAGAATTTCATTACATGTGACGGGTGAAAAGACGTGGTAAGGCCACGTCAACTTAAACTTTTAGCAGTCTTGAAAAAAATTGTTCTATGAATTTACCTGCATATTTGAATTTCCTACTACATGATTCTACTGAAAGGATAAAAAAGCCCCAACACATAGAAACTGTTGTAAGCCACCATTTTTTAATTAGGCTGATAGTTAGCTGCAACCTTGCCCAGCAGCAAACAAGTTGGGAAGAATTAATATTTTCCATAGAAGGGGGTTTAGCTTTTCCTGCGCCTAACCCTGTTCCGAAAAGGAAGAGGACTACCTATACAGAAAGTATTCCCCAAAAGTGCAGACATTCCACCAGATTGAGGACAAACTTGGGAGCAGCTGAAAATCCCCAAGGCAACAGCAGCCAACCCATAGAATTGTCTAGTCCAGAAAATAAGAAGTATTCACAGTTGGAAGGATGGTATGACCCGGAGTCAGAACATGAAGAGGAAACAGAGCACTTGGGTGATGAGGAAAGAAATGAATCAGAACCCCCCTCAACGCCAAATACAAGTCCCCTAAGAGATTTATTGCATGATATCGAATTGGCCCAAATCTTGGCCAATATGGCTAAATTCATACAGCCCGAAAGCCCGCTCAATTTTAACATTGGGGCAACCCAATCTGTAGATAACTCTGGCCACGATAGAAGCATACCATAAAATGTAAGCTGTGAAGTAGAAACAAGGACAGAAGCCACTCAAGAAGAGGTGAACCAACCTGGTGATATGCCTCTGGGAGAACCCAGCCAGGTAGGCCTAAATATGAAAAATATAGACCAAACAGAAGAAATGGAAATAGCCCAAGAAGACTACTACCAATCTAGGGAGACATTTCTTTTAGAGCGGAGTCAAGACGAGCAACCAGGCTCACTAGGAGCAGAAACGATCAATAGAACAATTGTCCCCCCTAAAAATTATAGGTCCAAAATAAAAAATCTTAGGAAGGAATAGAAGAAGTTGCAAAAAATAGTAAAAAGGCTCAAGTGTAAAATAAGAGGGTTATCAGCAGGAAAAGTCCCAGATAAAACCCCAGAAACAATAAATGCAACTGTTCAAATGGAATTAGTTGAAAGAAGAACTAAAGGGACTCAAACGGAGCCCATACTCACTCAACCTGTTAAGGAACAGCATGCAATTCTTGTAGAAGTAGCCACCCAAACAGAGGTTGTACCCTCCTATGACTTAGATATTCAAACGGAGATGGTACCCTCCTTCAGCATGGCTACCCAGATGAAGGCTTGGACCTCCCATAATAAAGGAACTCAGACAATAGGCATCTCTTTTTATAGCAGGGATACGCAAACAACCATTCAAGCTCAAGATGTTATGACAAGCAATGACCCTAGTATATCAAATCTTCAAAGAGATTTAGTACAGGCTCGAATTTCCATAGAACGGCTTGAACTAGAAATTGTCTCCTAGCAAAAATACCAAGAATTACAGAGGCAACTTCGTGACATGAACACCTCAGAAAGCAACACCTTCGATAAATACTGAAAGGCAAAAGAGAGGATTGAGAAAATGAAGCTTAGATTAGAAAAGGTCAGGAGTCAAATGGACACTATCTTCTCATTGTACATTGATGGCTTGGCATGCAGATCTCCTACCAATAATTATGCCCTATTTTTGCTAGAAAGGTACTTATAGTTGAAAATCAAAGCTGTCAGAGCTGGAAAACCGATAAAGTTAAAAACAATTGAGGATTTTATAAACTGTTGTAAACAACATGGGGTAAAATTTCAAATATTTCTTTGTGAATTCTACCTACATAATTTTGTATTAGAGAAAGAAGTGGAAAATAACCCCAACCCCTTTTTGGGGGATGTGAAATTTCAATATTTTATCTCATTTTTTGTTAATCAACTGAAATGGTTCAAGGCTCATAACACGTTCCAAAGACAAGAGCATGGACTGGATCTATGGGTCAGAGGTGAACCCAAACACCCTTTGTAGATGTTGGCCAATCACAAAATTCTGATGACAAGGGAAGGAGTAATCAAAGTTTTGGGGCCTATTCAGAAAGAGATTGTACAAAAGGGAGTAGAAAAATTCCTCTCTATTCAGGAAAGTTTCGTAGCTGCAGCCAAGCTCAGGTGGACAGTTTCCACTAGTAATGTACAAGATAGAGATCCATTTAATTATAAAAATTTTAAGTTGG
Source organism: Pinus albicaulis (assembly GCA_034641835.2). Classification (NCBI taxonomy): domain Eukaryota; kingdom Viridiplantae; phylum Streptophyta; class Pinopsida; order Pinales; family Pinaceae; genus Pinus; species Pinus albicaulis. Next base: position 1,950,865,110 of record CM076578.1, read on the forward strand.
ATGCAGAACGTTTTGTCACTTACAGCAACCTCGTCTTAATAGAAGGTCCTTATTGGCTAGGCTGTCGGTTCTATAGCCCTATCATTTGGTATCTTGCCGAAGGTTATAGAGCTATATATGAATTTCCTGAAGGACATATAGGGCCCATCTTTGAGCTCTTAGCCAAGTACTATGGCTTTAGACCACTTTACGACATTCCTTCTCCAGCTTATTCCTTAACAACTCTGCATACAAATTACTTGCTTTTCATGAGGACTTGAAACAGGGTAAGCAGGGGAGTATGTTGAGTCGTGGAAAAGGTATGCGTTTGCTATTTATCTCATCATCCTTTTCCTTTATTCTTATCCTTTCTATATCTTAATGTGTTAATATATTAAAAGAATTATGGTAAGAATGAAGGAATTATCTGCAGTTACGACTTGGCTAATTATTATCCTTCTTTATGCAGGAAAATACAAAAAAAGACAACTGGTCTTCCCTAACTAAGGAACAGAAAAAATTCAACAAGCTAAGGAAGGAGCGCGACAGTTGTGGATAAGGCCAAAGCAAATCATAAGGATCAGCATGAGAAGGGAAAGGATGTCCGAAGTTAGAAAACTGTGTGAATCCCTCAGGATCGAGAGATCCTGAGGGATCGCTTTTACCATTTATCTTTTTACCCCTTTCTTATTATAAAAGGTGACGATTGTAAGCAGAAGGGGGACTAGCTGTTATTATTGAAATTGTAATTCTTAATTATAGATTCTTGTTGTAGCGAATAACACGAATATATTATAACGCTCTTTCAGTTTGATGATTAATACATAAGTGAAGTTGTTATTTCTTCTTGTTATCTGAAGTAACCAGCAGTGTACGCTGGCGACTAAGGGCCCAGCTTCCAGTGGAATTCACTGCTTCATCTATGTCATACATTTCCGATTATCGCAAGTGTGATGGTTTGATAGTATTATCGCTTTCGGTGATTATATTTCCTTTGCTACTCATTATTTTCCTGTGTTAACCAAATAGTTCTGTTTTATATCATTTACAATATTGTTATTTATTTAGTTTACTTCCACTTTCGGATTGAGTTTCTTAGATAATTATTTTGCTCAATGAGATCAACTGTAACAAGTATTAACTACTACTATTAGGCTCTCAGATTGATGCCATTGTTGTTTTACTGAAGAATGCATTTGATTTAGATTCAATCAGTTTCGAAGAGAAGAGTTATCACTACTGTACTCTTCACTGATATTTTTGTTACTTGAAATGCTGTAGGATTTGATTTCATTAGAGGATTGAGTTTTCGTTTAATTTCAATTAGAATTTACTTACTGCATCCGTTTACTCTTGTATTAAAAGATCTATACTGTAATCTATTAAACATTACTCTCTGATTTAAATAGCTTCCACATACTGTGTACACTCTTGAAATAGAAAGACTTTCCCGGATTGATAATTAATGTGAGGATAATTAGGAGTTTAAAAAGCACCTTTTATCAACCAACACCTTGTTGTGTCTATTTGTCCAAAGGATCCATCTCATTGATGTCTTCACAAAGCCCTGTTGTTGTCTTGAAGAAAACTGCCTTAAACCCCTTCATTTCACCCATTTCCCTCTTTTTACCCTCCACTTCCTCCAAAATTCCCTTTAAAACCATATGAGTCCCCTTTATTTGGTTTTAATCCCTTCTTTTTACCTTTCGGAACCTCTGAAAAACCTCAAAAACCCCTTTTCGGCCTTAAAAACCAACTTTTTTCACCAATTCAGACTTAAGCCCCTGCGGGCTTAAGTTCTCGGAAATTTCCTCCATATAACTGGGACCCGCGACCATTGGCTCAGTCGTTAAGCCCCTTTCGCGCTATCGGACTACACTCCACCCCTTTTTCCTTTGTTTCTTCATATTTCCTCCGCGCGATCGTTTCCCCGCCGATGTGATCTGGACCGTCCATTTCCCCAAGATCCGACGGCCATCGCCCTCCATGCTCCATCGCACCACTGGTGTTCCTCCCGATTAGTGCTTACCAAATCCTTCCTGCCCATGGCCAATTTCCTAATGAAATCCCAGTCATTAGTCGTCCGCCAAATCCAACGACCATCGGCAAATCGCCCTTTTCGTGGTCCCGCTTCCCTTTCCCTTTTTTTCTCCGATGGACGATCCTCCGATAAGATCTAGACTGTCAATTTCCCTAATATCTGATGGCCATCGCGTCCCTCCATCGCATCGGCGCATCACTCCTCGGCGATCCCAGTTCCCTCGTCCCCTTACCCTTTTCACCGCCGATATGCGAAGTCCCGATTTAATCTCGACCATTCATTCTTCCCTGAATCAGACGGTCTGCGCTCTCCTCCATCGGCCATTGACCATCTCAGTTCCACAAACCTCCTTCTCGGATCCTCTTCTCCGTAGATCGTCGATATACTGAAATTAATCCTAACCGTCCATCTCACGGACTCAGAACGACTCACATTGATTCCCCTTCCTTTCTTGGCAGCCACTTTCGACACAAATATTAACAATATGAATTCCCCCTGAGTTGACTCTTAGTACCACGGAAATATCTTCATCAAGAGCGGTCAAGGTCCCAATGCGGCGACACCGAAACTCTGCGACCCGTTCGTATCCAAATTACCCGCTATGAATGGCCTGCTGATTTTCCATATAATTCCGCTGGTCCCGCCCGACCACGCTGGGGCCTTTCATCGTGCCTTCGTTCGATCTCCACCGTTGATCTCTTAGATCTGACGGCTCCCATTGATCCTCACATTTTAACTCCACCCAACCAATTCTCACATCACGCATATAACATTTCACTACCCAACAAAATAAATGACGTCACCATCGGTCCCACACGACCATGCAGCTTCGTCTGTCGCCTTCACTCTACACCATAGATCTGGAACCCACGAATTGGACAGCTCATAACCCGTTTCCTGTCCAAAATTCCAAAATACCCAAACAAGCTATTTGCACGTGCAATAGGTGGACGCTTATCGGCACCTAAGTTGTATCGCATTCATTTAGCCCATTACCACTTACTGCCCATGCCCCATGCGAATACCACCTCGTGTATTCCCCAAAACCACTTTCAAGTTCTTTGCACAAAACTCTGTTTTGACCCTGGTTTTCATGGTTTTGCGCCATGAAACCCTTCCCCGCTGCATTCACCTCACCTCCTCACTGCTCCATAACCCCTTGTTGAGCCTTTTGAAGTAGTCAAACCACAAAAACGTAGGATTTCTTAATGTTTATCGTTGTGTGTAGGTTTTAAATGGTGGTTTAATATCGCAGGCCCTCCTCCAGCCAAATATCAGTAGCAGGAATCAAGGATGATGATATTGGGTGCTAGACATGCAAAAAGGGATATTCAGGTTTTATTATTACTTTTTATCAGTGTCTCATGAACACTAGTGAATAGAAAAACCTTCCAGCGCCAGTTAAAGCCACTTGTGCACCACAAAAGGATTAAAGTGAAGACCAGAAAGGACACTGGTAGTCTACTTTTTCTTTCAAAGACACCGTGACAGCCATCCTTATGGTAGAAACTCTTTAAAACTGTCAGAACAGTTATTACACAGTCATGGGGCTGCAAAACCCAAAAAAGGACAGTTTACTTGTCATAGAGGTCAAACAGAGTACTTCAGGCCACGGTTAGTTTCAAAGAACACACTTCGGAGTTATTACCAGCCTACCAGATTTGCCTCAAAGACAGGAAAACTACTAAAGTGGTACAAAAATTTAATGCTATGATTATTAAGCAGAATGGGCATTCGAATACCCCTCCCCCTCTGTCTTAACTGATATTTATGATTTTGCCTTCAACACTCTTCCTCTCTCACCTATATGTATTCACAGAAGATTCATTGTAAAGGGTTGGAAAATTTTTAATTGTTGAACTGTTATTGAGTAAGAGTTTCTGAGTAGTTTGTAACATAGTAGGCTGGGAAAAGAAGTATCAGACTGTAAAAGTTATTAGACTCAAAGTATGTAACTAGTTTTTCACATCAAATAGACAAGCAGATTCACTGGATCCTGATCTAAATCATTGGTGATGTCATTCTTACTGTAATTGTTATTCTCCTTATGTTTCCACTATGTTCATATTCTCTGATAAAGAACAGCAAATATAGATTAGGATTTACTTTTAAAGTACCCTATTTCTAACTGATAAGCTTTATCTCTATGTTTTCTTCGAAATGTGTGTTTGGGAATGATTTCAATAGAGTATAACCAGTCAAGGAATGTTGGTGAGCCCATGTCTTGCTGAGTAGAACTTGAGATGTTGTTCTCGAATGATATTTTCACTGCATGCTAAGTAGAGTCTTAATCAAGGAAGTTTATGGTTAGCCCTGTCCCTTGTTTATTCTTAAACAGCTGTTTTGAATATTTCCCTTAAGAGTATGCCAAAAGAGGGATAGGTTCAAAGTCCTTACCTGATCTTAGGTTACTTTTTATGTTTATCTTAATTTTTTTTCCTTTGGGAGTATGCCAAAAGGAGGATAGGTTCAAAGTCCTTACCTGATCTTTAGGCTACCCTTTGTTCTCTTACATGTTTTCTTCTTTCACCACACTTCTTAATGTTTCATACCACCAAATCAACTTAAAATATCTTCTGATATAGATGACTTGCCCTATGGAAACCCTTGAATATTTTTTGTGCAAATAAACCCTTTTATGACCATAGCCCAATGGTTTAGCATTGTTTTTTTACCTATCTTCCCATGCTAAAACATCCTTCCACTTATTTCCTCCTTCGCTTCACATGACCTTCTCATTTAATGATTCCCAACCAAAAACAAACAAACCCCTTGTACTTCATAACTAGCCTAATAGAGAACCTCCAATGAATAGACAACCTCTCCACTAAAGAACAAGCCCAGAAATGACTCTAAGAGATCCTCCTTTGCTGCACCCTGCAGCACAACCCAGCTCTAAACAGAAACTACATTGTAACTGAAGGAGGTAGCTTGGCCAAAATTTTGGAATGAGGAAATTTAGCCCAAATAACCTCTCCATCCCTGATGATTAGGTAGGGATTCCCAACCAGGAACACCCTTGTGCTAAACAGCACTGCAACCCTGCTAAACAGCAAGAGGAAGCAAGTATAAAAAGACCAATAGCAATGATAATAAAAACATGAATCACAATGGTTTCTATCCCCTCCACATTGGGTCCCATCCATATTTTCCACCAAGCTCATGCAAGTTGTCCTCCACTAAAATTGCGATGTTCATCAAGGATATTCAATTTACCTAAAGAGCGTTGTTGAATTGGTCAAATTTCACTGAATCAACATGATCCAGCCCCTATTCACACCTAGAGGTGCTTAATCCAGCTGCTTATTCTTCCCCCTTTCACATTAGGAGTGTTTTTATTGCTACTCAAGAGACTTATGGGCCTCCCCACCCATTTATTTACCGACATAGTGATAAAACAACTATAATATTCCATTTAGCTTGGAGGCTAAATTTTTGGAATATTACAGTCCTCCCCTCCAAAATGTTGCTTGTCCTCAAGAAACTGTATAAGTGTAGAGAAATTTCTCCCCTCCTCCTCTTGTGGCCTCCTCATCAATAGTTCCCACCACTGCTCAAAACAATCTGCCCTCCAATACTCTCTCCCAAGCATGCAAAACCAAATGGCTCACATCATGAAAAGGTGGAAGGTGTAAGTGGAAACATTTTTGCTATCCAATGGCCTCCTCAAGATAGGAGTTATGACAAGCATAGGGGATCTCATGACCAATGAGAGACTCCCATACCCATGCTATCATCCAAATGAAATGAGCCATTTTAGGTAGCTCATCAAAAGAATCCTCAACCCCCTGTTACACTGAAATTTATCACCATGACATTTTAGTACTCCCTTGAAAGTCTACAATGTCAGAGTTCCCAAATTCAAGCCTTGAAACTAAGAGAAAAGTTCATAAAGCCTTAAAACTCTGGTACCGCAGTTTCTCCTAGTTTTGCCTGCGGTCCCGCACTTTTTGGCTATAAATCCTGCGGAGCCAAACGCACTGTCTATTTATTAAAAGTGCAGACCCCTGCAAAAGTTTAAAAAGGGAAAGTAAAATCTAGAAGCTCAGTTTAAGTCATTTTTGGAAGCTTCTAGAAACATTCCTGCAGTGGAAATATCGCTCCTTTCATGTTCATGCATCCCATCCAATAAGGAGCTAACCTCTTGATGTAAGGAACTAATCCCTTTGAAGGAGGACTCTATCCCTTCTTGTATGGAGTTGTAACCTCCTCTTCTCCACTATAAAAATATGCATAGGGCAGCCTCAAGGGGTTACCATTAATGAATTGAAGTTTTAGTACTGTTGGAGGCGAAGTGCTGTTGAAACTTAGACCCTTTTAGCTGAGATTTCATGTGGGAAGGATTACATCCATGTATGTATCTCGGTTGGAAGAGTGCAAGGCTGATCTGAGTAAAGGAAACGCCTACTCCGGACCCCAGGAGGACCTGTACAACATGAAGGCAAACACGGTTGTAAGGCTCTTCCTTATTTAAGTTAATACAAATAAATATGTTTTTCTAAATAAGCTATCAATTGATTGTTTATTTTATGGATTCCTTGATCACCATAATGGATATGATTTATGAATATATGCTATGCAGGTGCTATTTGATGTTTGCTTGTTTATGAATGTAGATCTTCGAAGGGAAATCTTTCAAGCGATTGAAGGACTACTACTACGAACAAGCGTTGGATCAAAGGTAGGATCGTTAAACCTTTATAGCATTTAATTATAAATCGAAATATATCTAGAGAAAGATAGTTTTGTTTGTCAATTTGTTGGTAGTTGTCCGTAGGACACTTGGGAGGTTTGTCTTGTCCATAAGAACGACTAATCTGTCCAAAAAAATGGCGACTCCACTGAGGAAGAATTTGAGCTTTGATTTCTTTTACTTTTGATTTATGAACTTATGTTTCCTGATTTTTATTGATTTATATTGGCTTGGGTAGTTAATCCCTATAGAATCCTTGAGAAATTTTTGAGAATTTTTTGGTTTTTTCTTGTTTTCTTGTGTCCGCTCTTTTCCTTTTGAGACAGTGTGGGCAGTTCCGCACTTTTCCTATACCCACAGTGCGGGACCACACTGGATTGCACTAAATCTTGCGGACCCTGTCAAATTTTTGAAAAAACTTAAAATCTTCTTTTCTGGACTAGTTTTTTAGGTTCTCAGTGATTACCCAAACCTGTGTCTTCTGTCAGGAAGCCTTGATTAAGATTTTATTTCAGCACTTTTAGTTTTGATTGATGTTCTGAAAGATTTGCATATTTTAATAATTTTTGCTTTGTCTTTATCCCACTCAAAGATTAGAAACCTTGGTATATCGTTAGATCACTGGTGTTTCCTTAATTTCTTGCTGAGTCTGGCATTTTAGCAAAAATTGTTTGTGAGATTTAGATCCCATTTTTCTCCTTTGCACATCTTTGAAAAACTTTTGTTAATAAGTTTGGAATTTCACTTAAAAAACGAAAATTGGATGTTTTTTCAAGTTCTTTCTGATTCAAGCAAAGAATTTCTTAGTTAGATCACAAGCTAAGTAAGACATCCTTAAAAAATTTGAAGCTTTAATTCATTTTTAGTCTTAGAATTGTTAGATCTTAAAATAGTGTTTTTAGCTTTGAGTGCTTTTCTAGAAATTGTAGTGTCTTTTGAAGAAAAAGCTTAGTTTGCAGTTTCAATATTGAACAAAAGGGATTTTTATTGAGCATAGATCAGTTTGAGTTCTCATTGAAATTAGATTTTTTTTCATTTATTCTTGTTTAAAGGAAAGATTTGTTTTAAAAAGATTGCATTTCTTAACTTTCCCTTTAACTAGAATTCATTGAAAGAAAACGAATTGTTTCTCATTAGTAGATGCATTTTTAGTACGTTTTGAGTCGAGTCAATACACGTCATCAGTTTCACTCTCGTACCTATTGTATTAATAAATAGCTCTTAAAATCAACGCTTAATTAAAATTAACCTAGTAACTTTTACATTTCTAGGGCTCTTTTCACCAATATAGCTTAGGCTAGTGTCTTGGAGTAGGGAGTAATAAACTCTCCAAGACAGCTAAAACAAACAAGTATTTAATCTTGTGGTAGGAAAAAAATCCAATAGTTGCTTGTATGCTCTGGGAAGCTCCTCTTAAAGGAGTCAAGCATGAGGTCATATCTTAACCAGTGGGATAATCAATTCTATCTCATTGGGAACGATAGAAGATTTACGCGTATTAACAACGGTAAACCTCGGATAGACCATTGTCGAGGAGCCTGGGGTCACTTTTCGGTATACCTTGGATTATGTCAAGGAGCCTTCAAGGGGATTGAGCTTTTTTACTCTGCCCTTGCGTGTATGTCGGACTGTAGACTGTTCCCCCAGGTATATTAGTTACTGTCGGTAACCATAGTGACCATAATCTTACGGTTTTTTCCTAAGGTGACAGTGGTGGAAAGAACCCATTGTACCTGGAGCAGATGTCGACTAGACTCACTTGGACTCTCTGGAGGGTCATCTTCACTCAAGATGGTTTAAGTGGAGAAGCTTGCACTAGTCTGTATCATTAAGCAGGTTGTCAGGGTAACTATTCCAACCGCCCTTTCTGCATTAAATACTACGACGTTGGATTTCATCACAAACTAGTGTTTTTAGTGTGGGAAGTTACTATTTGTGTGTGGTTTGATCTCCTAGATTTTTAGGCATGTGATTCATTTGTTTGTTTCCTTAGTGACTCTAAAAGTTTTCATTGAAATTTTCATTTGATTGTGTGTGATTAATAAATTTTAATCGTGGCTGAATTACCGAGACAATCGCGCAAACTTCAGGGGAAGCCCCCTAAATATACACCAAGCCAACTTGAAGGGCTGCGAGCTCTAGTATCGCCTACTGACAGTAGAATTAGATCAACAGAAGTAGGAGAGTCGTCTATAATTTTTCACCCTGATTATCAATTACAAACAACAGAGCATATTCAAGAGCTGATTTCAGTTTCTGAAGTTACTGGTAGTATTTATCCTTCTAGTGAATTCACTGAAGAACCTGAAATTTTTGAACTTGACACTGAACCTACTGTTTTGGAACCATCTTCAGGATTTTTTACTCCAACTTCTAGTGATCCTAGTTCACCTAGGGTAAGACATATTATTACTGAAAATATTCCTTCTTACCTTATTTCCATTGAAGAACTTGTCGATCCAGACGAAGAAGTAACTCTTCCCGAAACCCAACAGACTTTGAATCTTAGGGAACGTGAATCTATATTCTACAGTCCTTTTAGAAGTGATGCCTGGTACTTGTCATTGACAGATTTTTTAGAGAACCCGGGTCTTAGTTTTTCATCACCCCGAATTCCTTTTCATCCTACACCAAGGGGTTATTATCCTTCATCAATCATGTCAAGTGAGTCATCTATGTTTTTCCAATCACCGGAAACATTTTTATATGGTGGTCCTTCTGTTCCTTCGAGGTACCAGTCACTCTCTGGTACTTTCTCAGGAGAAAATCCTCGACCAACTGAACAAGTGTTATCAACTGGTATGAATGGAACTAAAACTGAAACGTCGAATGAAGAGCAAATTTTTATGATGTCTGGTAATATTCCAAATCCTCAACCTCAAGGTAGTCAGTTACCGCCTGGGGGGTAGCCTCAAGGTTATTTTCTACCAGGAAAAACTGTAGGACAGTATTATTTACCTGGAGAACAACCTCAAGGACAGTACATACCTCAAGGTTATCAACCTCAAGAACAGTACATAACCCAAGGTCAACCCCAGACTCAGTATATTCCTCAGGGTCCTTATCAACCTCGGATTCAGTATGTGCCTCAAGGTTATCAGCCTCAAGGTCAGTACCCAACTCAAGGTTTCCAACCGCCTTCCAGTCAATCATTTTTACAAGGAGTTGGAAATTTACCACTTAATTATCAACCCTACGTTCAACCAAGCTATGGTCCTTCATACGTACAACCTTCTACGGGTCAATACCCCGGAATGAACATGGCGTGGAATCCATCGCAATTTCAACAGACTATGCAACCTAATGTGCAGTTACCTAATCAACCTGGATAGCCTTTAGTTTATGGTTCAACCTAGCAACCTGTCTAGCCTACTATTCAAATCCATGCACCTGGTTTTGTTCAGCAGCCTGGGCTTAGTACACCTCAGACTCCACCTCAAACTGCTGCAGCTACTGCAACTTTTATTCAACCTACGACACCTGTTCTGGAGTATCTATAGCTCCGGTTTCTTCTATCCCTGCATCAGTGAAAATTCCTCAAACCTCTATACCACAGTCAGGACCTACAAGTCAGACTATGGCCGAGATGCCTACGGGATAAACTGGTACAAGTACAATTGTTTCTAGTCAACCTCAGTTTACTTATCAACCGTACCAGGGACAGTATCAAATTGGTCAAGCTACACAAAATCCAACGTATCAGTATCATCCGTACACTAGGTATACTTTTCAAATACCTCAACAACCCCAGTATGGTCTGGTTAATCTTGGTTACCCAGGAGATTATACGATTAAAAATGCACATCCGATTCCAAGATATCCTAGCTATCCTCCTCCTGGAACTGGTTTGATCACTCAAGGTTATCAAGACGCTAGCCATCGGTTACCATTCATAGCAACTTCAGATTTACCGAATCTGTCACACCTTACAAACGATCCCATTTTTTATCTTCCATATTGGCTATCGATGCCTAATAAGTTGCCCAATGATATTCCGAAATTCAAAGGTAAGTCGGGAGAGGACCTGTCTAATCACGTTATGACTTATCACCTCTGGTGCGCATCCAATTCGCCAGTCGATGATTCTGTTCAATTACGTATTTTTCAGAAAACTCTCATTGGTCCAGCTACCAAATGGTACATTGAGTTACCAGGTGGCTCTTTTAATAATTTTAAGGTGTTAGCTACAGATTTCTTAACCCATTTTCAGTTTCTTGTCAGATACGACAATGGCACAGAATTACTGACTTCATTAAAGCAGTCTACGTCTACATACATATCTGATCACATTCATGAAAGGAGACCGAGAAGGCGTTTAGTGAAAGTTTTTATTCCTGATCAAATTTTTTCTGAATGGTTTATTAAATCATTATTTCCCAAAATTACTGAAGATGTGGCCAAAGGAGGCGTTGTTACGGAAGAGCAAGTTATTTCTCAGGCTCAGTACCTTGACCTTGTTTATACTCAGTCAGGTACTTTGTACAATAAAATCCCGGATTTACCAAGACCTGGTCAATTAACTGCAACTCCATATGGCTCTCACACCGCTGATGGTGTAATTGGTTCTGTTAGTACTAGTAAGAGTAAGAAGAAGTCTTCCAAGACTACTTCTCCTATTATCACTTTACCCGATTCACCCAAAGGAGATTCTTCCCTAGAAACTTTTGTCGATAACCATGTTGTAGAGACATCTACGGCCAAATCTAAAAACGGTAGTAAGAAGAAAGGTAAGAATAAAAAGAAGAAATATTCAAAAGAAAAAACTGATACAACTGAACCAACTGATGAAAAATGCAAACCTCAATATCCTTGTCTCATCTGTGACCAGAATAATTTTACAAAATAATGCCTGCATAGAGCCAAGGTATCAAAATTCATTAAAGGTTCACCTATACCTGCTGTCTTGAACGATCTGTTTCCCACTCAAGATAGTAACATGGTCGGATCTTCCTCCAATCTGGTTGAGGATATTTTAATGGTTGCGACGCGATCGCAAGATTACGGTAGTAAAAATAATGGTAAGGAAGCAGAAACATCCAATTCTGCATCAACTACATCTCCTTCAGTTTCTGATCCATTACAGATCGAGAAACAAAATCATGACTTAGTGATTAAACCACCTGCAAAAGGTGTACTTCATAAATTAGCTTTCAATCCACATGCGAGAGCTGCTCAGAATTACAATATTGTTGAAGATTTGGCAATTTCCCCTTCAGAAATGTCGGCTTTGGAAGTATTGCAATCATGCCCATCCCAAAGAAAATTACTTTTGTCAGCCTTAGGAGCTGTAAATCTCCAGGATTCGAACCTCATGATCTTCGATTTAGAAAATTTTACACCGCGCCTACCTCATCAAATGGATTTTCAAATTCCGGTAATAGTCAAGAACAAGTGTATCTTTCGTACTATTGTTGATGAAGGGGCTTCTACGTGTATAATTTCGATAAAATGTTGGAAATCACTTGGTTCTCCAACAATCAACTAATCACCAACTATTCTCAAAGCGTTTGATGGAAGAGGTTTTCAGCCATATGGTATTTTACAAGATCTACCAATAGAGGTCGAAGGTAAAACGGTTAATCTAGATGTGGAAGTGGTTGATGCCCCTCTGGATTATAACCTTCTCCTGGGCGCAATTGGTCCTACGCTATGACTATTGTTGTATCATCGATCTTTCATCTCATCATGTTTCCTCATAAAGGAAAGATCGTTAAGATAGATCAGCTCTCATATTATTCCTCCAACCCAACTTCTACTAATAGTATTCAACATATCGAAAAATCAACTATCCCTTATAAGGATGTCGGAGTAGGTTTGATTAAAGATTCAACTTTACTAGGAACGTTTTCCCTGCCTCCTCCTAACGTACAAACTCCTATTGCTAATATCAATATGATTACATCAAGTACTATTTCCTTTGATGATCCTTGGATAGTACCTTCAGAATCAGAATTGGATTCTTTCAAGGGCCTGATGCCTTTGAGTCCTTTTGAGCTAGCATATCAGCAAGTACAGTCATTTTCTGATACCCCTTCAACCGAATTTGATCCAGTTAATGTGATCAATCAGGATTCATTTTCAATATCAAGTTTAGCTTCGACACCAATTCCGAATCTTGCTCAACAATTTTTCCGTACTGATGAGCATATTCGTGAATTCTTGTCGGTAGATGAATTACCATGGGAAGATCTACACCATAGGTCTTCATTTTTACCTGACCTCGATCATTTTGAAAATGATTTTTCCTCTATTTTTACCATTGATTACGTCAAAGAACCTCAGAATCCTCTCTCCAATGCCAATTCTCAATTGAATTTAGAAAATATTTCTACGACGGTTCCTCTTGACATTTCAGTAAAACCTGGAATTGTTGAAAACATTCACATAGGTGCTTCTTGTACGCCTGAAGAAATTCAAGCATATAAGGCCCTGTTTCAGGAATTCCGCGACATCTTTGCCTGTTCATACGAAGAAATGCCAGGAATCGATCCATCAATCATTGTACATGAAATTAAGACATACCCGGATGCCAAACCAGTCAGACAGAAATTATGTCAGATTCATCCGAGAAAAGTTACCGCTATCAAAGAAAAATTTGAAAAATTACTTCATGCAGGTTTTATTTATCCAATCCTGTTAACAGACTGGGTATCTAATATTGTTCCGGTCAATAAAAAACAAGGAACAATAAGAGTATGTATCGACTATAGGTATGTAAATCGAGCTTGTCCTAAAGACAATTATCCAACCCCTTACATCGATCAAATTATCGACTATTATGCTAGAAGTGAAATGTTCTCATTCATGGATGGATTTTCCGGCTACAATAAAATAAACATACTCCCTGCAAATCAACCTAAAACAACTTTCATTTTTCCATGGGGAAATTTTTCTTATCGCAAATTACCTTTTGGCCTTAAGAACATTGGTGCCACTTTTCAGAGGGCCATGTCTTATGCATTTCACCACATTAAGCATATTGTGCAACCCTAACTCAATGATTTGCCTGCTCATTCTTCACGCAGAGCAGATCATATTACTCATTTACGAGCCATATTTATGCGATGTAAGCACTATAAGATTTGTTTGAATCCTCACAAATGTGTTTTCTGCGTAGAATCCAGATGATTATTGGGATTTATTGTCTCAAAGGTAGGCATTCGTGTCGACCCATCAAAGGTTGAGGAAATCATCAATTTACCTCCTCCTTCTACTCTTCGCCAACTTCAAAATTTGCAAGGGAAAGCAAACTTTTTACGTCGATTCATTCCTAACTACGCCGAGTTAATGAAAGGTTTCACTAGGTTGTTGAAACAGAACATTCCATTCTTTTGGGATGAGGTCGCTGATCGATATTTTGATGCTTTGAAAAATGCGTTGACCCATGCACTGTTATTTCATCCTCCCAACTACAACCAAGATTACTTTTTGTACCTCGCCACTTCTGATTCCACGATAGGGATGGTTTTAGTTCAAAAAGATGAATTCCATAGTGAACATGTGATTTATTATCTTAGTCAAAATTTTCATCCGACTAAGATCAAATACTCGCATGTGGAGAAATTGGCCTTGGCAGCTGTTCAAGCTATCCAACGTTTTCGTCACTACATACTTTTACGCAAAACGACAGTGATCTTGGATTGCAACCCTATGATGTACATCTTGACCAAAAAATTGCTAGGGGGTAAATACTCCAAATGGATTGTTATCCTGCAGGAGTTTGATTTGGAATTTGAAAAGTCCAAATCCAAGAAATCATTGATATTTGCTGAACTTATGTGTGATTTCCCACGTACTGATATAGAAACTGTGGCGGAACAACCAATCGCGGATGAATCCTTGTTTCTTATTAGTACCATTGATCCATGGTATGGAGATATTATCGTATATCTTCAAACCCAATATTTTCGGCCTGAGCTTTCAAGGTCACAGTGACGAAAATTTCATTTTCAGTCTCAACAATATCACATTGTTGGCGACACACTTTACCTTCGTGGTGCGGATTTGGTTTTTCGACATTGTCTAACTCATGAAGAAGCCGAAAAGGTTTTAAATGACTGTCACTCCAGAGCATGTGGTGGTCATATGTCTGGGTACGCCACAGCCCAAAAGATATTGCGCGTAGGTTATTTTTGTTCATCTATGTTTAAAGATTTTATTTACGTGGTCCAAAAATTTCATAATTGTCAAATCTTCGATTGAAAAATGTGTGCACGGAGCTACTCCTCTTCACCCCATAATTGTTGTCATTCGTTTTGCAAAATGGGGCATCGATTTCATTACATGTAACCCTCACTCGGCAGGGGGGCATGGGTACATTATTCTAACAGTAGATTATTTTACCAAATGGGCCGAGGTGATGCCTACATTTGCGGTAGATGGCAAAACCACAGCTAATTTTGTATTCAATAATGTGATTCCTCATTTTGGTGTACCCCAAGCAATAATTACTGATCACATGAGCCATTTTCGAAATATCATGATGACTGAGTTAACGGACCAGCTTGACCTGCGCCATGACAGTTCTACACCATATTATCCGCAGGCCAATGGTTTAGTTGAAACGATTAATAAAGTTTATTCACCATGATCAAACGAATCATTGGAATTCATAAGTTGAATTGGCACACCATGCTCTTTTCAACACTTTGGGCATATCGAACCTCCACAAAAACATCGACAGGTTTTACCCCTTTTCAACTAGTTTACGGTTTAGAAGTGATATTACCCATTGTGCGAGATACCATCACTCCAACTAGCCATAGATTTATTACCAAACACTTATGAAGAGGAGAAACGTTTTTTATACTTGGCTCAATTAGATGAGAATCGGCTCACCGCTGCATTAGCTACCAAGGCTCATGCGAAAAGAATGAAAGCTCAGTATGATAGAAGTGTTACTCCTCGTAATTTTTTAGAAGGAGACCTAGTTTTGATTTATGATCAAGCCAATGATAAACTAGGGGCTGGGAAATTTGAGCCCATGTGGCATGGTCCTTACATTGTCAAGCGACAACTTGCAAAAGGGGCCTATGAATTGATTGATTTTGACGGGGTCTCTTTGGGTAAACCCAGAAATGGACTTTATCTGAAGAGATATTACGCTTGACTTCGTGTGGAGATCTTCTCTGTATATTAGTTATTTTTTAGCTAGTGTGCTATAGATTAGAAACATGTGCCTAGCGTAAGTGTGCTCTTACTATTATTCCTGCTTAGCTGGATACTTTTGATATCACTGATGTCGACGTCCTTTCAAACGTATATTGGTTTTGCTGATGGTGCTTGTCGTAGTACACAGAACATCTCTTCCGCAGCTTGGGTTATTTACTCACCCACTGACGATTTAGTATCAATGCATGGGGTAAGTCTCGGTCAAACAACGAACAATATTGCCGAATATAGTGCAATTATTGGATTATTATCGGAATCCATTTCATTTGGAATTCGGATTTTGATCGTTAAGTTAGATTCTGAACTCGTTGTGTTACAGTTAAATCGTGTATATGCCATTATAAATCCAATATTATTAAGGTTATTATAATTATCTCCAAAACCAAACTTGCTCATGACTCTTAAAAGAAAGCTATGATTAACTCGATCAAAAGCATTTGCTAAATCTAGTTTAATCACCATACCTTGTTCTTTTCGAAGAAGGCTTGAATGAATTGCCTCTTGAACAAGGGTGAAGTTGTCCATGATCTGCCTTCCTTTGATGAAGCCTCCTTGATTCTCCGGAATAATCTTGGGGAGAATGAGCTTCAATCTGTTTGCAATTACTTTGGTGATTAGCTTGTATCTTGTGTTGCACAAGGAAATCGGGCGGAATCTGCTGAAATTGTTGGCGCCTTTTTCCTTGGGAATGAGGGCTAAGAAAGCGGAGTTTGTGCTGCCTCCAATTTTCTGAGTATTTTGGGACTTTTGAACCATTTTGAGCAAATCCTTTTCAACAATCGACCAACAAACTTGAAAAAACCTGGCAGAAAAGCCATCCGGCCCAGGGGCCTTATCCGGTTCCATATCAAAAAGGGCCTTTTTGACTTCGTCTTTGGTGACTTTGGCCTCAAGGATCTCGTTCATACGAGGAGAGATTACAGAAGGAATAATGTCAAGCAGATCTGGGAGATGATCCGGATCCTTATCCTCACTATAAAAGTTTTGAAAGTGAGAAAAGGCTGCTTTTTTAATGTCTTCAAAATCCTTGTGGGTGCCGTTGTCCTCCTTAATCTCAAAAATAGTGTTGAAGCATTTCCTGGCCTGGGCTTGTTTGTGGAAAAATGTAGAATTCCTGTCCCCTGCTTTGAGCCAGAGATTTCGAGATTTCAGTCTCCAGTATTCTTCTTCAACTAAGCAGGCCTTATGAAAGCGCTGTTGTAGTTGAGCCTCTTGGTCTAACAGCTCCTCTGTGACTATAGCGTGTTCCAAATGAGATTGGTGAGAGGCAAGAGCTACTTTAATGGCTTTTCTTTCTGTGATAGGGTTGGATAGGGTTTTGACCCAACATTTTAGGACTCCTTTTACTCTTCTAAGTTCCTCCTCCCAGATAAAGAATGAAGATCCATTGACAGGTTGACTCCAACTTTCCTTGACTATTTGCATGAAATCTGGTTCCTTGACCCAGAGGGGACTAAATCTAAATGGGATGGGTCCCAGATCTAGATGGGCCAGGAGCTCTAACTTTATAGGCTTGTGGTCCGAGATGTTGTTAGTAAGAATGTGCATTCTGGGTTCTAATCCAAGAAACAGATAGGAGCTTTGAATGAAAAATCTATCTAATCTGGCAGCAATATGACCAGGGCCCACTCTTTTATTAGACCAAGAGAACTTACCGGAAGAGGGTTTGATATCCATCAAGTCCCAGTCCTGCATTAGATCCTCTACCCATTCCCTTGCCGGATCTCGGATAGCGCTACCTCCTCTTTTTTCAGATGAGTGAAGAGTGAGATTGAGATCTCCAACAATAATTATATTTTCCAGATTTTTCAAGTCTGCTTGGTGCCTTATAGAATCCCAACAATCCTTTTTTTCTCCGACATTTACTGGAGTGTACACATTGAAGAGACAGAATATTTCCTTGGTGTCCAGGTTCTGCATTTTCAGTAGCAACCAGTGAGTATTACTAGCCTCAAAGGTGACTGCAAATTTGCTGGCGTTCCATAGAGTGCCAATCCCTCCCGAAGCGCCCCGGGCAGAGATTGCTCTAGCTTCACTTTTGAACCAAATCTTCTTTCTTGTTTGCAGGAAGACTACGTCTTCCAGCTTAGTCTCCTGGACGAGAAGTATGTCTGGAGTTTCTATTCTTATTAAGCTTCTCATGGCTTCTTCCTTGACTTTGCTCCCCATACCTCTACAATTCCAGGAGATGATCTTCATTATTTATGTTTCTAGTGGGCTCCCTTGGAGCCTTGGGGCTGATTTTTCAACATCCTAGACTTTGAGGCTAGCAGTTTTTCCAGAGTTGGCTGGCTACCCTGTAGCTTATCTTTATAAGTCTCCTGCTCTCTTTTTTCCCTATCAGTTTTCCGCCCTCTTGTATATCTTCGTACCGAGGTTTGGGTGTCTCCTATTTCTCCTTCCGCCTCTGACTCGTCCGTTTCCTGCTCTCCTTCCTCTTCTTCTAAAGTCATGCCTTTGGATTCTTCGGCACTTGTTCCTTTGAGGGAGACCGAGGGAGAACCTTTGTTTGGAGAAACTGGATTTTGAGTCTCGACCTCCAGAGGAGTTTCTGACTGCTGGCTTAGTGGGTCAAACTTGTTTTCTTGCGCCTTTTTGGGGGGAGGGCGTTGAACATTAGCCTGAAGAGGGCCTTTTCCAGAGGGTCCTCCCAGTTTTTTCCCTTTATGATTGGTTTTTGCTCGCTTGACTTGGTTCCAACCCTCTTCAATCCCTTTCTCTGGCTCAGCGTCGGAAGGACAGTTTCTAGCAAAGTGTCCATGAACGTGGCATTTCCTACATTTGAACGGCAGTTGCTCATAGTCCAAGTTCTGTACATGAGACCAGCTTCCAACTTTTATTTTGATAGCCTCTGGAAGACCCACCTCTAGATCTACTTCCACGCAGATCCTGGCACAGTCGTACTGATCCTTATTTTTTGCCCGATCTATGAATTTCCCGAGAGTGTTGCCAATGTGTCTCAAGGAACTCCAGTTCCAGCAGTGAACTGGAAAATTTGGAAGACGAACCCACACTGGGACAGCCTTGGGAACATCGACAGCCGGATCAAAGTCCGAAGTCCATTTGTTCAGATAGAGGCCCTGAGAACCCATGAAATACGGCCCATTTTGAAAGATCAAGTCTTTGTCTTCTTTGGAGGAAAATTCGAAGAGGAAGTACCCTTTCCCCAGAAAGTAAGAGGTGACCTTTTCCTTGATCAGAGGAGCCCAGTTCCTGTTAACCCATTGCTTAGTAGTTTTCGGAGAAGGCCACAGACCCGTGAATTGGCCAATGACCTCGATCCGCCAAAGATAAAGCTACTTGAATGGGGGCCTCCGGAGGCAAAGAGATCTCAGGAATTTCATCTAGCTTCTTAACAAATTTGGATGCTTCACTTCTTTTCTTCTGAGGCAAACCAACAAGAAGCTGGTTGAAGGCATCGATGGCAGAAGAAGAATGTGGATCCATAGAAGGACCCATCGACTCCATAGGGAAGGCTTGAGGCCGGCCACCGCAGGGGCAACCACGCAACAGAAACCCTAGCAAAGCTCAGAACGCGCAGCAAGCATAACTGCTGAATTTTTGTTGTTGTTCCAGCACTTGATTATTTACTATCTCCCTTTCCCAGCAAAGAGAAACGTCGCAACCAGAGGTCAGAGGTGCAGACCAAAGTCGTGACAAGGAAGAGCACAAAAGGAGGGGGCTCCAACCAAGCAGCGACAGAGGCAGGAGGCCCTGCCAGAGCAGGCGCAGCCGCAGAGGCTGCAGCGCACAGGTAGAGCAGCTAGGGTTTGCAGGGGCTGCAACGCGCAGGCAGAGCAGCAATAGAAGAGATGTCCGATAGGTTCACCTTCCTTTTGAATTCTTGAACTGATGCCTAAATCCCTTTAAACTCTGTTTAAAATCATTAATTTTTTTATTTCTACTGTGATTTTATCCTTTGACACTGTTAGTATTTGTTTGATTGATGTCTTCTGTGTTTTGCTGTGTTGCAGGCACACAAAAGGTTTCAGGACATCACCAATGTTCACGAGACATGGGTAAAATCACAGTTTGAAACCTTGCAGATCCCTTTTCTCTGTGGATAAGTGCCCGTGGATCCCATTCATTCATTCATTTTATAAAACCTTTTTCCCATCATTTTATCTAGCCTAATATCAGTCCATTTATTGTGTTCCATTGAATATTATTTTACAGAGAGAGCCCTCTCCTGTCCTTGTAGGGCTAGCTACAAGGCTGAGCGTGGTTTAGTTGTTACCCTGATTTTCCTTTTGTAGCTTGGGGTCCAATTCAGGTGCTAACAGGTGGTATAACACTTCCTTCCATACTGCAGCAAAAATGACCCTATTTATGGCACTTTATGGATATCATCCACCATCCATCACATCATCTTTAAGGGAAAATTCGAAGGTTCAAGCAGTGGAAGATCACATCGAGCATCAGCAAGAAGTTCTCCAACTCTTAAAGGATAACCTGAAATTGGCACAAAATCGAATGAAACAACAGGCAGATCAACATCGCAGCGAGAGAAGTTTTAATGTAGGAGATTGGGTATTTTTACGGCTACAACCATACAAACAAATGTCCCTCAAGCAAGCTAAGAAGGATAATAAATTATCGCCAAAGTACTATGGTCCTTACAAGGTGTTGGAAAATATTGGTACTATGGCATACAAATTGGAGCTTCCTGCTTCTTCACGAGTGCATCCAATTTTCCATGTTTCATGCTTAAAGAAGGTTATAGGTGAAAATCTTCCAGTTCAAACAATATTTCCAGAACTTGATGAGGAAGGAAAAATCATATTGGAACCTCAAGCGGTCACGGAAACAAGAACTCGACAACTACGGAATCGATCAATTTCAGAGTATCTCATCAAGTGGAAGAACTTACCCACTGAAGATTCTACATGGGAGGATGAGAATTTTATACAGAAGCACCCAGAGCTACTCAAGCATTGAGGACAACACTTTTTTGAAGGAGAGGGGCATGTTAGGTCCCTATATTACTAGTATAGTCCCTTGTTGTTATTAGTGTAACCCCCTTATTGTTATTATTGTACCCTTGTAACCCCCATTTTGTTATTATTGTGCCCTTAAATTATTATTGTTAGGTCGGCTAGGATTACATCGTGGCCCACTAGGATTAAATTATGGCCACATGGACTCATATATATAGAAAGGAGGTTTTGTAAATTGTATCATCCAAGAATTGTTCATTTATGTAATGTATTGGAGGTTTCCCCCTCGAAGTGGCTTATTTCTAAGGCATTGACGTCTCTTTTCTTCTATTTTTGGAGCTGGTTACACAACAACAATTATATTTACAAAATAATTCACAACAATTATAATTCATGCAATAAAGTAAAGCATAATTCCTACAACTATAAAGAACAAGGGACTCGACTCCAGGTTGTGGTGGATCCTTGCCACTCCCTAGAGAAAGTCCTAAACTAACTCAACGTTTAAAAATAAAAATTACAATGCTTATATATATAAAAATGCAGAAGCGAAAATTTATTAAATTAAATCAAAACATTGAGTCAAATATTAATTAATAAATACATCATCTATTGCTGCTCCATTACAATTATTGTTCTCATAAATTTGATGTCAGATCTGGACAAGCGAATTCCTCTAATCTGGATCTCGGGATTCACTTCCCCTTTCAATTACAGCATCCATCATTCGCTCCTTACTATTACCTTGCCATCTATTTAGATCATGGATTACAACGCTAGTTACCTACTATCGATTCCTATCTATATATCTACTCCACTCATTACCATTGATCTACATTACCCAGCATTTTCTTCCTACTTCTGATTACATTATAGATCTCCTATCCATTCATATTGCATTCATATGCTATATCTATTATCTCTCCCCCTTTCCTTTGTGCGTAGCTTCTACTTTATAGCAACAACCTTGCTCTAATTCAATGGTTGATAGTTACACACAATACAAATTTGGGAGATTTGTTTGATGCAATCAATTAAATTAGGAATAGGAAGATTCTCTTAAATCTCTGGTTCTGGAAATAATTTGATCCTCATGCCTTGCTGGTAGAGACAATGCACATACGACAAGATTCATTTGAGTGAGTACGATTTTTGCAACAAGTAGGTAAGCCACGCATTATTTGTCACCACGCATACAACGGATGAGACCAGCTAGGGCTCCTACAAACGCGACACTCACGTGTGTTGTTGACTTAGATATTTGTATGACAAGAGCTACGCAGTTGCATTATTTGACTACAAACCCAACTTCACTGCTTCACAAGCATTAATATGGCCAATCATGAATAGAGATCCATAGTGACATAGTCGTGAAATGATAAGGGGCAATCTTGCGCAGTATTGGGATAATCCCTTCAAGCTAGAGTTGTTGTGAATAACCACTGGTTTTCCATTCTCCAACATCCACACTAAATGCTCAAACACAACCTCATAGAATAGTTAGAAGTCATCATTTCATCAACAATTTCTCTCAGCAATGGATGCTTCATGTACGCGGCACTTATAAAATATCGTCTCCTACATTTTCCAGCATACACCGTTTTACATTCCTCTGGCGCTTCTTCTAGTCTACCTGCATGGAGGAGGGATGGTGTTACTATATCGATTACTTCATTGGCAATTCGAACAAGTAGGAGCAATCTGTCCATATCGTGAAAGCCGAAAACTGATAACTCTTTTACTTCAGACATTTTGTATGTCCTCTTATTTTCGTCTAGCGGATGAATACATGAACATCACTGTTTAATCCATTGAATATACTTGCAATTCTAGAGCAATGTAACCACCTCCAATTATAGGAATTTTTTCTGGTCGAGAAGGTAAATCCAAAGCAATTTCATAATTGATTGTAAATTATTTTCGAGGAATGTTAGGAATAGATGGGTACTCACCGAAAGGTATATGCTTTGCCGAGTACTATTAGAGTTACACCAGCATTGTTCAAAACATTTTTGTATACTCCAGTTAACCGTCTTATCTATGCATTTTTATTAAATATCAGAGTGGCCCAATCATGCTTGGGCGCACATTCATAAGACTAGCCAAACTCTCTCATCTCTTCAAATCATGAGAAAACTTGGATGCATACACAAGTAACTTTTTGGGGACACAACCATGAATTACACACCTTCTTTAACAAGGTCATAGCCTGCTCCCATGTCCAGATCAAGTTCAACATCGACTAGCCAATATACGTTCTCAATCTTTCATAGCATCAGCCCAGTTGTCATTCTCAATATTGTTTGGAAATATTTTCGTCAAATAAACTAATGTTGAACTTGGAGAATGTGACAAGATTGATGCTGAAAATGAGACTGTAGGTGTAACAGGGGACAAAGAAGATAATCTTAACCCCGGTTCTTCCAAGGATAGAAAATTTTCCAGCACCATTTTGCGCTTAGAACCAAATTCCATGCCACAAGGGAACCGCCTTTGAAATTTATTTCCCACAGACAACCCAAAAATTTTGGTGCATATCTTGTAGAATTGCTAGATTTTCCAGCAAGCTACTTGGAAACTAATTCCTCTAGCATAAATAATTATTCACCTCTTTTTTGCAATACACCTAAAAATATGATTGAAGTTTTTGGTAATTGATTGCATTTTAAGAAGTCTGATTAATTATATTTGATTGGTGTTGTTGATGCTCTAAATCTCATCTTGAAACGAGGTAAAGGG
Source organism: Pinus albicaulis (assembly GCA_034641835.2). Taxonomy (NCBI): domain Eukaryota; kingdom Viridiplantae; phylum Streptophyta; class Pinopsida; order Pinales; family Pinaceae; genus Pinus; species Pinus albicaulis. Next base: position 1,950,888,670 of record CM076578.1, read on the forward strand.
TTGAGAACATGGCTCTCAATCTTCGTCATAGATTCTGAGATGTTGCTTCTTGCATGGGGTGAATCCGTACATGAATGCATTCCTGCACCGGACCTATCCAGCTGCCACCAAGAATACACAAAATACTCATAAAAATAACAAGAATTTATAATCTAATAATTAATGTCTTTAAATGTCTCTAATCATCAACTTAATATGATAAAAAGTATTATAATACTAGGTACGACCACAAAATTATTTAATAAAAATCGTAAAAACATGGAAAAAAATGCAGCTCAACATCCCCCCACACTGAACTTCTTGCACGTCCTCGTGCAAGCCAAAACTATAAGACGATGAAATAAGGCAGGGAAAATGTCAGCAAGTATTTTAGCATGTAAGGATGGAGATGCCTATGACATTACTATTACGTTACGAGCTAAAACCATGTGAAATGATAAAACAAGATCAGGTACTGAAAGTAGACATGATGGATAAAATAGTGTTGCACATACTTGTTATCTTGTTCCAAATGAATTCCCTGTTTTGTTTCTGCCCAAAGTCTTATGATGAAAATCAAATTTTGTTGAAAAGTGCAGTTTCAAAAGGAAAAACACAAGATTCCTGCACCTATTATAACAATCTCATACCTAGGTCATGCATCACATATTTAGAGGCAACTACAATCAATACGCATTGTTGGCAACCAACACCTTGTGAGTAGTCATCATTGAGCATTTCATCACTTCAAATACCATAGAAATTAAAGTGTGTTATGATACCAATCAGCAACCTCTTTATTGAACACTCTAAATTTCTTTGTCATCTGGATTCAAAACTGAATTTCCTCTTAATCTAGTATAAAGAATTACCTCCACTAAGGGTACCACATCATTAAAGATTCTTCAATTTTTGAAAGATAGAACTCAAGGCATCATGTTCAAATCATCTTAAAACCATTTTCGAAGAAAAAGGATGAGTCTTAGGGAAAGAGAAGGATAACCAAGCAAATCATAGTATGTAATTAACTTTAATACCACAGACATGGCCCTGCTGCCCATAGGTGTCCACAACCTCGACAAGGATGTCTTTTGACCCAACGAAATGTTTGTGTCCCATGTACTAGGCATGGACTTAGAGTTAGCTTATTTGAATTTTTAGATGAATGCCATTGTCCTGGCTTGGTAACCAACTGATGGCATTGCCACTCACAAGAATTAACATGAATGAACAGGCTGGCTCGTGATGAGACCTCCTGTCTTCCAGCTTTTTGGTTGAAAGCCATTACTCTGGCTTGGTGACCAGTAGCAGTAATGTCATGCATGCTAGGTCTCATGTTCATGGTAGGTTGGCTCATCACGAGACCTCCTATCCTCCCCTAAATATTTTCTATACTTTGATTATGATTAACCTTAAAGGTCACTTAATAAGTGGGGAGACAGATCTATTCCTTAAGGGTACAGGATGGTGTGAAAAGTTTTTAATGACTCCTCATTGCTGGCTAATTTCTCTACCGTAAAGACTTGTTAAAGATATCCTAGACAATGACTGAAAGATTCTTTGAGTTAAGAATGTTAGTGTTCTCCTAAATAGCTCATTATGATCTTAACAAGAGTGGTCCACCATAGGGGGTTTTCCAATAGTACCAGTTAAGGGAAACTGAAAATATATATCTGAGACGACAAATTATTAGAGTGATTAATCATGGCTACTTTTGAAAATCATAAGGTATTAGAGTGAATTGTACTCAACAAGATTTGTCACAAATGTGTGTGTTAACAACTAATGTGGATCAAAAGTAGTTTTAACAACCATGATTTAAAATTCAAAACCCTAATAGCATTATAACAGCGTTATTCATTTATTCTCCTACCCTATTTTACCCTAAGAGGCGAAGGACTCATTTTTAAGTATAGGAGTACTTCCAATGAAGCCATGTGCGTAAAAAAATGTTGATTATACTCACACTAAGTTTTAAAGAATAGACTTCAAGACATACGAAAGCATGAGAAACCAGTTGCTTCAATTGATATGGTACCAAGAGTTTTTGAATGCTGAAGAAATAAGATGGCTTGATGACTGCTCGAAACCAGGATTCAATGGAATCCACATATTTATGATTCTCTAACTGATGCAAGTCTTCCACAGTTTGATAGTCACTCTCCTGGAGGCACAAAGAATCTAGTGAAAGAGAAAAGATAAATCCCTCAAGTTCAGGCTCAAATATCTGCTTTTCAAATTGACAAGAATGGTTGAGAGAGATTCTAGGGTTTTGAGTTTCAACATCATTTTTAGAACAAGTTCCAATGAAATATTGCTCCTTTGGTGGTTTTTGAATTACATCTTCTCGGGGTGAATGTTATGCATTAATGGGGGAAGTTTCCAGATTTATTCCCTTTTCCAGCATGGAAGGTGTGACATTTTGTTCAATAGGGGAATCAACGTAAAGAATAGGTGGTTCAAACTGTTGTGCAACCTCATGGTTTAGATTAGGGTTTAAAATATGGTTTGGGGTATGGTTTTGGTTAAGGCTTGGCCTATGATTTGGATTTAGATTGGGGTTAGGCTTTCAACTAGGGTTACGTCTAGGTTTTAAATTAGAGTTAGGGTTAGGCCTAGGGTGTGGATTAGGGTTAGGTCTAGGGTTAGGGTATGGATTAAGGTTTGGATTAGGGTTTGGATTAGGACTAGGGTATGGATCAGGGTTAGGGTAAGGTTGGACATGAGACTGGGACCATGGAGGAGGATAACTTAATGGTGCATTGGAAATAAATTGTGGTTGTTGCTGGTGCTCATATGATTGAATTTGCATGGGATATTTCCCTAGAGAGAAAGATCAAAACAATTCTTGAGGCCATGGATATATCTGGCTTGAGGATGAGGGCCAAGGCGAGGGCCACTACAGCCATGAAGTAGGATATTCAATTGGAGGAGGATTAAAAGTTTGCCATGGAAATGCAGGATTATAAACATGTTGAGGAACCTGCTCAAGAGAATAAGAATTATTCCAAGTATAAAATGATGTTGGGTTTTGAGTTATACCTGGCGATTGATTTGATTCCTTACTTGATTCCTAGAGTACCTTTCGTAATCGTGGCAATGATGGGCAGTGTTCGGTTGCATGACCATCCTCACAAATTTAGAAAACTTTTAGACCGCTAAGTGGACACTTTCCAAGGCAATGTTTCTTTCGATAGTTGGCGCAAAGGATAAGCAGTGGTTCTTCATCTTTCTCTTGCTCCTGCAAATCATCCAATTCCGAAATCAAAGATTTAATAATATTGAATTTATGTTCAAGGAAGGTGTTCTGTACTTGTGAATTCTTCATCGGATGAGTTGTTCGTTTCTGTAGTAGCATGAAAAATCCTCATTGAATGATTCCTCAAAATACCATTTTCTTGTCTTCAACAAGAAAAATGGTACATTCTGTCATCACATGGATTAGTATGCAAGGTTTCTTACAGTACCCCAAAAATGATATAACATTGAAGATTGGATTCTAAAGATAAATGAATTTTAAAAGCTATTGGTTGAAATAAAGCTCACCACACTTGCATGAAAGAAAAATGTCGAATCAAAGTACTATTTAATCTATGAAAAGAAAAGCAATTTGGAAATTAAATGTCTAAAGCCTGCTTCTACTTCTACACATAAAGGAAATAAAATTTCAAGAGATACGCAAGATGGCCAGACTTTGGAACAACCCCACAAAAGTGGATACGTGGCTCTTCACTCACATCTTACCGTACACTCTCCACTCTCTGACGTCCTGCAATACCCTTGAAACTCTGTAAGAAAAATTTTACTTGAGCCAAAATAAAGCTCCCTGGCAACGGCGCCAAAATCTTGGTCGGTTTAATTGTCGGATTAAACCTCTCAATATTAATTATCAATCTGGGAGTCGTAAACACGAGTTGCACTGCGTCTTGGCTCAGCTTAATGGTCAGAGTATAAATATTCCTTTGTAATGATAAACTAAATACTGGAATGAAACACACATTTGTTGGCAAATAAACAATCTTGAAAAGGATACCTACTTAACCAATTTCATTCACTGCAAACTCCATACTGCAATTAAACTATAAGGAAATTCAAGGCAATCCTCAATCATTCTCGCACTCGAATTCTACTTTTTAAATCTCTTATGATATCTTGAAAACCTTAACCTATTTGCTCCTTTCACTAAATTGAAACTAAACTTGAGATAAGCAAAAAGGACACACGTTATAAATTCACACCTTAAACTAACTAGAACTATTCTTGAAAACAAACTCAGTATTCAAATTAACAAAAGACGGTTCTAACTATTGCTAGAAGAAAACCATTTTACTTCATGTAAAATAACACTTAAAAATCCTATTAAAAATCACATTACAAATAATCAATGAGAACTTTTAATTCAAAGATTTTAATTTAGATTAAATGAATCATCTAAAAACAAGCTTACTATTCAAAACCATATAATTCAATAATGAAAATGAAATCACTGCTACCTACACAATCAAATCCGCACTCAAACTTGCTCTTGTAAGGAAATGATTACACTATGAAAACAAGAATGATTCTAATTAAAAAGAAATCTAATTATTAATCAAAGTCCTAGGATAGAAATGTTTCACAAGAAATATACACAACCCACAATCCACTGCCCATACTATTGGCATTGTTGCATTTTAATCCAGAAATAAAATCGTGTTCTAATTCATAACCACAGTAACCAAGTTCCAGAAAATATGTAGTTCTTTATGCCAATCTCTTAACCTCTTCCGAATATTGGAATTCACAATCCAAACAAGATATTAAAGTGATTCAAACCATATACAGTTGAATTCCTATATTCATTAACACTCTCCAGCAATACACTCGTTGAATTCAAGAAAACAAAACGATGATTTTAATTATAGAATTGAGAAATCTACAATTCTATTTAGAAAATAATTCACAACAATTATAATTCATGCAGTAAAGTAAAGCACAATTCTTACAGCTATAAAGAACAAGGGACTCAACTCCAGCTTGTGGTGGATCCTTGCCACTCCCTGGAGCAAGTCCTAAACTAACTCAACGTTTAAAAATAAAAATTACAATGCTTATATAAAAACAAATGCAAAAGCCAAAATTTATTAAATTAAATCAAAACGTCGAGTCAAATATTAATTAATAAATACATCATATGTTGCTGCTCCATTACAATTCTTGTTCTCGGCAATTTGATATCGGATATGGACAAGCGAATTCCTCTGATCTGGATCTCGGGATTCACTTCTCCTTTTGATTACAACATCCATCATTCGGTCCTTACTATTACCTTGCCATCTATTTAGATCACGGATTACAGTGCTAGTTACCTACTATCAATTCCTATCTATATATCTACTCCACTCATTACCATTGATCTACATTACCCTGCATTTGCTTCCTAATTCTGATTACATTACGGATCTCCTATCCATTCATACTGCATTCATATGATATATCTATTATATCTCCCACTTTCCTTTATGCGCAGCTTCTGCTTTATAGCAGCAACGCTGCTCTAATTCAATGGTTGATAGTTACACACAATAAAAATTTGGGAGATTTGTTTGATGCAATCAATTAAATTAGGAATAGGAATATTCTCTTAAATCTCAGGTTCTGGAAATAATTTGATTCTCATGCCTTGCTGGCAGAGACAATGCACATCTGGAATTCTTCATTTGAATGAGAACGATTTTTGCAACAAGCAGGTAAGCCACACATTATTTGTCACCACGCATACAGTGGATGAGACCGGTTAGGGCGCCTACAAACCCGGCACTCACGTGCGTTGTTGGCTCAGATATTTGTATGACAAGAGCTACGCAGTTGTATTATTTGACTACAAACCCCAACTTCACTACTTCACAAGCATTAATATTGCCAATCATGAATAGAGATCCATAGTGACATAGTCATGAATGATAGGGGGAAATATTGCGCAGTATTGGGATAATCCCTTCAAGCTGGAGTTTTTGTGAATAACCTCTAGTTCACCATTCTCCAACATCCACACTAAATGCTTGAACACAACCTCACAGAATAGTGAGAAGCCATCCTTTCATCAACAATTTCCCTCAGCAATGGATGCTTCATGTACTCAGCACTTATAAAATATCATCTCCAACATTTTCTAGCATACACCGTTTTACATTCCTCGGGCGCTTATGCTAGTTTTCCTAGATGGAGGAGGGCTGGTGTTACTATATCGATTGCTTCCTTGGAAATTCAAACAAGTCGGAGCAATCTTTCCATATCGTGAAATTCGAAAACTGATAACTCTTTTACTTCAAACATTTTGTATGTCCCCTTATTTTTGTTTGGCGGATGAATACATGAACATCACTGTTTAATCCATTGAATATACTTGCAATTCCAGAGCAATGTAACCACCTCCAATTATAGCGATTTTTTCTGGTGTGAGAAGGTAAACCCATAGCAATGTCAAAATTTATTTCAAATTATTTTCGAGGAACGTTAGGAATAGATGGGCGTTCACCGAAAGGTATATGCTTTGCTAAGTACTATTAGAGTTACACCAGCATTGTTCAAAACATTTTTGTATACTCTAGTTTACCGTCTTATCTCTGCATTTTTATTAAATATCATAGTGGCTCAATCATGCTTGGGCGCACATTCATAAGACTAGCCAAACTCTCCACTCTCTTCAAATCATGAGAAAACTTGCATGCATACACAAGTAACTTTTTGGGGACACAACCACGAATTACAAACCTTCTTGAACAATGTCGTAGCCTACTCCCATGTCCAGATCAAGTTCAGTATCGACTAGCCAATATACGTTCTGGATCTTTCATGGCATCAACCCAGTTGTCGTTCTCAATATTGTTTGGAAATATTTTCGTCAAATAAATTGATGTTGAACTTGGAGAATGTGACAATATTGATGCTGAAAATGAGACTGTAGGTGTAACAGGGGACAATGAAGATAATATTAACCCCGGTTCTTCCAAGATAGAAAATTTTCCAGCACCATTTTTCACTTAGAACCAAATTCCATGTTACAAGGGAACCGCCTTTGAACTTTATTGCCCACAGACAACCCAAAACTTTTGGTGTAGATCTTGTAGAATTGCTAGACTTTCCAACAAGCTACTTGGAAATTAATCCCTCCAGGATAAATTATTATTCACCTCTTTGTTGCAATACACCTGGAAAGTTGATTGAAGTTGTTGGTAATTGATTGCATTTCAAGAAGGCCGATTAATTATATTTGATTGGTGTTGTTGATGCTAGAAATCTCATCTTCAAACGAGGCAAAGGGTTGAGAACATGGCTCTCAATCTTCGTCATAGAGTCTGAGATGTTGCTTCTTACATGGGGTGAATCCGTACATGAATGCATTCCTGCACCAGACCTATCCTCTTTGTCATAAAGTCTGAGATGTTGCTTCTTGCATGGGGTGAATCCGTACATGAATGCATTCCTACACCAGACCTATCCACCTGCCAGCAAGCACACACAAAACACTCATAAAAATAACAAGAATTTATAATCTAATAATTAATGTCTTTAAATGTCTCTAAGCATCAACTTAATAAGATAAAAAGGATTAAAGTACTAGGTACGACCACAAAATTATCTGATAAAAATCATAAAAACACGGAAAAAAATGCAGCTCAACAGAATTCCTACTGAATCCAAGGATTTCCCCATCAGAAATAACTATGACTGTCGCCAAGCTACTTAAGTATACTCCGACCTTTGGCCACTGAATCCCCATCATCAGTTTTCAATCACCCCTCGCCTACATGCCTATGTTAAACCCATCACATACAGGTCCCTGATCCCTCATATCGGTGACCCCTCATTCAGTTGAGGCTTCCTTTTTGTCGACTTCAACACCTATATTCCAAAAAGAAAGCGGTACCTTGGATCACCCCTCCCCATACAAGGGGCATCCTTGGGTGGCACTGTGGGAGACATCATTTCCCACAGATGTCATCGATCCTCCTGAAATTCGACTTCGACAAAAGCTTTCATGTCAATATGGTATCGTACCTTACAACCATTGCACTAATTTCAAATTCATCGAAGACCCGTGCCTCCATAAGTGTCTCTATCAACAATGCTTACACAGGAAGGTCCCAGCCAGCACCTATGCATACAATGCACAGCTATATGCCATACCAATCCTGTTGTAGTGTGTTTGGTGCACATATGTAGGAAATCACACCAACTTAAGGGGTGTAGTCTACCCACTTAATTTATTGGTAACAGGCAGAAAAAGAAGTGGAGTCAAGCGAGTTAGTGGAACAAGCTAGAATCAATAAGCATACTAGGTAGAGAAATAGCATGCATATGTAAACTAAAACTAAACTAAAAACTAAACAAATAAACATGAGCTCTGAAAAGAGTCAAATGACAACAATAATATGAATGATGGCTATAGGCCCCTTTCTATTGAGTATTGGTAGTAATAAGAGTGAAACTTTACCCTCTTGCCAAAGGCCCCCTAGACAATGCTTCTAGGTCCCGATGCAAGGATGTTTTTATCCCAAGCTTGCCTCGGTGCAGTGTCCCTCTCTCTCTACTATGTTGGAATGAACTTGTTGGGTGGCCAACAATTGATTCCCCTCTATCTTCAGCTCCAGCTCACGCACTACTAGTATTTCTTGGGAAATTCCGACCAACATAACAATGTGTTCACAAATTCTTCATCTCATGGTGGCCTTATATAGGAGATTTAAAATCCTCCCTTCCCTCTCTTGGTACATGGAGGATGATGACCCAAGAGAGGGGTATGATTCCTTTGTGTGCTCCAAATATTCCATTTTTTGCTCACATAGTGTCTAAGGAGGTGTTGGTGGTTGTCCTTAAGTGGCTACAAGTAAGGAATCATGTGTCCTTTACTTTGTGTGGTCCCGGATAGTGACATTTTTCCACTCCTAGGATTGTGCGCATATCGGGCAAAAAGGTGCGTGAAAGGCGCTCTTCACGAAGGATTCTGCGCGCAAATAGCATTTAGGACTAGTTAAAATTTGATTTTCCTCAGACCTTAGAGATTTTTAAATACTTTCCAGATCCTGTAATGTCTTCCAGCCCTATAAATCCTTTTTCCTGACATTAATTAAGGTCGTCTTCTGCTGTACGATTTTCCAGTGTTAACAGTGATATGGCACTGGATGCCCCTTTTGAGTAAGAACTGCACCAATAGCATAGTTGGAGGCATCTATCTCAATCTCAAATGGTTGATGTAGTTCTGGTAATGTGAGAATTGGTGCAGAGAAGAGTCGATGCTTCAACTCAGCGAACACCTTCTGTTGGGATTCATACCAAAAGAACTTTGATTTTTCCCCTCCCTTGGTGACTTGACCCAAAGGTGAAGTGATATGAGAGAAGCCCAACACGAACCTGTAGTAGAAGTTGGAAAGACCCAGAAAGCTACAGAGATCTGTTAGAGTGGTTGGGGCTCGCCAATACTGAATGACTTGTATCTTGGTTGGGTCCGCATGCACACCCCGCCCATCGATGATGTACCCAAAATATTGAACCTGGGTCATGCCAAAAGTGCATTTATCCAAATTAGTACACAACTTGTGTTATTGTAGTGTTTGAAGCACCTGTCGAATGTGGTGGAGGTGCTCTTCCCAACTCTGGCTGAAGATCAAGATGCCATCCAAATACACCACTGCGAATGAGTTGGTGAAAGGTCGGAAAATTTCGTCCATCAACCTCATGAAGGTTGGGAGGGCGTTCATCAAGCTGAAAGGCATGAAAAAACATTCAAAAAGGCCCTCCTTTTATTTGAAGGCAATATTTCACACATCAGAGGTTTTGGTTCGTACCTGGTGATAACCGAACTTCAAGTTATTCTTGCTAAAAATATTTCCCCCCTTGAGTTGGTCCAGCAAGTCATCAATTCATGGAATTAGATACCTATTCCAAAGAGTGATCTTGTTTAGCATCGGGTAGTCAATACAAAGTCTCTAGGTCCCTTTCTTCATTTGTACCAACACAATCGAGCTCCCACAGGGAGTTGAACTTGGCATAAGCTTCACTTTCCATAGTAGCTACAAAATCTACATCTTGATATCATCATTCTCCAAAACAAAACGTCGATAGATTGGCTTATTGGGTAGCGGCATTCCTGGTTCAAATCGATGGCGTGCTTGACCTGATAGTGTAGAGGTACCCTTGTGGGAGAGGAAAAAATTTCCATGTTACCCTCCATGACCTTTTACATCTTTTGATGCCATGCGGAGGAGCCCTATCTAGAGGTTGTGGCCACAATCTTCTTCTTTCCATAAGGGTGAATCATAAGGAAAAAAATTCTTGTTCTGGGAGATGATCTTGCAGCATTGCTTCGTAGTAATCAGAGGAATGGCGGTAGGCAATGTAAAACTTATTTCCCAAAGTAATAATAATAGTGCAAGGCCTAGATTCATACACAACATGTTGCTTACATACATAATGGAAATAAACTAGCTCGGACGATGATAACTTATCTTTGAGAAGATATGTGACGGTTACCTGCATATGAACTATGTTACAGTGAGGCTTAATGGCATTTTTATGATTTAGAAACAATGAGAAACCATAAACATCAAAAAACCTAACGTTAGGAGATGAAGCGCCAAAAGCTTGTGGGCCCCATTCAGGTAAGTTGGAATGCCAACTTCCTGGGGTCGTAACTTTGGCATATGATCTTCGTTTGGCTATCATACTACCCTATTTCGAAGATCTCAAACAGGAGGCCAAATAATCAACTTCAAGGTTTATGGCCTCTTCGTTTTTCCTAAAAATGTCTTTTAGTCCCTAAAAAAGGCTCTAGAAGTTTAGGACCCGAAAAATTGCCAAGAATAGTAAATTGTGCTACAATTAAGCAAACTGAAAAAATTGATAGAAACAATGGTGGGAGTCCAAGTAGAATAGCAAGGTGGCCACCAATATCCACCTCGGTCATTAATATAAATAAAAATTACATTATGTATGTGCTCATAGCATGCCCAAAACTAGCAATAGACTCACTTGTGACTATATATATACTTGATTGTCTAGAAGAGACAAACCCATACCCATTGATCAAAGTGTATGTTTGGTGGCCACCCACCTATTCCACTTGGACTCCCACCATTGTTTCTTTCAATTTTTCAGTTTCCTTAATTGTAGCACATTTTATTATTTTTGGTAGTTTTTAAGGTCCTAAAATTCCGGAGCCATTTTGAGGCCCTATACGATGTTTTTTTGGAAAATAGGCAAAAAATCATATTTAATTGATGTTTTCTGTCAAAATTTGTATTCCTCAGATATATATTTCTAACAAGGTATTGTGCACATTAAAAGAAGATCGTATGCTAAAGTTAGGACCCCGGGAAGTTGATGTACCAGTTTACCCCAACGAGGCCCACAATGATCCAGATTTATGTAGGAACACAACACCATACACATATAACCATAAACACAAACATGTAGTGGAAATAACACTTCATTTCATTAAATTCAAATGACTGAAATTTTCTTACAAACAGAATGGAAATAAACTAGCTAGGGCGCTAGTAGCTTATCTTTGAGAAGAGATGTGTCGGCTACAGACCTCTGAATTCGGTTACAATGAGGCTTGAGGGCCTATTTATTATTTAGAAACAATGGAAAAACCTAAATATCTAGAACCCTAAACCTAGGAGATGAAGCACCAAAACTATGGGCCCCGTTTGGGTAAATTGGTGTTTCAACTTCTCGAGGACGTAACTTTGGCATACGATCTTTGTTTGATGCGCACGATACCTCATTAGAAATATCTATCCGAGGACTACAACTTTTGATTTTAGAAACATTGGTCCAAACACCCATGTTTCTCCCGGTTTTCCTAAAAAAAGTCGTTTAGGGCCTCAAAACGACTCCGGAAGTTCAGGACCTGAAAAACTGCTAAAAATAGTAAGTTGTGCCGAAACTGAAAAACTGAAAGAGACAATGGTGGGGCCCCAAGTGGAATAGTCGGGTGGCCACCAATATCCACCTGGATCATTCCTCCCCCCTTAGGAAGAAATGGTCCCCATTGCCTTGATTTCCTCCATGAGATGAGGAAACTTTTGTTGAACTTGGTCCCTAGTGAACCACTTGCCTTGGTGCAGGAGTTGGCCAGTTTTGACAACCCGATACAGCTGGATCTTCTATTAGCAAGTGTTCTTGATTTGAATTTCCATGATACAATCTGTGGTGGCCTATTCCATGCAGTCTGTGGTTAACTCTATTAATGTCAGTTGTTCTACAATGTTAGAGGTGGGAAGTAGGGACGAAGGCAGTCCACATTGAATATTGGGTGAAAACCAAGGAATGGTGGAAAACTAAGCTCGAAGGCATTGTTACCTACAACCTTGGTGATGGTGTACGACCCATATTAGAGAAGGCGAAGCTTGCGGTGGGGTTTAGTGAGGTGCTCCTTTTGAAAATGTAGCCACACTTTGTCGCCCACCTGGAAGTTGTGTGGCACCCGATGTTGATCATGTCGTTGCTTGTACTTAGAATTGGCTCTGTCCAATATGTCATGAACATGTTGGCGATGTGCTAAATGCACTCGATGAAGTTATTCTCTTTATTAGCTTTAGACTGGACATGAGTCGAATCGGCCTAAGTAGCTGCAAATGGCATGGCTACGTCAATGGGACATAGTGACTAGAATCCCAAGCCCACCTGAAAGGGGTTGTGCCTGGTCGAGCTATGGAGAGCCCAGCATTACACAGGATTTTTTCACTGTCCCTTCAATCCCCAACTCACACATTGAGGGTCATTTCTGTGACCAATAATCAGTGTCATGCTTTGAAAATACCATCCTTGCATCCCTTTTGCTGAAAGCAACATTCTTCTTGTTGACATTTTCCTAAGCAGAACTCTGAAAATCCCCATTTTTTCCTTGGCATGAGTAGCCCGTCGCATCCTCGCGCCGACCAGGAAATTTAACACTGAGCCCGTGCCACTTGGTGCTCTGTGCCAGTTAGACACCTGTGCCAAGCTGTTTATGGAAAAAAAAATTAAAAATAGAGACAGGGGTTCCATTCCAACCACCTCGGGGATGAGTCATTGGGAGTGGTTGAACTAAAACAACCACGGACTCCTTCCTTTAGTTAGTAGTTTCCACCTCCCTTGGAACTTTCCTAAAGGATAGGACTCCCTTCCACCTTTGTAGGGATCCCAACCTTTTCTCTTTCCTCTATATAAGAAACTATCTCTTTTAGTAGAAACTATCTGAACGGCTGAATAGCTGAACTAGGAGAATTATACTATAGTTAAGCTGCTAGAGGAGATAGAGTAAGAAATATTGTGTTGAGAGAGCTCGAGTTGATGACTCCTAAGAGAGCTTGAGTCTGAATTCCATGACCGAAAGTTGAGACGCATTTTGTCTGAACCCCGCTGGAGGATATTGTGACGTCAAAGCATCAATTGTAATCTTCCTTCTACTCATTAATATACATGACCAATGTTTGGTTACACTATTATGTTATGATGTTTATTTGATGTGATATGTTTATTCCTCTTTGACTGGCTAATATTTGTGAGTGAAACTATTCTGTCATATGTTGTTCTTGTTCTTTGTCCTATGTACAGGTATCTGAGCGTGACAGCGAACGGATTGTGACTTGCCAAGGTAGGAGCGAGAGACCACTACTCTTTCTGCAACATCGACAGCGTTGGATTCAAGATAGGTCAATCTACCATGTCTTTTGTTCATTCATTAACTAGGAAGCAACACTTTAGCATGTCCTTTTGTTACTAGACCCACCCTAGGGCTAGAGGGATCGTCTCTGTCCACAGAGAGGATTTACCTTCATAAAAAATTGGCAACTCCACTGGGGATCAGTGCGACCTTGTCGTGTCATCCTGTTGGGTCGGTTTCCATTCTTGGTTTAGTTATCTATCTTTTTCTAGTTTGTTTGATGAGTTTCCATTCTTTGTTCAGCTCCAGAGGGTCAAGGTTGACTTCTGCTCATTAGGTTAGGGTTTTTCCTCTTTTTACCATAGGTATCCACCTTGGCGCGTTTTTTGTCTGGACAGTCGCGCCGATTGGCACATTTTTCTCTTTTAGCACTCGCGCCAACCTCTATATGGCGCGGATTACAGCCTTACAGTCATACCAATCCTTGTAGGTTTTGGTTTGACCTCCCTACTGTGTTTTTTGGTCATGTGTTCTTGCCTCTGGGTTATTTTTTAGTGTGTTTAAGCCTTTGTAGACTACGTTGACTACTGTAGACTTGTTTCCCTCAGTCGTTTGTCTTTTGTCTTGTCGATGTCATTTAAGACCTTAGGGTTTTTAAGTATTCTTTCAAACCGAGCTTTATGTTTAGGAACAAGTCTCTTAGATTGTTATCAGTCTCGTTTCGGGTTTTTAGACTGAGTTTTCTTGATCCTTTTGTTTTTCTGATTGAATGGTCTTTTTGTTTTTCGATTAGTCCTTCTTCAATACTTTGAGCATCGATTACTTTGCTTGTTTGGGTCATTTTGAGAACTCTCTTTCTTGATTGAAAGATTTCTCCATTAGCTTGCATGTTTTTGTGTCTATTTCGCTTTGGTTGAGTAAATCAATTTCAAAACCTTACATTCGCAAAACTCAAACTAGTGTTTTTTTTTTTCCATTGAATTAGTACAATGTGTGCTTAATTTCATTGAAAATTCAACAAAAAAAAATATATATCTTTGCACTCTTTTGTTGCATTGAAAATGAAACGTTCCTTAACATAAACTCGCATTTTTCAATCTAGGAAGGACTTTCGTTTTTGCTTGATTGCATTAAAGGCATTAGAATTTTCTTCACATATTTTTCTTGTTTACTTGCTTGAAATATTTCTATCCTTCTTATAGCTAGCATTCATCGAATTGAAATGATATTCATTTGCATATAGCTTACATTTAGGAAGTTGAGCTCCACATTCAATAGAGCCTGGAAATTGAAACATAATTCAAGATTAAATTTAAAATTTACTCAATGAACCTAAGGCAACATTGAAACCTAACAAAACATTTCTAGTGGTCTAGGCTAGACATGTGTTCCGGTGTCTTAAAACCTAGTAGTTGTCGCTCGCCTTCTAGCTTCAGACAGCGCTAGTACAGACTTGTGCTCCCCATACCGCCGCGTATATAAAGGGAGACCCCTCTAGGTTGCAATCCTTTATCCATAGGAAGTCAAGTATGCCGCCTTGTAACCATGATACACCGAACACAGCATTCGGGGAGACTACCTGCACGTACGTTATGTCCTTGTTCATTTCTGTTTCATTTTAACACCAAGGTGTATATGGCAGTTCACGGAAACCTAGTACACCCTCTTGCTTAGAATTCCTGAGAAGTCATTTCGATATTTTCGTGACTCTTTAAATAAGAGAAGATATCATCGAGCACTTGTCCTTTCACGCTCGTTTCAAATTGAAAGTGACTAGAGTCATATTTTTCCTGTTTCTCGACTCTTAAAACATGAAACAATGAATTATGGTTTTGGTGTTATAAAATTAATCACCTACGATTACACACCCATTGAAATTTTGTTACTTGGTCTGATTGATTTCCTTGGTTCTTGATTTTGGTACTTTCGATTGGTTATCTCTTTTCCTTCCTATTCTGATTTATAGTCAAAGTGGCGAAACATCCAGTTCGTCATCTTCACTGCCTCCTAGTGGTGGTTCGTTTGCATACGTTTCTTTCGAAACTCCTCAATTCACTAGATATGTCGAGTTCTCACAGCCCATTCTACCGTCTATCCAGCCCCTTGCTACTCGATCTCCGCTTGACGAGCCAGTTAAGTTCAACTGGCCTCCTTCAAGTGCTTGTTCTGGTTTTTAGGAATAAGGGGAATTTCCTCCTCTTATGTCTGGATCACCTTTTCTTGCTATTGCGGTACCTCCTAGTCCCTGTAGTCTTTTCGAAAATATTAAGAAAGACTCAGATATGGATTCCTCCAGTTCTATTGGCAGTGAAGGAATGACTGTATCCACAGGATAATATCAACTCTTTCCTAAAGATCTTTCTCATGCCTCTGTCCAATCTTCTTCGCCTTCGGTGTCACTTCCAGCTGGCTATAGGTCTTTGAGTCAAATTATGTCTGGTGTTGCTTCCATTTCACAATCCAGCACAATAACTCCTCCTCGTAGTTCGGTCCAATCTTCGTCAGTACCGTTACCTTCAGTGTCAAATCCGTCGGTTACTGTTACATCTGTTCCAGTCCAACCTACAGTCTGTGTAACTTCTAGTTCAGTTTCCACTATCCCTGTGATTCCTGGCAGTTTCACTTTTGAATAATATATGTTGGCTATTCAACAGCAGAATTCTTATGGTTCTCAACAGCCACCGCCTCCTAGAGATCCTCGTTTTCATTACTATGATGTTGTTGGTAATCCCATATATGTATATCCGCACCATTATGATGAGCGTTGGAATCCGGTTTATATGCCTCCTATATATCCTTATCAGGTCATTTATGATCCTTATCAGTCTGTTACTCATTTGGGACCTACTTTTCCTGTGCAACCCTCTGGCTTACAAGGACAACCTTCAGCTCCGCAGGGCCCTACTTTTGGTCCTGTTAGGAATCTGTAATTTTAGCATATTGGTGAGACTAAAACTGCAGAAGCAACATTATTTCAACCAACTTTGTGATTCTAGGATCTAGCCCTCCTGAATCCGGAGAGGGATCTCTCCAATAAGTGCAAAGATGGATTTGTCTTTGAAGTTTGGGGTAATAATATTAGGCTAGTTATGAAGGCCAAGGGTTTTGTTTGTTTTTGGATGGTTGAGCATGAATACTATTTTGAGGAGAAAGTTCTAAGTGCAAAGAGTTTCAAAGGTGAGAAGTTGCAAGTGGATAGAACAACTAGTTTAAAAGATAGATATAACGCTGGTTTTTAGTCCATTGGGCTATGGAGTCATATCAGGGATTTAATTGAACAACAACATCAAGAGTGATCCAAGGGGCAAGTCATCTATGTCACAAGATTATTGAGATTGAAATGATGGAATGGAAACAATAAAGTGTTGGAGGGGTGGAAACTGATAATAATTTCACAAGGGATTTATAGTCAGTCCAAACAAGAAAAGCCTCTTAAGTAACTCTTTAAAACCAACCAAGGGCAGGGCTAACCATTGACCTCTTGGGCAGGCTTGTATTAAAGCAGCTTAATTGACAAACAATCCAATAATCCACATAATTACCTTCAGACAGTATGAAAACATATAAGAGAAGATAGAGTGTAAACTTAAGATCAGATAAAGTACTTTTAAACCTAGTCTGCTTTCAGTCAACACCAAGGGAAACTTTCAGAATCTGCTTTTAAAGAATAGAAGCTAGAAACGGGGCAAACCATGGCTTTACTAGTCTAACTTTAATAAGCAAATGATGAAAATAACAAGAACAATGTTTAAAGCAAACAGTAGGACAAGGGAACTCCAGCATTCCTAACTGCTTAAACTGTATTAAATCATTCTTAAACAAACAAATTGGAGGAAAACATTGAGACAAAGCTTTTCAGTCAGAGAAGGTTACTGATATACAGTACGTCCTAACTCTATAAATGTTGTTCTTTATCAGAGAATAATGAACAATATGACATACATAGAAGGAAAACAATAACAAAGAGAGGGGCACTTCACCAATGATATAGACCAGGATCCCAAGAAACAGCTTGTTATTGATGTCAAACCAGTTACAGTACTCAGGTCCAATGTTTCAGTTCAGCAATCATCTTCACTATTCAGCCTAACTAATCTATCACAAGCTGAGCTCCAAGGGCCAGTGAACACTATTTACAATCAGAAGTTTAAGCTCAAGTGTATTTCAAAGCGTTGGAACCAACCACTCACTCATCTTCCGCAGAAGTATATATAGAAGAATGAGGAAGTGAGATCTGATAAAAGATCTCCAATTACAATTAATACAGACTTAATGGCTTCTTGGACTTTGAGGGGATCAATGAAGAAAATTACATGGGTGCACTCTGTATTAAATGTTTTTACATAAAGTTTAAGCTCGGTGGGAGCTTTTGCTGACCTTTGAGGCTCTGTGTGGCGTTGAAGTAACTCTGCAGATGTTTGTCATTAATTTCCTTGGCAGAGTTTCCTCTTTGGCTACGTTTTGAGACAAATATCTGATCCTGATCAATAAATTTGGTCTCTGATTGAATACTTTGAGGCACAAGTGGCATCATGGTAGCTAAAGGGATCAATTTGCCTCAAATGTGGCGGTGGAGGTTTTCCTGTCGATAAAACACTTCAGATCTTCTTTAAACTGTGTTTTACATCAGGGATTAGGCTTTTGATAAACATTCTTAGTCGTGATCCCTGGAAATATGCCTTCCATCCTCTGTCCTGGTTCATTTTGATCTTCGTCACTGATACTCTTTGACTGTGCCCGATTCATGGTTTTTCTGATATACAGGGCTGCGCAGGGTTATGTGGCATCAATGCTTCATGAACGATTGATGAAAACGTTTTTTTAACACCCTGTGATGATTTTCTTTGGTGAATCAAAGGCAGGAATATCGTCATCTTCTGCCTTCAAATTTTCTTCCAAAATTGCGAGAAAACCATTTAAACCCTGCAAAATACAAACAAATATTAAAAAATCATGCATATATAGGTTTATTGTTACAGAAGGCATGCGGAGGAAGCGTGGCCGTTGGATGGCATCATCCAACGGTCAGGATTGATTGGGAGAATTCATGGAGAAGGCGAAAGAATTTTTTAATCAAACGGGAAGTCAAAGTGGAAAACGTTGACTGGGCGATTGAAACAGGGCGATGAAATGTGGGCCGTCGATCTACAGATCATATCGATAGCGGAGATTTGTTAAATGATGCGTCGTAGCCTGGTTAACCATCGGGCATCTTCGATGAGTGATAGCCGTTGGATGGGCGGCCTCAGATCGGACGGCACGCATCAATATCGCGTCGAGTCTACGTCCGAACGTTAACGCGTGATGGATGGCGGTTTTATGAACAGTGCCCAGGACACGTGTCGGACAGCGTATGGAATCGCTGCCGATCGGGAAAAAACTGTCGTCGCCCAAAGGTGGTGTGATGAATACCGCATGATTTTCGGAATGGTGAGTGGAATGTGGGGACCACCGGGGAGATGGACTCCACACCGTCCGATCATCAGATCAGATCGACGGTGCGGAACGACTGAAAATTGGACTGGCGGAAAAATCATAATATAATATAAGGCTAATGGTTTTTAATATATAACCAAAGGTTTTAGACTTTGGTTGAAAAATATTTTATTTGAAGCGAATAGGCGCCCGTCTGCGGGGCCACGGGTTATATGGGAGAACATATCACCTAGGTTTAAAAGAGGAGGGGCTTAATCGCAATTGGGCAATGCGATAAGCGCTTAGAATACCAACGCTCGGTCTTAGCACCAAAACGCATGGAGGGAAAGGGTTTAAAGGCTTAGCCCAAGGGGGTTTAAGCTCATAATATATAAAAATATGATTTTTAATGGTTTTTCAATAGTTTTCAAAGGAATTTGAGAGTTTCGATAAGGCTAAGAGGGAGTCTTAAAACCTTATCAAGGGATTTTGAAGAAGGGGAAATGGGAAAAACATGAAAATTAGGGATTTTCATGGGAAATGGAGGGATAAAAATTGAGGTTAGTTTTTGGAAGAGGGGAGAAAGGGGAATGGTGCTTGCAGCAGTATTCTTTCTTGGGAATCAGCAGGATTCTGAAAGGGGAATAGGCACAGTAGTGAAGATTTGAGGACAGAGGCAGGAGGCCTTCAAGAGTCTTCAAGAGCCAACACTTTTTATTAATAAATTTTTTTCCTTGAAGGCTCAAAAAAGTTTTTAGCTAGCATTTGGTATAAAAAATTTTATAGTTGGCTAACAAGTCCACAGGGACAACCATATAGTCCACAAGGACAACCTTTGGTCCAACATGGACAACCCTCTGGTCTCTCAGGTCAACCTCTGGTTCAACCAGGATCATCTTTTGGTCCTGGGGGGCAAGTTTATCCACCACAAGGACAATCCTATGGTCCTTCTCTGGGTCAACCTGGTCATCACGGACATCCTGGACCGTCTCAACCATCAGGCCAACCTTTACCACAAATTCAACCAGGTGGCCCTCAAAAATAATTTCAACAACTGGTTCAACCTGCTCAGCAACCATTACAACCTGCCCACCAGTAGATTTCTTCGTTTCCATAGCCGGTTTTACCTATTTATCCTGCTCAACCTGCTCCACAAGGTCAACCTGTGCCACCACAGGGTGCTTATTACCCTCAAGTTTCCTATCAACCGGTATATAATGCACCCCAGATTCCTTACCCCCAAAATCAACCTGTGTATCAACAACCTCAAATTCATGCTTACATTCCGCAATAGAATCCTTATGCTACTCAGCAAGGACCTCAGTGGTCTGCTTCGACTCAATATCCTGGTCCTCAATCCCAGTATCAACCGAATTATCTTGTTTTTAATCCCTATGATATGAATCCTTTGGGACAGAATATATGGGGATGGAATCTTGCTTGGACTGGGTGGAATGTACATACAGGTCCTTATCAAAGACCTCCAATGACTTTCAATCCTTAGTTACCATTTCTTGCTACGTTGGAATTACCCGATGTGTCGAAGTTGAAAAATGATCCTATTCTTCATAATCCATATTGGCCTCCAGTTCCGACCAATATTCCTGGTGATTGTCCTTAATTTGAGGGTAAACCTGGTGAAGATCCCCAAACGCATGTGATGACATACCACTTATGGTGTTCTTCTAATTCTTGGATTGACGATTCTATTCGTCTTCGTCTTTTCCAATGAACTATTACTAGTGCTGCTGCAAAGTGGTACATTGAGCTATCTTGTGGAGTTTTTCAAGATTTCAATTCTTTGGCCATGGCATTCCTTACACATTTTCAGTTACCGATCCACTATGAGACCAGGACGCATCTCCTCACTTCATTGAAACAAGACCGAGCTACTCATATCTCAGATCATATTCATGAGTGGCGGCGTCGTCGTCACATGATCAAATTTGAGATACCTGATCAGCTTCTGACTCATTGGTTCACTACCTCCTTTGTCAATCAGATTGCTAAAGACATTTCTATGGGGGCATGTGTGACCAAGGAACAAGCCATTTCTTATGCCCAATACCTTAATCTTATGTATTCTCAGTCTGGCGCATTGTACGATATCTTTCCTGATGCTCCTCGACCTGGAACTTCTAAACCGCCAACGACTCCATCTATTGATGGTATTATTGGTTCCATGATGCTCAGCATTACAGTATTGTTGAGGATTTGGCTCAGGCGCCATCCACAATGTCTACATTAGAAGTACTTCAGAGTTGTCCTTCACAACGAAAAGCTTTACTATTTGCGATAGGTGGGATTGATCCTGCTGATACTAGTTTGCTCGCTTTCGATTTAGAGAATTTCGTCCCGTAACACCCGCACCAAATTGTGCTCATCATTCAAGTTGGTATTAATGGTTTGAATATTCACCAAGTCGTCATGTACGAGGGTTCATCCACCTGTGTTATGTCATCTACTTGTTGGAAAGCCATTGGTTCTTCAGCTCTTACTTCATCACCCAATGCCCTTGAAGTATTTTATGGAAGATAATCTAAACCTTTTGGTGTTCTCGCTAGTTTACCGATCATGTTAGAAGGGAAGACAGTCAATGTTGAGGTCTAAGTCGTTGATGCAAAACTCAATTATAATATTCTCCTCGGACGCAATTGGACTCACGCCATGTTGTGAATTGCGTCCACTCTCTTTCGTGTTCTGAAGTTCCCCCACGAAGGAAATATTATTACTGTTGATCAATTGTCTTTTTTCACTTTTTCTTCCAAGAACAACATTTTGTATGTAGACAATATTCCTACTCCCTACGAGAGCATGGGACTAGGCCTTTTCAAGGGTCCTGCCTTCATGGGTGTTTTCCCTATTCCACCACCGAATACTATTAAGTTCAACATGATTTCTCGAACCGATGACCCCTGGGTTATCCCTTCTCCTGAATAGATCGATTAGTTCAGGGATTCGATGCCCTTGAGTTCGATTGAAATTGAGGACTTCATCCCATACGATTCACTTTTCTTGATTAGCACACTCGATCCTTGGTAAGGTGATATCATCGTCTATCTCCAAACTTCATATTTTAGATCTGAGTTGACGAAGGATGCCCGTCGACGCATCCGCCATCAAGCCTGATGGGATGCTCATCAAGTAAACATTGTGTAACTGTTTCAGACCAATATTTTGGCTGAGGCTTAGCCTCCTCAACCTGAGAGAGCTCTCTCAAAATTTTATGATTTTTGATAAATAAGTAGATATCTAACTCTAGGGTAAAACAGATAGATGACATAACTAGTTGTAAATCACATTAGCAAACATTCATTGGGCTATGGAATCAAGATAACTTCAACAAAAACATCACAGTCTATTTATCATGGAAGTCAAGGCATTTGGAGTTCAAATCAGGGAATAAAACATATAGAATAGTGAAACACACTGTCAGTTTGTATATGAAGGAAGTTAGAGCATTATGAATGAATTCTAAGTATCATAAACAAACACCACTGCAGATAGAAATATTGAAGAATGCCATTAGAACAATAATGGACAAGAACTCCTCATGAATCTTGAGTTTTCTAAACAGAACTTTGTATTAAGCTGAAAAAACCATTACATACAAAACACGGTCTTTACTAATAAAAATATCCAACCCCATGGATTTTGATCTTATGCTCTTTATAGAACATTTACAAAATATGATTCCTTCTTCTCCACTAGATACATAGAACTCGTAGATTTTGACACCTTTTCTAATCATAAACATGTTATTTATTACAAATTGACAGTTATAATCCTCATGAAAAGTCTTATTTCTAATAGGACTAAAACTCTTTAATACCCTCCTAACAACCTTATCTAATCTTTATTACATCTTTTTCGACCTGCAATCCCATGAAGTCGAATTTGGATGATGATCTTTAACTTGATGTTGCCATGCTGTTGATGATAATGTTCTCCTAAAATCTAGGAAACATGTCTTCCTGTTTTTTAGGCCCTTTGATTCCCTTATCTATTTTGAGCACTTTGACCATTAATAAATCATGTCTACATCTCTCTTATTGCCAAATATTACACCATATGTCTTCAATTCTCCAGATGTGTAGAATCTAAACTTCGAACAATGCAAAAAGGTAAGAATAAACCTGCACTACGAAAGCAGCACAGTTTCGTAGCGCTTTTCGTAGCGGAGTGTTTAGCTCCCTTTCTAATCTACTTTTTATCTATTTTCTTCAGGGAAGCCTTCATTTTCCATTAACATACTTCCA
This sequence comes from Pinus albicaulis, assembly GCA_034641835.2. Classification (NCBI taxonomy): domain Eukaryota; kingdom Viridiplantae; phylum Streptophyta; class Pinopsida; order Pinales; family Pinaceae; genus Pinus; species Pinus albicaulis. The sequence continues at coordinate 1,950,911,956 of CM076578.1, forward strand.
CCAGCAATTTCAAAACAAAATTCACCAAAATTCCCTCAAAATTTCATATGAAATTATGATAAAAGACTGCTTCAGCAGTTTCGTAGCGCATTTCATCAGATTTTCACTATCTGCGCTACGAAACTGTTGTGTAAGGAGTTTTGACAAAACTGTCTTCAAAATTTATACTTTGGAGATACTTAAACTTTAAGGGTATTGGTATTATTTATAAAACACAGCAATATGACCCTGAAAACATAATCTTCATCAAAATTTACCTTCATTTTGATCAGAGATTGTCCTGTGGATTTATGATTCTGTTTCACTGCCTTTTTAACTTTTCTTGAGACCTTGTCAATTGTATCTCAAGATCTTCCACCTGTCTTCTTAACCTTCTGTTGCTAGCTCTCAAATGAGTGTTGATCACTCTTACAAACTTTGCCTCCTTAATGGCTGGGACTGTCCATGTGAAGATTTGTTCTTCACTGCCTGGTATTTCTAATTTGGAGACTATTTGACCTTCCCAAACAGCTTTCATCCTATTAAATTTTGTTTTCTCAATGACATGTTTTCTGGCTCTTTTCTTCAACTTAGCAATCTCATGGTTTGTTGATCTTAACTCCTCCTCCAGGCTTTTATATTTGGTCATTTCTTCTTGTGTTGTGATTACTCTGTTTTCTGCATGTTCTTCTATAGGTGGGGAAAGATCAACTATCTCTTCAAGAACAGTAGCTGCTTCATTGGTTTCTTAAACTTCTGCATTAAGTTCCTTGAGCCTTTTAGAATGTCTAATTACAGGCTTCCTAGCTTGGAAAACAAATGCTGCATCTTCACCCTTAAACTCCAACTTCTTTTCTGAATTCACCTTTTTCTGTTTGCTTTCATTTATTCCTACGAAATTAGCTTGCACTATAGGTTGATAACAAGTCAGTTTCCCCTTGTTCTTTCGTTGAAGGAGATCTCATCCTCCTGTATGACCAAGCTCATGATAAGCTGGGGGCAGGAAAATTCCAACATATGTGGCATGGGCCCTACATCGTTAAACTTGTGTTGCAGAATGGGGCCTATGAGCTAATTTACTACAAAGGTCATCCTCTTGATCATCCCAGAAATGGGTTGTATCTCAAAAAATATTATGCATGATTCATTCATGCGTAATAGGTGTACATAGGTGCTGTTTTCATTTTTGTACATGTTTTCTGGTTTGGTGTGCATTGTGAGCATTTTCCTACTTCTTCTCGTAGTACCAAGAATATGTCTTCGGCAGCCTGGGTAATTTATGATCCTGCTATTGAGTTGATAGATCTGCAAGGTATTTGTCTAGGACGAACTACAAACAATGTCGCTAAATATAGCGCTATCATTGAGCTATTAACCAAGGCAATCAACCTCGGCATACGTGCATTTCTTGTAAATCTAGATTCACAGCTTGTTGTTCTGCAACTCAATAATCATTATTCAGTTAGAAATCTGCACATTCTCAGATTGTATTTACGTATTCGTCTGTTGGGAAGACATTTTGATTTTATTACCTATCAACATATTCCTAGACGAATGAACACATTAATTGATACAGTGGTTAACATTGTATTAGATAGACATTTACATAATTTGTAAAAGCATCATCATATGTAAAAGAACCATGTAGGGAAATAGATGTATGTATATATATATCGCATGTTTACAACCATGTGCATCATAACTTCAAAAAAAATATGTGTGTTTTTGTTACATCTTGAGACATCATGTCTCTCAAATATGCAAATAAAATAAAACCTAGGTGTCTAATCAGCATGGTGCTCATGATAACATGTCATGGCCCATACTAGCCAACTCAGCAAGCAGTGAATTCGGCTGGGCACCCCTATGGTATGTCTCTGGTAGGCGTGAGGAACATCATCAAAACGTGAATAATCTGGGACTCCTCGTGTGATCCCCTCCAGGTTGTGCACTAACTCATCTTCCTCGCTGCCCTTGCCTTGAGGGTCGAAATCACGTGGGATTTTCCTCGCTATTGGTGACATTCCAACAAGTCTCTCTGGGCCAACATCTGCATCACATGGATTTAATGTCAGAACATGCATAAATAAATAAAAAATTCATAATACTCATAAAACTTAAAAAATGAGTCTCACCCAAATTTTAATACTAATCTTCTCCCTCCGGGAGTGGGAGGTCCGGATCATCAATGAAATCTATACTAGAGTAGGGCCATTCCTCCATGACAATCAGTTGTCAATGGAGCCAATCAAAGAATTCCGGTCTCCAGGACATTTTTTGGCTGCCCCTTGCCCTTGGCATCAGAGCTGCCCATCGAGCCATCCGTGTTTCTCTCGTTGGTGGTGTCGGGACTATAACCTCCTGTCGCTGAAAAATGGGTAGTCGTTCCAAGAAGAACGATACCAGAATAGATCCATAACCAAATTGTTTCAATTTGGTCTTCTTGCATTTGGTTAGTTGGTGCTTCATGTTTATGGTCATGGCCTTTGCTCAGTTGTATATGGTCGGTGCCATGCAGTCTACAGCAAGAAGCAACTGTGTCTTTGTTGCTTCTTGTGGTGCTTGTGATCCCGCAGCCCGTGTGATGGTATGCAGTACCACACGTAGTGTCAAATCTGGGATAGTTTGTATATCAACTTTCCCACTACCTGATCCCTTTCGTGCTCCTCGACATACCCTGTCTATCACCATGGTCATGTTTTCCATGCAGGGCCGGGTGCCAATTAGGATTGGTGTTGCACCCCTCCGCAATAATCTTGTGATGAAGTACACGTCAGAGACATCAATCTCAAGTTCTTGATCCCGAATGATTAACTTCTCTTGATTTTCATTCCATATACTGATCAGATACTGTATCAATTCTGGTTGGGCTCAGAGACATGGTGTTAGGAAGAATTTTTTCAAACCACAGTTTCTGAGGGCTTCCATGACTCCCTCATTTTCCATGGCTAGCTCATCTTCTTCACTATGTTCCCGTTCTTTCCATTCAATGACCATTTTGCCTCTTTCTACCTGCAAACACATTCACATGAGTGGTATTAGTAAATCTTGAACCTTCAATCTGTAAAAAATTGAGGTATTTGATGAGCATTTTTTCCTAGAAATGGTTTGTGTCGTTGGCGTGAATGTTTCCAAAACAGTCCCGCCAATGGGCGCACCCTAGTGTTAAAAATCAGGCAATTGGCGTGAATCCGTGCCTGAAACCCGCGCCAACCACGAAGCCCTAATTTTTACCTTTCTTCCCCCAAAATTTGAAACTGACAATTGCAGGAAGCAAGAAATGACTTAAAATGATGAGAGGGATCTTTGCTCTTACCTGGAGTTGACGCATTTGCGATTGATCTGCTGGATTGGCCGTTACTGTTGCTGCAAGATTGCACAGTAAAATGAGTAACTATTGCTCCACAAGAGGTAGAAAGTGAAAAGTAATTATTTTTACCATTTTTTGCATTTTATAACTTTTTCACAACACTAATTAGGTTTTAAGGCATGTTTTTCGATTATTTTATTCTATTATTTTCAAGAAATGGGTTTTACACATGTCTCTTGTGCAGCAATAGGTTTTTCATGCGACAATGATGAAGTAACAAGTTATATTTTATACTTTTTCGGACTCGGTAAAAACACGAAAAAATTTACTACTGGAGTCATCTTTCAACTATTTTCTGACTCTCTAAAAATGAAAAGATTGTTGAGATTCTTGTTGTTTTGAACTCATTAAATGGCTACGAAACGATACCTACCTAGTGTACGTTTAACCCTTTTTCAACCTGGGACAGATTATTTACGAAAAAGGAATACCTTAGCTTATCGTGGCTAAGTGGTTCTCTCAGACACAGTTTTCTACCTTTTTAGATCTGTGAGACTACCTACGAAAAGGGATTGCTGGATTTTTCTTTTCTGCCTTCTTTTCAAACTCTCTAAACATGAAAAGATGTCGAGTTCTTCCTTTTTCAAACTAGTTAAACCTTGATGACATCGGACTTCGTCACCATGAAGTTATTTCGAGTTCCTCCTTCCTAGGGCCCGTAAAATATACTAGGTTGGATTTGTCCGAAGGACAAACTTACATCACAAGCATATGTTATCCCCTTCAAGCTTGTTTTAAAAAATAATTGGGGTACTCACCAGAAATGGTGGGGGGAAATGGAACCAAATTTTAGTTATGTTGGCAGTATGTCACTCTTCAACATGGCACTTGTCAACATTTGTGTTGGGTTGGGGACATCTCATTTCGTCATTTTTGGCTTCATGTGTTTGGGTGATCTCTTTTGACTTCTCAAATTCTCTTTGCCACGTCATCATGACCTCAGATCTTTTGATGTCAAATACTACCAAATCCAGTATCGTGTTGTTGATATGTTCAAGAGAATTTTTCCTCTGCAATTGTCAACCATCCTTTGATTTCCTATTGGTCCTTATCCACTTTCATCATGTTCCTCTGTCTCGTGTCGATGATGTGGGAAACCTTATGGCCCTCCTTCAACCAGGTCACTTCATGTTGACTTCAGCTCATTATCTAGGAATTTGATCTAGAGACTCCCTTCTGGTACCTTGGAGCCTGCATGCTTCAATGGCAGGTTTTTCACATTCAATGCAAGGTTCACATCATTGGCCTTCAATCGAGTGATTCTGCGAATGTTTGACGTCAGATCACTTTTCACATTCCATAGATTGTACCTTTTGTACCTTGAGGGGAATCGTCATCATTGGTGGTTTCTCTCGCGTCTGTTAATAGCTTTCATCATTGGCTAGTAATCAGACAATTTTCTTACATGTTTGACTTCAGCTCATACATTTGCATGCTTGAAATTGTACTTGTTCAGGCTGACAGGGAGTGCAAGACCCTGGATTTTGTCTGATAAACTCCAGGCTACAGATTTTTGTAGATTATTATGATATATTTCATGACTCTCTTGATTGGATGGCTGCGACAATACCTTAGTCTATTTATTGATCCTTCCTATTGGATGGCTATGTCCATACCTCAGATCTCAGTTTTTATATATTATATTATGGATGCCTGCACCCATGCCACATGATTCATGTATCACAGATATCGGTTGTATCTATAATTCCAGGTCTTCCGACAGCGGTGTTTGGTTCGAACGCGTTCTCATAAAGCATTTCACCCCTCCCTCTCTCTCGGACTTCATGCTTCAAGGGGCATCTGTTACACAGCATTTTTTCACTGTCCCTTCAATCCCAAACTCGCACATTGGAGGGTCATTTTTGTGACCAATAAGCAGTGTCATGCTTTGAAAATGACATCCTTTCATCCCTTTTGATGAAAGCAACATTCTTCTTGTTGACATTTTCCTAAGCAGAGCTATGAAAATCCCCATTTTTGCCTTGGCGCGAGTAGCCCGTTACATCCTCGCGTCGACCTGGAAATTTAACACTGAACTCGTGCCACTTGGCGCTCTGTGCCAGTTAGACACCCATGCCAAGCTGTTTATGGAACACTTTTTTTTTAATAGAGGCAGACGTTCCATTCCAACCACCTCGGGGATGATTCATTGGGAATGGTTGAACTGAAACAACCACGAACTCCTTCCTTTAGTTAGTATTTTCCACCTCCATTGGAACTATCTTAAAGGATAGGACTCCCTCCCACCTTTGTAGGGATCCCAACCTCCTCCCTTTCCTCTATATAAGAAACTATCTCTTTTAGTAGAAGCTAGCTGAACACATTATAGCAAAATAGTTGAACAGCTAAATAGCTAAATTAGGAGAATTATATTATAGCTAAGTTGATAGAGGAAATAGAGTAAGAAAGATTGTGTTGAGAGAGCTCGAGTCGATGACTTCTAAGAGAGCTTGAGTCTGAATTCCCTGACCGACAGTTGAGACACATTTTTTCTGAACCCCACTGGAGGAGATTGCGACGTCAAAGCATCGGTTGTACTCTTCCTTCTACTCATTAATATACATGATTACTGTTTGGTTCCACTATTGTGTTATGATGTTTATTTCATGTGATATGTTTAGTCCTCTTTGAATGGCTAATAGTTGTGAGTGAAAATATTCTGTCATATGTTGTTCTTGTTCTTTATCCTATGTACAGGTATCTGAGCGTGACAGCGAACGGATCGTGAGTTACCAAGGCAGGAGCCAGAGACCACTACTCTTTCTATAACATTGACAACGTTGGATTCAAGGTAGGTCAATCTACCATGTATTTTTTTCATTCATTAACTAGGAAGCAACACTTTAGCGTGTCCTTTTGTTACTAGACCCACTGTTGATATTGCAAGAAGATGATGAGCTTAGTGAAAAGGAGTCGCCTTCACTAAGTGGGCCCGCAGGCTATTTTTGGCGCAAAGTCTATTTTTAGACATATGGATCATGTTCTACGAGTTGCAGGATGCTATTTGTGGATGGTTGGTCAAGTTGGAAAAAATAGATGGACTTCTATTTTTAGACATATTGGGTGGAATCTATTTTTAGATTGCTAGTCTAAAAATAGATATGTCGAATATTAGTAGCTCTTAATAATATTTGGACTCTAAACATTATCTTATTCTCTTGGAGCACTTCAGTTAAGTGCACAGATGTGGCACAGAAGCTGACAGAAGGAATTACGCCATTCCTGAGGGTTAAGTGGAGCTATTGCATGGATACTTCAGTTAGAACTCATGTGACAGAGTTTGGTGGAGTTGATTGAGGAAGTTAGTGGAGTTGTATTCAGTTTAACTAATCTAAACATAGTTGAGCTATTTGTATTCAGTTTAAATAATTGATACAATTAGTGAAAGTGGTGTGAATTAATTATTAATTAATTCACTAATTATAAACTCATTAATCAACTAAAGAATGCATCAGTTAACTTCAGTGCATGGACAGTTTCAGTGAAGACCAGTGCAGAAATAGGTGAAAGAGCAGGTTAACTATCAGTTGTGACTATACAGTTGCTATTTGCAACACACAGATAGGTGGAGAAGACAATGAGGATTGCGCAGTTCAAGTCAGGTGGTTTATCTATTTAATGAAGCCATCCCATAGCATTGATTACGCAATAGAGGCTGGTTATCAAGTGGAAAAATATTGGAGCATGTGTTTTGCTAGATCTAGCTTGATACTGTGTAGCAATTGACGGTGTGCATGAGAGCTTGCGAGGAGCTTTTGTATTATGATTGTTACATGATCTCCATGACATATAATATACAGATAGTTGGGGTTTTCAGCTTTAAGCTTTCCCATTAAATATTGTGTTCATATGTGTGATTGTTTGTGGTTTTAATGTATGCATGCAATTGATTTTATTTCCGCATGTGATGATCAATGGTCGAAGAGATTATGTATTATGCATGAAGCTAAAATAGTGTGTGATCAGGAGAATCTCGATGAATAATATATCAATTATTCAAATTTCTACATGGTATCAGAGCGATATTGATCATTGGAGCAATTGCAAAACATTGAAGCGGTTGAGTTTTGTGCTGGTGGAATTCGAATTTGCAGCAGTGTTTTTCTTGGTGTCGAAGTTGAGATGTCTTTCAATGGATAGTGATTGGAGTATGCCCTTGAGGGCAGATCGAATTATATTACATGGAAGGACAGGATGGAGGCAGTGCTGGATGACAATGGGTTGAAGGAGTTCATAGATGCAGAAGTTCCAAAACCTACTTCTAGTGATGTTGCCGTACTTGATGCATGGCAAAAGAAGACAGCAAAGTGTCGAAGGATTATGTTGGAGGGCATGAAGGATCACATAGTATCTAGCCTTCATGGTAAGGCTTCTCCATTCTTGATGTGGAAAGCTTTGACATATTTATTTCAAAGCAAGAGCGACAAGAGGAAGTTAGCGCTCAAGGATAAACTCAGAAACATAAAAAATGGAGAAAGGCGACAGTATGCCCAAGTACCTCACGAAGTTCGTCCAATGCAGGGATGAACTGGGAAGTGTGGGGGTGACTGTTGATGACGAGGACTTGGTGAGCTTGGCTCTCCTTGGGCTTCCGAAGAGTTGGCATTCCTATCAGGACTCTGTCAATGGTCGGGAGAAAGTTCCAGGATGGGAGCGACTTTGGTCGGATCTTGTGCAAGAGGAGATAAGGCGGAGTACCAGGGACGGATCTTCATCAAAGAACTCTGATGAAGAGAATTTCGCTTTGGCTGCCAAAGCATATAAGGGGAAGAGCAAGAATGCTTCTCAATCCGGTGCGAAAGGCAAGAAGCAAGACATGTCCAAGGTGAAGTGCTTTCACTGTCACCAACACGGACATTACGCCACTAATTGTCCACAGAAGAAGAAAAATAAGCAGGCTGCTGGGACTGCAGCGGGAGAGGCCTTAGCCTCGCAGTTTGAGCTGGATTTTTCGCTAATTGCATGCTTGGTCTCAAGTATGACGGGATCAGTGTGGTTTCTTGACAGTGGTGCGTCTTTTCACATGACAGGAGATCGAGATTTGTTTACTGATCTGGATGAGAAAGATCTTGGAGTGCACATCGAGATGGGCGATGATGGTAGATACAGTGCGACCGGTATCGGTACCATTTCCTTTGAGAGGAAGTCTGGTAAACCCTTCAGATTGAAGGAAGTGATGCATGTTCCAGGATTGAAGAAGAATCTTATCTCTATGGCGATGTTAGAAGACAAGGGATATGATGTTGTTTTTAGCGAGGGAAAGGCTTTCCTGCGCAGTAAGGCAACTGGTGAGACCCGAAGGATAGGGGTTCGAGTTAAGAACCTTTATCAATTGTAGGTAGATGGCTGCGCAGCAATGGCAGGCAAGACAGAAGGAGTGGTGAGCTGGGATGATGGCAAGTTGTGGCACCGGAGATTGGGCCACCTTCACCATGGAGCTTTGAAGATACTGCAGTAGATTTCTACTGGGCTTCCTAAAGGCACTCTTGCGCAGTCAGATCAGTGCAAGGGGTGTACCTTGGGAAAATTTGTGAAAGCCACCTTTCATGAGAAGGATAGTCACGCCACGATAATCCTTGAGAGAATTCACACAGACGTGTGTGGACCTTTCTCAGCAGCTTCGACAGCAAAGCACAGGTATTATGTGATATTTGTTGATGATTTTTCTCGTAAGTGCTAGATCTTCTTCATGCAGAAGAAAAGCGAGACATACTCAAAGTTCTGTGAGTTCAAGGCACTGGTTGAGAAAGAATCGAGGAAGCAGGTTAAGGCTCTTAGGTGCGACAATGGTGGTGAATTCATCTCTGGCGAATTAAAGGACTTTTGTAGCGCAGAAGGAATTTGAAGAGAGCTCATAGCACCTCATAACCCACAGTAGAATGGGGTTGGTGAGCGGAAGAACAGAACGATCGTGGGTGCTGCACGGGCGATGTTGCATGATCAAGGCCTACCCATACACTTGTGGGCTGAGGCATGCAATACTACAGTATATGTGCAGAACCGTTGTCCTCACATGATACTTGGCATGAGTACACCCGAGGAGGCGTTTTCTGGTAAGAGGCCTGATATTTCCCATTTGAGGATTTTTGGTTCACCTGTTTACATTCATGTGACGAAGGATGCCAGGAAGAAGCTGGAGCCGACTACGGAGGTTGGGATATTTGTGAGGTACATTGATACGCCCCACAACTATCGTGTGTATTTTCCAGATAGTCGCAAGACTGTTGTGCGACGGGATATCAAATTTCATGAGGAGAAAGCCATGAAGTGTTCGCTTGAGAGGGAGCCACACTTGCATGCAGATGAGGAGCTATTAGTTCCTAAGGATGAGTCTCGGGATGTGGATCAGCCACAAGATGAGGTTCATGGAGTGGAAGAGACCACTCAAGCAGCGCCAACCATTAGAGGGCGGAAGCGCACTATAAGAGAAAATTTGAACAGCGGATCGAGATGGCAGAGAAGGTTTGGTCGGTTTTGTGAGCCGCAACGGAGAATACGAGATATAACCATAGATACGGATGCGACGGTAATGCTTCATTTGTTAATAAAGAATGACTGCAATAAGCTTACAAACATAATGGAAATAAGCTAGGGCGCTGGCAGCGTATCTCTGAGAAGAGATGTGGCGTACGCAGGCCTCTGAACTGTGTTACATTGAGGCTCGCAGGCCTATTACAGACATAATGGAAGTAAATGAGCTAGGAAACTGGTATTGTATCCCTGAGAAGAGATGTGGCGGCTACCAGCCCCTGAACTGTCTTACAATGCAGACATGATGGAGATGCGGCGAGCTAGGGCACTAGTAGCGCTTATCTCTGAGAAGAGATGTATCGGCTCCCAGCCCCCTGAACTGTCTTACAATGAGGCTCGAGGGCCTATTTATTGTTGAGAAACAATGTAGAATCCGAAACATCCAAAACCCTAACCGTAGGAGATGAAGTGCCAAAGCGCCAGGTCCCGTTTGGAGTGTGATAGCTCTTCAAGTTCCGACACAAATGCGTAACTGACATCGATCTCCCGTTTGACGCGCTCAATAGCTCGTTAGAAAGATCTGTCAAGGGAGTACAATTTTTGAGCCGAGCAACATCGGTCCATGGACCCATGTTGCTCTCCGTTTCCCAAAAACGTCGTTTAGGGCCTCGAAACGACTCGGAAGTTTAAGACCCGAAAAGCTGCTAAAAATAGTAAGTTGTGCCGAAACTTACAAACTGAAATAACTGATGGTGGGGGTTCAAATGGACTTGATGGGTGGCCACCAATATCCACCTGGATTATTAATGCCCCAAAACGGCTCCGAGTGTGCAGGACCCGAAAACCTGCTATAAATAGTAAGTTGTGTTGAAGCTGAAAAACTGAAAGAATTGATGCTGCGGGTCCAAATGGAATAGGTGGGAGGCCACCGATATCCACCTGGATCATTCCTCCCTCCTTAGGAAGCAATGGTCTCCATTGCGTTAAGTTCCTCCATGGGGGGGGAAATTTTGCTGAACTTGGTGTTGGCAGACGTGCTGGATGTAGATGTGCCACCGCTGGGCAGCCATTGAAGGATCTGAAAAAAAAATTGTCCATCATCGCGTTCCTCTGTTTCTCGAGGGCATCCTCGAGCAAGATTTTGATAGGATCTCCTGCTCCCTCTTCTTTCTTTCCTTCCGCCATGGGGGGTCGTCGGGGTTGCGAGGTTGAACTCCTTATACCCTGGCCGTGTTGGGGACATGAAGAGAAAAACAGAGAAAGAGCAGACCCGCTCTGATACCACTGATCCGGATTTTATGTAGGAACGCAACAGAATATAGATATAACCATAGATACAGAGATGCAGCGGAAATAATGCTTCATTTTATTAATAAAAAAATGCTGCAATAAGCTTACAAACATAATGGAAATAAGCTAGGGCGTTGGTAGCGTATCTCTGAGAAGAGATGTAGCGTACGCAGGCCTCTGAACTGTGTTACATTGAGGCTCGCAAGCCTATTACAGACATGATGGAAATAAAAGAGCTATGGTACTGGCAGCGTATCCCTGAGAAGAGATGTGGCGAGCTACCAGCCCCTGAACTGTGTTACAATGCAGACATGATGGAGATGCGGCGAGCTAGGGAACTGGTAGCGCTTATCTCTGAGAAGAGATGTATCGGCTCCCAGCCCCCTGAACTGTCTTACAATGAGGCTCGAGGGCCTATTTATTGTTGAGAAACAATGTAGAATCCGAAACGTCCAAAACCCTAACCATAGGAGATGAAGCGCCAAAACTGTGGGCCCCGTTTGGGTAAATTGGTGGTTCAACTTCTCGGGGACGTAACTTTGGCATCCGATCTCCGTTTGACGCGCTCAATAGCTCGTTAGAAAGATCTATCCAGGGAGTACAATTTTTGAATGCGCAACATCGGTCCATGGACCCATGTTGCTCTCCGTTTTCCCAAAAAACGCTGTTTAGGACCTCAAAATGGCTCCGAAAGTTTAAGACCTGAAAAACTGCTAAAAATAGTAAGTTGTGTCAAAACTTACAAACGAAAATAACTAATGGTGGGGGTTCAAATGGACTCGATGGGTGGCCACCAATATCCACCTAGATTAATAATGCCCCAAAACGGCTTTGGGTTTGCAGGACCCAAAAACCTGTTATAAATAGTAAGTTGTGCTGAAGCTAAAAAACTAAAAGAATTGATGTTGCGGGTCCAAATGGAATAGGTGGGAGGCCACCGATATCCACTTAGATCATTCCTCCCTCCTTAGGAAGCAATGGTCTCCATTGCATTAAGTTCCTCCATGTGGGGGGGGAGAATTTTGCTGAACTTGGTGTTGGCGAGCGAAGTCTTTGGATGTAGATGTGCCACGGCCCGGGCGACCCATTGAAGGATACGAAAAAAAAATTTATCCATCATCGCGTTCCTTTGTTTCTCGAGGGCCTCCTCGAGCAGTATTTTGATAGGATCTCCTGCTCCTCGTCTTTCTTTTCTTCCGCCATGGGAGGTCGTCGGGGTTTGCGAGGCTGATCTTGCAAGGGTTCAACCAGATCGAGCCCTAACTCCTTATACCCTGACCGCGTTGGGGACATGCAAAGAAAAACAAAGAAAGAGCAGTCCCGCTCTGATACCACTGATCCGGATTTTATGCGGGAACGCAACAGAATAAACACATAACCACAAATACAGAGATACGTGAGAAATAATGCTTTGTTTATTAATAAAATAATAGCGCAGCCAAGCTTACAAACATAATGGAAACAAGCTAGGCGGTAGCGTATCACTGAGAGGGTCTGTGGCGTATCTGAGGAGCCTACGAGCGTGTTCGGTGAGGCTCGCGAACCTATTACGGACACCGGCACACAACATAATGGAAATAAAGAGCTATGGTACGGCGGCGTATCACGAGAAGAGATGTGGCGGCTACCGACCCACGAGCGTGTTTTTAATGCGGAACATGATGGAGATGCGGCGAGCTAGGGCACTGGTAGCGCTTATCTCTGAGAAGAGATGTATCGGCTCCCAGCCCCCTGAACTGTCTTACAATGAGGCTCGAGGGCCTATTTATTGTTGAGAAACAATGTAGAATCCGAAACGTCCAAAACCCTAACCGTAGGAGATGAAGCGCCAAAACTGTGGGCCCCGTTTGGGTAAATTGGTGGTTCAACTTCCCGAGGACGTAACTTTGGAATCCGATCTCTGTTTGATGCGCTCAATAGCTTGTTAGAAAGATCTATTCGAGGAGTACAACTTTTGAATGAGCAACATCGGTCCATGGACCCATGTTGCTCTCTGTTTTCCCAAAAAACGTCGTTTAGGGCCTCGAAACGGCTCCGGAAGTTTAAGGCCCGAAAAACTGCTAAAAATAGTAAGTTGTGCCGAAACTTACAAACTGAAATAACTGATGGTGGGGGTTCAAATGGACTCAATGGGTGGCCACCAATATCCACCTGGATTTATAAATGTCCCAAAACGGCTCCGGGTGTGCAGGACCCGAAAACCTGCTATAAATAGTAAGTTGTGCTGAAGCTGAAAAACTGAAAGAATTGATGCTGCGGGTCCAAATGGAATAGGTGGGAGGCCACTGATATCCACCTGGATCATTCCTCCCTCCTTAGGAAGCAATGGTCTCCATTGCGTTAAGTTCCTCCATGGGGGAGAATTTTGCTGAACTTGGTGTTGGCAGCCATGCTGGATGTAGATGTGCCACCGCTGGGCAGCCATTGAAGGATCTGAAAAAAAAATTGTCCATCATCGCATTCCTCTGTTTCTCGAGGGCATCCTCAAGCAAGATTTTGACAGGATCTCCTGCTCCCTCGTCTTTCTTTCCTTCCGCCATGGGGGGTCGTCGGGGTTGCGAGGTTGAACTCCTTATACCCTAGCCGCATTGGGGACATGAAGAGAAAAACAGAGAAAGAGCAGACCCGCTCTGATACCACTGATCCGGATTTATGCAGGAACGCAACAGAATACAGATATAACCATAGATACAGAGATGCAGCGGAAATAATGCTTCATTTTATTAATAAAAAAATGACTGCAATAAGCTTACAAACATAATGGAAACAAGCTAAGTATTTAATAGCGTATCTACGAAAGAGATGTGGCGTATGCGAGCCTCTGAGCGTATTTACATTGAGGCTGCGCGAGGCTATTACGGACATAATGGAAATAAAACTATAGTGCGCGGCGTATCACACGAGAGAAGAGATGTGGCTACCGACCCACGAGCGTGTTACAATGCGGACATGATGGAGATGCGGTAGTGGGGCCTAGTCGCGCTTATCTGCGAGAGATGTGTCGGCTCCCAGCCCCCTGAACTGTCTTACAATGAGGCTCGAGGGCCTATTTATTGTTTAGAAACAATGTAGAATCCGAAACGTCCAAAACCCTAACCGTAGGAGATGAAGCGCCAAAACTGTGGGTCCCGTTTAGGTAAATTGGTGGTTCAACTTCCCCGGGGCGTAACTTTGGCATCCGATCTCCGTTTGACGCGCTCAATAGCTCGTTAGAAAGATCTATCCGAGGAGTACAATTTTGGAATGGGAAAAATTGGTCCATGGACCCATGGACCAATGTTGCCCTCCGTTTTCCCAAAAAACGTCGTTTAGGGCCTCAAAACGGCTCCGGAAGTTTAAGACCCAAAAAACTGCTAAAAATAGTAAGTTGTGCCGAAACTTACAAACTAAAATAACTGATGGTGGGGGTTCAAATGGACTTGATGGGTGGCCACCAATATCCACCTAGATTATTAATGCCCCAAAACGGCTCCGGGTGTGCAGGACCCGAAAACCTGCTATAAATAGTAAAAAATTGTCTTTTGGTAAGAAAGCCCAGAAAAAAATTGTTCTTGTGGGTCCAAATGGAATAGGTGGAGGCCACCGATATCCACGGATCTGGATTTTTCCTCCCTCCTTAGGAAGCAATGGTCTCCATTGCGTTAAGTTCCTCCATGGGGGGGGTGGGGCGGGGGGGGGGAATTTTGCTGAACTTGGTGTTGGCAGCCGTGCTGGATGTAGATGTGCCACCGCTGGGCAGCCATTGAAGTATCTGAAAAAAAAATTTGTCCATCATCGCGTTCCTCTGTTTCTCGAGGGCATCCTCGAGCAAGATTTTGACAGGATCTCCTGCTCCCTCGTCTTTCTTTCCTTCTGCCATGGGGGGTCGTCGGGGTTGCGGGGTTGAACTCCTTATACCCTGGCCGCGTTGGGGACATAAAGAGAAAAACAGAGAAAGAGCAGACCCGCTCTGATACCACTGATCCGGATTTATGCAGGAACGCAACAGAATGCAGATATAACCATAGATACAGAGATGCAGCGGAAATAATGCTTCATTTTATTAATAAATGAATGACTGCAATAAGCTTACAAACATAATGGGAATAAGCTAGGGCGCTGGCAGCGTATCTCTGAGAAGAGATGTGGCGTACGCAGGCCTCTGAACTGTGTTACATTGAGGCTCGCAGGCCTATTACAGACATAATGGAAATAAAAGAGCTATGGTACTGGCAGCGTATCCCTGAGAAGAGATGTGGCGGCTACCAGCCCCTGAACTGTGTTACAATGCAGACATGATGGAGATGCGGCGAGCTAGGGCACTGGTAGCTCTTATCTCTGAGAAGAGATGTATTGGCTCCCAACCCCCTGAACTGTCTTACAATGAGGCTCGAGGGCCTATTTACTGTTGAGAAACAATGTAGAATCTGAAACGTCCAAAACCCTAACCGTAGGAGATGAAGCGCCACAACTGTGGGTCCCGTTTGGGTAAATTGGTGGTTCAACTTCCCGGGGGCGTAACTTTGGCATCCGATCTCTGTTTGAAGCGCTCAATAGCTCGTTAGAAAGATCTATCTGAGGAGTACAATTTTTGAACGAGCAACATCGGTCCATGGACCCATGTTGCTCTCCATTTTCCCAAAAAACGTCGTTTAGGGCCTCAAAACGGCTCCGGAAGTTCAGGACCCAAAAAAATGCTAAAAATAGTAAGTTTTGTTGCAACTTGAAAATTGAAAGAAATGATGGTGGGGGTTCAAATGGAATAGGTGGGTGGCCACCAATATCCACCTGGATCATTAAGGCCCCAAAACGGCTCCGGGAGTGGAGGACCCGAAAACCTGCTAAAAATAGTAAGGTACAATCTTTGGTAAGAAAAAGCTGAAAGAATTAACTGTGTGGGTCCAAATGGAATAGGTGGGAGGCCATGAAGTATCCACCAGATCAAGGTTGTAGGAGCACCTACATCACGGCACGAACGGAGACAATCACTGACTGGTATACGGATACATGGCTCTTATGAGCAAGTGTGTTAATGACGAAACCATCCTCTTTTGAGGAAGGCACATCAGAGGGATCCGCATGGGTAGATGCCATGGTGGAAGAGTATGATTCGATTGTCGAGAACCGATTGCATGGAGGGTGTCCAGGAGCGGGAGGGTAAATCAGTGGTGGGTTCAAGATGGATCTACAAAGTGAAGCAGGCAGCTGACGGGAGAGTGGAGAAGTATAAGGCAAGATTTTTTTCCCGAGGCTTTTCACAGATTGAGGGGATTGATTATGAGGAGACCTTTACACCTGTCGCAAGGTATTCTTCCATACGGATGATTCTTGCTCTCTCAGCACAGATGGGGTGGCACATTCATTAGATGGATGTGAAGATTGCGTTCCTCAACGAAGTCATTGAGGGTGAGGTGTACATAGAGCAGCCCAAAGGTTTCGATATCTTCAGCAGCGAGTCCCATGTGTGCAGGATCAAGAGAGCACTTTATGGGTTGAAACAAGCACCTCGTGCTTGGTACACACGAATAAATGGTTATTTCACCGGACTTGGATTCTCCAAGAGTGAGGTGGATCCTAACCTATACCAAATTGTGGTGGAGGGAAATTTGCTGATCATTGTACTTTATGTAGATGATTTGATTTTGACAGGTGATGAACTGTTGATACACTCATGCAAAGTGATGCACACAAAAGGTTGGGTGATGAAGGACTTAGGCCTCCTTCATTATTTCACGGGATTGGAAATTTGGCGGTGCATTGGTGGGTTGTTTGTTTCTCAAGGTAAGTATGCAGGAATGTTTGAAGTTCAACATGCATGGGCTGTATTTGTTGATACTCCTCTTCCTGGTGGTTGGAGGAAGGAGGATGCTACTTCAGCGGAGGTAGTGGATGCCACTTTTTATCGACAGTTGGTGGGGTCACTTATGTATCTGGTTAATACATGACCTGACATATTCTATGTTGTTAACCAGCTTTCACAAGCTATGGTTAAGCCAACCAAGCTCTTTTGGAAGGCAGGGAAGCATGTATTGAAATATCTCAGAGGCACATGGGGATATGGATCATGGTACAGACAAGAGGATGAGTTGAGGCGGCATGGCTTCACGGATCGGTATCATCATATCAGAGATTGTGTGCAGTGGAAGGTCATGTTACTTTCATACATTCCCACAGAGGATCAGGATGTTGATATCTTGACAAAGGCGCTCACCAGAAGAAAATTCGAATACCACAAGGGCAGGATAGGGGTTGCAGATAATCCTTATCTTTTTGAGAGGGAGTGTTGAGATTGCAACAAGATGATGAGCTTAGTGGAAAGGATTTGCCTTCACTAAGTGGGCACACAGGCTATTTTTGGCGCAAAGTCTATTTTTAAACTATGTGTATTTTTAGACATATGGATCATGTTCTATGAGTTGCAGGATGATATTTGTGGATGGTTGGTCAAGTTGGAAAAAATATATGGACTTCTATTTTTATACATATTGGGTGGAATCTATTTTTAGATTGCCAGTCTAAAAATAGATATGTCGAATATTATTAGCTCTTAATAATATTTGGACTATAAACATTATCTTATTCTCTTGGAGCACTTCAGTTAAGTGCACGGATGTGGCACAGGAGCTGACAGAAGGAATTACGCTATTCCTAAGGGTTATGTGGAGCTATTGCATGGATACTTCAGTTAGAACTCATGTGACAGAGTTTGGTGGAGTTGATTGAGGAAGTTAGTGGAGTTGTATTCATTTTAACTAATCTAAACATAGTTGAGCTATTTGTATTCAGTTTAACTAATTGATACAATTAGTGAGAGTGGTGTGAATTAATTATTAATTAATTCACTAATTATAAACTTATTAATCAACTAAAGAATGCATCAGTTAACTTCAGTGCATGGACAGTTTCAGTGGAGACCAGTGCAGAAATAAGTGAAAGAGCAGTTTAACTATCAGTTGTGACTATACTGTTGCTATTTGCAACACACAGATAGGTGGAGAAGCCCATGAGGATTGTGCAGTACAAGCCAGGTGGTTTATCTATTTAATGAAGCCATCCCATAGCATTTATTACGCAATAGAGGCTAGCTATCAAGTGGCAAAAGATTGGAGCATGTGTTTTGCTAGCTTGATAGTGTGTAGCAATTGAGGGTGTGCATGAGAGCTTGTGAGGAGCTTTTGTACTATGATTGTTACATGATCTCCATGACATATAATATATAGATAGTTAGGGTTTTCAGCTTTAAGCTTTCCCATTAAATACTGTGTTCATATGTGTGATTGTTTGTGGTTTTAATGTATGCATGCAATTGATTTTATTTCCGCATGTGATTATCAATGGTAGAAGAGATTTTGTATAATGCATGAAGCTAAAATAGTGTGTGATCAGGAGAATCTCGGTGAATAATATATCAGTTATTCAAATTTCTACACCCACCCTAGGGCTAGAGGGATCGTCTCTGTCCGCAGAGAGGATTTACCTTCATAACACCCGGTTATAACTATGTTGTACACAGGGGAGGCTCTCACCCCATGTGCGTGGATGCTTTGAATTGTACATGTGCAGAATGTGTACAATCTTCCTATTGAGGACCTCTGTTTGGCCATCATTTTGGGGATGGAAAGTAGTGGACTTGGTGAGCCATGTTTCTAGCATTGACCAGAGGCTAGACCAAAATTTGTTGAGGAACCTGTTGTCTCGATCTGAGATGATAGACTGTTGGATCCCAAAGTGCACC
Organism: Pinus albicaulis; assembly: GCA_034641835.2. NCBI lineage: Eukaryota > Viridiplantae > Streptophyta > Pinopsida > Pinales > Pinaceae > Pinus > Pinus albicaulis. The sequence continues at coordinate 1,950,930,780 of CM076578.1, forward strand.
CATACTCGTTCAAAGAAGAGTTTAGTAATGGCTTCTATTGTGATATTCTTTTTGTAGACCGCCATAATGTCCATCTTTGAGAATCTGTCGACGAACACGAAAACACAGTTGTTTCCATGCTTAGTAGAAGGAAGGCCTAACATGTAATCCATGGATATGGATTCCCAAGGTCGACTAGGGGTAGGTAGCGGAGTATAGCGGACTTGCTTATAGATGGCCTTGCTTCTTTTGGCAAATAGAAATACTTCTATGGTACTGCCATATTTTCTCGACCTCGAAATTCCCAGCAACTCGACTGTAGTGTGCTTCCCATATCATCTTGGCACACTCGCTTAAAGGAACACAAAGGTGTCCCAGGTGACATAATAGTGCATATTGTATGTGAAAATTTGGAACTTGCATACCCCCCAAGAGTGCCTTGTATGTGTGGTCGAATTCTCGATCACTCTTGTAGAGAAGCAGCCAATCAAAAGTCTCATGCCCACAAGAGTTGAGAATGGTAGTTAGTGCCACAACTGGTGGTTGGTTCAGGGAATCAACAACATTATTGGTGCTACCCTTATTTTACTTGATGTTAAAATGAAACTGTTGCAGATATGTGGACCATTTCTGATGGCGATCATTCTGTAACTTCCCTTGTGTTTGTATGAACTGCAGGGGTTAGTGGTCTGTGTGGATGAAGTGTCGATTATTATTAGCTCTTAATAATAATCCGACAATAAACATCAACTTATTCTCTTGGAGCACTTAGTTTCAATGCACAGATTTGGAAAATCAATGGGCTGAAGGAATTACGCAATTCCTAGGGTTTACTGGTGGTTCATGCATGGAGGACTTAGTTAGAACTGAAGTGGAAAAGTTATGACAGAGTTGGAAGAGTAGTTCATGGAGTTGTTATTCAGTTTAAATCAATTATTGGAGTTAAACTCATTTGAGCTAGTTGTATCTAGTCTAACTGAATGATACACTAGTGAGAGTGGAGTGAATTAATTAGTTAATTAATTCACAAATAATAACTCATTAATCAACTGAAAAAATACAACAGTTAACTACAATGCATGTCAGTTCCAGTGGAGACCCAGTGGAGAGATAGGTGAAAGGGAAAGATGGACTATCTGTTGTGACTATAGTGATGCATTGATTGCATCACACACACATTGGAGTTGCCAATGAGGATTGCACAGTCAAGGCAAGGGTAATTTGAATTCATTCAAAGCTATTCTTTAGCATGGATTGCGCAGTGGAGGCAAGCTAGCAGGTAGCAAGAAATCAGTGCATGGATTTGCATATCCTGAAGGCACTGATCAACAGACATTTGAATTGCAACAAGATGATCCAGTATATCCATGAACAAGAAAAATCAAGAAGGATTATGAAGACTCACAAAGTAATGATTTCCAGAGGAGAAAAAAGCATAAAAAGACCACAAAAAGCAGATGAAAAGCAAAGGTAAAAAGTTTTGATTATAATGGCATATCATAAAAAACTTTAGTATAGTTTTAGTTATGAATCATTCGAAAATTTGTTTTGATTATTTTTATTGATCATGCCAAATATACCCTCTGCAAAACTTTGGATAAAAATCCTTCATTTAAAATTCTATACCCGATCATCATCTAAGCGGTTAAAATGTTGAAGTGATTGATTTTCTCACGTTACCCAGCCAAATCATTTAATGATGATTTTTGAATCCGTTGTAAAATATCTCCGCATTCTTTTCACTCATTGATTTGTTTTCTTCACCTCACTTCATTAACTCGTTCTGTAACCACTCCCTATTACTCCATCCTGTAGCCAACCCTTCATCATTTCATTCTGTAAAACAGAGGTATCTCTATCACCGTGAGTAGAGGTATATTAGTTTGAAAGTTGAAGCCACTGTCACCAAGAAGCAGAGGTATATCAGTTTGAAAGTTGAAGCCACTGTCACCAAGAAGCAGAGGTATATCAGTTTGAAATTTGAAGCCATTTTCACCGTGAAGCAGAGGTATATCAGTTTGAAGATTGAAGCAGTATCACCGTGAAGCAGAGGTATATCAGTTTGAAGATTGAAGCACTGTCACCGTGAAGGAAGGGAGTATTAATTTGAAGGTTGAAGTCATTGTCTCTGTGAGTAGAAAGAGTACTAATCTGAAGATTGAAGAAGAAATTATGGGCCTTATCGTAAGAACTGAACCAATAGGCACAAAATACCTGGAAGGATACCCTCAAAGCAAAGAAATGTTGCAACAAGCAGGATGGTTGCAATTCCTTGAGAAATTTAATGGCTTCCACAAAGAAGTTACTAAAACGTTTGCAAGGTCATTCAAAGGAGTCGAGGTTGAAGTAGGAGATATTAAATTCACTGTCACAGAGGTTTTTATTGCAGAAGCAACAAGATTTCTTAGACATGGAGAAAGATGGTTTAAGAACAGAGAATTTCATAATGAATCATGGAAGCAGATCTTCAAATCACTAGGTATGGATGTCACTATGTTTAAAAAGGGAATTCCAAGCTCTGCATTAAAGAATAAATGAAGAAACATGTTGCTTATCCTACAAAAATTTATCACTTGTGAAGGTAGATATGGTACTTTCTATGTTTACCATATTAGGTTGATAATGCATTTCCTAGAAGAAGAGCTTAATTTGCCCTATTTCTTGCTTCAGAGTTTAAAAAAGATGGCTTCAAGTGTTCAAATGAGAGTCCAATTCCTAGAAACAACTCTATACCATCATGGCTTGGTTAAGATTCTAATTGAACACCATTTAGCCAAAACAAAAGATACGTGGGATAATTTCTTGGTGAGAAATCACTTTGAGGAACCAAAAGAGCCTTCACCTGAACATCAGCTTACAAAGAGAAGTAGAAAATGGAGAGCCTCTAAATTAGGCAAAACAATACAGGAAAGTAGTGAAGAAATAATCCTACACGAGAAGTTGACTCAAATTAAGACGACAAGGAAGGGATAATCGAGAAAATACGCCATAGAAAAAGGAGGGATCGTCGGCCAGAAGGAGCCATGAATAGGGAAACTAAGGAAAACACAAATCAAACAAGCTTGGGGTGATAAACATAGAAGATGAGGAAACATCTATTGAAGAAGATGTTGAAGAAGATTTGGATGAAGAAGCCCCTGAAATTGACCCTGCACAGCAAGAAATTTATGACTATGTTGAAACATTGGAAAGGAAAGCTTCAGAGAGTAGAGAGAGAACCCGTAGTCCTCCACTGTCCTAAATAGATGTGTTAAGAAGAGATAGGTGCGAACTAGAAGTAATTAATAGACATATCAGGACCGAGAATGATATTCTGAAGGAACATGTCAAACTAAAAACCAATATGAACTCAACCCTGTCTCTACAAATGGACAAAGTGGAAAAGGCTAATGAAAAGTTGAAAAAGAGGAACAAGAGATTAATCCAGGGCATACAATTTAAGGTTCAAGTTAGTCATGAGAAGCACAAGACCTTTAACTTCTAGACAAAGAAGAAAAATAGGGTTGGATGTTCTTGCGAGTCTGCGGGTTGTGGAACCAAGTTGCACCGAGGACATGAGAAGTCGGCAGTGGGGGTATGTTGAGCCCCAATATTGTTCTTTTTTCCATCATACTTCACTCCATTTTCTTTTGTACATTTTTATCCCAGGCTCAAATGATCAATGAAATTAGATAAAATGTATTTAAGAATGAATATCATGGCTAACTTGCTAAGTTTTGTGATTTTGTCATTATAATGCATTTTGAACTGAAACTAGCTACAGAATGCAGACATTCCGTAGCTAGTTTCCAATTCTGCAGTTGTCTTCACGTTCAAGCATGTTCCAGGTGTCCTCTTAGGAAAATCCACACATGGGTATATTCCACATCATGTCCTCAGCGTTTTTTGTTCACCATGAAGAATGAACGGAATTCTGGACGTGGTTTTGTACGTGGGAACTCACACAAGGAGGCAGACTCCTAATAGGACAAGGACAATCCAGATGTCCCTTTTCACTTTACGCTGCCATCTTTAGAGTTCTAGTACGATTTTGATATGAAAAGACAATGATCCTCGTATTATCTGAAGTTCTGTTATGTAGCTTTGTTATAAATGTACTCGGGAAACCGAGAGACAAGCTCTAGATTTTGATTAGATTTCGTGGATTGACTGCTATATTTCTGAAGACCGAGAATACTTTGTTTTAAGTTATTTTCCTTTAATGAAGAATACAACATTTCTCTGAACGCATTGAGTTTATCTTGAGCTAGATTTCATGCTACTCTGGTGGTAGAGGGCCCCTGCCTCCTGAGCGGCTTTACTTTTTCAATTTAGATAAGTATCTTAGTTCGTTTTCAATTTTTTGAAGTTTATGTTCATAGTTAATTTAATTAATCATTATAGCTATACTTTTTCTAAGAAACTCTTCCAAAAGATCATTATAATGAATAAGAAATGGCTGTAGTGTTATAGATTTTATTTGCAATTCCTTTCGTTCATTATCATAGTTAAGATTACTCTAGTAAACTCTTCCAAGATATCATTATGATGATTAAGGTATAACTGTGATACTGTAGGTTTCAGCTGCTTGTTTACACTAAGTAGCATAGCTAATCTTACTCTTAAAAATATCTTCCAAAACATCATAACAATGAGTAGAAAATAGCTGTGATGTCGTAGTTTTTAATTGTATTTGCTTTCAGTTTTCATGTTCGTATTCAATTGCATCGAATTGTACAGCCAGGATTGTTCTAACAAGCTTTTCCAAAATACCATTCATGATGAACGAAACAGGCTGTAGAATTCCATAGATTAATTGCATGATAACTTAGTTAGAGTACTCCGGAGGCAAATTGAATTTAATTCATGCTCTGTTATTTCGTTTCAAGTTTGATAATGGCTTTTTAGTCTAGCACTGTTCACTGTAGACTAATAGCACCCTAGTTTAGTTCCAGCTTAGCTCACTGTGTTTACATTCCACGTTTAGTTTCCATCCATTGCATATTAAATTGAATTAGTTGTCAAACTTAAATACCATGGTCTTCATTATTTACAAAACTTCTTTTGTTCTAAAACATATATTGGTTCATAATCATCTGAACAGAAGATAGTATCAGTCCAAGGCCTGGAGTACTTTTGTAACCTTTTTACCATTCCACAAACAAGCCTTTCCTCAAAGACTATTCTAAAAGGAAATCTATAAATTTTGAGTAAGGTTTAGTGATGTTAAACTAAGTTGCAGAATAGAATTAGGAGCTAGTTTTAGAGTAGAGATCTTATGATGTTACCAATGTTCTTCTCCAAATATGTTTCAACAAACCCTTAATCATGGATGAGATGTTGTATCATTATAAGTTGACCATTTAATTTTTTAGTTAGGAGAATTTTTACACTTAGCTGCCCATTTCTCAAGCTCTTCCAAAATACCTTTAATGAAAGAATTGGACAAGTTAAGTTCATGTTGTGATTTATTTTCTTGAAGTCATTATCAAGCTTTGTATTCTGCCAAGTCATAGTTTAGGTTTGGTTCTGTCTCAGTATTTTCATTTGTCATTTGTCATCAACAAATTAGGCTTCACTCTGTTTTTAACCAGTAGCTTCTTTCCACCAACATTTAGTTCTCTCCCTTGTGAACATAAAACCATAAAAAGACCAAAAACATCATAAAACACTAGATACAATGCAGTAAGAAACCAACACCTAGGCACATACAGTGCACCACACTTCAGCAGTTTACCAACCCTGGTTGACAATTAAATGAACTCAATTTAGGAGACTAGGTTGAGCACAAACAGTACCAGGGATGGCTCTTCATCGAAGAATGAAGATGAAGAGAATTTCACTTTGGCTGCCAAATAAAGGAAAGGGAAGGGGAAGAAATTTCCTTCAAAATCCATAGCTAAAGGCAAGAAGCAGGATTTGTCCAAGGTGAAGTGTTTTCACTGTCACGAACATGGGCATTTCACCACTAACTACCCACAGAAGAAGAAGAAAAAGAAGGTTGTTGGAGCTACAACTGGAGAGGCCTTAGCCTCGCAATTTGAACTTGATTTCTCTTTGATCGCATGCTTGGTTTCAATCTATATGGGATCGGTGTTGTATCTTTGTTGGAAAAATGATGCAGAGTGTTGTCCTTGATGGCAACCTACTTGATAAAGTTAATGGCAACCTACTTGATGAAGTTGTCCTTCATGGAAACCTACTTGATAAGTTGCCTATTATAAGCAACCTGTGTGTTAAAGATGTAAGAATGATGTATCTCCATCAATGTCAAAAGAGGAGCACTTGAAACAGCAACAAAGAAAAGAGCAAATGAAATATGAAGTTGAGGCAGTTTTAGAAGGGTTAGTTGATTGAAGATCTGGAAAGGCAGCAGAGACATCAGAGAAAACAGTGGCAGAGGAATTGGCATCTAAAACACTAACTAGGAACAGAGAAAAGAAATGTAGTAGAGAAGAATAGAGAAAGAGTGCATCTACAGTTTGAGTTACAGAGAGCAGTATCAGTCAAGGAGCAGGGACAAACAATGAATTGAAAGTTGTCTAGAGACAGTATAGGAAGAAAAAGGCCATCAAACAGAAAAAGGTTATGCATTCTCTATGAATTATATGTATAATCTTGATAGAATTCAGAAGGAAGGATAGTTGAGTCCCTGTGGTCAACTATGAATCATTATCCGTAAACATCATAAACCCTGTGGCAAGGATTCGAAATTAAAGATTTAGTGTATAAATTGAAGGAATTAATGGTTGTAGAGATATGATGAATGTAGCGAAGATTATAATTGTGATGGACCATAGTACAGTGATCAGCTTGCGGAATAAAGAACTTGAATGTGCAGTTAGAAGCAGAACTGTGACAGGATAGAACTTGGAACATGCAATGGAAGGTTGATATATTATATATATCATAGCAGAATTGAAGACAGAGTGACATTGTGTTGTGTCAAGGTCGAAAGGCACCAACCGGTGTAAATAATGTATGTTAAAAGACTCAAACGAAATTGTGAACAAAACGTTAAACTTAGCAATGGAACTGTAATAAAAGGAAAAACATTAAAACGCAACTTAATTATAATAATACATTGAAAAGGCGACGGAACCCTGCGTGGAAAAGCGGAACCGTGATCGAGTGAATAGTGAAGGCGGTTTATGGTTTTCATTGTACCGCCTATGCGAAGCAAGCGGTATTTCCTGGTTAAGGAGCGATTCCATAGAGTGCTTGACACGCGTCCCTGTACGACTTCACAAAACCGCTTGTCACTGCACGCCATCCCGCGATATAGTTCGACCCAGGATGCCCAACGATATTATTGTGCACCGTTGATCTGGAGGGAAGCCATCGGACGATGGTCGTGTGAGGAAGATGCACGAAGATTAACCAAAGTACGGCGGGCCATCGCACGTTAACGTTCGGCATCGGAGGTCGAGCGATATGCATATATGTCGTTGATCTGGAAGCTTGCTATCTAATGGTGATCGAACGCTGGACTTGCGCGAAGTTTACTCATGGTACCATGCGTGTATTTGATTAGCTATGGACTATATATGTGGGCCCGGGGTCAAAGGTTTATCATAAGGTTAATTAGCGTTGGATATTTCTCTAAAGTGCGAAGGGTTGTAACTTTAATCCTAAAGTTCAGTTCAAAGTTGTAAATATATTTATTTATCAATTTCTTCAAATTGATAAATAAATTAAAAAGAAATCAAAGAGGCACATGGGGTAAACTAAAGGAAATACTGTCAAAGGAATACCATTAGCGGTTGAATGGTTTTTACTCATGGTATTGATAAAGGTTAAACTATATAAGGCAAAGAGGATGATAGTATGAAGTGTGCATGCGTAAGGGTGGTGAATGAAAAATTTCTCTAAGGAATATCTGCATGGACGAACTCTATTCTTAATTGATAAATCTGAGTCTACGATGCACCCATGGATATAATGATCTGACGATGATGAATCTCTGGTTTTATGGACGGACGAAATCATGAAGAACTAGTGGGAGTATACTGAATGAATAAATGAATGGATCCAGTATGAAGATTGATGAAACGTGGTCCATAGTAGATCTGAGGGTCGAAGCCTTCAGTGAGGGGGTTGTAGCTCCCTTCCAGTGGTAGTTGGTAAATGAGAGAAGGGGGTAGTAGCTCCCTTGCAGGAGATGCTGGTAAACGAGAGCAGGGGGTTGTAGCTCCCTTCCAGGAGAGGCTGGTACACGAGAGAAGGTTGTGGCCTTCTGCAGGTGGGTGCCTGTGTGCTGGTATGTGTCTGCACCAGCATAAATTGTAAGAAGTCTTCTTTATAATAAATATTGAAGTCTGAGATAACAGCAGCGGTGGTTTTCTCCTGAATTGGGTTTCCACCTTAAATACTGGTGTTCATATGTGTTGCTTATGTTTGATGGTTTGTTCTATTATTTATGTTCATGCTTACTGCTTATATGATGAATGAATGATGCAATGATCTAAGTAAAGACATAATAATATCTCTGGACATACAAGTTGGATGCAGTAATGTAGAATATGGTTTAAGAGAAAGGAAAACTAAAAAGTTGTCAGTCAGCTCTAAATACTAATTCACCCCCCCCCCTCTCAGTATTTTTCCCAAAAATTGGTATCAGAGGAGGTCCTTCTACAGAAGCTTGATCGCTTGAAGGAGATCCATCACAATGGGAAGGAAGCAAAAGAAGACGGCTGCTCAAATAAAGGAGATACCTCAGAAAACATGTGCAGCAGAAAATGAAGGAGATGAAACAGGTATTGATTGTTGTTCTTATAATTCACTTCCTTGTGCATGCAATGGTGAAGATAGAGAAAAAGAAAGTGAAAGTAATGATTGGGATCAATTTAAAAGGAAGGAATATATCTACAAAGATGTGATCTCTAGAATGAATGGACAGATAGAAATGTATCAAAGACTGCAGGATAAAGTAACCAATCGAAGTGAAAGACTTAAAGCAGAAATCATCTCTTTGAAAGAAGATCTGGAAAAATCAAATAAGAAGAATGAAGAACTGTTACAAACTTTTGAAGAACAAGAAAATGGGTTGAAAGAAGAGATTTTAAAATTGAATGATCAAGTAGAAGAAGGAAGAAGGGTCGAAGAAAGTATGAAGAAGCAATGCCAAAGATTGGAGGTTGAGGTAAATATTTTGAAAGGTAAATTAGAAGAAAAAGATAAACTCTTTAGGTTTCAAGATAGTACTAAGATTCTGGACAATATTCTTAGTAGTCAAAGGTCTCCTTCTGTTAAATTTGGTCTTGGTTTTCATGAAGCTGTTAAAGGAGAATCTAGTTCACAAGGAAGTGCTAAAGATTCAAAGGATATCAATGCAAAATCTGAAGTGTTGAAAGAAACAAAAGGTCAACCAACAATCATGAACTCTCAAAAGAAATCATTCCCTAATTTGATCAATAATGTTGAATGCTTTAAATGTCATAATTATGGGCATGTTGCAACCAATTGCAGAAGCAGATTGTTTCAGTCACAAACAAACAGATTCTACATAGAAAGGTACTCAGGATTCTTCAAGGGATATTGTTTTTCATGCAGCAAGTTTGGTCATAAAGCAGCTGATTGTAATAGAAGAAAGAATAAAAAACCACATTATGATCCCTATGCTTACTTCTCTGGTCACACAAAATGTTATGCTTGTAACAAGTATGGACATGTAGAAAAATAATGCAGGATGAATAGATCTGAGAAATTGGATAAATTTCAGCACACAATAAGAAACTTCAATCAAAGTGGGAAAAAGAAGGAGGACCGGTCAAAAACGTAGGGAATATTGACCCTACTACAGTCATCTGTTTCTAAAAATTTTACTTATCATAATGACTGCAGGAGTGATGTGAGATACACTATAGGAATCAGGAATGTATCATCACAGGGGGAGCAATGTACGATGATTTCCATGGTTGGTTTGATAATTCTAGTTGTGTTTATTTCTAACAGTGCATCTGATGTGAAGAAGCCAGGTACAAGTGGCATAAGTTCAGGGGGAGCATTAGCCTTGCTGAGAATAATGCATTGTTGGCATTATGATGGTTCCGAAATATGACCTCTCTCTTGAGGTCTTTTTGGTATGGTAATCCTCCCACTATGAAGCATTTTAGAGTTTTTGGAGCAAATGCTTTATCAAAAATAATAATGAAAAACTGAGCAAGTTTGGACCCAGAGCAGATGAAGGAATACTTCTTATTCACTCCTCTAGGAGTAAAGCATATAAATAAAAGACTTCAGAAGATTGTTGAATGTGTTGATGTGGTTATTGATGAGTCTCCTGCAGCTCCAAAAGAAGAAAAACAAACAACATATGGCATATTTCTATCACAAGCAAAATATCTTAAGCAAATACTGAAAACGTATGGCATGGAGGAGTGCAAATGATATATGGTTTCCCATAATGAGATTATGGATAAGCCCTGATTGTATCTTTTTTTTTCACACATGGATGAGATGGAAGTCTTATGATTCAGAGATAAGGACAGATCATGCAGAATTTGATGCTGATGATTTTTGTCATGGTTGAGACCTTTTATACATAATTCCCACACATGATACATCATGATTATGAAATAAATATAAATCATGAAGATCTTGGTGATAACAGATCACATGGATGATTACTTGACACATATCGTCTATTGAAGAAGTTGTTCTGATAATTCCTCTTAGTAAGAATATGTTGATGCGGCAAAGAGCCTGAAGGCTTGGTTACTTACGTGCTTATGCTACAATTATTGGATGACATTTGAAAACACAGCTGTGGTGCTGATTGGTATCTCTGGTGATGTTTCAGCTCTCATATTTCTATATGTTTTTTATGAAGATGCCTTGATGATTTGATGGTGAAAGTGTTCAGGATGAACAAGCTAAGGGGGAGCTTTGGTCTTATGAAAAGGATGCATTTTTGGCATTCTAATTATTTGCCGTGGTCTAATCTCATGCTTGAAATTCTTTGGTCTTGATTGTATAAGTTATAATGTAATGAAAAGGTCATTTTGAGACCTATGATGTAAAATTGTAATATTCAGTCATGTAAGGACATGATCAAATTTGTAAACCCACTTGGTTGGGTACTTGTGTCACATATGTAAATCCACTTGATTGGATCAATGATGTAAGTTTGAGTCCTTGGTGATAGGAAAGATCATAGAGTCATGTACTTCATTCAATATTATGATTGAAGATTCAGCATGAACTCAGGGGGAGCATGGTAACTTCTGTACACATCAGATATACAGAGCTCTTCTTTCTACAAGAGAAGAAAAACCTTGTTTTGGTTTTGATCTGCCCTTTTGCCTTGATGTCAAAGGGGGAGAGTAACATGGTGTTTGAATAATGATTCTAATCAATGTATCTATCTGTTGTGGTGATCAAACACCATCATGGTTGCCATCAAGTCCAAAAAGGGAGATTGTTGGCAATATGATGCAGAGTGTTGTCCTTGATGGCAACCTGCTTGATAAAGTTGATGGCAACCTACTTGATGAAGTTGTCCTTCATGGAAACCTACTTGATAAGTTTCCTATGATAAGCAACCTATGTGTTAAAGATGTAAGAATGATTTATCTCCATCAATGTCAAAAGAGGAGCACTTGAAACAGCAACAAAGAAAAGAGCAAATGAAATATGAAGCTGAGGCAGTTTTAGAAGGGTTAGTTGATTGGAGATCTGGAAAGGCAGCAGAGACATCAGAGAAAACAGTGGCAGAGGAATTGGCATCTAAAACACTAACTAGGAACAGAGAAAAGAAATGTAGTAGAGAAGAACAGAGAAAGAGTGCATCTACAGTTTGAGTTACAGAGAGCGGTATCAGTCAAGGAGCAGAGACAAGCAGTGAATTGAAAGTTGTCCAGAGACAGTATAGGAAGAAAAAGGCCATCAAACAGAAAAAGGTTATGCATTCTCTGTGAATTATATGTATAATCTTGATAGAATTCAGAAGGAAGGATAGTTGAGTCCCTGTGGTCAACTATGAATCATTATCCGTAAACATCATAAACCCTGTGGCAAGGATTCGAAATTAAAGATTTAGTGTATAAATTGAAGGAATTAATGGTTGTAGAGATATGATGAATGTAGAGAAGATTATAATTGTGATGGACCATAGTACAGTGATCAGCTTGCGGAATCAAGAACTTGAATGTGCAGTTAGAAGCAGAACTGTGACAGGATAGAACTCCGAACATGCAATGGAAGGTTGATATATTATATATATCATAGCAGAATTGAAGACAGAGTGACATTGTGTTGTGTCGAGGTCGAAAGGCAGCAACCGGTGTAAATAATGTATGTTAAAAGACTCAAACGAAATTGTGAACAAAACGTTAAACTTAGCAATGGAACTGTAATAAAAGGAAAAACATTAAAACGCAACTTAATTATAATAATACATTGAAAAGGCGACGGAACCCTGCGTGGAAAAGCGGAACCGTGATCTAGTGAACAGTGAAGGAGGTTTATGGTTTTCATCGTACCGCCTATGCGAAGCAAGCGGTATTTCCTGGTTAAGGAGCGATTCCATAGAGTGCTTGACACGCGTCCCTGTACAACTTCACAAAACCTCTTGTCACTGCACGCCATCGCGCGATATAGTTCGACCTAGGATGCCCAACGATATTATTGTGCACCGTTGATCTGGAGGGAAGCCATCGGATGGTGGTCGTGTGAGGAAAATTCACGAAGATTAACCAAAGTACGGCGGGCCATCGCACGTTAACGTTCGGCATCGGAGGTCAAGCGATATGCATATATGCCGTTGATATGGAAGCTTGCTATCTAATGGTGATCGGACGTTGGACTTGCGCGAATTTTACTCATGGTACCATGCGTGTATTTGATTGGCTATTGACTATATATGTGGGCCCGGGGTCAAAGGTTTATCATAAGGTTAATTAGCGTTTGATATTTCTCTAAAGTGCGAAGGGTTGTAACTTTAATCCTAAACTTCAGTTCAAAGTTGTAAATATATTTGTTTATCAATTTCTTCAAATTGATAAATAAATTAAAAGAAATCAAAGAGGCACGTAGGGTAAACTAAAGGAAATATTGTCAAAGGAATACCATTAGCGGTTGAATGGTTTTTACTCATGGTATTGATAAAGGTTAAACTATATAAGGCAAAGAGGATGATAGTATGAAGTGTGCATGCGTAAGGGTGGTGAATGAAAAATTTCTCTAAGGAATATCTGCATAGACGAACTCTGTTCTTAATTGATAAATCTGAGTCTACGATGCACCCATGGATATAATGATCTGACGATGATGAATCTCTGGTTTTATGGACGGACAAAATCATGAAGAACTAGTGGGAGTATACATAATGAATAAATGAATGGATCCAGTATGAAAATTGATGAAACGTGGTCCGCAGTATATCTGAGGGTCGAAGCCTTCAGTGAGGGGGTTGTAGCTCCCTTCCAGTGGTAGCTAGTAAACTAGAGCAGGGGGTAGTAGCTCCCTTCCAAGAGAGGCTGGTAAACGAGAGCAGGGGGTTGTAGCTCCCTTCTAGGAGAGGCTGGTAAACGAGAGAAGGTTGTAGCCTTCTGCAGGTGGGTGCCTGTGTGCTGGTATGAGTCTGCACCAGCATAAATTGTAAGAAGTTTTCTTTATAATAAATATTGAAGACTGAGATAACAGCAGCGGTGGTTTTCTCTCGAATTGGGTTTCCACCTTAAATATTGGTGTTCATATGTGTTGCTTATGTTTGATGGTTTGTTTTGTTATTTCTATTCATTCTTACTGCTTATCTGATGAATGAATGATGTAATGATCTAAGTAAAGACATAATAAGATCTCTAGACATACAAGTTGGATGCAGTAATGTAGAATATGGTTTAAGAGAAAGGAAAACTAAAAAGTTGTCAGTCAGCTCTAAATACTGATTCACCCCCCCCCCCTCTCAGTATTTTTGCCAACAATCTTGATACTGGTGTGTATTTCCATATGATGGGAGACAAGGAGTTGTTTAGTGACTTGGAGGAGAAGGACCTTCAAATGCATATAGATATGGGCGATGATCGTCGATACAGTGCGACCGGCATTAGGACCATTACATTTGAGAGGGAGTATGGTAATCCATTCTTGTTGAAAGATGTTATGCATGTTCCAGGTTTGAAGAAGAACTTGGTCTCGGTCGCAATGTTGGAAGACAAAGGTTATGACGTTGTTTTTAGCAATGGAAAATCTTTCCTGCGACATAAAAAAATGGGTCAAACCAAGAGGATAGGAATTCTAGTTAAGAATCTCTACAATCTGGAGGTAGATGGTTGTGTTGCAATGGTGGGCAAAGCAGAAGAAGTGGTGAGTCGAGATGAGGGCGAATTATGGCACATGAGATTGGGCCATCTTCACCGTGCCGCTTTGAAGAATTTGTAGAAGATTTCTACTGGAATTCCCAAGGGTATCCTTGCGCAGTCAGATCAGTGCAAGGGATGTACTATGGGTAAGTTTTTGAAGACCACATTTCGTGAGAAGGAGAACCGTGCTTCGGTGATCCTGAAGAGAATTCACACTGCTGTGTGTGGATCTTTCTTAGTTGCTTCAACAGCAAAACACAGGAATTATGTTATATTTTTTTATGACTATTCTCGTAGATGTTGGATCTTCTTCATGCAGAAGAAGAGTGAAACATTCTCAATTTTTTGTGAGTTTAAAGCATTGGTGGAGAAGGATTCGAGGAAGAAAGTGAAAGCTCTACGGAGCAATAATTGTGGTGAATACATCTCGGGTGAAATCAAAGACTTCTGTAGCAAAGAAGGAATTCGAATAGAACTCATAGCGCCTCATAACCCACAACAGAATGGGGTCACGGAGAGGAAGAATAGAACGATCGTGGGTGTTGCACGAGCGATGCTGCATGACCAGGGCCTACCGATTGACTTGTGGGAGGAAGCATGCAACACTGCATTTTATGTGAAAAATCGTTGTCCTCATAGAGTACTTGGCATGAGTACACTTGAAGAAGCTTTAACTGGTAAGAAGCCTGATATTTCTCATTTGAAGATTTTTGGCTCATTTGTTTACATTCATGTGACAAAGGACACTAGGAAGAAGCTGGAGCCGACTGCAAAAGTTGGGATATTTGTGGGGCACACAGAAACACCCCATAATTATCATGTGTATTTTCCAGACAGTCGGATGACTGTGGTGCGACGGGATATAAAATTTAATGAGGTGAAAGCCATGAAGTTGTCTCTTGAGAGGGAGATACACTTGCATGCACAGGAGGAACTTCTTGTTCCCAAAGATGAGCCTCTAGATGTGGATCAGCCACAAGAGGAGATTCATGGAGTGGAGAAGTCCACTCATGTAGAACCAAACATGAGACATGGCAGAAAGCGTACCACAGAAGCTGAGAGACTGAAGCTTGATGCGGCAAAGAATGTAGGAGTCCCTACATCACAGCGCAGACAGAGACAGTAACCTGACCGATTTACTGGATACATGGCTCTTATGAGCAAGTGTATCATGACAGAACCATCTTCTTTTGAAGAAGTAGTGCAGGAGCCCACATGGGTAGATGCCATGGTGGAGGAGTATGACTCCATTGTCAGAAACAGTGCTTGGGATAATGTTCCAAGGCTGGTGGGTAAATCAGTTGTAGGATCAAGATGGATCTACAAGGTAAAGCAAGCTACTGATGGGAGCGTCGAGAAGTATAAGGCAAGATTTGTTTCCCGGGGCTTCTCACAGATTGAGGGTGTTATTGCCTAAATCTACCTCAGGCTGAAGGAAGGCAGAGTCTAGGGTAACATCAAACCACGCTTAATCTGGTAGCTAGACCTACTAGATCGGGAGAGGGCTCTCTCCTCGTCAATCTCAGCAAAAATAATCAGTGAGGCTTGAGATGACTTGAAATAAAGGCTAATTTAAGGCTAGGTATATATATAAGAGAGTTTGACTGATTTTGAAAGTGTTTGTTGGATCAAAGGGAAGGGCAGATTTTGGGTCTGGAAGATGATCAGTTTTACAGAGAGCTGAATGGGGCAAGGTAGGCAACTGTTTTGATGTTTCAATTTTGAATGAAATGGATAGCTCAGACTGGTGAGGGGTTGAAGAGGGCAAGAGACATTCAATAATCCTCTTCAGACAGTTGAAAACATAGAGAATTAAACAAAACTCAAGGTAGAGCACTGCAAATCCAATGAATTCCACCTTTACTACTTGTTTGTTTAACTTAAGCAGAAATGAGAAGGAAGATGATACATATGAAACATCAGTAAACTTACAATCACAGAGAGAAACACATCATCAAAACATAGAGCCACATGGATCCCAAATAGTGCTGCAAACCCTGGCCTATTCCTTTGCCAAAATGCAGAGATGAAATGTACAATGAAACTCAAAGCAATCCCAAGTGTCCAACCTATGCTAATGACTGAAAAATTACAAGATATAGACCACAGTAACTCCTCCCTAGCCTCTAGGGGTCGAGCTCACTAGTTTAGGATCTGTTTCAACAAGATCTAAACTAAGAACTGGAAAATAGGCAATGGAACAGCTTACCTCTATAAGATAGGAAACTGATTCATTCAGTTACATTTCACTTTTTGGTGAATGAATCTACTTGGATGAGTAAAAATGTTGCAAAATTACATCAAAGTTATGAAATTACATCAAGTTACATCAAGAGTTTCACATTTGGAGATAAAAAGTCAAACTGGCCAAAAATAGGCGAAAATCTGAGTTGCTGAGTGAAAACTAGGCCAAAATTCCCAATGCGCCGCGCCTGAAATCTCTATGCGTCGGGCCACTTTGGAGCTGATTTTGAGGGCATTCCCGGAGTCCAAATTGAGTGCAGGATAGCTCATTGGAAATCTCTGTCTGTATACTTTCCAACCCAAGTGTAATTTCTAAATGTGGTTTCCATTTTCCCCTCCAAAAATGATTTTTCCCAACACTACTTCCTGTGTGTCCAAAAAGTGGCAGAAAGGTCATTTTTGGGGTGTTTTTGACCCTTCAGGCAACCCAAAACTTGTCAAAATATTTAGGTAATGGGTAGGCATGCATAAATTTTGATGAAAAATCCATAAATGCAAATTTTTATTCAAAAGGAGCTGCCAATTATAAGCGCGCGCCAAGTGGCGCTACGCGTCGGGTAGGAAAATTTGTGTTAAGGCCAAAAAATTCAAAATTGACAAAAAGTTTCCCAAATTTTTTGAAATTTGGGCTGAATGTCCACCATAAAGTGCTATGCTAGGCCAAAGAAGCTTCGACCAAAATTTGGAGTCTATCATGCCTTTTGCGACGGTTTAATGCCCTCTTTAACTTTGCCTTCAGGATCTTGATTCGCACCTTGCAAACATGATTTCTTGCCCAATAATGATTCTTCATGTGCCTCAACATGTTATTTTCCTTGTTGGCCTTCCAAGCCAAGTTTCGCGATCATCTTTGAATTTCTTGCTCAAATGTGGTCAATTTGATTTTCTCCTCTTGGTAGCTTGCCGATTTTTCCTTCATGTTTTTTAGCGCCATGGATGAGTGGGACTGATGAGGGGAGGATTTGATGCTAGCTGTAGGATTTAGGGAAGGAAAGGGTTTAGGGGATGACATCTAGGGTTTGGGATGGCAATTAGTGTTTTGGGGATATTTGACTAGGGTTTGGGATAGTGGTATTAAGGATTTAGGGTTAGTTGATTACGGATATGGGAAATGTGGAATGGGTAGATGAGAATGTACCGAAAGGGAAAAATGAAGCAATAAAGGAGTGAGGGAGTGAGATATATCTAGGAGTGGAATTGGCAGTAAGAAATACAATTCATAAACCCTATGCAACTGCTTTTGGCAAGAAATGTAAAGAGGTAGGGTTTTGATTTTTTCTCATTAAATCACCATAAGCACCAAGAGAAATTCATTCATTGGTCATGGAGGGATGTTAAATTACTTGGGAAATGAAGAATTTAGCAATTTGAGAGCTTTGGTGGAATATTTGAATGGATTTCAGGCTTTTTATCCCAATGCGTAGTGCCATCTCAATGCGTAGCGCCATCTCAATGCATAGTGCCAGTTACAAAACTACACTGCAAACCACTGCCCAATGCGTAGCGCCTTTTTGCAGGAGACTTTTGGAGGCCTTCCTGGTGTCCAAATTGGGCGTGGGATAGCTCGTTGGAAATATTATTGAGTCTAATTTCCAACCCAACTAGAATTTTTCAATTTGGAGTTCATTTGCCTTGTCAAAAATCAAATCTCCCAAGACTGGTCAAAATGTGCAAAATGAGGTTGCCTCAAGGCAGAGTGCTGTTGTAGTCAACTTTTGAAGGTCTTCCTCAACTCCAAATTGAGCTCATGATAGCTCATTGGAAATATATTTGTGTCTAGTTATCATTTGACTCATCAAGAAAGTCATTTGGCCAAATAATCTAGGAGAAATCTTGATTTTCCCAAGGTCACTTCAGAGGTGCATCAATTCTCCTAAGGCGACTGTATTTTTGACATTTCTATAAAACCATGACACCTGTGTAAAAATTGAAGGAGTTTTTTCTTCCTTGGCATATTTTGGACAAAAACCTCTATCCATTTTCTAAAATTCATCTTTTATTGATTGGAAATATCATTGGATTAAAACCTATCCCAATGTGTGGAAGCAGGGGAAAGTGGAATTTTAGAGATTTAGTGAGGGGAAGGGGTCCAAAAGGGAAAAACACAGGCCTAGCCTAGAAAATTGTCAAGTTGTAGCAAGAAACTAGGGTTTGTGCGGAAATCAGGAATTTTGGGGATCTCAGTGATGGGAAGTGTTTAATAAGGTACATTATGGATAAGGAAAGGTGTATGAACATCAGGATACAATTTTTGCTGATAATTCGACCATCCAAGAGAAATTACCTTCAAAACCCTAGGAGAGGGAAATGAACCTTACTTAGGCACAACTAAAGCATGAACAAGGTGTAAAATGACCCTTTGGAACTTGACATGATGATGAAAACCCTCTGATTGATAGTACATTCAGCTGAATAGTGACATGGACCGACATTTGGACAACTCTGAAAGGAGTGAAAGCAAACCCTAGACCTAATACCTAGTGACCAAATTTTACTTGAAGACTCACTGAAATGACAAAATTTGACCTTGACATCTTAAAATCACTTTGTAAGAGCATGTTTGATCACTGGAGGAAGGCTGCAAATACTGACACTAACATAGGGGATTGATTATGAAGAAACCTTTGCACCTGTCACACGGTATTCTTCCATAAGGACCATCCTTGTTGTCTCAGCGCAGATGGGTTGGCACATTCATCAGATGGATGTGAAGACTGTGTTCCTTAATGCAATCATTGAGGAAGAAGTGTACATTGAGCAGCCTGAAGGATTTGAGATCTTCAACAGCGAGTCGCATGTGTGCAAGCTAAAAAGAGCGTTGTATGGGCTGAAGCAAGCATCTCGTGCTTGGTACACTCGGATCGACAACTATTTCACTGGACTTGGCTTCACCAAGAGTGAGGCGAATGCAAACCTGTACCAAATTGTGGTGGAGGGTTAGCTTTTAATCATTGTTCTTTATGTTGATGATTTAATACTAACGGGTGATGAGCGGTTGATACACTCATGTAAGGAAAATCTTGCAAAGGAGTTTGAGACAAAGGATTTGGGCCTCCTTCATTATTTCCTTGGATTGGAAATATGGTAGCGGGAAGGTGAACTGTTTGTGTCTCAAGGCAAGTATGCCAGGGAGATACTGGAGAAGTTTCACATGCAAGTCTGCAAGCCTGTCGACACTCCTCTTCCAGGCAATTGGAGGAAACGGGATGCTACATCGGCAGAGGTAGCGGATGCCACTATTTATCGACAGTTGGTGGGTTCGCTCATGTATTTAGTTAATGCAAGACCGGACATATGCTATGCGGTGAACCAGCTTTCACAATCGATGGTTAAACCTACCAAGCTCTTTTGGAAGGCAGGAAAGCATGTCCTGAGGTATCTTAGGGGCACATCTGAGTATGGACGGTGGTATAGATGACTCAGACATGTGAATTCCGATGGCTTCAATAGATGCATATTGTGCAGCACTTCAATTAAAGAAAGAGCACGAAAAGAGGACTTTCAATACTTTGATCTATACATTTTCTTGGTACAAATAGAAATAAAGATCAGGCAGGTGTATTCAATCTAAGCAAAACATAGATAAAGAAAAGTCAAGTCAGATGTAGGTCATCGAAGGGAGTAAGATCCTCGTCACGAGTTCGTCACATCTAGATTCTATAGTAGTATCGATAAATTATAGTTGCATTAAACTCTCAATTGGTCCTGTGTTTCAATAGATCTAAATATTGATATCCATCATCATATTAGAGATTGTGTGCATGAAGATAATGTTGCTCAAAGAAATTCCCACAGCAGTGATCGTGGATATATTTTTGGAAGGCGCTCACCAGGAGCAAATTCAAATACCATAGAGGTAGGATTGGGGTGAAGGATAATCCTTATCTTGTTGAGAGGGAGTGTTGAGATTCAACAAGATGATGAGCTTAGTGAAAAGAGTCACCTTCACTAAGTGGGCCCGTAGGCTATTTTTGGTGCAAGTCTATTTTTAGACTATGTCTATTTTTAGACATGGTGATCATATTTCAGAATTTGCAGGATGTTATTTTTGGGTGGTTGGTCAAGCTGGAAAAATATATGAAATTATATTTTTAGAATATTGACCAAAGTTATTGATAGATCGTCGAACTAAAAATAGAAGTGTTGATTATTATTAGCTCTTAATAATAATCCGACAATAAACAACAACTTATTCTCTTGGAGCACTTATTCCAGTCATGCCTTGCTGACAGTTCCCTTTTTGGGATATTACATTATACATGAACATGCACTGTAAAATGTGTCTCTCTCAATATAACCAGCTTAAATCCATCTTAAGTCCACATATGTTAAGAGGGGTGAAATTTCTTGAAGTGAAAACCTTGTAGAAATTTGAATAACTGATATATTATTCACCGAGATTCTCCTGATCACACACTATTTAGCTTCATTCATAATACAGAATCTCTTCTACCATTGATCATCACATGCGGAAATAAAATCAATTGCATGCATACATTAAAACCACAAACAATCACACATATGAACACAGAAGGGATGACCTATCTGAGCTTTCGACTGAAACTATCCAGATATTATATGTCATGACTGCGTAACAATCATAGTACAAAAGCTCTCACAAGCTCTCATGTACACTTCAATCACACACACTATCAAGCTAGATCTAGCAAAACACATGTTCCAATATTTTTCCACTGATAGCTAAATTTCTCACGAAGTAATTAATGCTAACACAAGGATGGCTTCATTAACAACAGATAAACCATCTAAGCTTGAACTCGCACAATCCTCATGGGCCTCCACCTATCTCCGTGTTGCAAATAGCAACAAGATAGTCAAATTGATAATAACCTGGCCTTTTCACCTATTTTCAGACTGGCTTCATCAACCCATGCACTGAAGTTAACTGATGTATTCTTTAGTTCATTAATGAGTTTATAATTAGTGAATTAATTAATAATTAATTCACACCACTCTCACTAGTGTATCAATCAGTTAGACTAGATACAACTAGCTCAACTATGTTTAGATTAGTTAAACTGAACACAACTCCATTAACTTCTCAATCAACTCCACCAAACTCTCTCACATGAGTTCTAACTGAAGTATCCATGCAATAGCTCCACTTAACCCTTAGGAATAGCATAATTTCTTCTGTCAACTCCTGTGCCACATCTGTGCACTTAACTGAAGTGCTCCAAGAGAATAAAATAATGTTTATAGTCCAAATATTATTAAGAGCTAATAATATTCGACATATCTATTTTTAGACTGGCAATCTAAAAATAGATTCCGCCCATTATGTCTAAAAATAGAAGTCCATCTATTTTTTCCGACTTGACCAACCATCCACAAATAGCATCCTGCAACTCATAGAACATGATCCATATGTCTAAAAATAGACATAGTCTAAAAATAGACTTTATGCCAAAAATAGCCTGTGGGCCCACTTAGTGAAGGCGACTCCTTTCCACTAAGCTCATCATCTTGTTGCAATCTCAACAAACCTTTTAAAGGGAGTAAAGACTTGAGCTTTACACCTCCTAAAGCTTTACTAAATCTCAACTTAAAATAAATGTATATTTTTTTATGAGAAAGAGTATTTGTATTATATTATAAATTTGTGCCTCCTCACGACAAATACATGAAGAGATACATTACTTTTCACCTTAGATATTTTGGTTTACATTTTTTTATCGATATACAAAGCAAAACTTACAACTATAATACTCCTTTGCACACAAAATTAGGGATTTTGCATGTCTATATATTATAGAATTGGCCCATCCAAAAACTATAAAACAAGAGAATATATTATTGTGAGTCTATGTTTTCCTTGACTACACTAGACTAAATTCCTACTATAAATTTTTCATTTTGTCCACGGAAGAAAACCAAAAAAAAAAAAGAAGGTTTGAGAGCTAGAATTGGATGGCTTGTTGATATTGTTGGTCTTTTGCTTGAGCTACTCCTTTAAGTCTAAAATTTATTGACAAAGAGCACCCATCTCGTCCTCTTGACAGGTTTCCCAATGCTTCAAAATTTGAATTTCATCCCACTCACAATTGATGATTTCTCTTTATGATTTTTGCACCACCTTGAGCAAGAGGATATGTGATTAGAGAGCCTTAACCTGTTGAACTGGAGATGTAATGAGGGCTCTAAATTTGCAGCCCTTGATTTTCCTAATGGGCTTCACTATCACTGGTTGCTCCATATCTTTAGGACCCTTGTTTTAATCTTCTTCCATATTGAAAACTAGATAGAACACAACACTCACAGGCAATTGAAATTCACATAAGGTTCCCTGAGTTGGGCCACTTTTTCTCTAGGAGATTATAGTAATTACAATTGAACAAGATTGGAACAAACTATTGCTTCTATAAAGTCCAAGGGTAAGAGGATTTTTGTTGGTCATCTTAAGAACGCCCAAGTCCCATCCCCATAAGACCAACTTCAAATCTATTTTTTCTCAAAACGAGCTAGGCACTCTGTCAACTTTATTAGGAGGGTAGAGTCCCCAATCGAAACTGATCACCAAACTTGTATTATGAGCATAACTAAGAGGCCAACAAATAACATCAACAACCATAAAATTCATATGTATGCCAGTCACTAACACAATATAAGACTTTCCTTGTAATGAGATAGGATCATGGTTACCTCTGTATAAAAGGGTATAAATTACACTCGAAATATAACAACAAACCGATTCTATATGCATGACATTAAAATTGGTAGCAAGTTTGTGACAATGGAATAGCATCATGCAACAAGAATTGCCTAGGATCAAAAGGGAAACTCTCTCCCTTTGGCTTACTTGGTGTCCAAACCTTCTGGCTCCCAGAAGGCAGGGATAACAATTGTCATTTCCATAAACTCCCAATTCTTCTTCAGTTGTGCAGACAAGCTTTGTTCATAATTTTTCTCCCACTAATGCAAAATACCACAAGCAGAGAATGGGGGCATTGTTTTAATTTCATTGTGCTTACATTAACCACCCTCATCAATGGGATGGTAAGTTGATTTAATATGTGAGGGAAAAAATAATTAACATTATCGGATTTCTCGGTGATTGATACGAGGCTTGGATAACCCCCGCCCCCTTCTCTAGCCCTGTTCCAAACCTTGGATTTCACCTTTTATATAAACTTTGAACTTCTTCGGGGGATTATTTATGGCCTAATTTGGACATTAGTATTCAAATCTCCTACTTTAAATTGATAGCCCTAGTCAACTAACTTATCTGCTTCTGCATTAAAATCTTGGAGGATATGAAATGTAACCACACCTCCCCTCCTATATACCCACTTTCACTGGCTTACTTGAGGCAAACATGAGATGAGGGGCTACTATGACAAGACACAACCTCCTAGGTGACCTTAAGGAAATGGAGTCGACATAAAAAACCTTACTGAATTCCCTCAGGTTACTTAGGACCTTCCAGGATCATCCCAACCTCTCCAAGTGTCCATCCCCTGAGCCCACTTGATTTTTCCATGAATTTCACCCCCATTGGCTCCCTTTCCAAGCCACTCATGTGACTCGAATTCCTAGTCGCTCCCATAGGCCAACCTCCTTGTGACTTTGGCCTCTTTTCCTCAATGTTGTGCTAGCGACTACGAAATTTAAGGCTATTTTTTGGGGTCGGGGATGGAGTTGAGACTTTGCCCATAAATCCATATAACTTCCAGAACTCATGAAATACATGAAAATAAATATTATAAACCAAAAATTGACACCATAACTAGTCTTGACCATCCCCAACTGGGATAGAAATTCTGTCAAACACTTGGCAACAATGAAACCTATAGGTCATGAATACAAGATTGAGCATAATGGAATGGAAACTCATATGAGACTTAACAAGAAGGATCACCACCATCTCTCTTTAGTTGTCTTAACATCAATTGGGTCTTGCATCCACTATTCTTTCAGTTACAAGTAAAAACATGAAATTAACCATGACAAGAACTAGTCACGTAACCATGCTTATAACCAACATATAACCATATAAGTAACAATGAGATAACAACCATTAAATCCACATAATAACAAATACACAAGCAATAGAACTTAACTTTCATTAAACATAGGCAAGAGCCAACCAAGTTCAGGACTTCCATGTACCACCCGACGATAGACATAGCTGAACCAAATCTCTCTTTCAGCCAATCACACACATGCCATATTCAAGGCATGAATGTGGGATCTCATGGATAAACCAATCCAAAAACAACAAAGGGAATCAAGAGGTTAAACCACCTCCACCCTCACCATACCATGATCTCACCTAAACCAACACCGAGATCACAAAACCAAATCGAGCTTGGAATGCCTTTGGATCTCATCACCATCCTTGTGGAATTTTCCATCTCCTAATCTCTAAGCTTTACCGCAATCCACATTGGATCACTAAGCCCTTACCAAGACTCCACCTTCAGGATTTACTGTGTATACCACCAAAACTGGTCAAGGTATTTCTAGGCCTTTAGCAATTTCCTGGGTCCACCTCTGCCCCGGATTACGAAACCATCCGAAAATTCCAAAGCTCAAAAAATGAGAACAATCCCATTACACCATGCCTATCTAGAAAAAGGAAAGGAAAGGCTTAAAACCACTGTCAAATCCCAGCAAAACCATGCCACCAACATCAAGAGAACCAAATACCAACAAGCATAAGCCATGCATGTCAAAACCAACTATGAAATCACACACACAATCAGTTACCTACAAGTATTCTTGTTGAAGTTGCTTGACCTTGCTCTTCCTTGCTTGATTTGTGCTTTCCTTTCCTTTTCTTGTCCTTCCTTTCCTTTTTCTTTTTTTCCTTTCCTTTCCTTGCTTGATCTCCTTATCCTCTTGGTGCTCTTCTCCTCTCTGAGTGTAATTTTGAAATTGAATTGACAAAAGGCTACCAACTAATGCTCTGAGGTATTTTTATCATTCATGCCTCTAATTTGTTCAATTTTCCATTATTTTCCTTCAATTTCCTCCTCACATGCAACCTTAGCCTTTCACCTTCCTTTTCTCCTAATTTCCTTTATTTTCATAAATAAATGCATGAAAATGTATTTTTAATGCATTATCCATTGCCTTTTCTAATTTCCCCTTAGCCATAAACACATACAGTGATGCCCACTAGGATATCTTTTCCCAACATTCAGCTTGGAATAAGTGTCCCTTAACCGTGGTCTTATTTTTTCCTTTATTAACTTTTTTACATTAACTTTTAGCCTGCGTATGTTACAAAACCCTCCCCCTTGGGGAACACCGTCCTTGGTGTTAAACCACACCTATACCTCAGCAAAACTGTTGAAAAGCAAACATACTTCCCATGGAGATTTATAACTTAGCTCGATGCAATATTTACAATCAATGACCAACTCAAAAGCAAAAACGTCTTGACAACATGACCATATAACAACCATACGACTAATTGGAGCTTTATAACTTAGCTCATGGAGGTATCTACAATATAAAACATACATAAATATGTACAAATACCAAAACTACTTTTCCTCGACCAACAAATTGTTAGTCTCCTGTATTCACAGTATCACTAGATGACTATGGATTTTCTACAATCAGCACCAAAGTTTATAGAAAAAAGACTCACACAGATAGATACCTTCATGCTGACTCACATCACCACCCTAACCAAAAAATTGGCATCATCAAAACCCTAACAACCAGGGCTTCCAGAATTTCAGACTCCCACCACCTAGAACATGAGTTAAACCATCTCTGCCATGTCTTTCAACAAAATGGATATAATAAACATGTCATCAACAAAACCATTCACCAAACCCTTAATAAAAATAACTTTAAAAAAGCCTTTGACATCCCTAAAATCTCTTTACCATACATAAAAGGAACAACTGATAAAATCTCTAGAATTCTCAACAAACATAACATTAAAATTGCCTTCACTCCCCCTAATACTATTTTAAATATGGTAGACTCTGCTAAGGACCCAATAAATCCTAGGCTACAAAAAGGAGTTTACGTTATACCTTGCTCTTGTGGTAAGGAATACATTGGTGAAACAGGTAGATCCCTTAACATTAGACTAAAATAACATGCTGCTGACTTATCTCGGAACAGAACAGCCAAATCCACCTTAGAGGAGCATGCCTTCTCATCCTCACATTACATACAAATGGAGGATGCCAAACTTGTCTCTAAAGAGGACCATTACCTAAAAAGAAAAATCAAAGAAGCCATTGAAATAGAAAAAAGGAAGAACAACATAAATCGGGACGATGGACTCATTATTAGCAACACGTGGAAACCCCTAATACATCAAACCTCTCAAGACATAAAACACTAATAATAACATGCAACTTGTTAATAAAAATAAAAATAATATATATATATATATAATTAAATAAAATTAATAATAAAAATTATAATTAAATAAATAAATAAATTCAACCAATTAAATAAAATTTACTTTAATTCAAGAAGGATTCAACTCTGATTATAACCTATACTACAATCCTAGAAATATAAATAAATTAATAATTAAATAATTAAATTAAACAAATAATATAGTAGACTAATTAACTAGGTAAATTATTTTAATATATATCAAATTAAATCAAACAAATTAGTAATCTAATTAGTTATATAATTTTTTAAAATAAATTAAAATAAATTTAGTATATTTATTAATTATAAATTATTTCAAATTAAGACATAAAATTAAATAAATTCATAATTCATATAAAAAAAAGTAGAATTAAATTAAACTTGGATGCATTTTTTAATTATCATTCAAAACCAACCTTTATAAACTCCTCATCATTCACTATTTATTCCTTTCTTCATTTGCCCTATTTCTCTCTACATTTAAAAGTACATTTGACGTCTACCCCTGATGATGGACTCACTTAGGAAGTCCGAAATGTTGGGTTATTAAAAAACTCAGTAACAGGTTATTCCTCTCTTCTATAATCTATTTCACCTGTATGGATTCTCTTTTTTTTTAAATAAACATTCCCTGACTATCATTTTATTTTAAGAAATCTCACTGCCTTCATTATTTTCCATTTAACCTTTTTCACTATCTCTCATTTCACCTATTCAGATCACCCTCTCACTCTGAAATCCCATATTTGACCTGGATCCCTCATTTTTACCCTTTTCCCTACCCAAAAACCCCTTCCTCTGCCTCAAACCCCACTTTCCCCACTAAAAACCCTCCCCTTCACTCATTTCCCTCTATTTTTATTCAAAACAATGTAAAAACCCTTTTTACATTGTTTTAATAAATTTGTTTCAGGTCCCACTCTTTAAATAAACTTTGTTTATTTACAAAACCTGACTCCTGTTATTATTAAACCCCCCGCTCTAAAAAACTCTACCCTCCGCTCATATAACCCTGGCCCCCACTATATATTAAAGTGCCTCCACTTTAAATACTTTCCCCGGGCCCCGCTTTATAAAAAACCCTGCGTTATGTTTAAACCTGCCATCACATTCAAAGGACTCGGGCCCCACCCTCTTAACTATCTCGCGTTCCATCCGATTGTGACCACCGTCAGATCTTTGCCCCTCGATCCAATGGCCCACACACTGTATCACACCCCCAAAAGCGCAAACGTTAAAAACCCTTAAACCTTGCGATATGGGTAGTATTACTGCTTGTCCTCCCCTCCACATTTCACCCCCTCTATGGTATCGCATTCCCTCCGCCTGATACCATTTACCACCCACGCATCATGCGATAAACCCTGAAACCGCCTTCCCGCCTACCACAAAACCGTCGACCCGTTCAAACATGTTTAAACCCTTTGCCCTAGCGATAAGCCTCGAATCTCCACTACAAGCCCCGATCCCTTGTGTTAAACCCCTATAACGTGTCCAAAAGACATGATAAGCCATAAACAAACACAGAAAATCGAAAACCTTCGGTTTTTTCGGACTCTGTCCACAAATGGCCCTGCTGCTTGCAAGCCTTCATTTCCCAGACTCTGTCCACAGCGTAGGTTTTAATTAACAAATTTTTTTATTGTGCAGGTAGTTGATATATAAGTGCATAAATTGCATCTCTAAGCCGAAGAATCTTTGAATCAAGGTGCTCTGGGTGAAAATATGGTAGCCTTGTTGATTAAAGGAATCAAACAAAAGCAACAAATGTTATTCAAAAGGCAAGATAAAGGAGAAGAGGAGAATGTTTACAGTGGCTGCGCAAAGATAAAAAGCAAACAGAGGACACAACTAAAGAAACCGTGATATTGAAGAATAAAAGAGATTAAAGGTTTAAACAAAGGTTAAAGGTTAAAAATAGGGTTAAGACAAAGGGAAGACAATCACTGAAAGATCAAAGATGAAATAATCAAAGGAAAGACATAAAGAAAGAAATGACAAAGGCAATAAAGGAGAAAATAGTAAGACAGACAACAGATCCAAATCAGAGGTTTAAAGACAAATCAAAAGCAAATTAGCAGAGAAGACAGATCTGAATGACTAAGGCACTTAGCATTTACTTCTTCAAAACACATTTTGCCACCTACAACCTTATTTCACTTAAATAAAAGTAGCTATAGTTATTAAGGCAGTCATAGATATTTTAAAACAGTTCAACATTTATTGTAAAAGTTAATGTAAAGCCAAATAGTCAAAAATATCCTAAAGTTAGCTCAGCAATAAACTAGGAAGTTATTATTATAGTGAGCCAGTCACATATATTCTTGATTTGGGCCTTGCATGGTCTCAAAGGTCAAGATTACATTTACTCTGTAATAACTATAGTCTAAAACCCTAGCTTAGGATCACCTCCTCATCTGCAGATAAATATTGCACGTATTATTCAATGTTATTGTTGGTTACTTGATTGGAGGATGAGTTGTTAGGTTGGATTTTGATCATACTCTGAGCTGCAAAGGTTATTGCATTGGAGTATTGTAACTATTTTTGACATCAGTAATACAAGCACGTTCACAGGATTCTTGAGCTATGTTAATGGTGACGTTATCCTTCTTTGTAAAAGTTTCTCTTCTGTTTTCATATTGTCCATCATTTCTCTAATAAAAGAACAGAAAATTTAGATTAAGATATGTTGTCTTGGCACCTTAATTTTGTCTGCTTCTTTCATCTTAATGTTTTCTTCTGCAAAGTCTGATTAAAGAATTTAGGGGTGTCCTGCTCTTTAGTTCCACCTAGCTTGTTGCCTTCAAGTTTACTTAGTAGAGTCTAACCAAGGGAATCTATGGTTTGCCCTGCTCTTTGGTTTTTCTTAAACTGTTGCTTTAAATGCCTTCTTTGAAGTTTGATTAAAGAATTTAGGGGTCTCCTTCTCTTTAATTTCACTGACTGTTATCTTGAATGTTTTCTTTGTCTTAAAGTAATAGCTAGAGAATTCAGGGGTGTCCTGCTCTCTAGGATTGCTGGATTGTTGTCTTAAGGTTTACTCAGTAGAGATTAGCTAAAGGAATATATGGTTTTCCATGCTCTTTAGTTCCTACTAAACAATTATCTTTAAGGTTTTTCTTGTTGAAGTATAGTTAAAGGATTCTTAATTTCCCTTTAGTTTTACTGATTTCGCAACTTGCTGTCATTTCATATCTCATCTAATCTAAAAGATCCACTTGATATAGTTAGATTGCCCTATGAAAACCCTTACGGAGTTGATGTACAATTCAAACCTTTTAGGACTCCATAGCCCAATGGAATAGTGCTTCCCATAGTCTATATTTTCAACTGAAGCACTCAATCAATTAATCAAACAATCAAACAAACAAACAAAAAATCCCAGAACTTCATAACTAGCCTAAAATTAGAAACATAAGCCTAAAGATAAATCATCTACAAACACAAACATAGAGAGAGCCCTCTCTGATTCCAGGAAGGCTAGGTCCTTGGACTCCAAGTGGTTTGATGTGGTTCTCTGCAGATTTTTTTTTCCAATCTTGCAAATTATAGGGAGCTAACACAAACAATGAATGATTCACAACCTGCATCTAATCTGTGTTAAAATTTGAAAACTAGATCCAAACTCCATGTTGTGATGCTCAGATGAAGATACCAATATTTTTATTGGGTTCCTCTTTCAAAGAGGTGTAATATCGATCTAAAATTGATCTTAATCCGATGAGCAGAACATTTATTTTGAATTTATTTTTAATAATTTCAAATATGTGCAGGTTGGCCTTAAGGTTTTACACCCCAAACAAATGTGTCACACACCTCAGTGATTGATATAAATCGAGTCAACGTTGGAGGACATTTCACTCATTTCATCCTCACACAGCATCTCTCCTCTTCTAATTGGTTCAAGCTCCTTGGAGGCAGTTTCAGTTCACATGTGGGAAAGAAGGACGAAGAGGAAGTTGTTGCCGTTGTTGTTGTCATTGTTGTTGCCGTTGTTGCTATTGTTGTTGTTGCCATTGTTTTCATTGTTGCTGCCATTATTGTTGTCGTTGCTACCGTTGTTGCTACCATTGCTGCCATTGGGGCAGCGTTGAATTTTCTATGGTTGACCGTGTGGCTGTTTTGAGGGCTGTTGTGACACATGTTGGGTTGGCTGACCAAGAATAATTTGTTGGTTGAAGCATCATGTTGACCGTTGTATTGCACCACCACATTTTTTTGTTTCTGGTTTGTCTTCTATAGATCCATTGGTATTTTCTATCAGCATTTTACTTTATTTTTTATGTGATTGCTGTGGTGAAAAGTAAAGTTGCATCAAGCATAGAACATCTACATAAATTTACATGGTATCAGAGCTAAGGTGAAGAAAGGCCCTAATTTATAGCAATCACCGAAGAAGAAAATGGGTTCCACAAACTATCGCTTCAAGGAGGATGAAAAATTGACTCGAAAGGATGACTTCCATGCTTGGAAGATGATATTGGATCTCAAATTGGAAGACCAAGATGTCATGGACTATGTGTAGGGTAAAATCCAAGAACCTCCATCCACTGCTACTGCTATTGCCAAAACAAAGTACAAGAAGGGAGAAATAAAAACAAAGCTGATGATCAGGGACTCAATTCATAAGAGTTTGGTTGCCTACATCTCTGAGCTGGGCACATCCAAGGAGATGTATGATAAGTTGGTCAACATGTTCAAGGCCAACAATGCGAATCAAGTTATATTCTTCAAGAATCAATTGAAGAATCTGAAGAAAGGCAGGGATGAGTCCGTTCAATCATACTTTCTAAAGTTAACCGAGATCAGGAATAATCTGTTGGCTATTGAGGAGACAATAGATGATCGAGAGATGGTTCTCACCGCACTTGGAGGTCTCTCATCCAAATGGCATGTGTTCAACACTACCATTCTCAATAATAATGTGAAACCTGACTTTGATGAGGTACTGTCGAGATGTGTTCAAGAAGAGACAAGAATGAAGGAGTATGAAAATGAAGGGAATGTTGCCTACACTGCTCATTCTAGAAAGAAGAACTTTGGTGGTCCAAAGATCAAAGGAAGAGCAGGGGCACAAGGAAAGAAGGGCAAGTGTTACACTTGTCATAGGCTAGGTCACTATGCTAGAGAATTTCTTTTCAAGAAGGATTCTCCCGATGGTGATGACAACAACAACAATCAGAGGAATGACAATCAAAGGAACAACAGGTTCAAGGGAAAGAGGAAGGCTTCCTCCGGCGGAAATGTTCAACCTTTCAAAATGTCAAGAAATTCCAGGTATGAGGAATCAAATGTTGTTGATAAAAGAAATGAATTCATTCTTGTATTTTCCCTCTCTGCTGCATCTCCACCCGACACTATGGATGTCTGCTTGATAGATAGTGGTGCCTCAAGGCACATCACTGGCTTCAAGGAAGCACTCTGTGATATGGTTGAGAAGGATATCAATCTGGAAATTATACTTGGAGATAATGCCACATATCTCGTGAAAGGGACAGGGACTGTGACCCTCCACTTGTCTCAAGGTCAAGTCCTCCGCGTGCAGGATGTACTCTATGTACCTAATTAGAAGGATAACCTTGTGTCTATATCAGCCATGGAATACAAAGGTTTCAATGTGGCATTCACTAATGAAAAGGTGCACATGTGGAAGAAGAGCTTCAAGGAAGTTATCACGTTTGGGTCTAGAATTGATACACTCTACTAGGTTGGAGGAAGTCCACTGGAAGAAATGACATGAGATGTTATCCAACAGACCGATAATGGCACTGAATATGAGACGAACGAGTTCATGAACTTTTGCAGAGGAGCCAGCATCAAGAGGGAGACCAAAATGTTTGTGGGCTACAGTGAAACTTCGAAGTCCTATAGATTATATGTGCCTGGTCAAAGGGAAGTGGAGATATTCCACGATGTCACCTTTGACGGAGATACTTCCTTGAGGAAAGTAGTCAATCTTTCGAGATCTAAGGAAGATCATGAAGCAAGGCCTAGAAATAAAGAAGAAGCGAAGGATGAAACAATGTCTGATGTTGAAGGACCAATGGACCCGATTGATCCACCTCCTTCACTGGGAAAGAGACCATAATGGCTCAAGGACACTCTCGAGGATTTTGAGGGACATGCAGCCCAAAAAGAGGGACATTCCGTGAAAGCAAGAAGTTGAGTAGATACCAAGGGTATCTAGCAGCCATGAGTACTATTGTACAATCCGAGCCTGGATCCTTTGAAGAAGTCGTAAAGCATAAAGTCTGGAAGTATGCTATGCATGAAGAGTATGAGTCCATTATGAAGAATGATGTCTGGGATGTGGTTCCAAGACCGAAGGACAAAGCAGTTGTCACCTCGAAATGGCTCTATAAGATCAAGCATGGATCTGATGGAAGTGTTGAAAAATTCAAGGCAAGATTCGTTGCCCGTGGCTTCTCTCAAAAGGAAGGCATATATTATGATAACATATTTGAACCTGTGGCCCGATACACCACCATTCGCTCTATTATAGCCCTTGCTGCTATGCAAGGATGGAGTCTTCATCAGATGGATTTGAAGACCTCATTTCTGCATAGTGTGATAAAGGAAGAGGTATATGTGGAGCAACCTATGGGGTTTTAAGTCCAAGATCAGGACACCCATGTCTACAGGTTGAAGAAATCCCTATATGGGCTAAGCAAGCACCCAAAGCTTGGTATGAGAGGATAGATAGCTACTTGATGAAGTTGGGCTTCACTCGAAGTAATGTTGATCTGAACCTTTACTTCTAGGCTGTCAAAGGGAAGCCTCTCATTCTGGTGACATATGTGGATGACCTCTTCCTGACAGGTGCTGACCCTCTCATTCATCAGTGTAAGAGGGAGCTCGCTACTGAGTTTGAGATGAAGGATCTAAGACTGATGCACTATTTCCTAGGCCTGGAGGTCTAGCAGAGACCTGGAAAGATTTTATTTTCTTAAGGAAAATACACTATTAAGCTTCTAGAAAGATTTAGTATGGTGGATTGTAAGTCCGGGTCGACACAAATGGAGCTGAACTTTAAGAAATTGAGTGGCAGCGATGTTGGGCTCGTGCTAGCAAATCCTACTGAGTATCTTCAACTCGTAGGGGCCCTGATGTTCTTAGAGAACACCCGTCTGAACGTATGTTGTGCAGTGAACACTTTGAGTCAACACATGGTTGATCATAACATTCACTGGGTTGGTGCCAAGAAATTCTTGAGATATCTCTGGGGCACGATAGACCATGGGATGAGATATACTGTCGGGAGCATGACACTCCTTCGATATACTGATGCCGATTGGGCTGGCAGTGTGGTGGATCGCAAGAGCACATCTGGATGCTGCTTCACACGTAGATCCGATTCGGGCAGGAAATGAAAGTCAGTAGCCTTGAGCACCACTGAGGCCGAATACATTGCAGCATGTATGGCCTATTTTGAAGTCACTTGGTTGCGAAATATCTTCAGTGAGTTGTTCGAGCATGTGCTAGATGCCACCGTTATCCTTTGTGATAACCTGAGGGGGATTCGTTTGTCATAGAATCCCGTGTTCCACGAACTATCCAAGCATGTTGATGGTTGGTACCAATTTATCCGAGATACGGTACAGTGAGGCACCGCAAGG
The DNA here is from genome assembly GCA_034641835.2 of Pinus albicaulis. Taxonomy (NCBI): domain Eukaryota; kingdom Viridiplantae; phylum Streptophyta; class Pinopsida; order Pinales; family Pinaceae; genus Pinus; species Pinus albicaulis. Next base: position 1,950,965,278 of record CM076578.1, read on the forward strand.
CTCGATCATATAGGAACTGATGAGAAGGTCACAGATATTCTCACAATGCCCTTGGGGAAGGTCATGTTCCTAACCTTCCGTGAGAATCTTGGAATCGTGGAATGACCCTATTCTTAGGGTCCTGTCGGACAATGAGCTATGGGAGCTCTAGGGGGCCTTGGGGATAGTTCCTCGGAGCTATAAGCACACACGGGGCTAGGCTTACGAACCTTATGGTGCTTCTACCCCACCTTTATGATATTTGAGTAGGTTCACCTCCCATGATCTGTGCCCCGTATGCATCCTACCCACTGAGTTCCAGACTCGTGGGAAGTACCTCTCATTTGGGCAATGAGGTGGGAAAAGCTAGAGAATAGTAGAAAATACTGATGTATGCATCACAGATTGCCGTACTCTCTATCTAGGATGGCACGTGTCCAACCACTTGATCTGGGATCAAGTCTAGTGAGGTTTCAGACCTCCTACTGACTTCGGGTTGGTATGCGACTCTTTGAGTCCATGTGAGGTTTCGGACCTCCAACTGACTTCAGGTCAGTGAGACTAACTTTGGGTTAGTGTATATGACTCTCTTGAGTCCAAGTGAGGATTCAAACCTCTTACTGACTTCGAGTTAGATGAACCAACTTTGGGTTGGTATGTGAATCTTTGAGTCCATGTGAGGTTTCAGACCTCCAACTGACTTCGGGTCAGTGATACTAACTTCGGGTTAGTATATATGACTCTCTTGAGTCCAAGTGAGGTTTCGAAGCTCCTACTGACTTCAGGTTAGATAAACCAACTTCGGGTTGGTATGAGACTCTTTGTGAGTCCAAGAGAGACAAAGTTTAGACCTGCGGTGCAGATACGTCGACGGAATGATGTGTTGTGCTTTGTGGGCGGGCCGTGCATTACCGAAATAAAGAGGCTAGCAAAGCAAGTTACGGCGGGATGATGCACAATGTTTGATTGCACAGGTGGATGGAGTTCTCCCTAGTTGAGAGGGAGTGTTAAAATTGGACAACTAGGTCCAAACTCCATGTTGTGATGCTCAGATGAAGATACCAATATTTTGATTGGGTTCCTCTTTCGGAGAGGTGTAAGATCGATCTAAAATTGATTTTAATCCGATGAGCAGAACATTTATTTTGAATAATTTCAAATATGTGCAGGTCGGCCTTAAGGTTTTACACCCCCAGCAAATGTGTCACACACCTTAGTGATTGATATAAATAGAGTCAACGTTGGAGAACATTTCACTCATCTCATCCTCACACATCATCTCTCCTCTTCTGATTGGTTCGAGCTCCTTGGAGGTACTTTCAGTTCACATGTGGGAAAGAAGGACGAAAAGGAATTTGTTGTCATTGTTTTTGTCGTTGCTTCCATTGTTGTTGCCGTTGTTGTTGCCGTTGCTGCCATTGCTATCGTTGGGGTAGCGTTGACTTTTCTGTGGTTGACTTTGAGTTGATCGTGGGACTGTTTTGAGGGTTGTTTTGACACATGCTAGGTTGGTTGACCAAGAAGACTTTGCTGGTTGAAGCATCCTGTTGACCGCCGTAACGCACCACCACATTTTTATGTTTCTGGTTTGTCTTCTATAGATCCACTAGTATTTTCTATCAGCATTTTACTTGATTTTTTATGTGATTGTTGTGATGAAAAGTAAATTTGCATCAAGCATAGAACATCTACTTAAATTTACAATCTGCCATCTCCCATGTAGCTTCTTCAGGCCTAAAGTGCTTCCACTGCACATTAATTTGCTCGATATCTTTGTTCTAAAACATGAGTTGTTTCCGCTACAATATGCACTGAGGTTATGGCTGAAATTCTCCTTCTTGCTCCATTTGAAATATAAACAAATCAATAACATGATCAACATCATTTATATATCTTTTAGGTAATGAAACGTGAAAAACATCATGAACTTTCATTGTTGGAGGCAATACAAGTCGATAGGCCCACTGGTCCAATCCTCTCAAGGATCTCAAAAGGCCTACAATACCGTGGTGCTAACTTGGCACATGATCCAATCCTCAAGGAGATCCACTTGGGCTTGATGCAAAAATACACATGCTCCCCAGCCTGAAACTCATTAAATTCCCCGTGTTGGTCTGCATAACTATTTGATCTATCCTATGGTACCTTTAGATTATTGTTTATAACCTGCATTTCCTATTCCATATCTACCAACATATCCAGTCCAATAAGTACCTTGTTCACTGGATCACTCTAGCTAATGGGAGTATTACAACTCTGCCCATACAGTGCTTCAAAAGGACTTATGATAACCATTGTTGTATGCAAAATAAACAAATGGAAGGTACTCCTCCCATCTCCTCTGTTAGTGGATCGCATACATCCTCAACATGTCCTCCATGATCCTATTGACCCTCTCTATTCGTCCATCTTTTTGTGGATGATAAGTTGTATTGAACGCCAACTTTGTCCCCAAACCTACAAACAACTCCTCCCAAAACTTGGAAGTGAACTTGGGATCCCTGCCCGACACACGGGGGGCTTCACTAGGGGAGCAATACCATGCCATGTGCATTCATATTGGGGGATATATATTGAGGAAAAAATGATATAATACATTGGGGGATATATAGGGGGTAAAGGGTTTTTATATTGGAAGGTATAAAGAATATAGCTCAAAGTTAATGAAAAAATGGATACCTACAATATCTAGTGAAAGTAAGGGTTTTTTTAATTGGGAAGGTATTTGGATTTGTGTTGGTAGGGGCTTAAATAATGTGACTTTTAGAGGTTTTTTCCAATATGTAGTCAAATTAGGGGTAATTTTTTAGTATGCCACGAACGCACGTCATATGTCAAAGATTCAATTAGTGAAGCCCCCGTGGTCCGACACAATCTTCTTCAGAACACTATGTAATCTCACAATATCCTTAATGAAGACCTATGCCACCTCACTATCCTCAGAAGACCTGTAATAAAATCCATGGAAATGACCTCCCATTTCTATTCTTGAATAGAAATGGTCTGTAGTAGACCACCTGGATGCTTACATTATGTCTTTACCTGTTGACAATCCAAACATCTAACCACGAACTCCTCCACTTCCTTCTTCAGATTCGGCCAATAGTAGAGCTTATTTATTGTTGTCAATTTCTTCTAATATATTGGGTGACCTGAGTATGGCTTGACGTGAAATTCCCTCAAGATAAAGTTCTTGAGCTCACTTTCATCCGACATGTAGATCTTGTCCCTAAATCTCACCAAACCATTTACCATGAGACAATAATATGCATATTGATCACATGTAATTGTACCTATACTTGTACTCTGTTGTAACCTGTGTCTGAGATCCATATATATGTCATCTCGCTGCCCTTCCTACAAGATCCTATCTTGTAGATCTATTCCATATGAGTTCATAGTTGCTATATGATTCACATGTACTCTCCTGCTAAGAGCATCTACGACCTTGTTCTCCTTTCCCTTAATGTATTTTATCTCGAAGTAAAACTCACTAAGGGTTGCCAACCATCTAGATTGCATAACATTCATATTTGTTTGGTTAAATAGATACCTAAAACCCCTGTGATCGTTCGTCAGTAAAAATCTCCTACCAAGAATATAATTCCTCCACATCTTCAAAGCATGAATAATGGTTGCCAACTCAATATCATGAGTCACGTAGTTATGCTCATGTTCATTTAATTTTCTAGAATCATAACATACCATTTGTCCCTCTTGCATAAGTACTCCACCAAGTCCTTTTTTACAAACACTTGTACACACCACAGACTCTTTATCAAGATCTACGACCTTAAGAACTGGAGCATTGGTCAACAACTACTTCAGATGCTCAAAACTAGTCATACATTCTTCTGTCCATTCGAAATTCTTACCTTTCCTCTACAAAGATGTAATAGGATATGAAATGTTTGAGCAGTTCCTGATGAACCTCCTGTAATTGCATGCTAATCCCATAAATGATCTGACTTCCTCCACATTCTTAGGAGATACCCACTCCATGATGACCTTTATCTTTTTAGGATCCACTACTATGCCTTCTTTGGAAATAACATGTCCCATGTAGTGTACCTATGTCTGAAAGAAACTACACTTTCTAAGATTAGCATATAACTAATGCTCTCTTAGCAATATCAACATGGTTACTAAATGCTCGTCATGCTCTTCCTCATTCTTATAATATACCAAGATGTCATGAATGAATACAATAACAAAATTGTCCAGATAAGGACACAACACACTATTCATCAAACACATAAATGTAGTTGGAGCATTAGCCAAACCAAATGGAACTACAACAAACTCATAGTTCCCTTACCTGGTCCTAAAGGTGGTCTTGTAAATTTCCTCTTCTTTGATGCGTACTTGATGGTATACCGATCTCAAATCAATCTTTGAGAACATTGTTGCTCCCTTAAACTAATCAAGCAAATCATCAATCCTAGATGATGGGTACCTATTATTGATCATCACCTTGTTCAATTGCCTATAATCAATGCACAACCTGAGAGTACCATCCTTCTAATTTACAAAGAACACCGGTGCACCCTAAGGTGATACATTCATCCTAATCTATCCCTTGTCAAGCATTTCCTTCAGTTGCAACTTCAACTCTACTAACTTTGTCGTGCTCATCCTGTAAGGTGCCTTTTATGCTAGTGATTACCCTGGTACCAACTCAATAGAAAATTCCACTTCCCAATAAGGAGGTAGCTCTAGAATCTCTGCTGGAAACACATCTCGAAACTGCTGCAATACAAGATACCTCTGGAATATTTATGCATCCTCAACATCCTTACCCTTGTCACTGGAAATATGCACTACAAACATCACATGACATTTTCTACAACTACGCTTAGCTTGCATAGTTGTGTCCATCCTCACTGACATAGGTTTCTTCTTTCCTTGCAAAATTCTCTTTACTCCATTATAATCCAGCCACTCAATGGCCTTGTCACAACAATCCACTTTGGTCCAGTGAAGGTACAACCAATCCATACCCAAAAGCATGTTATACGATCCCAATGGCAGTACATTCAAATATGTTGTTGTAGACATACCATTTAACTCAAATGCACAAGCTCTTACCTAATGGTGAACTCTCTTCTTTGTACTTGTATCCAACTACACCAACAAAGACTCTGCATGCACTTATTTTCTCAAACCACACTTATCCACCAGGTTAGGATTAACATAACTATAATTAGATCTAGGATCAATCAAAATATAAATAACTTGACCATAAAGCTTACCGTCCATCTCAATTATAGATGCCTCATGATCCTCATGCTTGTTGTCCACGGTTGCATAAATCTGAGGAATATTATGACCAACATCCCCAACTATATGCGCCTCCTGAAAACTATAGATATGGGATCTACCACCATAATATCGTGGATAATACCTTTTGAGATGATCTTTGCCACATATCCAACACTACAACAATGCTCTACCATCACCTCTAGTCTGTTGCTCTTTAGGATGTGATCTATGTCCCTTCTCAACTGTATTGAAATTCTTGCAAGGAACAACATTTTATTTCTCACCTACATTTTGAAGTCTTCCCCGCTTTGATGGCCATCTTCCTTTAGCTTTCTCATTTCCTTTCAAGTCACGCTTATGCTCAAATTTACGCTTTGAATGCTCATAACAATGCTTTAGCTTCCGATTGGCTTCTTCTAGCGATGTAGGCTCATCGAAATCAATCCAGTCTCTGTATGCTACTGGCAGCCCACTGATGAATCTCTGAACCTTGGCGTTCTCCTCCTTGAGGTAAGGAACATATCTCAAAAGCTGCAGGAACCTGCTAGTATACTCATAATATGTCACGATACCCATATGTAACTCATAAAAATCCTTAGCTTTGTCATAATAGTACCTCTCTCACAAGTACTTCTTGAAGATTCTCTTAAACTCATCCCAAATCAAGTCATCCTCTCGAATTCCCTTAACACTCTTCACATCCTCCCACCATATATCTGCTTTCCCTTTAAGACTAAAAGTGGCTATCTTAGCTTTCATGTTCTTTGTATAGTCGTGTAATCTGAAGAATTTCTTCAACCCAATCAACCATGCCTCTGCATCGTCTGACTTCTTCATCTCTCCATCAAATGTAGGTGACTTGACTTTCTTTAACTCCTTTTTTACTCACCTCTCCTGTAAGGATGATAACAGTGATGACTGCGATGATGTCTCCTAGAAGAGGAACCAAAATGATGCCCTGTTACACTAAAAATTGTCACCTTGACATTCTCCTAACTGTATGAGCTCATTGACACTCATACTTACCTCCTCTGCAAGTCTTACAACCTTTGTTCCTCATTCCATGCCCTGAAAATGGAGGAAAAACCCTTAAAACTCAAAAAAAGCCTTGGCTACGCAGGTAACATGAAGCCTGCATGCGTTTTTGCTTAGGGTACGCAGGTAATGTGAAGCCTGCATGCGTTTTTGGTTAGGGTACGCAGGTAACATGAAGCCTGCATGTGTTTTTTGGTTAGGGTACACCTTCATAGCATTTAATTGCAAAATGAATATATTTAGAGAAAGACAAACTTGGTTGTTCGTTTATTGCTAGATTGTCTTCTGACACTAGGGATATCGGTCTTGTCCGCAAGAATGATTTATCCGTCCAACATGCCCATACATACTAGTCCTCCTATCAGGTGTGTCCAAAGATATGCCACCTCTAATTGTGTCCCCTCTATCCAACCCGTGTCCAGACCCAATCTTGCTACCATAGGCTCTGTTAGTATTTTATTCCTGATCTTTACTAATCCTCAATTGTCCCTATTTCTGTAACTCTGACAAGGTCTGAAGAATCACTTCATTAACCTCTATTTTTTTTTCCTGAGCCCTTGCAAGTCTTTCCTGGACCTCAACCAACTTATCATTATCTGACTTGCAACTTTTGATCTCTGCCCTCAAGCTCCTCGATGTATCTGCCATACTAAGAGAATTCTCGTCTCCCTACCCCCCAACTAATCTGTAGGGAGATTCACGGGAACTATAATCTACCATTTTGCTTGTCATCCTTGATTATCTTCTTCCTACAAGTATATCATGTCAGAAAAACAAATAGATACCAAAACAAAATCCAAACCTTATTGTTATTCAGGGGAATCTTATCTCATCTGAAAGATCAATCCACATTAGAATGTACATGAATAATCATAAACATATCCAGATCATCAGAATATCAACATATACCATCATGCATGACCATACTAAAAATATACTTTGATCCCACGCATGACAACAATAACCTTGACAACATCAGACTTTTCTTAAAGATAGCGCAACCTGCTTTGATACCACCTTATAACGACACCTCCCCTCATATCTACCCACTTTCATCAGCTTACATGGGGTAAACATGAGACGAGGGGATACTATGACAAGACTCAACCTCCTAAGTGACCTTAAGGAAATGGATTCAACATAACAAACCTTACTAACCTCCCTTGGGTTCCTTAGGACTTTCCAAGAGCATCCAAACCTCTTCGAGTGTCCATCCCTTGAGCCCTCTTGAATTTTCCATGCATTTCACCCCTATTCGCTCCCTTGACAAGCCCTCCATGTGATTGGAAATACCCAGTCGCTCCCATAGTCATGCCTCCATGCTATTGTGGCCTCTTTTTCTTAGTGTTGTGCTAGCGACTATAGAATTTAAGGCTATTTTTCAGGGTTAGGGATGAGCCTCTACCCATAAGTCCATATAACTTCCATAACTCATGAAATACATGAGAAAAATGATTATAAAACAAAAAATAACACCAGGACTAGGCCTGACCATCATCCCCAATCGGGACGGACATTTTGTCAAACACTCGACAACAATGCAACCTATAGGTCATGACTACAAGATTGAGCATAAGGGACTGGAAACTCATATGAGACTTAACAAGGAGGATCACCACCCTCTCTCTTTAGCTATCTTAACATCAATTAGGTCTTCCATCCATTATTATTTCAGTTACAAGTAAAAACATGAAATGAACCATGACTCAAACCAATCACATAACCATGCTTATACCGAACATATAACCATATAAGTAACAATGAGATAACAACCATTAAAGCCACATAATAACAAGTACAAAAGCAAGAGAACTTAGCTTTCATTGAAAATAGGCAAGAGCCAACCAGGTTTAGGACTTCCACATACCACCCGACCATAGGCATAGCTGAACCAAATCTCTCTTTCAGGCAGTCACCCCCGTGCCATATTCCAAGCATGAATGTGAGATCTCATGGAGAAGCCAAAAAAAGAAGAAGGGATTCCAGAGGTTAACCCACCTCCACCCTCATCATATCATGAGCTCACTAAACTGACACCGAGATCACAAAACCAAACCAAGCTTGGAATGCCTCCGGATCTCATCCCCATCCTTGAGGAATTTCCTATCTCCTAGTCTCTAGGATTTACCGCAATCCACATCGGATCACTACGTCATTATCTAGTGATCTGTATGAGATTTTAATGTAAATGTTCTTGAGGTTGTATAAATTGCAAGTGCTAAAAGTTGAGTTTTTTTAGCTTTTATGTTAAATTTTTACACACATAAAGCATGAATTAAAACTCTAAAATATAATAAAACAACAGACAAATACACCATAAAAATAACCACAACATAACAAGTGATAAATTAGTTCACCCCTCCTGGGTTATGTCTCCTGGTCCAGATTCAAATGGCTTGACCCTATATCATTATGCTAAAAAATGGTGGTCACATCAGTTTACAGTGATCCAGTGGCTTCAAAACCTATTCCATTAGCTTTAGAACTATCAAAAATGTGTGTCTAGCCTCTTTCTGCTCCCAAATTGGTCAAAAAAAGAAGAAGTTGTGAGTTTCCCTAGCTTTGCTGCTAGTCCCTCTACAAATTCCCCAAATTCCGGAACTGTCCTACATATTTGCCCTGAATTCCGCTAAAGGAGCGTCATTTTGGCAGAATTTGTGGGACAATCAAAATGCACGCCAAAGCCTTAAGGCCAAATTTTTTAATTAATAAAATCACCGCACTCACGGTTCCATGCGAAGGGTCATATGGATTGTTTATTTGGGGGGGGGTGAGAGGGCTAAGCCCTCATTCCTTACCCCATACTCCGCCGCATAATGTTTTGGTTATATGGTTAAACAAGGACCACATCAGGCTGGTTGGTTAAAGCTCTGCGCTGTCTGCAATGAGGTCTCGATATCGATTCCTGCGAAGGTTAATTCAGACCTCAAACTAATTTTTTGTGGCCCTCGGGCTACCACATGGCGGCCTTTGGTTGGGTCACGTTGTTGGACAGAATTGTGAATTACAGATAAAACACGCTTCCCTATACAGATGATAGTCTATAACAATAGATTAAAGACTATACGACTACTTTTCCTAACTCATAGTAGACACACAGAAAGGATTAGAGGCTTACTTGTAATCCAAGCACTTCTAAATGGCTCCTTCTGTCGCTTCAGTTATAGCTTCAAATTCAAGCGGTTTGTAGGCAAAATGCTTCCCGCAAGAAAGAACACTAAAACAATAGAAGATAGCAATAATACAGATGTCTATTCAAGTTAGTTAGCTAAATCAGTAAAGCATAAACCATATACATCAACTAAGATCTTACAATATGGAAAATCAAAGCCAATACAGATGCATATAGGGAAAAGTAAGTTGTATTATTTATTGATGATAGAAGGAGAGGTTACAACCCAATGACTGATTTGAAGTGACCCTTCTAGCAACGATCCTCAGCCCCATCATAGTATAAATCTCTCCAGCAACTGTTACACAAATCTAACTCTCAATTGAAAATCCACCAGCATTTTTCTACTAAAATTCTTCCTTATCAAACACTCAGATCTGTGCTCAATTTATAAAGGAGCTGAAGGTTGTTTTGCAATCAATGAATTTCCAATAATAGGCAAGACATGTTCCCAATCTTGTAGATGTAAAATGGACACTTGGATTCAAAGCTTGACACATGTGAACTCTTCTAGAAGGCACTGGCCAAGTGGAGATTCCGGAACAATGAGAATTTCACTCCCAATGTGACCAACACACCCATAGATGTCGGGAAGTGCTTTGCAGAGCAGCCTTGCATGGGGCTCCCTGCATATGCAACGCACTTAGTCCCCTTAGAGGCAGCATTGGTGAGCTCTCATATACTATATAATAAACTTCAAACCTTGGAAACCTTTGCTTAATGAAATTCATGCTTGATTTGTCTTGTTCTTGCCTTAGGGCATGTAGCAACTTGAAATGATAGGGAATGATAGACCCTTAGTCATTGGTCCTGGAGATGATGCCCAGTTAACCAGGTCATTGGGAATGATGCCTAAATTGACCTATAACAATTTCCCCTAAAGCATGAGGTCAAAATAATAAAAACATTTGATTGAGATGCTTTACACCGTGATGGGCTGGAGATGAAGCGTAGTGGTCACCTGCATCAATCTTACAATACATTACATCATGATATATCCTCTTTGATCATAATTGTTGAGGATAGGCATTCCCATGTTCAACACATAAACAATCTAATAGCATGTACATAATTCAAAAAGTCTTTGACATTGGAATGTTTCCCAATGCAGACATGCCTACAAATATAGGCCCATGTTCGGATGACAATCTGTATGTAAGGTCACCATATAGATGATGTGTACAATAATCCTGAAATCGCAGCCTGGATGGCTGAAACTAGATTCGGGGTTTTCTTATCTCGTTCACTCGATCATTCGGGTACAAGTCTAGCCATGCGAATATATGATTTGTCGTCGAACATGGAAAGACATCGTCTAATTACCAGCCAATGATGTGAGTTGTTAACAAACAAGAGAGAACCACCATTAATGAAAATGGCCCTCAAGGTACTGCAGTACATTTCGTAAGGCGTGAATAGATGATTTGATGTCTAACGCCAACCAAAATCTTTCAATCAAAGGGTCTGGAAACGAGGATCTTGTTGATGCTGTAACAAGCCTCATGGTACTAGAATCTGATGTTTCTAAGTGAACTTCCCGGATATTTATTTGTTGTCGATAGGAAGCCACCTTATTGCGAAATGGGAGTTATTGATTTCGAAGACAAGGGTATGACTTGATATAGCAATTTTCAAGGATGATAGTCATGATAATAAAGGTTTACGAGTTTGCAGAAGGATGAGTTTATTCACTGGATGACTTCTCTTGAACATATCAGCGACACTATGATGAGTTGGCAGCATTCACCCAAAATCGAAGTGAAGGTATGATGAACCATAGGTGTGAATGAACCGTCAAGATGATTACCCAACCCAAACAGTCACGGACATGGAGTGAAGGAAGTGTCATGTTCAAGAGCGACTTGCTGACATCAAGAAATTTTGCTCACTTTTCTGAAATTTTCCCCGGTCATTTGTCGACCAGTACCTCTTTATTTTTTAACAAGCTTGAGGAGGGTAACATTTGCTTGATCTATAATTCAACCCTTCGGGCAAATAAAGTATTGCTATTTAATAATTTAACGAGTCTAGCGATGAATGAAACTCGATTCTTGCCATGATCGACAAGCCCGTCGTTATTTTATGTTTTAACAAGCTTAACGACAGTGATAGCCCCGTCCTTTTTCATATTTAGAGAGTTTGAAAAAGTGGACGAAAGAAAACTCCATAAATACTATTTTGTAAATTTTCCACTCATATCCAAAAAAGTGTAAAATAATATCTCAAAGAACCTATTTGGTCATGTTTAACCAAGGTATTCCTTTTACGTAAATAATCTATCTCAGTATGGGAAAAGGGTTAAACTTATACTGAGTATATATCAATTCATTTACTTTTACGAGCTCGAAAAGACAAGTGCTTGGCAATATTTTCACATTATCGGAGTCTGAAAAGAGCTGAAAGAAGACTCTAGGGGTTCCTTTTTTGCTGTTGTCAAACCAGGAGGTAACTCCTCAAATCAGAATGTGTATTAGCTTAAGAATGTACGTGTATTTATACATGGAGGTGAGGCTATTGGGATTCATCTCCCAATGACTCTTGGCCTTCATTATTTCCTAATATTATTTATTATACAATATTACATATCCACACCCAACCCATAGGATTAGGTGTCAACATTCCCCCCTTTAATCCGAAGGGATGTTGGTGATTCCAAGCATCGATCTGAACTTTTCAAACTTTTCTCTGCCAAGTGCTTTGGTGAAGATATCAGTAGTTTGCTCATTTGTGGAACAATGATGTAGATGGATGGTTTTGGCCTGAACATGATGTCGAATTAGATGGTATTTTTTATTGATGTGCTTTGTTCGATCATGGAACTTTGGGTTCTTGGCCAACTTTATTGCAGAAGTGTTGTTGATCATGAGTGGTGTGGAATACATTTGTTTCATCTGCAAATCTTCCAGGATTTTCCGGAGCCACACAATTTCCTTTGTTTATTCAGCTGCTGCCACATATTCTGCCTCACTCGTGGAATCTGCTGGAACTGACTGTTTGCGTGATCTCCAAGAGACAGCTCCTGATCCAAGACTCATGGTGTAACCTGTAGTAGACACCCCTGTTTCTTTGTCGCCATCAAAGTCTGAATCAGAGTATCCGATCAAGCTGAAGTCGCCTACTTGTGTGTATTTGAGTCCAAAGTCTTGAGTCCCCTTCAAGTACCTTAACACTCTTTTTGCAGCAGACCAATGTCCTTCACAAGGTTTTTGCATGAACCTTGAGAGGATTCCAACAGCAAATGAAATGTCAGGTCTAGTGGTGGTCAGATAGATAAGACTTCCTACAAGCTGTCTATACTTAGTTGCATCCTCAAATTCCTTCCCTTCAATAGATGTGAGCTTCAAGTTTTGTTCCATTGGAGTGGTTAAGGGTTTACAGTCATCCATGCCAAATTTTTTCAAGAGATCTCCAATGTACTTCTTTTGAGAAAGAAATATGAATTTAGGATGTTGAATTACTTCAATACCCAAATAGTAATGAACATGACCCAAATCAGTCATTTCAAAACCTTTCTTGAACTCTTTCTTCATGGATGCAATATAGCTCTCATTGTTTCCTGTTATCAAAAGATCATCTACATATACCACAAGATATACAACTGTTTTTCCAACTTTCTTAACAAACAAAGTTGCATCATCAAGATCAAAATGTTTGAAGTCAAGTTTGAGAAGATGCTCGGTCAATTTCTCATACCAGGCTCGTGGTGCTTGCTTGAGGCCATACAAGGATTTTACAAGTTTGAAAACTTTGTTTTCTTGACCCTTTACAACAAATCCTTCTGGCTGGGACATATAAACTTTCTCCTTTAGATCTCCATTCAAGAAGGTTGTTTTTACATCCATCTGATGGACTTTCCATCCATTCTGAGCTGCTAAGGCAAAGAGAGTCCGGATGGTGGTCCATTTTGTTGTGGGAGCAAAAGTTTCTTCATAATCGACTCCTTCTTTTTGTGCAAAACCTTTTGCCACAAGCCTGGCCTTGTGCTTGTCAAGTGAGCCATCTGCTTTATACTTGTTCTTGTAGACCCACTTACAGCCAATTGGTTTCGTTCCCAAAGGCGGATCAACCAACTTCCAAGTGCCATTCTTTATCAAGGCATCATACTCCTTTTACATCGCTTCTTTCCATTCATCATGAGAAGCGGCTTCTTTGAAGGAAGTTGGTTCATGATCTGTAGACAAACTCAATTCACAGTTATAAGCAATATCCATATCAACAGGAGAATCAGAATTATCTACATCACCTTCAATTTGTTGAGTGGAACTTCTTGTTCCTGTTTTTCCAACCTCATCAGGATGAACATTCTCCAGTGTCTTTGTCAGCCATTTGGGAGGACCTTTCTGAGATAGCCCAGGCTGGTCATTTGATTGAGTTGGGATTGATTCAAGATTCAATCTCCCAATTCTGTCAATCACATCATCCAATGTTTCATCCGTGGTTGTTTCTTCATGTGGGGGAGAGAATGCTTCCGGACATGATTCCACAGTTTGATTCAATATCGGAATCCCCCCTTCAAGATGTGGAATCTCATTATCAAATTCTTGGAAAGACTTTGCATGTGTGAATATATCCAGGCAATCAAGTTGCCGCTCAACAACCTTGTCACTCTTGGAAGACTCAAGGAATATGACATCTCTTGCTATTACAAACTTCTTATTTGCTTCATCATAGAGACGATATCCTTTGGAGGTATTGGAATACCCCAAGAAGATACATTTTCTACTTCTAGCACCAATTTTGTTCCTTTGACCCTTGGGTATCAAGGCATAACAAGTGGACCCAAAGACCCTGAATGCTTTACCGAAGGAATGTGGCCATGCCACATTTCAAAAGGAGTTTTGTTTCTAATTGAACTTGAAGGACACCTATTCTTTATGTAAACAACACATAGAACTACATCAACCCAAAACATCAATTTTACATTCTTGAAAAACAGCATGGAGTGAACCATATTTAAAATAGTTATGTTCATTCTTTCAGCTACACCGTTCTGTTGGGGATTATATGGCACAGTTGTTTGATGTTTGATTCCATGTTGACGAAGATAATTTTCAAATTCGTTTGAAGTGTATTATTTTCCATTATCAGTACGTAGAGAGCCAATATGTGTTTGTGCATCATTTTCAATCCATACATGAAAATTCTTGAAAGTTTGAAAAGCATCAGACTTATTCTTCAATAAGTAAATCCAACACATTCTGGTGTAGTCATCAATAAATGTCATCATGTATTTGTTTCCATTTGCAGAAGCAACAGGCATAGGGCCACATAAATCTGAATGAATAAGCTCAAGTTTTCTATGTGCTCTGGAGTGTGAATCATGAAATGGCTGTTTGCTATGCTTTCCTAGAATACAAGCATCACATTCCTTAGGTTTTCTAGGAATTGTAGGCAGTCCATTAACACCATTTTTCTTCAACAAACGAAGGCTTTCATAGTTTAATTGTCCAAATCTAGCATGCCATAAAAGACTTGATGGGAATGTACCTTCATCATGATGTGAACTGAATGCAAAGTTTTGAGCATGAGCAGATGAACCTTTCAACTTCAAGAGCCTCCCTTCTTCTATTCCCTCCATGACAAGTGAGTGATCTGATGCTTTTCTGACCCCTGCCTTGCCATCAAACAAGTGAATGGAGTGTCCTTGCTGGCGGATTTGGACCAGGGATAGCAAGTTTCTCCTCAAATCAGGGAGGTATAGAACCTCATGTAGAATATGATCTAGAAGACCAGGCAACTTAAGCCTGACTGTGCCAAGCCCTGATGGCTTGAGTTTGGATTTATCTATGAAATATACTGCTCCATCAACTTTGTCAGTGAATTCTTCAAAAAAATCTTTTCTAAATGTCATGTGACATGTTGCTCCTGAATCTAGCAACCAATCATCTCTCCATGAAGTAAATGAAACATCAAACAAGTCTTCAGTTACTCCTTTGTTACAATGTGCTAGAACATAATGAGCGGATTTAGGTGCTTTACCTTTGTCTTTGTCATTAGTTTTACCTTTGTCTTGATTTATTTGCTGCTCAATTTTCTCCCAAGGTGTTCTGCATTTGGATGCATCATGTCCATCTTTATTGCAACATGTGCAATGAAGATTGGATTTGTCAGATTGTCTGCCCCCCCTTTCTGTGAAGTTTCTTCTTCCTCTTCCTCTTCTGCCACCTCTTCCTCTGGATGAATCTGGAGCATGACTCTTTTCTCTATGTGCCAAGTATGCAGCCTCTTCGGAAGACGAAGGGACTTTCATCTTCCCGAAAGCTTTCTCTCTTTCTGCAAACTTTTTCTCAAGTGTATCAAAGGTGATATGCTCAAGGTTCCCACTTGCTTGCAAAGACTCAAGATAATGTGAATAAGTCGGATATAATGCCTTAACATATGCTATGAGAGGTATGTCCATTTTTACACCAGTGCTATCAATATCATGCATGATAGATCTAACTTTTGAAGCTAAGGCAAGGGGATCATCATTCTTCATTTCAAGACTGAACAACTTAATCATCAATTGAACATTTTCTAATTCTGAATGTGAGTCATAGAGTTCTTTTAGCTTGCTCAAGGCATCATAGGCATTTGAGAATGATGAAATGTGGCGACTCACCTCTCCATTTACGGAAGCTGCAATCAAGGCATAGGCCTTGCAGTTCTTGTTTTCCCAAATGGCGAGCTCTTTGTCTGAAGTGGGCTTTGCTGGTGGATTTCCTTCTTGTCCTTCACAGATTCCTTTCCACAAATCATTAAAAATGAGTGTGTGTTTAATCTTCCGAGACCATTCAAGATAGTTCTCTTTGCTGGAGAGAACCACCCCAACAATAGATATGAGAGAATGCATTAGTTTGCTGGAAAAAATTCTTTTGAAGAGGAAAAATTTTGCTAGAAAATCTTCAATTCTGGAAATTTGCTCAATTAAAGGGGACAAAAACTCTTGCTAAAAATACTGAATTCTGCACCAAAAAATAAAAATAAAAATAAAAATAAATAAATAAATAATATATATATATATATATATATATATATATATTTGTTTGGAAAAAAATTTGTATGGGAGGTGGTATTATGAAATGGTTTTGGGGGGGCAGAATAGTGGTATTATATAGTGGGAGGGGGCGGAAATAGAGGACAGAGTGTTGTATCATAAACAATGTATTATGTATTGGAGCAAAAGTAGACAACGTATTATTGCAGAGGACAGAGCGTTGTATCATATATCAATGGGAGGGCAGTATTATTAAGAATGAAGTGATATTTTATAGTGGTATTGGATGTAAAACAAACAGCGTATGAATATTGGGGATGTAAAACAATGAGAAGGGGAGTGTATAAGATAGAGCTGTATTATATGGACAGCGGTATCGAATAATGAATGTGGGAGTGGTTTTATGGTGGGTGGGTATATATATATATGACAAAGCGGTATTAAAACTGTAGTGAGTGTTAAAACAACGTTGTGTAATGAGTGTTAAAACAGCGCGGGGATATTATATGACAGAGGTAAAGCTGCAGGGGTATTATATGACAGGCAGCGTTGTAAGCAATATTGAATATGACAGGTCCTGCGATATTGAATATGATATATGAGCGTTGTTATATATGGATGGTGGAGTTGAAAACAGCGTGGAGAGGAGTCGGCTATACAGTGGGCGCTTTCAATGTGAGTCGAGTTATGTAGGAGTTGAAAGAATAGATAGTGTATTACAGTTGGGCCGTGGGCGGTGTCAACGTTGGGGATAGCGGTGAATATGCAGCGTGGTAAGAACTGAACAGTGCGGTATAGCAGTGAATATGTAGTGGAGGGCGTAATGATATGATGGGGCAGGGAGAGATAGTAATGAGGGGAAGAAATGGGAGTGAGGGGGGTATGCAGAGGCGTGCGTGAAGGGAAGAGGGGGGCCGTAAGGCCAGGAACTGGAAAGAGGGGAGGCCGAGAGGCCGTTTCTTAAAAAAAAAACTGGAATGTCAGAGATGCAGGACTGCGGAATTGCAGAGTGGCAGGTATCTCCTGGAACTGAAAATTGCAGAATTTCAGGGGCTACAAATTGCAGAATCTTCAGGAGCTGCAAATGTCAGAGCTGTGCATAAATTGCAGAGAAAAAAAAATGCAGAATTACAGTACAACAATTTTAATGGAGCAGCAAAAACTAGCATAAAAATTGACTGAGCAAAGGAATGAGGGAGTTACACCACAGGCAAAAATGCTAATAGTGGGACTGGCTCTGATACCATGTCAAACCAGGAGGTAACTCCTCAAATCAGAATGTGTATTAGTTGAAGAATGTACATGTATTTATACATGGAGGTGAGGCTATTGGGATTCATCTCCCAATGACTCTTGGCCCTCCTTATTTCCTAATATTATTTATTATACAATATTACATATCCACACCCAACCCATAGGATTAGGTGTCAACAGCTGTTATCAAAGCTTGAAAAAGAGATAAAAGTGCACTTCAAATCCTTTTTCGTTTTTAACAAAGCTCGAAAAATAAGGAGAAAAAGTATGCTTTGTGGTCAAATCATTCTTGAAATAAATCTGCATGACTAATCTGTTCATCAGTTGTAAGACATATTCAGAACAACATCAAATGGAATAAAAATACATGTTTCATGATAAAAATATAATAAAACCATAGTCATAGCAATAAATATTTATTGCAAACAATTAAATGACTAAATAAAAAGAGTTTTACTATTCATTTTTACCATTCACTAGTTACCATTTGCATTTTGGAGCTCTGAACCTATTTTTGCCCCCGAACTTCAGTTGTTGAATGCATGCAATTAGTAAGAATGTTTTGAATTCCCCCTCCAAGAGCACATGTTGAATTCCCCATCCAAGAGAAGATGCCCTCCAAGCTTCATTCCATTCACCTAAGTAGATTATTGGTTACCAATAGCTGGATGGAATGAAGGTTCATTATAGGGGAGGATTTGTTTCATTTTTTAACGAGCTTGACACAGGAAAAGAACTATGGTTATGACCTATTTCATTTTTTAACGAGGTTGACACAGTAAAAGAACCATCCTCATTGTGCAGTTGGACTACTGAGTGTGTGCTGGAAAAGATGTAGTCTAACAGAGTCGTTATTTAAGGAGTTTGATGAACACCACAAATGATAAGTTATAACATGCGTTGATGGGTATTCTCCAGGGTTTCCTTTGAATTTAGGAATTTCCGAGGGTAATTTCTGTGGTATCACCAACCACCAAGGAGAATAACTGATGGGACCAACTTGATATTGCACTAAAGATGTGAATAAAGGATCAAGCTGTTCAATACTCATAAGGGAGGAACCAGATATGATTACAGATGATGACATGGGTGAATTCAATGGACAAAAAATCGAAGATGAAGCAACAATAGATGTTGTCACAGCTTAAATAGATGGTTTAGTCTTGGATGTTATCTCATCCATGGTGAAATGACCCAATTTATACCCTATAGAATCTACGGGAACTTGAAGTGAAATAGGATCAACAAAAACAGAGGAAGGTGATTGAGGAAAAGACTCGTACAGGTAAAGCTCCTATCGAAAATGAGTTGGAGATAAAGGTGTCTTGTCTTGTGACATTTCTTCAATCAAGGTGTCATCGTCTGGCCCAAAGTATGTTTGAGGTGGTTGACTGCGCGATATGGGAGACACAATGGCTACAATAGATTGTTGAGTGACCAATACAGAAACAACTTCTGGTTGTTCGACTTCGTGATCAAGATTTTCTCCACTTAGGGAATATAGCAACTGAAATATAAGGGGATGATAGACCCTATTTCATTGGTCCTGGGGATGATGTCCAGTTTGACCAATAACAGCTGCCCCCTAAAGCACAATGGGATCTGGATAACCTTCCAGTTAAACAACGTCGGGTTCGAGAGGTATGGTCTCACAGATTGGATAGATTGTGACCACGGGTAGCTATGACGACTCTATTTCAACAACAGTAGACAAACTGGGATTTGTAGAAACAACTTGTGCTAACTTTGGTATATGGGAAGATGATACTTCATCAGAGGTACTGATTGTACTTGATTCGGCAGATTGTGATCGCCTTCGCCTACTAGAAGTAACTTTTGGTGGTAAAGGTGGTTTTAATGCAAGTCTACACGAATGAAGGGGGAAAGGATTTTGTTCTTCCATGATTACTGAACAATTTTAACCAAAAAAAAATAAACAAAATAAAATGGTAATGCTAGGCAAAAGCGTTTACCAAGGAACTGTGAACTACAGAATACCTCTTGGCGAACCAAGAAGTACGGGCAAGCAATCTCCCTGAATATTGTGTTCGGTGTATCACAATTTACAAGGCGGCCGACTCGGTTCACTATGGATGAATAGCACCTAAAATTTGTCCTCCCAAATATACCTGAAGGTACGTGGAGGCCCAAGTCTATATTAGCGTTGTCTAATGCGAAACCGCATAGTGAGAGCACCCCTTTATACTTATCGTACTGTAACACCGCCCGATATACCCAAAAGTACGGGGACAAGCTACGATATACTTACATACATGGAGTGAGGTATCACACTCATAATGTATCACAGACAAGTTAATGACAGCTACTATGTTTTACGACGCCGGAACACGTCTCTAGCCTAGACCTTCTAAATGTTATCGTTATGGTTCCAATGCTTTGTTAGGTAAATTGAGATTAATTTTATGTTGATCTTGCTTACAATTTTCCTTTCAAAGGTTCACCGTGATGATGTATTTGAAAATTCCTAAAATGCAACTAATGATAAGCAATTTTTCACTTTTAGTTTTTCAATGAAAATCCTAGCTACTAGAAGGAAAGAGTAATCAATTTGTGAGCAAACAAATCAGAAAACACAAACTAAATGCACATTTCCTAATTGTTCCTTTTTGCAAAACACACAAAAAACCTACATGCAAATGTAGATTTTTCTTTTTTAGTTCCTTTAATGTTATAAATGCGTAAAAGAAACTAAGCACACTAAATCAACAAATCAAATGCCTTTTAATTTTGAGAAATGAGGAATATAAACAGCAATTTCTCTTTTGAAGGAAAAATGAGGAATGCTACAACAATTTCTCCTATCACGAAACAACGATTTTACGACAATTTCCTTTTCCAAAAGCAAATGGATCTAGTGCGACGGTAAAAATACTTTGAAATAAACTTGCCAATGATAAAGAAAAATGCTTTAAACAAACATTGAACAAATTTTCTTTCAAAGGAGGAAGAAATATATAGATTCACTGGTCAATATGAGGTTCAAAATTTTCAAAACACAGTAGAAAACAAACTGAATCAACTTGCAAAGACAAATTCAATGGAATATGGATGGCTTCAGGAGTGAACGCAGTCTCTAAGAGGAGACAGTGCTCTGCAACGCAGGCCTGAAAGGGAGACAGTGCTATGTAAAGCATTGTGTCCTGTCCAATAGTGCGTTGGGCGCATTGCGTAAGGAAAAACACTACTGTTTAACACACTTCTTTTGCAAATTAATATCTGAAAAAAGCTCGATCTTTGTGAATAACAACTACTAGGTGGATAAAAAAAGCAAATCAGAGGCTAAGTCACCTAGATATAAGAGAAATTATCCCCAACGGAGTCGCCAATTTGTTGGAAAAAATTGTGAATTACAGATAAAACACGCTTCCCTAGACAGATGACAGTCTAGAACAACAGATTAAAGACTATACGACTACTTTTCCTAACTCAAAGCAGACACACAAAAAGGATTAGAGGCTTACATGTAATCCAAGCGCTTCTAAATGGCTCCTTCTATCGCTTCCGTTGTAGCTTCAAATTCAAGCGGTTTGTAGGCAAAATGCTTCTTGCAAGAAAGAACACTAAAACAACAGAAGATAGAAATAATACAGATGTCTATTCAAGTTAGTTAGCTAAATCAGTAAAGCATAAACCATATACATCAACTAAGATCTTACAATATGGAAAATCAAAGCCAATGCATATGCATATAGGGAAAAGTAACTTGTATTCTTTATTGATGATAGAAGGAGAGGTTACAACCCAATGACTGATTTGAAGTGACCCTTCCAGCAACGATCCTCAGCCCTATCATAGTATAAATCTCTCCAACAACTGTTACACAAATCTAACTCTTAATTGAAAATCCACCAGCATTTTTCTACTAAAATTCTTCCTTATCAAACACTCAGATCCGTGCTCAATTTATAAAGGAGCTGAAGGTTGTTTTGTGATCAATGACTTTCCAATAATTGGCAAGACATGTTCCCAATATTGTAGATGTCAAATGGACACTTGGATTGGAAGCTTGACACATGTGAACTCTTCTTCTAGAGGCAGCGGCCCAAGTGGGATCGAGAACAATGAGAATTTCGCTCCCAATGTGACCAACGCACCCATAGATGTCAGGAAGTGCTTTGCAGAGCAGCCTTGCATGGGGCTACCTGCATATGCAACGCACTTAGTCCCCTTAGAGGCAGCGTTGGTGAGCTCTCATATGCTATATAATAAACTTCAAACATTGGAAGCCTTTGCTTAATGAAATTCATGCTTGATTTGTCTTGTTCTTGCCTTAGGGCATGTAGCAACTTGAAATGATAGGGAATAATAGACCCTTAGTCATTGGTCCTGGAGATGATGCCCAATTAACCAGGTCATTGGGAATGATGCCCAAATTTACCTATAACACACGTGGCAGCCTGTGGTCGGCCACAAACCACCCAATCAAAAAACGCCAAACCAGCACCAATAGAATTCATATAAGTGGTGTGATTGTATTGGTTCAATGACTCCAATTAACCATGTCTATTCAATAGGCCCAGTCAGTTGTACAGGCTGCTAACTAGGCAGCCTGCACAATTTTTGACAAAATTTTGTGTGTTTGGGATGTTGGGGTTCCCATGTTTTGGCCAGATTGGCAAGACCAAAAGATGAGACAACATCAGAACCACTTTCAGACCTCAGGATCTAGCCCTCCTGGGTCCAGAGAGGGATCTCTCTATGATATGTCAAAGGTATATGACTTTGAAGCTCAGTGTTAAGATATTAGGCTAGTTATAAGGCTCGGGGTTTGTTTGTTTGATGTATGTTTGGTTGTTGGGAATCAGGAAAGAAAGGTTCGATATAAGACAAGGATGAGCAAAGAGGGTTTTAGGCAAAGGAGAGATACCCCAGGGAACATTCAAGACCATTGGGAAATGGAGTCAGGAAAGGGTTTACTTGCTATTCAATGTGCAGGCTTTCAGTTGGGCTAGTCATCTAAAGCATTGGATCTTAAAGATGATTGTGTGATATGAAATGGTAAGAGAGAAGGTGAAAGCAAGGAAACCATCCAAGGTGACCTTTAAAAATCAAATCTAGGGATAGGGCATACCATTGAACACTTGTGATTCTAAAATCCGAAGGCTAACTCTTCAGACAAGAAACATTAAAGATTTAGAACACAAAGTTAAAGACCTGAGATCAGAGAGAGAATTTGAACTCTCAATGCTTCGACCTCCAGCTTGAGGGATCTTAGAAAAGGTTCAATTAACTGAAAATGATCTTAGTGAGATAGAGATAAATTTCTAGACCTCCCAGTGTTCCCAATTCATTCAATTAAATCCTAACAATAACATCTAAGAACAGATTCATTAATTCATACACCAACTAGCAGGAAATAACATCCACTACACTCGTTAAATTAATTGAAATCAAACCTTAGATAACACATATAGTAGAAAACATTGAAGGCAAGGAGAGAAGAAACATAGGGTACCTAACAAGGGTAAATCCTATGCCAGATTTCTGATGCGAGCCAGTGGAAATGAAATGAGGTGAACTGCTAAATAAAACAAATACAGAGATAGGAAAACATCACCGCTGCTTTAGATCAGGATCCAAAGAAATGTGCTTGTCATATTAAAGAGCAACACCAGTCAAGTACAACATTACCAATAGCTGGATATTCAGTATGAAAACATCTTCCTCAACCTATCTTACAACTTTACATAGAGACTATGTCTCAAAAGAAACAGCTTGTAATTCTCTGAAGAGGAAAACTAAATGCAGCATTAAAACTCAGAAGAGGAAGAGGGTCGAGGCCTCATTCTGTTTTAAATTCTGAGCATTTATCTCTGGTACTCTTTGGATGAAAGAGTGGTCTTCATCAGGCTTCCATTTACTCCGGGCATATCTCAGATGTACTTGCTGTAACACTCTAGTGAACTAAACCAAAAGGTAGAATAATGATGCTAAGGTCTGCCATATTGTGAAACAAATGCTTCTGATAGCATAGGACTGTTGTCAGGGTTGGAATTTCCTCAAGAACACGGTATAGAATGGAGATAGCATGGGCACTTCGTCCTTTGTGGAAAGGACATACTGCTGATGTGAAACCCTGGTAGTATTGTTTTCTGCGCACTCGGCCTTCCATGCGATCCATAATGTCTTTGAACTGGTACCTTTGCCTTCTAAATCCCTGAAAAAGGCTCAAAATCTTATATTACGTGCCTTGAACTCTTGCTGCTCCAGTATTGTCCTTGTTTGTGCAATCTGAGCTTTAATGGCGCCGAAAAGGTTTTGCAGAGTTTGAACTCTGTCCTTTGATGAGATTTGCATTGCAGACACCCTTCCGGACATTTTCCTACAATATCAGGCTCTGAATCCAGCTTCCTTTGTGCACTGTGTCACCACAATGGTGTATATGAATCATGGCGTTTTTTTCCTGCCTATAACCCTGCAAAACACGAAAACTCGTTGAGAAAAATATGCATGGGGTGGGTGGCGTGGATTACTGCAAGAAATGGCAACGTGGCATGAGTGGAGACGATGAATGCAGAGGATTTAGCGAAGAGACACGGTGGATCAGCGAGAGACGCTTCGGAGGACAACGAGGTGGAAAATTTAACGCAAAACATTAAAATTTGACTTATGAATGGAATTATATAGGGGACGGACGAGAAAATGACGAACACGCGTGGAAAAATGACATGGTGGGACTGGGTCAATGACGGGGCATGCAGTTAAATATGGACTGTCTGATCTCAGAAGGATATCGACGGTTGAAAATGCAGCGGAGGGCGATGGACAGTGGGCCAAGGGTACGGTTTTCTTTGGTTAACTTCCGATCACAGTTGGATGGACGGTCGCAGATCAGACGGTGTATAGTGATATCGCGCTGGGTCTTCGACCGAAGTTTAACACGCGATTGGGGGGGGGGGGGGGCGGTTTTTGAATAGTGCGCGAGACACGCGGCATGTGATGAATGGAATAGCTGTGAAATGGGAAATACCGCTCAACCTCCAAACGCGGTGCGATAGAAACCAGCGGTTTTGCACAGTACTTGGGCGCGGGGACCATGGCGTGGCGCTCACTGCGAAGACCGTCCGATATAAACAGATCGACAGCTGATAATGCGCCCGATACAGATCTGTGATAAGCGCCCTCCGCCCTGGCACCTAGTCTTGGTGCTAGGTCACGTGGTGGAAAAGGGTGAGGGGACTAGGGCCAAAGGGTGCTAAGCCCACGTAATGTGGAAAATGGGTTTTTGGGCCATTTTTAGCGCTTTTTAAGAATAGGAAAAGGTAACGATAAGGGGAATAAGGGGAAAGATGGCCAAACGAGGGGTATGCGTAGGATTGATAGGGGATTTTGGGAGGATTTAGAGGGTAAGAAAGGAATTTTGACAATGGAAAAAGAGGGGTGAAATGGAGAGTTTTGCAGAGGTACAAGGGCAACTGAGGGCCTTTTGGAGCACAATTTTTCATCATCAGTGAGGCTTATTGACTCAAGAACAGCAGAGGGAAACAATCAAAGGGCAGGGGACATGAAGAGGCTTCAAGGATTATGTGTTTTCAAGAGAAATGCATTCCTTGAAGGCTCATAAAACAAATTAGCCCCTTGCTTGCTTGTCAAGGAATTTATAGGGGGCTAACAGTGGCTCCACATGGGGATGGCTTCTTCTTGAAGGAGTCAAGAATTCATAAAATGATCTTTGGTGTAGGCCAGATGCCTACTGCTTGAGCCACCTTTCTTCTTTGACTTTCGGCTGCCACAATCGTGAAGACATCAATTTAGCAAAAAAACTCCCCCAAACAATCTACCTGCCCATCCTACAATCCTAGCATTTTTTCTTCTAGGGTGCATTTGAGATAGCAGACCCTTTACATCATTTTATTTTTTACAAACAAGAAAATAAACCTATTATATTTCTACCCTTATTTCTCCATGAGACCAGATTAAGCTGTTGGCCTCACATGTTTCTCTACCTAATCTAATATCTGTTGGGATTAGACTGTCCAGCAGATTTCTTCTCTACATTCTACAGTAGAAATTTAAAACAGTCAAACTAGGATTAGACAGTCTAGTTTGCTGTAGATCCAAGGCATAAAGACAATTGCACATGGACAGAACTTGCAGGAAACCGAAAACAAAACTTGAAGGCTTGAAATCTGAAGTTTGAGGCATCCTTCTTTCTTTTTTTACTCAAGTTTTGAGCTTGTTAGAGTCACTTTCTCTTCTTCATTCAGCTCTGATTTTGGGCATGTTAGAGCTGATCCCTTTCTTTGCTTGTTGATTCAAGTTTTGAGCATGTTAGAACTAGCTGTTTATTTCTTTGGCTCAGGTTTTGATCATATTAGAGCCAATCTTCTGCACCTCGGAGGTTCATGTTTTGAGCATGTCTGAACCCCTCCTTTCTCTTTGTTTTTTGAAACATTTTCTCTTTTTCTTGAAAACAAAACACTGCAATGGTATGTACAATGGAAATGGAAACTGGAAATTGGAAATTAGCAGAAGTAGTGTTTGAGCATCATGCCATTGACAGGACCCCCAAACAGCGCTGTGCCATCTATTTCTTGTAGAAAAAATGCATTTGGACCCATAGTGGCCTGGATGATGTATGGACCTTGCCACAAACCGTCAAACTTGCTGTGCTTTCCTTTGTCTTCTCTCCTTGACTCCCACTTCAGAACTTTATCTCCAATTTTGAAATCAGAAGCTTTGGTTCTTTTGTCAAATAACTTCTTTATATTCTCTTGAACCTTTAGAGCTATGTTATAGACTTCTTCCCTTGTTTGCTGGAGATGAATTTTTTGGTTTATTCTCCTCACCATGCTATCTTCTTCTGTCTGGATCTCTTGGACAAGTTTAATCACTGGTACTCTGAGGCTGGTAGGAAACACTACTTCTGATCCATAGATAAGCTGATATGGTGACATGCTAATGGATTTATTTGTTGTAAGCCTGTCAGCCCACAGGGCATGCACTAACTTGTTATGCCATGACTTTTTGTTCTCTTCTAGCAGCTTTTTGATGATAGCCACCAGGCTCTTGTTTGATGATTCAGCTAAGTCGTTACCTTGTGGGTAATAGGTAGTTGAATGACTGAGTGTTATTTGATACCTGTGACAAAAATCAACCATTTTCTTGGATCCAAAAGCAGCAGCATTATCAGTGATTATTTTCCTTGGACAGCCAAACCGAGAGAGGATATGACCTTCTAGGAACCTAATGATGACTGAATCTGTGGCATTCCTAGTAGGTATGGCCTCTATCCATTTAGTGAAGTAGTCTGTGGCTGTTAAGATCCATTTGTGTTGTGCAGAAGAAGCAGGGTGAATTTCTCCTATGAAATCTAGGCCCCATTGCATAAAGGGACCTTCAACAGTGATGGGTTGTAGAGGTAGGGGGAGGAGTTTTCTTTTGCCTTCAAAAATCTGGCACTTGTGGCAGGCAATTATCATCCTATGGATATCATTGAAGAGTGTAGGCCAATAGTAGCCAGCTCTGAGTATTTTGTTTGCAGTGGCTTTCCAGCTCAGGTGGCCTCCACACTCTCCTGCATGGAATTCTTGTTTAATCCTTTCCGCTTCAGACTCAGGCAAACATTTAAGCAATAGGCCATTTTCATTTTTCCAGTATCATCCTTCATTCATTATGCAATAGCTTCTGGCTTTTAGCTTTAAGAATCTGGCCTTGGTCTTTGATAGTTCAGGAGGGGCATTGAGGTGTGTAAGCACATACATAATGTCAGAATACCAAGGAGAGCTCTGAAACTTCTCCTCAACAGTGGGATCAGTCAATCCCTGCTGCTCATCCCAGGCATCTACCATGTTAATGTCAAGGGCTTGTAGATTTGATTCAGCCATTAGTTGAGCTAAGCCCTGACCTTTGATCAATTTGGTGGGTTTTATCTCAAGGTCGTATTCTAAGATCACAACAATCCATTTGCCCCTCTTCCCATCTGGGTCTTGGGACAAAATGTCTTTAACCACTATATTTGGCACAATGGCTATGGTGTGGGAATGTAGTATGTACACCCTAAAGTCTTTCAAGGCCTTTACCAAGGCATAGTCCTATTTTTCCATTATGTTGTATTTCAAGGGCGCATCTCTGAGTGCTTTGTTGAAGAAAGAAATGGGTTGTTCCATTCCCTCTGGGTTTTTCTGTAGTAGAACTGCAGCCACTGTATGCTCGGAGGCAAATGAAAAAATCAGAAATTCTTTTGAGAAATCAAGGCTGATTAGGACAAGAGCCCGGGTGAGTGCAAGTTTAACTGATTCAAAAGATTTCTTAGCTTCAACATTCCATTTAACTCCTACACCTTTCCTCAACATGTTAGTCATATTCCTAAGGTGTTCAGCTAAGTTAGGGATAAACCTCCTAAGGATGTTAGTTTTCCCAATGAAGGACTGTAACTCTTTGATATTCCTCGAGTGTGTGATTTGTAGTATTCCCTCGACTCTTTGTGGGTCTATCCTAATCCCCTTCTCAGATATGACGTGGCCAAGAAGCTTACCCTCTTACAGTCCAAATACAGTCTTTTTGGGATTCAATGACAGACCAAACCTTCTACATTTTTCAAACACTTTCCTCAAATGTTTTAGGTGTTCTCCATCAGTCTTGGAATATACTGTTATGTCATCTAGATAGATGACAATGAAGTGTCCTATTTCATCTGAAAAAGCTATGTCCATTGCTCTTTGGAAGGTTGCACCAGTGTTCATCAGTCCAAAGGGCATCTTTACATACATAAAAGTGCCCCATGGAGTGGTGAAAGCTGTTTTGAGTTGGTCTTCTGGGATTACTAAAACTTGGTTGTAACCTGAAAAGCCATCCAGCAGGGAGATCCTTTTTGAGCCTACTACCCTCTGAAGGATGTGTTCCATTTTTGGCAAAGGGTAGTTGTCTTTGAGTGAGGCTCTATTAAGATTCCTGAAATCAATACACAGCCTAATCTCCCCTATTTTATTTCCCACAACCACTAGGTTTGATACCTAATCAGAGAACCTCACCGGCACAGTTATGCCTGCCTCATACATCTTCTTAATCACTTTTCCCACTGCAGGAAATTGTTTTGGGTTTATTCTGCGAAGTTTTTGTCTGAAGGGTTTATGGTTCTCTTTCAAAGGTATTTTATGATGTATGATGTTTGTGTCACAGGCCCTTAAATCCTCATAGCTCCAAGCAAACACATCAATGAATTCCTTGAATAGGTCGATGTATTTCTTTTTCATGTTTGTAGGCGGGGACTTAGCCAATTTGATCATCTTGGGTTTATTTTCAGTGCCTATGTTGCATTCCTCAACATCAGAGTCTGTGTGTTCTATAGTGGGCCTTTTTGCTACATCATCAAAGTCAAAAAGGTCTTCTAGAGGTGCCAAACCTCGAGGTATGTTCTTATCTTTGGTCTGCAACACCTCTACTTCTTCACTATCTGCATTTTTACATTTTTCATTTGGATTTTCAATCTGTTCGTCCAAAGTGTTTATTTCTATGTTACAGGGTGGTTCTTCCTCATCTGAGGACTCTTCACTTAGGTGGCTACTATCAGATTTAGAGTCTGAATCAAAAAATTCAAACTCGTTTCTACCTACCAGGAAATCTTCAATCCGTTTATCACCCTCAAAGACTTGCCAATATTTTTCATTGTTCGGCATTGCAGGTCTGAATTTGGTCTGAATGATGATCTGTTGGTCACTGGGAGGCTTATGATACGAACTAGCCATGCAGGCTAGTCCATTTTCAATTTCGTTCTGACCTCTAGGGACAAACACCAGATCGTATTCTATGAAGGTTTTCAATAGATCCATAGTGTCATTCCTGTACGCTCTCAGCTTGGGATGTTTTGCTGTGTATTCACCATTCACCTGTTTAATGATCAACTCAGAGTCCCCATGCACAGTTATCCTACGAGCTCCTAATTTTCTCAACAGGTTTAAGCCTAGGATAAGAGCCCCATATTCTGCAATATTGTTTGTACATTTGAAGTGCAGGTTACAGGCATGGCTCTCTACGTAATCACTCTCTGTGTTATGTATCCACACCCTTGCTCCAGCAGTTCTCTTGGTGCATGACCCATCGAAATTCATTTCCCATAAGGTTTCATTCTCGGGTTTCTCATTGATTCGATCTTGGTGTGGTGTCTGTGTTTGTGAAGGGTGACTAATCAGCTGACTGCATTCTGTTTCTGGTTCACTTGGAGTTTTTTTTTCAGTGCACTGTTCAAAATTTTCCACATCATTCTCCTCCGAGTCTAGAGTAGCCATTATGTTAAAATATATAGGCTCTGTCTCCTTGTTTGCATCTTTGTCTTTTGGACTTTGACCCCTCTAAGGATTCATCATTACAAAGGATGAAGGATTCGAGGTCTGTATGTACAGAGTATAAAGGTGAATTCTCAGGCTTTTTGGGGCTGCTGACCATAAATTTCATTTGTGCCTCCTTGTACAGTCTCCTAAGTTGGCTAAAGACTGGGATTGTGGCATAGGCCCCATCCATCTGCATTGTACCTTGCAGGTTGGCTCCCCATGACCTCGATAATAACATGCCATACTTGGGTGGCACATCTGCCACCACAACATCCATGACCATACATTTTGCAGGGATCTGGGTAAGGTTTATACACAAGTCTTTGATTAGGCCCAGGCATTTTACTCTGCTAGAGTCAAATGAATATAAGTCTTTGTAGGGTCGGGTTATCTCTAGTCCTAACCTTTCCATCACTTCCTTAGGCATCAGGTTGTGTGATGCCCCAAAATCATGCATTGCATTGTGGAGGATCTTATCATGGATATTAAGACTGATATAAAAAGGGGGCACTACCCCTTCCTAAAACTTTCCTTTTATCTTTGGACCAAACAGAAGGGCAGGTTGATCATCACTCAGATTTACAGTGTCACTGTTCTCACCTAAATTTAATGCTTTCAAAATTTGGCCTTAATATACATCCTGAGTGACCAGCTCAAAGAGTGGTATAGAGATTTTAATTTTTGCAATCTCACTTTCCAGATTGAAAGTGGACTGACTCTTTGGAATGCTCGACTCTGTTTTGTTAGCCACTGCCTTGGTGGCTGAATCAATGTGCTGATTCTCGTTATGTACAGTGTTGATGACAGTTTTATCAGGAGCACTAGCTGCAGTGCTAGTGCTGCTAGTTGGTTGGCTTTGTTTCTCACTGTTTTGGTTGTCCCTTTCTTTGTTCTTTCCACAACTCTTAGCTGTTGATTTGTTACTTTCAGCAGTTACTTTAGAAGTTTTCTCAAGCCTTTTCTTGATGGTAACCTCAGAAGCCTTTGGTTTTGAAGTGACTAGGCTCTTTTTGCTTCTAAGTTCATATTGTTCTCTGACCTGCATAATGAAATTTTCAAATCCAAGCCTATAATCCTTAGATTCTAATCCTTCCTCATCCCAGTACGAGGGTGAGGGTTGATCTTCTTCTGTGGAGCAGCTGGGGATTGATTTTTCTACTTCGAACATGTTTATTGCGTTCCCCTCAGACTCTTCTATGATCCCCTCATCTTCATCAAGAAAGTTCTCTTGGAATGGGGGAATAACTTGTTGATCTGATTCTCTTTGTCTGTTGGGAGTGGTGTTGTTTCTTCTAAAGTTCTAGTTCTGGTTATGATTTTGATTTATGTTCTGGTTACTAACTGTGACAACCATTTTTTCCATCATTTGTTGTAGCTTTTCCATGTTTTTGGATATGCGGTCATAATTTGGGTCAGAAGTGGAAGCTACATTGTCATATCTATATGTTACCCTTTTCTCAGCTCTCAATCTTGCTTTTTTCTCAATCAAATTTGCCTCTACACTCACTGCTCCTTTTTGCATGTCTTCCAATGTGTTGTAATCCCTCTCCCTAAGCTAGTAGGCCATATCAAAATCCAATCCTTCAGGGTATTTCACTAGAACCATACCTTGGGGAGGTTTCATGTGTGGTGGAAGAGCGTTATAAACGCTGTTAAACCTTGTAGAGTAGTCCTGGACACTCTCTCCTACGTTTCTTTTGTAGAAATTTTGAATAATTGTTATATTATTCACCGAGATTATCCTGATCACACACTATTTGAGCTTCATGCATAATACATAATCTCTTCTACCATTGATCATTAATTGCGGAAATATAAACAATCGCATGCGCATATTAAAACCATAAACAATCACACATATAAACACAGTATTTATGGGAAATCTTAAAGCTAAAAACCCCCAACTATCTGTATATTATATAATAGAGATCATGTAACAATCATTGTACAAAGCTTCTCACAAGCTCTCAGTACAATCTCCAATTGCTACACACTACACAAGCTTAGATCTAGCAAAACACATGCTCCAATCTTCTCCCCCTGTTAGCCTGCCTCTACTGCGCAATCCCTGATGAATATTGGCCCTGACTGAGTTCGAATCCACCTGGTATGCACTGCGCAATCCTCATTGGCATCTCCATCAATGTGTGGTGCAAACTCATGCACCAGTATGGTCACAACTGATAGTCACACTTTCTCTTTCACCTACCTCTCCAATCGGTCTCCAGTTTTACCTCCGAAATCGTCCATGCAATCGGCGAATCGATGTATTCTTTAGTTGATTTATGAGTTAATAATTAGTGAATTAATTAATAATTAATCTACACCACTCTCACTAGTGTATCAATCACTAGACTAGATACAACTAGCTCAACTGTGTCTAACTGAGTTAAACCGAACACAACTCTACCAACTACTTCTATAACGCCACCAAACTCTATCACATGAGTTCTAACTGAATTCCTCCATGCAATAGCTCCAATAAACCCTCAAGAATAGTGTAATTCCTTCTGTCAACTCCTGTGCCACATCTGTACACTTAACTGAAGTGCTCCAAGAGAATAAGATAATGTTTAGAGTCCAAATATTATTAAGAGCTAGTAATATTCGACATACCTATTTTTAGACTGGAAATATAAAAATAGATTCCGCCCAATATGTCTAAAAATAGAATTCCATCTATTTTTTCGACTTGACCAACCATCCACAAATAGCATCCCGCAACTCATAGAACATGATCCATATGTCTAAAAATAGACATAGTCTAAAAATAGACTTTGTTTCAAAAATAGCTCTGCGGGCCCCACCCTAGAAGGCGACTTCATTTCACTAAGCTCCATCATCTTGATGCATTCTCAACACTCCCTCTCAGCAAGATATGGATTATCTGCAACCCCTATCCTGCCTCTGTGGAATTCGACCTTGCTCCTGGTGAGCGCCTTCGTCAGGATGTCGGCATCCTGATCCTCCGTGGGAACATATGAAAGCATCATGATCCTCCGCTGAACACAATCTCTGATATGATGGTACCTGATGTCGATATGTTTGGACCTATCATGAAAAACTGGATTAGCCGAGAGCTTGATGCAGCTCTGGTTATCACAGTAGATCCAAAGAGGGATCCAAGTGTGAACCGGGATCAACCCACTGTGATCTTCCTGTTCCATATAGCCTCGCATGGAGCCAAACTTTGTTGCCACATACTCCCGCCCGTTGGACCGAGTGCCACTTGACCGCTTCCGTTGTACCAAGAAACTCCACACACGACCCGATACTAAAAATCCTCCGTATGTGCTCTTCTCCGTCGTTGGGATCCTCGCCTAATCGCATCCGTGAAAACCACACAACTCTTCACCTCATCCGACTGTTTGTACCATAATCCATATCCCGATGTGCCTCTGAGATATCTCAATACATGCTTGCCTTCCTTCCAATAGAGCTTGGTAGGCTTAACCATAGCTTGTGAAAGCTGGTTAACAGCATAGCATATGTTGGGTCATGTATTGACCATATACATAAAAGCGACCCCACCAACTATCGATAAACACTGGCATCCACTACCTCCATCGAAGTAGAATCCTCCTTCCTCCAACAACCAGGAAGAGGAGTATCAACAGGCTTGTAGCCATGCATGTTGAACTTCTCCAGTATCTCCTGGGCATACTTTCCTTGAGAAACAAAGCAGTCCATCAACTAGCTACCAAATTTCCAAATCCCGAGAAATAATGAAGGCCAAGTCCTTCATCTCAAACTCCTTTGCAATATCAGCCTTGAATGAGTGTATCAACAGTTCATCACCTGTCAAAATCAAATCATGTACATAAAGTACAATGATCAGAAACTTACCCTCCACCACAATCTGGTATAGGTTAGGATCCACCTCACTCTTGGATAATCCAAGTCCGGTGAAATAACTATATATCTGTGTGTACCAAGCACGAGGTGCTTGTTTCGACCCATACAGCGCTCTCTTGAGCCTGCACACATGTGACTCGCTGCTGAAGATCTCGAAACCTTCGAGCTACTCTATGTACACCTCCTCCTCAATGACTCTGTTGAGGAACACAGTCTTCACATCCATCTGATGAATGTGCCACCCCATCTGCACTGAGAGAGCAAGAATCATCCATATGGAAGAATACCTTGCGACAGGTGCAAAGGTCTCCTCATAATCGATCCCCTCAATCTATGCAAAGCCTCAGGAAACAAATCTTGCCTTATACTTCTCCACACTCCTGTCAACTGCCTACTTCACTTTGTAGATCCATCTTGAACCCACCACTGATTTCCCCTCCAGTCTCGGGACAATCTCCCATGCACTTTTTCTGACAATCGAATCATACTCTTCCACCATGGCATCTACCCATGCGGGGTCCTCCACAGCTTCCTCGAAAGAGGATGCCTCTGTCATGATACACTTGCTCATAAGAGCCATGTATCTAGTATATCGATCAGGTGAATGTCTGCATGCAGCGTTTGTGATGTAGGTGCTCTGGCATTCTGTGACCTTCTCTGCATCTTAGGCCAGTCACTTAGAGCACGTAGTGCGCTTACGCCTCGATGGTTGGTGCTGCACAGGTGGTCTCTTCCACTCCATGAACCTCCTCTTGTGGCTGATCCCATCCTAAGGCTCATCATAGGAACTAATAGCTCCTCATGCATCACGAGTGTGGCTCCCTCTCAGCGAACACTTCATGGCTTTCTCCTCTGAAATTTGATATCCGTCGCACAACGAGTCTTGCGACGAGAAATACACCCACGATAGTTGAGACGCATGTCAGTGTACCCCACAAATATCCCAACCTCTGTAGTCAGCTCCAGCTTCTTCCTAGCATCCTTCGTCACATGAATGTAAATAGGTGAACCAAAAATCCTCAAATGGGAAATATCAGGCTTGTTACCAGAAAATGCCTCCTCGGGTGTACTCATGCCAAGTATCCTATGAGGACAACGGTTCTACACATATACTGCAGTATTGCATGCCTCAACCCACAAGTGTATGGGAAGGCCCTGATCATGCAACATCGCCCGTGCAGAACCCATGATCGTTCTGTTCTTCTGCTCAACAACCCCATTCTGCTGTGGGTTATGAAGTGCTATGAGCTCTCTTTGAATTCTTTTTGCGCTGCAAAAGTCCTTGAATTCGCTAGAGATGAATTCACCACCATTGTCGCTCTTAAGAGCC
Organism: Pinus albicaulis; assembly: GCA_034641835.2. NCBI lineage: Eukaryota > Viridiplantae > Streptophyta > Pinopsida > Pinales > Pinaceae > Pinus > Pinus albicaulis. Next base: position 1,951,000,431 of record CM076578.1, read on the forward strand.
TTCACGTGCTTCCCCGATTCTTTCTCAACCAGTGCCTTGAACTCACAGAAATTTGAGTATGTCTCGCTCTTCTTCTGCATGAAGAAGATCCAACACTTACGAGAAAAATCATCAACAAATATCACATAATATACATTGCTTTCTTTATCAAGCTACGAAAAAAGGTCCATGTACGTGTGAATTCTCTCAAGGATCGTCATGGCATGACTATCCTTCTCGTGAAAGGTGGCTTTCATAAATTTTCCCAAGGTACATCCCTTGCACTGATCTGACTGCGCAAGAGTACCCTTAGGAAGCCCAGTAGAAATCTGTTGCAGTATCTTCAAAGATCCATGGTGAAGGTGGCCCAATCTCCGGTGCCACAACTCACCATCATCCCAGCTCACCACTCCTTCTGCCTTGCCTGCCATTGCTGCGCAGCCATCTACCTGCAATTGATAAAGGTTCTTAACTCGAACCCTTATCCTCCAGGTCTCACCAGTTACCTTACTACGCAAGAAAGCCTTTCCCTCGCTAAAGACAACATCATATCCCTTGTCTTCTAACATCGCCACAGAGATAAGATTCTTCTTCAATCCTGGAACATGCATCACTTCCTTCAATAAGAAGGGTTTACCAAACTCCCTCTCAAAGAAAAATGGTACGGATACTGGTCGCACTGTATCTACCATCATCGCCCATCTCGATGTGCACTCCAAGATCTTTCTCATCCAAATCAGTAAACAAATCTCGATCTCCTGTCATGTGAAAAGACGCACCACTGTCCAGAAACCACACTGAACCCATCACACTTGAGAGCAAGCATGCGATCAGCGAAAAATCCAGCTCAAACTACGAGGCTAAGGCCTCTCCAGCTGCAGATCCAGCAGCCTGCTTATTTTTCTTCTTATGTGGACAATTTGTGGCATAATGTCCGTGTTGGTGACAGTGAAAGCACTTCACCTTGGACATGTCCTGCTTCTTGCCTTTTGCACCGGATTGAGAAGCTTTCTTGTTCTTCCCCTTCTTTGCTTTCGCAGCCAAAGCGCACTTCTCTTCATTAGAGTTCCTTGATGAATATTTGTCCCTGGTACTTCGCCTTATCTCCTCTTGCACAAGATCCGACCAAAGTCGCTCCCATCCTGGCAATTTCTCCCGACCATTGACAGAGTCCTGATAGGAATGCCAACTCTTCGGAAGCCCAAGGAGAGCCAAGCTCACCAAGTCCTCGTCATCTACAATCACCCCCACACTTCCCAGCTCATCCCTGCATTGGATGAACTTCGTGAGGTACTTGGGCATACTGTCGCCTTTCTCCATCTTTATGTTTATGAGTTTATCCTTGAGCGCCAACTTCCTCTGGTCGCTCTTGCTTTGGAATAAATCTGTCAAGGCTTTCCACATCAAGAATGGAGAAGCCTTACCATGCAGGCTGGACACTATGTGATCCTTCATGCCCTCCAATAGAATCCTTCGACACTTTGCTGTCTTCTTTTGCCAAGCCTCAATTACGGCAGCATCGCTAGAAGTAGGCTTTGGGACTTCAGCATCTATGAACTCCTTCAACCCATTGTCATCTAACACCGCCTCCATCATGTCCTTCCATGCAATATAATTCGAGCTTCCCTCAAGGGCATACTCCAATCGCAATCCGTTGAAAGACATCTCAACTTCGACACCAAGAAAACACTGCTGCAAATTCGAATTCCACCAACACAAAACTCAACCGCTTCAATGTCTTGCAATTGCTCCAATGATCAATATCGCTCTGATACCATGTAGAAATTTTGAATAAATGTTATATTATTCACCGATATTATCCTGATCACACACTATTTGAGCTTCATGCATAATACATAATCTCTTCTACCATTGATCATTAATTGCGGAAATATAAACAATCGCATGCGCACATTAAAACCATAAACAATCACACATATAAACATAGTATTTATGGGAAAGCTTAAAGCTGAAAACCCCCAACTATCTGTATATTATATAATAGAGATCATGTAACAATCATTGTACAAAGCTTCTCACAAGCTCTCAGTACAATCTCCAATTGCTACACACTACACAAGCTCAGATCTTGCAAAACACATGCTCCAATATTCTCCACCTGTTAGCCTGCTTCTACTGCTTAATCCCTGATGAATATTGGCCATGAATAAGTTCGAATCCACCTGGTATGCAGTGCGCAATCCTCATTGGCATCTCCATTAATGTGTGGTGAAAACTCATGCACCAGTATAGTCACAACTGATAGTCACACTTGCTCTTTCACCTACCTCTCCACTGAAACTGTCCATGCACTAAAGTTAACTGATGTATTCTTTAGTTGATTTATGAGTTAATAATTAGTGAATTAATTCACACCACTCTCACTAGTGTATCAATCGATTAGTATTTGGAATACAACCCCAGCTCAGTATGTTTAAGCGAGTTAAGCGGAATGCAACTCCACTAACTTCCTCAATCAACTCCACCAAACTGTCCACATGAGTTCTAATGATCTCCATCTCTGATAGCTCCACTTAACCCTCAGGGAATAGTGTAATTCATGCATGGATTTGCGTGCCACATCGTACCTTAAACTGAAGTGCTCCAAGAGGATAAGATAATGTTTAGAGTCCAAATATTATTAAGAGCTAATAATATTCGACATATCTATTTTTAGACTGGTAATCTAAAAATAGATTCCGCCCAGTATGTCTAAAAATAGAAGTCCATCTATTTTTTCCGACTTGACCAACCATCCAGAAATAGCATCCTGCAACTCATAGAACATGATCCAAATGTCTAAAAATAGACTTTGCACCAAAAATATCCTGTGGGCCCACTTAGTGAAGTCGACTCCTTTCCACTAAGCTCATCATCTTGTTGCATTCTCAACATCTTTTCAGGTTCTTGTATTCTGCTAGGATTTGGAGAGGGTTGGCCTTAACTTCCCATTTGTTTATGAAGGTCTGATATAAAGCGGGAAGGTCTTGGATACTATTAGGAGGTAGGCTTTTGAACCATTTCTTCACATGACCTCCTAAGCTCTGGGAAAATATTCTCATTTTGACTGTATCATCATCTATCTCCATGTAGTCAAAAGAATCTTCCATCCTATCTACATGGTGCTGAGCTATGGTGGACTCTTTTGCAGTGAAGTGTGGGATCTTTGATTGATAATCATTGGGTAAGGGTACTAGAAGCTGAGGTAAAACTAGAGGTGCATACCAGGCTGCCATGATGATGTTTTGATGGGGAGGTAAAGGGTTGGCTTGAGCAGCTAGTATATGGATGACAGGGATACTAGGACCGACAGAAGCTTGATGAGCAGATTTGGGGTGGCAGAGCCCCAAGTTTTGAAGGAAGTGAATATCAGGGGGTGTGGATGGAGGGGTCTATCTATCCCAAAGGTGTTCACCACTATGAGGTGGTGAACCTGAAGGCTCAAGGCTTGGCTGGTCTAGAACAATGAATGACCTAGTTCTTGGTAAACTGTTTTGAGAGCCTAGGTCAAAAGGTGGGTCTGATAGAGCTGTAAAATCTTTTGGTGCAGAGTTAGCTCTATGGATATGGCTGGAAATAGTTGGTCTTATAGGTGCAGGAGATCTCTTGAGGATGCTCTCAGGGTTGTCAACTATTTCAGATGGGTTTGGATTGGGATAAGCTCTTGTGTGAATGGTTCTGAAAGCCAGAATGTTGTCTTCTGACCAAGCAACTTAACCCTACTTGTTACTTCTATTATGGTTGATGTTGTTATGGGCGTTGGTCTCCCAATGGAGTCTTATGTGGACCAAGATAATCAGCAGGCCTACTGATCACCAGTGAAGTCTTTGAATCGTTTAGGAATTATGGAGTCGCCAAGTGGAGGGTTTAGGATGCTTCTGGAGGGTACACTGTCCACCACAGTGCTTATGAGATGTCCCTTTTCAAGGGGAACTTCCAAACACAACAAAATCTAACCAGAGATTAACTGGGAGGGCTTTTACCAGATATGTCACCTCTGAAAGAGTGTGAGATATGGAGGCTACCTGGCCCTTTCCAGACTCTGTCTAAGAGTGTGGGAGAAACACAACAAATGGTATAGAGGTTGATCTGTGAATAGGAGTATTTAACTGCCAACCTAACCAGAGATTGTAGGTTTCTGAGGCTCTTATGATGTAGTAAGGTGAGAAATACTCATAATTTCCCCAGCGGAGTCGCCATTATGTTGGTGATGACAATGGGAGACAGAAAAATGTTATCAGATATAAGCTCTCAGATTTTCCCCAGTGGAGTCGCCATTATGTTGGGGTTCCCATGTTTTGGCCAGATTGGCAAGACCAAAAGATGAGACAACATCAAAACCACTTTCAGACCTTGGGATCTAGCCCTCCTGGGTCCAGAGAGGGATCTCTCTATGATATGTCAAAGGTATATGACTTTGAAGCTCAGTGCTAAGATATTAGGCTAGTTATAAGGCTCGGGGTTTGTTTGTTTGATGTATGTTTGGTTGTTGGGAATCAAGAAAGAAAGGTTCGATATAATACAAGGATGAGAAAAGAGGGTTTTAGGCAAAGGAGAGATACCCCAGGGAACATTCAAGACCATTGGGAAATGGAGTTAGGAAAGGGTTTACTTGCTATTCAATGTACAGGCTTTCAGTTGGGCTAGTCATCTAAAGAATTGGATCTTAAAGATGATTGTGTGATATGAAATGGTAAGAGAGAAGGTGAAAGCAAGGAAACCATCCAAGGTGACCTTTAGAAATCAGATCCAGGGACAGGGCATACCATTGAACACATGTGATTCTAAAATCCAAAGGCTAACTCTTCAGACAAGAAACATTAAAGATTTAGAACACAAAGTTAAAGACCTGAGATCAAAGAGAAACTTTGAACTCTCAATGCTTCGGCCTCCAGCTTGAGGGATCTTAGAAAAGGTTCAATTAACTGAAAATGATCCTAGTGAGATAGAGACAGAGTTCTAGACCTCCTAGTGTTCCCAATTCATTCAATTAAATCCTAACAAGAACATCTAAGAACAGATTCATTAATTCATACATCAGCTAGCAGGCAATAACATCCACTACACTTGTTAAATTAATTGAAATCAAACCTTAGATAACACATATAGTAGAAAACATTGAAGGCAAGGAGATCAAAAACATAGGGTACCTAACAAGGGTAAATCCTATGCCTGATTTCTGATGCGAGCCAGTAGAAATGAAATGAGGTGAACTGCTAAATAAAACAAATACAGAGATAGGAAAACATCACCGCTCCTTTAGATCAGGATCCAAAGAAATGTGCTTGTCATATTAAAGAGCAACACCAGTCAAGTACAACATTACCAATAGCTGGATATTCAGTTTGAAAAAATCTTCCTCAACCTATCTTACAACTTTACACAGAGAGTATGTCTCAAAAGAAATAGCTTGTAATTCTCTGATAACCAATCAACAACCTTTACAATGAGTTTCTTCATGAATTTATAGCTCAAGTGGAGTAGAGAGGGTAGGTGGAAAACTAAATGCAGCATTAAAACTCAAAAGATGTAGAGGGTCGAGGCCTCGTTCTGTTTTAAATTCTGAGCATTTATCTCTGGTACTCTTTAGATGAAAGAGTGGTCTTCATCAGGCTTCCATTTACTCCGGGCATATCTCAGATGTACTTGTTGTAACACTCTAGTGAACTAAAGCAAAAGGTAGAATAATGATGCTAAGGTCTGCCATAAACAAATGCTTCTGATAGCATAGGACTATTGTCAGGGTTGGAATTTTCTCAAGAACACGGTATAGAATGGAGATAGTATGGGCACTTCGTCCTTTGTGGAAAGGACATACTGCTGATGTGAAACCCTGGTAGTATTGTTTTCTGCGCGCTGGGCCTTCCATGCGATCCATAATGTCTTTGAACTGGTACCTTTGCCTTCTAAATCCCTTAAAAGGCTCAAAATCTTCTATTACGTGCATTGAACTCTTGCTGCTCCAGTACTGTCCTTGTTTGTGCAATCTGAGCTTTAATGGCGCCGGAAAGTTTTTGCAGAGTTTGAACTCTGTCCTTTGATGAGATTTGCGTTGCAGACACCCTTCCAAACATTTTCCTACAATATCAGGCTCTGAATTTAGCTTCCTTTGTGCATTGTGTCACCACAATGGTGTATATGAATCATGGCATTTTTTCGCCTGCCTATAACCCTGCAAAACACGAAAACTCGTTGAGAAAAATATGCATGGGGTGGGTGGCGTGGATTACTGCAAGAAATGGCAATGTGGCATGAGTGGAGACGATGAATGTAGAGGATTTAGTGGAGAGACACGGTGGATCAGCAGGAGACGCTTCGGAGGACAGCGAGGTGGAAAATTTAACGCAAAACATTAAAATTTGACTTATGAATGGAATTATATAGGGGACAAACGAGAAAACGACGAACACACGTGGAAAAATGACGTGGCGGGACCGGGTCAACAGCGGGGCATGCAGTTAAATGTGGACCGTCTGATCTCAGGAGGAGATCGACAGTTGAAAATGCAGCGGAGGGCGATGGACAGTGGGCCAGGGGTACGGTTTGCTTTGGTTAACTCCCGTGCATCTTAAAGGCGCGATCACCGTTGGATGGACGGTCGCAGATCGGACGGCGTATAGCGATATCGCGCTGGGTCTTCGACTGAAGTTTAACGCGTGAGAAAGGGGGGGGGGGGGGGGGGGTTTGGAACAGTGCACGAGACACGCGGCATGTGATGAATGGAATCACTGTGAATGGGAAATATCGCTCAACCTCCGAATGCGGTGCGATAGAAACCAACGGTTTTGCACAGTACTCGGGCACGGGTACCACAGCGTGGCGCTGACTGTGAAGACCGTCCGATCTAAACAGATCGATGGCTGATAATGCGCCCGATACATATCTGCGATAAACGCCCTCCGCCCTGGCGCCTGGTCTTGGCGCTGGTCACATGGTGGAAAAGGATGAGGGGGCTAGGGTCGAAGGGTGCTAAGCCCACGTAATGTGGAAAATGGGTTTTTGGGCTATTTTAGCACTTTTTAAGACTAGGAAAAGGTAACGATAGGGGGAATAAGGGGAAAGTTGGCCAAACGAGGGGTATGTGTAGGATTGATAGGGGATTTTGGGAGGATTTAGAGGGTAAGAAGGGAATTTTGACAATGGAAAAAGAGGGGTGAAATTGAGAGTTCTGCATAGGTACAAGGGCAATTGAGGGCCTTTCGGAGCATAATTTTTCATCATCAGTGAGGCTTATTGACTCAAGAATAGCAAAGGGAAATAATCAAAGGGCAGGGGACATGAAGAGGCTTCAAGGATGATGTGTTTTCAAGAGAAATGCATTCCTTGAAGGCTCATAAAACAAATTAGCCCCTTGCTTTCTTGTCAAGAAATTTTTAGGGGGCTAACATGGGAAAACTAACAAAACTCATTTCCGGGAGCATACAGTGTCAGTTTTATGTGAAACGAGTTGCGCGAGATTCAAAACAACGAGATCTACGTGATCGTTTAGGTTCCACACCATTCTGACAACTTTAATTTTTGAGCACCTGTTCACTCCTCCCCACTAGAAGCTTTTGGACCCCAAAAGATCACTTTCAATTGTTCAGTAGATGAGGGTATAGTTCCCTCACCTTTTGTATTTGTTTGAATTTGTTCCTTTCAACCCCACACGAAGGTAATCCACATTCCCTCGTTCTGAAGTCATTGTTCTTTTGTCAGTAATGGTTTCTTGATGTAGTTCTTCAAGGTATTCAAGACATAAATCCTTAATAGAAGGAATCCGAACATTCTCTCCTTGATCTTCAATCAAAGGAGGCTCATACAACCTTAAGATATTAGCATTAAAAACAACATAAATTTGCATATGTGAAGACAAATCCAACCTGAAGGCATTATTACCAATCTTTTCTAAAATTTTGAATGGACCATATCAAATAGGTTTCAATTTTTTTACCTTCTCCTTCAAGCCTTTCTTTGTTAACGTGAAGCCAAGCTTCGTCACCGACTTTGAAATTGTGATCTACACGATGCTTATAATGCCTTTTTTTGTACTTGACTTGGCTCCTTTCTAGCTGTTCTTGAATTGCTTGATATACCAATTAGATTGTTGAATGAACCTTTTAGCTTTGTTTTATGTCGCTATGACCATCAATAGCAACATCCTTTCCAAAAACGAAATTTAAAGGAGACTTGGGAAAGTATCCCAAACATGCCTCAAATGGCAATGTTTGAGTTGAAGAGTGCTTCGCTGGGTTGTAAGCATGTTGAATATACTGCAAATGTTCATCCCACAACTTAGGATGCTTGCTGCAATAACCATGAAGAAGATGTATCACCGTCCTGTTCACCAAATACGTTTGACCATTTGTTTGAGGATGAAATGTTGTACTCTTTTTCAATTTTGTGTCCATGAATCCCCAAAAGCCTGACCAAAAATTCCCAACAAAGAAAAAATCAAGATTACTAACAAAGGATGTGGGCAATTCAAAATGAACCCATACATTCTGAAAGAATAACTAAGCAGTTTGTTCAAATGTAATTTGCTTTTTACATGGCATTAAAATACACATTATGCTGAACCTATCCACAACTACATAAATATAATCATGATTATTTTTTGACATAGGAATACCTCCAACGAAGTCCATAGAAACACTCTCCCATGGATGAGAAGGCACTAGAAGTGGTGTGTACAATCCTAACTTTCTATTGCTAGGCTTACTCACAACACATAATGAAAAAACTCTAATAAAACGTGACACACTTTCAAGCATATGAGGCCAATAACAATACCTTTGTAGATGTGCCACCGTCTTACTTACACCGAAATGACCACCAATAAGAGAAGTATGTGTCTCTATTATAATGTTGACTCTTTCTCCCTGTGGAATACAAAGCTTACCAAGATGGTACAACAAGTTATCATGCATGTGATAATCTAATTCCTCTACTTAGTTCCCTTGACTCAAATTTGCATATACATCTTGAAAATCACTATACAAGGCATATTGTTCAACATAGCTCTCATGCAAAACAAAATTATGCTTAAGAATAGTAGCAACACTAACAATAGGCCTAGAAAGCATATCAACAACTTTATTGTAGATACCTTTCTTATACCTTATCACTAATTGGAATTGTTGAAGAAAACCCATCCATCGAAAGTGCCTTGATTACTGCAACTTTGTCTGTGATTGCAAGTATTGCAATGGTTGATGATCAGTGTGAATGATTGTTTCCTTACCCATCAAGTAGTGGTTCCACTTTTCACACTTTTCACCAATGCATACAATTCCTTGTCATATGTGGGATAATTAATCACTCGACCATTAAAAGTTTCTTAATGAAAACATATGGGCTTACCATGTTGCATGAGGACTACACCCATGGCATAGTTGCTAGCATCAGTTTGAATCTCAAATGACTGTCTCAAGTCTGGAGGTGCAAGTACTGGAACTGAACTGATATTTTCCTTTAATGCATCAAATGCCTTTTGCTATTTACCTCCTCAATGGAAGACTTGCTTTACACTTGTCAATGCATGCAATGGTGTTGCGATAGAAGAGAAGTTAGCAATAAACTTCCTCCAATATTGGGTTTCTCCAAAAAAGCTTCTTACCTCTGTAACTATTTTGGGCTTTGGCAAATTCAAAATGACATCAACCTTGGAGAGATCTAATTTCAATTCACCTCCTCCAAAAATATGACCCGAATGCACTAAAGAAGTTTTTCCAAACTCACACTTTGGCATCTTTTAAAACAATTGTTCTTTCTTCAAGACATCAAGTACCTTTCTGACATGCATGACATGTTCTTCACGATATTTACCAGAAAATCAAGATGTCATCTAATTACACTATCACAAATCATATAGAAATGGCCTCAATACATCATTCATCACAAGCATGAAGGTAGCAGGAGAATTGCAAAGACCAAAAGGCATAAATAGCCATTCAAACAAACCTTGTTTGGTTTTGAATTTTGTCTTCCAAATGTCCTCTTCAACAATTCTAATTTTATGATAACCACTCCTTAAGTCCAACTTAGTAAAATACTTAACATATTTCAATTAATCATGTAAATCATCTATTCTAGGAAGTGGGTAACCGTTCTTTACCGTAATTTTTTTCAATGCACTGAAGTCCACACACATGCGCCATGTTCCATCCTTATTTGGCACCAAAACAATAGGTGACCCGTATGGCGAAGTACTTGGTCTGATGATCCCTTTGTCCAATAACTCTTGAATTTGCTTTTTAATTTATGCATTTTCCATTAGTGACATCCTATACATGCTAATGTTAGGAAGAGGACAATCATGCTGCAATTGTATTTCATGTTGGATTTCCCTCTTGAGAGGCAATCCTTTTGGCTCCTAAAACATCTCATCATATTGGTTAACAGCCTCAACCAAATCGGATTTAAATCTTGAGTCACAACCTTGAAAAACTTCATTCTCAACATCATTCTTTTGTTTGACCATTAAAAGCACAAAATTCTTGCTAGAGTTAACGAGTCTCTTCATATGTATGACATTTACAAGTGAAATATTTAGTTTATGTCAATGTGCTCTAACAATGTACTCAATACCATCTTTGAACGAGTGATATTTGTTTTCACGGTGATTAAAAATAACTTTCCTATGATACAAATATGGGCTTCCGAAAACAATTTCAGAAATATCAAGTGGAACTACATCAAGTTCAACTTCGTAAAGAAAGTTTGTTGTAATTTCAAATCTAAGTATGCATTTCCTCATCACTTGTAAGTTTGCATTCTTTCATATCCAACCTAAAGGATAAGGTCTTGGACGAGGAATGGTCTATAAATTTAACCTCTTGACTAAGTCTTCGGAAATCAAATTTTCCTGTGAACCACTATCAAAGAGTGTATCAATTTTGGTATGCTTTGAAATAACCCGAATATGGAAATGTTCAATTCTTGTTTTCTCATCTTGAGTATCATTGAGACAACTTGAAGAGCTAGTGCTTGCTATGTCCTTACCTTTCATTCCCATTGTCATGATCTTTGTTTCATATCCCGAATCAGAGCCTAAGTCATGTTGTATAGTTGCAGATGTCTTTTGCTTCCCTTTGTTGTTAAACTTATTTGGTTTCATCTCAGGATGAAGCTTCCAACAATGAGCTTCATCATGACCCTATTTGGAACAATGTTTGCATGTTAATTTTCATCCTTCCTTCTTGACGGATGCATTCTTCTTTCCTTTCCCCTTTAACTTACTCTTACCCTTGTCTCCACTTGTGAATGGCTTCTTGCTACCCTCTTGTGAAATGTTTTTTCCCTCTTGCTTCAAGATGTGTTTCTTGAACACAAACCTCATCTAAACTTGTAGGATTAAACATAAGGATAGTATGCCTCAAATAATTGTGTCAACCCCCAATATATTTCAACAAAGTGTCTTGTGATTGCAAGTCTACACCTAGTATCAAAGACCTTCTTCTAAAGTCTTGAGTGTAGCTTTGCACACTTTGACCCTTTAGTTGTGTAAAATTCCGCCAATCCATAGTAGCCTTCCGCATATAAGCTAATGGATAAAATTGTCTTCTAAGTGCAACAATAAAATCTATCCAATATGTTAAGACCTTACAATGCTATTTCACATCCTCTTGTGTTTTGGCTTCCTACCAAATCAAAGCAGCACTTTCCAACCTCAATGAAGCCAGTGGAATCTTTGTTTCGTCATCTTTGATGTTTTGAATCCTGCAATAAAATTCAAGTTGATGAACCCAATTATCAAGTCTTTCAACATTCACTTCACCATTATACATAGGCAGTTCAAATTTGATAGCAAGTTTTAATAAGGGAGTTTTACCATGAACCCTTGGGGTATGTGGATGTGTTTGAGTAACATTGTTTGTGGAAGAGAAAGAAGATGAAGATGAGGTTGGAGGTGAAGATGATGGTGGAGAAGAGGGTGGTTTGTCACCATTTCCTTTTGAAGGCTTGTTATTATCTCCTCCTTTTCCTCTAGAAGAACCCTCTCCTTTTGAAGGCTTGGAACTTTCACCCTGCAATCTTGAATTTCTCTCTTCATAGAGAACCTTCACCATTTCAGTCATGTCAAAGAAAGATTTTATGAATGTCTTCTCATCCTTTGACATATTATCAATTCCTCCTTCATGAGATATGCTTTCTGAAGCTTCAGGTACAACTTGAGGTGAATCTTGTGGTGGAATTTGAGACAAATGCGCTCTCATTGGCCTTGCCCAACTTGAGAACCTGCACCCACAAGTTTTCCTTCTCCTCTCTTGAGCTTCAACTTTGTAAGTATCAGAAACACTTGCAAACAATTAAATCCTCACAACAACAAGAAAACCTAAGCTCTGACACCAAACTTGATCTGTGTGAAATCTTAATGTAAATGTGCTTGAGGTTGTATAAATTGCAAGTGTTAAAAATTGAGTTTTTGTGAGCTCTTATGTTAAGTTTTTACACACATAAAGCATGAATTAAAACTATGAAATAACAGAAAACAACACACAAATACACCATAAAAATAACCACAACACAACATGTGCTTAAGGAGTTCACCCTTCCTGGGCTACGTCTCCTAGTCTAGCTTCCAATGGCTTGGTCCTATACCATTATGATAAAAAATGGTGGTTGCATTAGTTTACAGTGCTCCAAAGGCTTCAAAATTTGTTCCATTAGCTTCAAAACTATCAAAAATGTTTGTATAGCCTCTTTATGCTCCCAAATTGGTAAAAAACTAAAGAATTTATGAGTTTCCTTAGCTTTGCTGCTAATCGCTCTACAAATTCCCCAAATTCTGGAATCATCCTACAAATTCGCCTTGAATTCTGCTAACGAAAGACCATTTTGGCAGAATTCATGGTACAGTTAAAATACGCACCAAGGCCTTAGGGCCGTATTTTTTATTTAATAAAAAAATTAATAAAACGGTTGTGTCCATGGTTCCACGTGGGGGAGGGGGGCGCTAAGCCCTGGCCCCTTACCCCATACTACACCGCATTAAAATTTATATAATAATTTTGTTGTATGGTTAAACAAGGACCATGGTAGCACAGTTGATTAAAGCTCTGCATCTTTTGCAATGAGGTATTGGTGTCGATTCCTGTGGAGGTTAATTCAGACCTCAAACCAATTTTTGGTGGCCCTCGGGCTGCCACGTGGTGGCCTCTGGTTGGGCCACGTGGTAGCCTTGGTTGGCCACCAACCACCCAATCAAAAAATTCCAAATAAGCACCAATATAATTTGGACAAGTGGCGCAACCAGATTGTTCCAATGAGGCCAATTAATAGGGCCATTCAGCTGTACAAACTTCTCACTGGGCAACCTGCACAATTTTTGCCAAAAATTTGCCTATTTGGGAAAACGAACATCGATCGTTTACGGGAGCATACGGTGTCGGTTTTCCATGAAATGAGTTGCACCAGATTCATATTGACGAGATCTACAGAGTCATTCAGGTTCCACACCATTCCAACAACTCTCTTTTTTGGAGCATATTTTTGAGCACATGATCACCGAGACTCCACCCTCAGGTTTTACTGTGTATCCTTCCAAATTCGGTCAAGGGATTCCTAGGAATTTGGGAATTTTCTCGAGACCACCTCAGCCCCAGATTCCGAAATCATCCAACAATTCCAAAGCTCAAAACTGAGAACAATCCCAACACACCATGAATATCTAGAAAAAGTCAAGGCAAGGCTAAAAACCATTGTAAAAACCCGTCAAAACAATGCCATAGATAGCAAGAGAACCAAACACCAACATGCATAAGCCATGCATGTCAAAACCAACTAGGATATCACACATGCGATCAGTTACCTGCAAGTATTCCTGCTGAAGCTGCTTAATCCTACTCTTCCTTACTTAATCTTTCCTTTCCTTTCCTTTCCTTGTCCTTCCTTTGCTTGCTTTTTCCTTTCCTTTCCTTGCTCGATCTCCTTCTCTTCTTGGTGCTCTTCTCCTCTCTGAGTGTAGTTCTGAAAATGAACTAACAAAATTCTACCAACTGATGCTTTGAGGTCTTTTTAACACTTATGCCTCTATTTTCTTCAATTTTCTATTATTTTCCTTCAATTTCCTCCTCGCATGCAACCTTTGACCTTGACCTTCCTTTTCTCCTAATATCCTTTATTTTCATAAATAAATGTGCCAAAATACCTTTTTGCCTTTTTAATGCTTTATCCATTGCCTTTTCCAATTTCCCTTTAGCCATAAACACATATTGTGATGCCCACTAGGATATCTTTGCCCAACATTCAACTTGGAATAAGTGTCCCTTAACTGTGGTATTTATTTTTGCATTTATTAACTTTTATTACATGAAATTTTAGCTCGAGTCTGTTACATGAAAGAAGGCATTTGATGAAATAGATTTCAATAGGTCTCGTTCTCTTTTCATAATATGTTCTAGATATTTTTCCTCGGGCATCATGTCTCTGACAAGGCGTTACAAAATGAGGAGCAAATCATCAAGAATGGTGAGCTCTTGCACATTATTGTCTTTGGCTACAAAGAGGTTATGAATCTCTACTTAGTTACTGGTCATGAGACCAAGTCCCCAAGCGTATTTGAATTCTTTGTTATCCTTGGAGCTACATGGAGCCCCTCCCGCCCTACCACCCCTTTAACTTCAAATAATCTAAATTAATTTATTAATATGAATCAATTTTTTCTCTTAATTATTTATTATTATTATTTTACAAAACATAATACACATCCATGCGAAATGAATCTCTCTAAATACAATAAAAAACTATGAAATATAAATATATATATCTATTTCATAATAACATATTTTTATTACTTTATAATACCTTCTACAACACACATATTTTTTGCCCACGGGATGAAGAATAGATGGTGATGGAAAGAAAGAAAGAAAGAAAGAATTTTTAATGTCCACGAGGCTAAAAATATCCTATGGGACAGATTGCTTCTCTATCTGACTCTTGTATTCGGCCCTTTTCCTGTGAAGTTTTACAATGAGCACTCCCAGCTTATCGACAAACTCTTCGCTGAATATATTATCCCAAGAATTAGCTGCCAAAATACCTGCATAGTTTTCTTTGGTGTCCTTAAAGGCCTCACATTCTAGAATGAAATGTTTTTCTGTTTCCACTTTTCCGGAGGAGCAAAAAATACATACTCTTTCTTCCCACATTTCTTTTGGCCTTTTCCAGCGCCCTGTTTCACAATGGAGTTGATGAGAATTAGTCCTTAATTGAGCAATAAGAATTTTAGATCTCCAAGAAATATCAGCCCCTATGTATGCCTTTTGTTGATGGTTATGTGTGTGGTTAAACTCTTCTATGTAGTACTTCTTCTTTCTCTCTAGCTCTTTCTTCCAAGTATGTTTATGGAATTTATCCATAACAAAAGTTTTTATCTCTTTACTGTTTGTAGGACACATGCTCAAGCAAATATCCCATTTACTAAACCATTTGTTATTTTGCCGCATCCAAGTCTTCTGTCTTTTACACAATCTGTCACTAAACACAACCTTAGGCCATCTATCCTCTTCCATTTGCTCAATTTTTTTCAGATACCTTATGACTCGCACCATAGCAATTGCTTTAATAGGAGCAGCCCCTGTTTCACTTAACATGATAGCATAAGGAACTGCACTTTTAATTTTGAATTTGTTTGTAATCAAACGTTTCTGAATTTTCTCAATTTGTTTCCACTGCATCTTGGTTGTGCTGCTGGCCCATAGTTCACAACCATAAAGAATCACCAGAATCACTAGAAGCCCAAAAAGAGTTAGGGTGGTTTTCCAGTCCCACAGCTCTGTCTCTCTACACCTGTTTTGAAAAGCATAAAATGCTTTCCAACCCCCTAGAGTTCTTTTCTTTCTACAACCATCCCAACTTAAATTTCTGTTGAAGTCAATTCCGAGGTATTTGTACTCTGCAACTTCTTCCAGAATGTTGCCTTCAAAATAGAACTTATGTTGGTTATGCTTTCTTTTGTTAGAGAAAACCACTACTTTCATTTTGCTAATATTGACTTGCATCCCAACCCTTCTACAAAAATGCTCAAGGGAACGTAAATGCTCTTGCAAACCAAGAGCCAATTTAGCAATCAATATAAGGTCATCTGCATACAAAAGAAGCCTGATAACGAACTTGCCCAAATGGATACCGTCACCCCCTTGCGAATTTAGCCACTCTTCAAGCTTGTCAATATATAACCCAAAAAGGGTAGGAGACAATGGGCAGCCTTGCTTGACCCCGATATCGCTTCTAAAACTTTCAGAAATGCCAGTTGAAGTTCTGATTTTGACTTTCACCTCTTCATACAACCTATGCACAACGGCTCTCAAATGCTTGGGAACCCCGAGTTCCTCCATTCTGCCCCAAAGCTTATCCCTAGGAACCGTGTCAAAGGCTTTTCTGAAATCAACAAAGCAACAAAAAACTTCTTCCTTATTTTCCCAACCTTTTTCAATGATGTGCCTTAAAGTTATACAATTATCAACTGTGGAATGTTTAGGTCTAAAACCTGCTTGCCCTTTAGCACGTTTATTTCTTTCTTCTGCCCACTTGCTAATTTTCTTTTCCAACATGCTTCCAAATAACTTTGCTAACAAGGGGTTTATCATTATGGTTCTATAATTGGAAGGATTATTGACGTCACCACTCTTGAAAAGAGGTATTGCCATACTAGTTGTCCAATCTATGGGGAACCCCTACTGTAAGATGTTGTTGAAAATTTTTGTGATGTGAGGTGAAAGAAATTTTAAGCCCCACTTTAGATACTCTGCTTGGAGTTCATCTAAGTCTTTTGCTTTTCCAGCGCCCAACTTCTTGATACCCATCTCTACCTCTTGCACCGTGAAGAGTTTTGTGTCCGTGTTGACCAAGGGAGGAGGGTCAACCTTGGGATCCTGCTCATAAAGTTGTCTTGCATAGTCAAACCATTTAGAAGCTGTAATGTTGTTTTCAGTTTGCACCTTTTTCGATTGGAGCTCCTTCCAAAATAATTTGGGGTTATTTTTCCCGAGGAAGATTAGTTCTTCTCTCCTTGAAACCATAAAATCGGCTTTTTTCTTTTTTACTAACTATTTGTAAGCTTTGAGCTTTATGTTATCCGTGTCTGATTCCTTCCACCTTCTCCTTGCCTTTTTGCATTCCTCGTCAAACCAAGCATTAACCGGAAAGCAATTTTTTTCGAACTTCTTAATTTTTGCTCTTTTGCACTCAGCAAGTGCGCTTTGAATTAAATGTGTTAATCTGTGACTATGAAGGCCATGAGATGGGATTTCCTCCTTCTTGAAGAGCCTCTCTAGCATTATTTCGAAAGTATTACAATTCTTTGGATTCAAAAGAATTCTTCCCTTTGGGGGATTTTGTTGAACACATTGATTTTTCGACCCTAATTGCTTTTTTCCGGTCCAAGAGAAACTTAAATAGATTGGCTTGTGATCTGATTTTAAGTCCCAAATTTGATCTCCGATCAACACTTCCTCCATTTTCTCACACAAACTATGCGAGCAAATTACATAATCTACTACACTTGCTCCATTGTAAGTATTGCAAGTGAAATTACCGGACTTTTCCCATTTAGTCAACCCATTACAAATGACTAAATCGAAAGCCCCACATAGCATAAGCAATTGTTCTCCAAAGATATTGCAGCCTTTATCCTCTGAAATTCGTTTCCACTGATGATTACTCTCTTCTGTAAGCCAGATAGGGTCACTGTCTTCTTTACAACAAAGAATGCTACCTTGTTCACTTGCAGTTCTAGCATTGAAATCCCCCACTATAAGGACTTCACCTAGCTGAGAATATATTGCAATATCCGTTTTTAGGGCTGCAAAGGGATCTTTGTGGTCAAGCCCTCTACTTTTGTAGATTTTTGAAACTTGCGGTGCAAAATAGCATGCTGTAATTCTAATGAGATTTCCATTTTCTGATATTTTAAGCCAAACAAATTGTTTATTTGGGTCTTCTTTTTCTAGCTGAATGAAACGACCTTCTTTTTCTCTTACTAATACCATGATACCCCCGTGCCCTTTGCCATTCCCTGCTGCCTTGTTCCACACTGCTATCTTCCAATACCCTTCAAACAAAGGTGTCTTGCACCCTTCATGCTCATGTGTTTCTATGAGGCAAATTATGTCTCTACCTTCCGCAATAGGCCCTAACCCAGGTCCTCGTCTCCATGGGTAACCCCTGCAGTTCCAACAAACTAATCTTAAGGAAACCTAGGTAAGACTTGATTGCTATTTGTTTTGACATGCAAGACTCACAGTTGAGTCTTTGTCCCTACTTGCCCATAATGACCTTTCTTCCTCATTTCTTGCTAAAGAGTTTGATGCCTCTTCTTTTTTATCATTTTGTTGCATTGTTTTGGAAGGAGGTCCAAATTGCGCAATCACGGCTTTACCTTTATAAATCCATGCTCTTTTTCCCTCATCTCTTGCTGCCCTAACTTTTGTCATTTCATCCCTCCTTTCTTCTTGCTGTCTTACAGTTAAATCTTCTTCTATAAAAAACCGAGAACCCCTTAAGAGTTGCTTCTTTCTCAGAATGATATATTTATCATGCAAGTTGGGCAAGATGACTTTTATGGGCCTGGCTCTCTCACCGTTGAGCTTACCTACTCTCCATGCTTGACATACTTGTCCTTGCCATTGGAGTTTGTCTTTCAAGAAGTCTCTTGCAAGGTCAAGAGTACATTCATTTTTACCATACTCTTTCACCCCTTTAATGATTATGTTTGTTGCTCTATCCAGTCTTTCCTTGCTTTCTCTATCTTGCATGTTGTTAACCTGGATGTTTGTTTCTCCTTCCCTCTTAGCAGAATTGCCAACAACTTGAGCCCAAGTTTTGGAAAGTTTTGTGGGATCTTCTTTCCTCCCTTCTCTTGATGTTTCTTTATTGTTGTCTATTTGAGCAACTGCTTTCCCCTTATCCTGGGGTGGCTTCGCATTCATCACCTTTGTGTTTTCCACTGCAAATTTCTTCATGTTCTGCACCTCCGCTTTCATGCGTTGCCATTCTGTTTTCCTTATTCGGAGAGCTTCCTGCAGTAATGACACTTGCTCCTTCAGAACTTTGTTGCTTTCTGCTAAAGCCTGATTTTTAGCTGTTATTATATGGATTGTACAATCTCTTTCCAGCGCTTTAGCTTCTACTACTTCCAACCTTTCTTTTACATTTAAGAGTTCTCTCACATAAAGGTCAGATGACCAAGTGAGAGGTGTGGATGTGGGACTATATAAAGCATACTCATCACTAACTTTTCCTTTTCCTTTGGACTTGTTGCCACATGCTTGCGAAGAAAACTTGTTTGAATGTTGTTTCTTGCGAACAATACTCTCCCTTTGAGACTTTTTCTTCTTTGTCTGCTCCCATTTTAGACGAGCTAGTCTCATTTTTAAAATGCCCTAATATTGTTTGGCAATGACCCAAACCCACTTCCCAGTTTTCGTTGATGAGGCAATTTTCACTTGCCCTATATCATTTGTTTCTACGGGTTCTAAAGTTTCTTGTTCCATTCTCATGATGATATTAAGGGAAATCAAAATCTCTGCCCAAAACTGACCCTTTGTTTTATGCTTAACTCTTCAATCTCTGTTGGTCTGACCACTGAAAACTTGTTGCTCTGTCCTTGCTGCTCTGCCCGCTATCCACTGAAAACTGGCTGCTCTGCCCTTGCTGCTATGCCCATTGTCCCTGTCCTCTATGCTCTGCCCTTGCTGCTTTGTCCCTGTCCTCTGTCCTCTGTATAAAATTGACGAAGAACCATACATTAAAAAATCCCATTTCTGGATTGCATATTCTTTCCAGAAGTGCCCGCTGCCCCAGAATGGCGGATTTCTTCTCAGCTAGATGGATGTTGCCAAATCATGATCCATAGCAATAATAGCGCGGAGTAAAATAATGATGAAATTAAATCAATTAAAGGACAAATCCTTTGCTCGTTGATCCTGGAGCATATCCCGTCAGGTTATTCATAACACATGCTTTTAGTTTACGTTTACGTTTGTCTCATGTCATTCTAGGGTGATATTGACAAGCTGCTGCAGTTTCATTACAGAGGAGAACCCAAACAGAGATGTGCCTAAACCCCCAAATCCTGTAAATTGTCGAGACCGCATTACACGAAGGTTTTGTTTCTTATTTGTTCAGAGGGTTTTTAGCCTTGCAATCAGCTCTACGTTTGGGTTCCGGTCACACAGATATCAGTGTGGAGGTCCTGAAACAATCTGAGTTCCCTTCGGCTGAACTGAGCAGCTCGCTTTCTGGCTACTAATCCAAAAAATGGTGAAGGTCACTGGCGAGTGCAATCCCTTGGTGATTTTACTGCTTAGATGCCCTTAGTCACAATTTCTCAAAGCAAAAATTAACCGTGCAATCATCTCAAAACTCATAACTTAACAAACAAAAAAAATACAAACACAGTTTTATTTTTTAAAATTATTCTGTAATACCTATTGTAAATTCACATAATTTTTGCCGCTTTTTTTAAAAATTTTTAATCCTTCTTTATATATTTTTTAAATTTTAAATTTTTTTTTTACAATACTCAATTATCTATTTAATTTTTATTAACCTAATTTAAAAAAAAATATCATCATTTTTTACACATAATTATTTTTAACAATATTTAATTACTTATTTATTTTTTATTAACATAATTTCTAACACACCACTACATCAATGTATATTTAAAAAAAATCTCACTTAAAATTCATAAAAACACAATTTTAATTGCGCTAAATTATCCTCTTTATCATCAGTGAAAGTATCACAATTCCTCCCCGGAATATCACATTCATATATCCAAAAGCGAAGAGCGTTAAACCGCATGGCGTAGATATGAATACTAAAATATAAGAGAGATGTAAAATGATTATTTCTCTATTTGAAGAAAAAAAAAATTCTAAATTATTATTTGACACTTTGATTGTCCAAATATTTGTACAAATGTGACCGAGCACAAAGATCATTCAGGGTTTGTGTAGATTTTACTGGTTCTTAAATACTAAACGAGTTGGCTTCTGAATTTACAACACCACACGAGATCTGCCTGTAATAGGAAATTCTTCATATACTCACGGAGGAGGAGACGACAGCCGAGCACAGAAAATGGCTGAAATTGCGAGCCAGAAGGAGACAGAAGCCATGCTGGAGCGCATGTTAACACGATTAGCGCTCACAGACGACTCCAAGTTGGAAGCAGTCCTCGGCAAGCTCCTTCCTTACGCAATTTCCTCTCTGTCTTCTTCTATCCCATCCACCAGACAAAAGGTTTTTATTTCTATTACTCATAGCTCCCGCCGTTTGTTTTCTGTAAAGTAGTTGCAATGTTTAATGTTCATCATGTCTGAGAGCTTCATTAATACACGGGGGCGGTGTTTGATTAAGCACGTAGGGCCTATATGATATGAATTACACGCAGGTTTCTCATTATGCTTTAACCTAATGTAATTTTATCTTGCTCTAAATGTTTTCTGCGTATTTAGAATGAATGCATAGGCTTCCTTATAAAACTGAGGACTTCAATGGAAACTCTGGCTTTCTTCCTTTATGATTGTCGTTATTATCATTTAATGGTGCATTTTCCACCGGCCTTGCTGTTTTGAGTCTTTTTGTTTGTGATGAACTAGTGCCGAAAGTTCGGAGTTTGTAGAGTCAGAGTTACCAGATTCGGCTCTGAGAATGACTGTGTGATATTAAAGAGTAAAAGTTAACTTGGGCGAAAGTCGGGAATTTACTGGATAAATTAGAAAATAAAAGGCTAAATTTCCGACAAATGATTCCATTGATATGAACATTTAAAATGTCCACATTACGCAATTTTCAATACCAACTTATTTCTAAGTACATATATGATAATACATACTACAAAACCACCTGAAGTTTGGACAAACAGGTCTTTTGGTGGTCTGCTCTTAAATTAGGTTAGAGAAACAAGCAAAACTAGTGATTTTTATCGTTCATCTCATTTTTATATAGTGACAACAGACTCACGGCGTCAATTTCCCTAGTGTTTGACTTGCAAGTCTGAATCAGTGAATCATACTTGGTTTGGAGTCGACGTGGATTCAGAAGAGTGGCAACATTGCAGAGTAAATACCTAAGATTGTATACATTGATAAAGTTTGTGAATGATATTAAAGCAGTGTTACACGGGGTCTCGCCCCCCCACCTAGGGGTCTAGATTCCTCGCTCCCTCGCGCTCCGGGGTCTTGGGGACTTCTAGGGGACGTTTCCCTCACGCCCCCTCACGCCCCCGCACATCCCCCTTCACGCCCCCTCACGCCCCCACACACCCCCTTTCACGCCCCCCTCACGCCCCTTTGAGTTTATGGTTTCGTGTTAAAAGTTGGTGTGCCACTTAGCATGTTTGACAATCCAAGTGATTCTGATTCAGATGGTGACATGGTTGATCCTGATATATTCGTGTAGAAGCTGAATGCAGAGACTAGTGGGGCATTACCTTGAGCATTTATGCTCATTTATCATTATGATGATATCATTTGATATTCATATGTTATGTTTTATGTTTCAGAGATAACTTATTTGCTTTTAAGTTTTAAGTTTTATGTTTCAGACTTGAGTTGTAAACTTCAGTTTAAACTTTATTTTGAATCTTGATAGAATATGTCATATGATATCTTAAAATTTATTTTCATTGTACATTGTTAATAGTTACATTAATGATTATATAGTTACAAACTTACAAACTTACATGTATGATTGTATGATGTATGTTTTAAGTTTTAACTTTTAAATTTGTTTCAGTTATATGATTCATCATTCATCGATTTATAATTTTATCATTTATGATTTATCTTTCATGATGTAAGTGTATGATGACTGTATATACATTCCTTGCAAAAATACAGTTACAATATAAATATTAAATTTTATAATTTTTATGACCCCGACGTCCCCCCACGTTTCCTGAAAATTGGTAGGGAGCTTTTGCATAGGCCGCTCCCGCGCTCCCTCGCCCCCTTGCTCCCACCTCTAGAGGACTTGGTGGAACATTGTATTAAAGGTTATTGAAGTTACTATTTTTGCCATGTTTTGTACCCTTTTAGTGATGAGCAATATACTAATTGTTAGTAAATAGTGAATACTACCAACAATTTTCTTTTCCCTGTGAAAAAACTCGTAACATTTTTATTTAAGGTAGAAATATGTAACATCTTGTAATGGTCATAAATGACTTTGACTGAAGCATAAAAAAATCTCTGCTTCCTAGGAAGAGCTATAAACGACTCTCATAATATACCGGGCATTTACTCATCAGCATAATGGCATCCTGCCCCAAGAACATCATTTCAAAAAACTGTTAAAGACATTTAAACCTGCATGCTGTTCCCAAGTTCCAATCTGGAAGATGCAAAAACAGAGCAGAATGAGACATTTGTGAAGGTGGAGCATCATTTTTGAGCACGGAATTTTCTTAGGTGCTCTAAGAGTTTGCGTGCATCCATAGTATTAAAAATCAGAATTGGGTTTCAAACCGGAACTGGTCAAACTGGGACTGGTCAGATCTCAATTAATCAATTTAAAAAAAATACATGAAATAATTATTTTTTAATGAAAATAACTATTTTTAAGATTTAAAACCATGATTCCAAACCAATATAGACAAAATATGCAAAGTTTGCTCATCTATATACCATGTAAAGGTGAATATATCAAAATGGCACCAAGTGCAATACATATCATCGACAAAATACATAAGCAATGAGGCTCTAAATGGCCTATAAAGTCCAAAAACAATGCTACAATCTATGAGGCCATTTGCCTACTACATGTCTACAAGTCTATTTGTACATATCAATGATCAACATGATCATTCCTCATCATGATCAAGCTCATCACCACTACTAGACACATGATCATCAACAGGAGCTACATAAACATCAGTTGTATCAGAGTATGAGGATGTCTCAACCTCATCTGCAACCTCAATAGTAGCACTGCCACCAATAACCATAGAACTGCACCTAATGGAAGCACGAGTTTGTTGATTTTTGTAGCATCGAATGTGCTCTAGCCTTGAGATTTTGCAGAGAGGCTAAGACAAATGTATTCTCCAAGACCTAGAAATCTTTTGGCGAAATTCCACCTTGAGATGGTTTAATTAAAATAATTAATCAATTTTTAATATTTTCTAAGTTTAAACTTAGGAAATATGATTAATTTAAAGGTATTAATTAAGTCAGGTGCGAATATCTAGAAAAAAGCATGGATCGAGTCTTAGTTAATCTTAGCCATCGATCAATTATTTTTTAATCGTGGCCGTTGAAGTCTCAACGAGAGATTATAAGAAGGAACTCGATGGGCACTTGGAGAACACACTTGCAGAGATTGAATTCACTGGCAGATCGATTTCCTGAGTAGCAGTGCTGAGTTGCCGGAGAGAGAGCTAGTGAGCTCGTTACAGTGAGAGAGGGGCAGAGATAGGAAGACCGGAGGAAGTTTTTCCAGATCCGATGAGTTCAAAGAAGAGAGGCAACAAGTGCCACAGAGAGGCAACACAGAGGTTTAGGAGGAGATTCTGTTTTTGCTGGGAGAAGCTGATTCAGTGCCAAAGGCCGGAGTGAGAGCCCGAAGGCCAGGAGGGTCAAATTTCTAGACAACAATTGATCAAATAGCAAAGGTGACGCAGTGACTGCGCAAAGGCAGCTTAGAGCAGCTCATCTTGAGCCTAGATCAGTGTCGGATTGCCTGTTGAGAATTTTCTCACTAACTTTTTGTCAGTTTTTTTTCTCTTTATGGTTTGCCAGGTAGGGCAACCATAGACTTGTACTTAGAATTTACTACTGCATAATATACAAACCCTCAACTATTGCATCGATTTTTCTTGCATTGGGTTTTTTTGAGGACTTAGTCCAAAAATAAGTGAGTTATTTGTGTGTGTGTTTCTATCTTTCCTGCATTGTATTTATTTCGCTGTATTTATTTTGTGAAGGCTGCAGCGCATTGATTTCGATATTTACCGTAGAAAACAGTAAATAATTTGTTCAAAATTAACAAATAGAAGAAATCTAATCAGTTGCTACAGTAGGATTCCAAGTTGTAGAATTTTCACAGAGTTGGTCGAGCTGCATGACTAGTGCCTTCCATTGGTTGTTTGCCTCTGCTTGATGCGGCTACTAATTTTGGTTCCAGTGGCGCTACCAATTCTGCTTCATCCCCCCCAATGCCATGTCAATATCAAAATCATCATCAAACTCAGGATCTTCATTCTCCTCCACCCATTTTGATGTTGGATCAATATCGTCCAACACAATGGGATCTAGATCAAGTTTTTTGTTCATCATTTGGTTGCACCTTAGTTGAAGGTTGTATTGCACGAAGACAATATCATTTAACCATTTTTATTCCAAATGGTTTGTTTTCTTCGTGTGTATGCGCTAAAAAACAAACCATTTGCACTAACAACCTGAAGCATTGCAAATTTCGGCTGAGAACTCTAATTGCAAACTTTTGCAATTGAGGACATTGGCGGCCAAATGACTCCCACCAATGTGCTGCAAAGAAAAAAACATTAATTAGTAACTTAGTTCATTTCATTACTTATTTACATTTATTTACAAACAATTTGAATTGTAAATTTGTAAAAAATTGAACTTTAAAAGAAAAGCAAATTGGAATTGCTTACCTGGTTGATCTACATCTCTTGCCATCTTTGCCAAGTTTTTGCCAAAGGTACTTGCTGCCATATTGAAAAGAGAAAAATAAATTTATTATTGTAAGTCTTGAGGGATGGGTTCCATGCTCAAGAGAATTTATTTTATAGATCAAGCATCCATTGAGTGCTTCTAGGTTTGTTATAAAGTCATTGAGTCATTGTCATCTATGAATGAGTCATTTAGGCATGTTACATATTGTAAGAAAAATTATTTAACTCAAATTAGAGTCAAAAGACCATCCAAGACCATGCCAAACATGCAAGCATCAAGTCGGCCTAAGGAAACTTCTAGTTGGCCTAAAAGAAGCAATTCGACCCTATGTGAAGCCCCTATATAAAGAAGACCTCGGCCTCATTTGGAGAACACACACTCACATACACAAGTTCGATCATAAAGATGAAAAGAAGTGCGGAGAAGAGGAGGTCGAAGGAAGGATAAGAAGTCGAAGTTTTGGTTTTTGTTTTGGGCTACTTCTCTCCACATGTGCGAAGGAATTAGGGCACATATTGTTGCAGTGAAGCTGAATTGCAGAATTGAAGTTAGGTCACCAAGAAGAGTTGTTCTGGAAGCCGAATTCTCTAGGATAGAGAATCTACCCAAGCGAAGAAGAGAAGTTGCAGTTCCTGGGCAAGTCGAAGTTGCAGCTTCTGGGCAAGTTGAAATTGTAGTTTCTGAGCAAGTCGAAGTTATAGTTCTAGTAGCAGTTGTTGAGTAGGTCAAAGTTGTTGGAAGAAGAAGCATATAAAAGAGGAAGCATTGACTTGGTCTTGGAAGGGTTCTTGAGCAAGGGTCTAGGTCTTAGAACTTGTTAATTGAAGATTATATAAGAAGAAGAATACCTATTGCATCCCATATTGCATCACATATTGCATCCAAGGAACTTCTCTCCATAGTTCCTTTGTTTTTGTCAACCACCTCATATTCCATATGAGGCCTTATAATGTTGATTTCATCATAGTCAATACATGAATTGCACCTTCATGCATTCATCCAAAGGAGGAGATCCCTTTCTTTTGATCATGCTCATGAGGTGGAGCATTTATCCATGCTATCTGCAACTATATGACACGACTCAATTTTATCAAATACAAGCATACATACCTCATCTTTTCCTTTTGGTCATCTAGACTTCCTTTGACAAATTCCTTGATTGAAATAACTTCAATCCCTTGACTCGCTTTACTTCTTTTGACATCTTACCACCAAACCATGAATCCCATACAAGGTGGAATTCTCAGTGATACGCGTACTTCTTCTAGAAGGTGAACCTGTGAAATTTTCCAGAAGGAAAATATTTCTGCAATACTTGGTTTATTTCTCCTGCTTATACGATAAGTTATTTACAGATGCTTCAGTAAATTCTGAAATAAACACATTTGCAGATCTTCACTATCATCAAGAGCATAAGAAAAAAAAGATAAACTACACAAGTAGCACAATAGAAACAACCACATGAACACAGTTATTTTTGGACAATTGTCCTCGAAAAAACCCAATGTGGGAAAACCGGTGCAGCAGATGAGGGTTTTGTATTTATCTTCAGAAATGGAAAGTACATTTACAAGAGTCTAATGAGTAGATAAAATTAGCAAACACCTGGCTGAATTTTCTGGAACCTCCAGACAAATTTCAGACCCTTGGGGTGACCTCCACCCTCTGCGTCATCCAGCGTGAGAGCTCTGCTCGGTTTCTCCCTGGACTGCGTGATTCTGCATGGAGGGGGTCTTGCTGCTGATCAACTCACCCTTTCCTTCATCCTCCTGACTTCTGCTTCCCAATAACTGACTCCTCCTTCCTCCTTTTGCTTCTACAACCCTGCCTCTACAATCTCACCCACTGAAATCGAATTCTCATGCTTCAAAATCGATTTCTTTCGGGTACTGAGAGTGTCCTTGACTTGATTTTCCAAATGGCCCTCAAGTCTCTTCTTATAGTCTTCTCGCTGATGAATCAACAGCCAAGATTATATCGTTAATCAAGGGCTCAGATTAAAAGATGACTTGATCTTCGTTTTCTAGAAGATTCACATTCTGCTTTATTAATACCCTTTAATTATTTAATTTCCCTAAGTTTAAACTTAGGGTTTGCATTAAAATAATTAATTATTTTAATGAAGTCATATCCAAGTGGAATTTCCACAAACGATTTTTGGGTTCTCTGGATAACTGATGTCCAAGCCTCTCTACCAAAAATGAGACTTAGAACACTTCCCGATGCTATAGAAATCAACACTCCCTCTTAGCGAGGAAAGTGTTTAAGCAAGATACTGCTGTACTGCTCTAACTCTATAACATCTACTGCGTTGATGTTGTCCTGGCTGCTGCCCCTCATCTCTGTGCTGCTGCTTCCTGTACTAATGCCTCTGCCACTACAATATCCGTACTGTAGCTCCCTCTTCCTCTGAAGACCACCCTTTCCTCTAATGGAAAGGGTTCTCGACCATCCCCATCTTCTCTCTGAAGTAGGTGAATTTGATCTTACTTAGAGCTTTTGTGAGGATATATGCCACTTGTTCTCCCGTAGGAGTGTATCGCATCTGTACTGCTCCCCTCTGGACATAGTCCCTGATGAAGTGGCACCGAATGTCAATGTGTTTCGATCGGTCATGAAACACAGGATTTTCAGAGAGCTTAATGCAGCTCTGATTATCGCGCAGAATCCCGGTCGATTCTATCCGCTTCTTGAGTAGGTTCAAGAGTAACTTGCGAAGCCATATGGCCTCGCATGAAGCTGTGCTTGTTGCCATGTACTCTGCCTTGGTTGAGCTCAGTGCTACGGAATTTTGTTTCCTACTGCACCAGGAGGTCATTCCTGATCCGACACTGAAACAGTACCCACTGGTACTTTTCCGATCTACTGTGCTTCCAGCCCAATCTTCATTTGTGAACCCACTCAACTGGACCTTGTTACCCTTGGTGTACTTCAACCCGTACTCGACTGTCCCTCTCAGGTATCTGAGAACATGTTTGGTTGCTGCCTAGTGAGCTCTCCTTGGTTCCACCATGAACTGACTGAGGGTATTCACTGCATAACAAATGTCTGGTCTAGTATTGACCAGATACATCAATGATCCGATGAGCTGTCTGTACAAGGTGGGATCAGCCTCATCATCCTCTGATGTGTCTATCTTCTTCCAGTTAGTAATCATTGGCATGGCCATGGGTCTACAGTCTTCCATCTGAAATCTCTTCAGGATTTCTGTTGTGTATCTTGCTTTTCCTAGGAAGATTTCCCCTTTTTGCTGCTAGACTTTTAATCCAAGAAAATAGTGCATCTGCCCTAGGTCCTTCATGTCGAATTCTGTTGCCAGATTCTCCTTGCAGTCTTTGATGAGTTTGGATGATCCGGTCAAAATAGGTCATCCACATAAAGTACAAGAATAAGCGGCTCATCCCCTACTCTCAAGTAGTAGAGGTTGGGGTCTGCATCATTCTTGACAAACCCCATCTTTTGCAAGTAGCTATCAATCCGTCCATACCATGCCCTGGGGCCTTGTTTTAAACCATACAAGGCTTTCTTAAGCCTGCAAACACGAGTCTTCTGCTCATGTGTCTCGAAGCCCTCTGGCTGTTCTATGTACACTTCCTCCTCTATCACCCCGTTCAAGAACTGTTGAGATTGCAACAAGATGATGAGCTTAGTGGAAAGGAGTCGCCTTCACTAAGTGGGCCCGCAGGCTATTTTTGGCGCAAAGTCTATTTTTAGACTATGTCTATTTTTAGACATATGGATCATGTTCTATGAGTTGCAGGATGCTATTTGTGGACGGTTGGTCAAGTCGAAAAAAATAGATGGACTTCTATTTTTAGACATACTGGGCGGAATCTATTTTTAGATTGCCAGTCTAAAAATAGATATGTCGAATATTATTAGCTCTTAATAATATTTGGTCTCTAAACATTATCTTATCCTCTTGGAGCACTTCAGTTAAGTGCACAGATGTGGCACATGCAGCTGACAGAAGGAATTATGCTATTCCTGAGGGTTTAGTGGAGCTATTGCATGGAGACTTCAGTTAGAACTCATGTGATAGAGTTTGGTGGAGTTGATTGAGGAAGTTAGTGGAGTTGTATTCGCTTTAATCAATTTAAACATAGTTGAGCTATTTAGACCGCTTAACTAATTGATACAATTAGTGAGAGTGGTGTGAATTAATTATTAATTAATTCACTAATTATAAACTCATAAATCAACTAAAGAATACATCGGCTAACCTTGCATGGACAAGCCATGGAGACCGCGTAAATAGGTGAAAGACAGTGTTAACTATCGCTAGACTATATCGTTGCTATTTGCAACACACGTATAGGTGGAGAAGCCCATGAGATTGCGAAATTCAAGCTGTGGTGGTTTATCTATTTAATGTAGTTTAACCTACAGCATTAATTACGAATAGAGGCTAGCCATCAAGTGGCAAAAAAGATTGAGCATGTGTTTTGGTTGATTCAGTTTGACAGTGTAGCACCGAGGTACATGAGAGCTTGTGAGGAGTTTTTGTACTATGATTGTTACATGATCTCCATGACATATAATATACAGATAGTTGGGGTTTTCAGCTTTAAGTTTTCCCATTAAATATTGTGTTCATATGTGTGATTGTTTGTGGTTTTAATGTATGCATGCAATTGATTTTATTTCCGCATGTGATGATCAATGGTAGAAGAGATTCTGTATTATGCATGAAGCTAAAATAGTGTGTGATCAGGAGAATCTCGGTGAATAATATATCAGTTATTCAAATTTCTACAAGAACGCTGTCTTGACATCCATCTGATGAATCTCCCATCCCATCTACGCAGCCAGAGAGATGACGGATCTGATAGAAGTGTAACGAGCTACTGGGGCGAAGGTTTCTTCATAATCAATGCCTTCCTTCTGTGCATACCCCTTAGCAACAAATCTTACCTTGAACTTCTCTATGCTACCATCTGCAGCATATTGGATCTTGTAGATCCATTTGGATCCTACAATTGATCTGTCCTGTGGTCTAGGAACTACTTCCCATACATCATTCGTCACGATGGAGCTATACTCCTCCACCATGGCATCCACCCATACCTGATGTTGAGCTGCTTCCCGAAGGTGGATGGTTCACCAACCTGAGCTACCAGTGCTTGATATCTATCTGGTTGCTTCCTTATCCTCCTTCTCTAGGGGCTCCAACAAATTCTTCTGCATCCTTAAGAATTTGTTGAAGTTCTCTGCTCGGTCTCCCATCAGTGGTGGGCGTTTTACTTGCTCTCCTTCCTGTTTTTCTTCGGAGGAGCTCTCCTCAGAATCATTGTGCCTTGGAGAGGCACTTGACCTATCCTCTGTAGGTCGTTGAGGCTGTACTAGTGGATCCTCCTCAATCTGCGTATCTGTGGCCATTTCTCGAGATTCCCTGAAGGCCCTCTCCTCCAAGAATTTCACATACTTTCTTACCACGATTTTCCTGCTCTCCGGAATATAGATGCGATATGCCTTCGCATTCTCGTTATAGCCCATCAGGAAACCCTTTTTTGCAGCTTGATCCAGCTTATTTCTCTTTTCATCTGGAACGTGGTAGTACACCATGCTGCTAAATATCCTGATGTGGCTCACCTCTGGCTTGCTGCCTGTGAACACACTCTTGGGAGTTACCTTCCCCAAAGCTCTATGAGGAACTCTGTTATGAATATATACTGTTGTATTGTAGGCCTCTGCCCATAAGAATTCGGGCATATCTTGGTCGTACAACATTTCCCTTGCAACTTCTATTATGGTCCGATTCTTCCGTTTTGCAACTCCATTTTTCTTTGGATTGTATGGAGCTGTCCATTCTCTCTTGATGCCTTCCTTTGCATAGAAATTTGTGAAGTCTTTATCGATATATTCTCCACTGTTATCTGACTGCAACTTCTTGATCTTCTTTCCTGTAGAGTTCTCCACCAATGCTTTGAAATCTTTGAATCAATCAAAGACTTCATCTTTGGTTTTCAAAAAATAGATCCAAGTTTTTTTGGAATGATCATCAATGAAGGTGGCAAAATACTTTGCACCACTGAGAGCAGTTGTGGACATTGGACCGCAAATGTGAGATTGTGTCAACTCTAATACGCCTTTGGTTCTGCTGCTGCTTCTTGGAAATGCTGCCTTAGCGTACTTCCCTAGTACGCATCCTCTGCAAACTTCGTCTTTCTTCGTGCTGAGTTCAGGAGCCCCGATGACAGTATTTTTGAGAATCTCCAAGGCTCCATGATGTAGATGCCCCATCCTTCTGTGGCATAATTCATTCAGATCTCTGTCGTCTGTACTGCCAATCAGGGCCATCGGAGATTCAAGCTGGAGCTTATACAACTTGTGACTCCTTACTCCGATTTATGTCTTTTTGCTCCAACTAGGGTGTTTGACATACACCTTATCTCTAATAAAGTATACGTCATAGCCCTTGTTCTAAAGTTGAGACACTAAGAGTAAATTCATCCCCAACCCTGGTACATGCAGAACATTCGTGGCTCGAATCTTGTTGCCATCTTTTGTCTGAAATGTTATGGTACCTCTCCCAATGGAGGTACATTTTGCCTTGTTTCCCATAGTTATCTGGAAATTCATTTGTTCTTCTTGGTAGCTCGAAAAACATTCTCGAACCCTTGTCATATGAGCAGATGCTCCATTGTCAACATACCAAACACCTGGAGGAGCTGTGTTCGACACATAAGCACGATTCTCCTCTAGTCTGGTTGCCAACACTTTCATGTCGTGTTCTCTCTGCATTTCCGCGTGCTCTGGAGGACTGCGTGAACCTTTCCGATTGATGGATCTTTGGTCCATGGAAGATCCTCCCTTTCTGTTTTTAGCCCTTAGCTTTGATACCATGTGAAATTTTCAAGAAGGAAAATATTTCTGCAATACTAGGTTTATTTCTCCTACTTATAAGATAAGTTATTTACAGATGCTTAAGTAAATTCTGAAATAAACACATTTGCAGATCTTCACTATCATCAAGAGCATAAGAACAGAAAGATAAATGACACAAGTAGCACAATAGAAACAACCACATGAAAACAGCTATTTTTGGACAATTGTCCTTGGAAAAACCTAATGTGGGAAAACCGGTGCAGCAGATGAGGGTTTTGTATTTATCTTTAGAAATGGAAGGTACATTTACAAGAGTCTGATGAGCAGATAAAATTAGCAAACACCTGGCTGAATTTTTTGGAACCTCCAGACAAATTTCAGATCCTTGGGGTGACCTCCTTCACCCTCTGCGTCATCCAACGTGAGAGCTCTGCGCAGTTTCTCCCTAGACTGCGTGAGTCTGCGTGGAGGGGGTCTTGCTGCTGATCAACTCACCCTTCTCTTCATCCTCCTGACTTCTGCTTCCTGATAACTGACTCCTTCCTCCTCCTTCTGCTTCTGCAAACTTGCCTCTACAATTTCACCCACTGAAATCGAATTCTCTTGCTTCAGAATCGATTTCCTTCGGGTACTGAGAGTGTCCTCGGCTTGATTTCCAAATGGCCTTCAAGTCTCTTCTTATAGTCTTCTCGCTGATGAATCAACGACCAAGATTATATCGTTAATCAAGGGCTTAGATTAAAAGATGACTTGATCTTCGTTTTCTAGAAGATTCACACTCTGCTCTATTAATACCCTTTAATTATTTAATTTTCCTAAGTTTAAACTTAGGGTCTGCATTAAAATAATTAATTATTTTAATAAAGTCATATCTGAGTGGAATTTCCACAAACAATTTATGGGTTCCCTGGATAACTAATGTCCAAGCCTCTCTACCAAAAATGAGACTTAGAACACTTCTCGATGCTATAGAAATCAACAAAGCTTTCCAATGAAAATTCTAACAGAGAATCTTGATCATCCTTATCCAACAAATGTTCATTTTGAATGATGTATGATGAGCTCTATACTACATGACTTTCTTTTTCCCACAAGTACTACTTGTGCTTCTAATGAGGTTACCAAGAGCTACATCCTTCTATAAGTGACAACCACAGACTTCTATTTCAGCTATCTTTCATGCTTCTTTATAATGATGTCACAATCTCTTGCTTTCAATCGTATGCTTCTATGATGCCATCTCTTAACACGATGCATCCTATTATGCTTCTAATGATTCCTACCTTGATAGCTATACTTTACAAATGTTGAAAAAAACTAGGTGCAAAAGACTTTTCTCAATAGTAGAGATCTTTTACTTCCTCCTGCTTGGATTTCTTCTTTTCAACTTCTTTCATTTCTTCAGTGATAGTGGCTTATTCCCTTTTCGTTTTTTGTTGAGCTTAGGATAGTCTCTCTTGAAGTGCCCATATTCTTGAATCCATAGCATTGGGTTTGCGACATATTGATCTTCTTCTTTTTTTTGAGGACCAAACTTGCCAAATATCCATTTGCTTCTTGACATGACAACAAATGTTTACTTGCTTATTTGATCCTGTATCACTTTTTGCCTTTTAACCCGTTTTCTTCAATCTTGCATAGCGACCACAAATTATTGAATGGGATAGCTTTCTCCTCTTCATAGGCCTTTGATACAAGGTTTCCTTGTTCATCAGTTAGAGCATTTACAACAATGGTAATCATTTCTTTATCAAATATCGTCTCTCCTAGATCTTGAAGTTGATTCCTTATTGTGATGCTTTGGTAAGACATGTAGATATCCCTTCATCCTTTGACGCTTTCAAATTGTATAGTTCAGACCTTAGTGATACGACTTGTCCTGTTGAGCTTTCAGAGAATAAATCTGCTAGGTTATCGTATATCTCTTTTGATGTCTCCATCCCTTCTACATATGGGATGAGAGAATCCTTGATGGATTCTATGAGAATCCTTTGAGCCCTTAGATCCTTTTCATATATTTAGATAATGATTGCTCTTCAGATGGTTTGGATACTTTTCCTTTGGCATGATTAATAACTTCATTTTCTTCGAGGACTAGGTCTATCCTGCTTTTCCATGCAAGGAAGTTCGATGACCCAACCAACTTGTTGATCTCCTTGCAAAATAAAGTCATTTTACTAGAGTTAGATATAGAAGTATAAATACTTATTTGTCAAGTGAAGATGAACTCCTCAAATTGATGCCTTTGTTGATGATGATTGAGGACGACTTATTGATGATGCCTTGATGCTCCTTGGATGACCTTCTTCAGGGATGTTTGAGATAAGGATTCTCTTTTGAGTTGAAATCCTTTGCTTTAATGAGAGGGAGATTGCCTTGATATCTTTGATGATAATGATAACCCCTTTCTTCTTTTGTCCTTGAAGACTTCAAGATGCTTTAAATTTCCTCGTGTCCCTTTGATGATTGATAGAGCGAGGGTCTCAAGAAAGCTTTAAGTGTAGATACCTTCTTTGAATGAACTAGGGTTTTGACTTCCTTGTAGCCTTTATTTTCAAAATGCCTTGGAGATGAGAGGATCTTCTTGATTCTTTGAAGCCCTTGATATTCTTCTAGAACCTTTATCTTTGAGAGCTTGAGTGTCCCTCATTGAACTGCCCTTCCTTGACTTGTCACCTTAGCTCTGTTTCCATGTTGAGAAATCTAGGGTAGAGGTATTAGACGATTTCTCTTATGATATCTGCTTGTGAGGACTTTTTACTTTTCTTAATTAGGTTCTTCTTGTACTTGATTATTATTATGTGTTCTTCTTCATCAAACAACTACCAAACCATAATGAACAATGAGACAAAGGACACAGGATGTAGGCGATCAACCAGGGCAAAAACTTCTCCAATCTTAGAGGAAAACCCATAAGAATTCTTCTTCTTATAGAATCTTCAATTGACGAATTCCAAGACCCAGACCCTTGAACAAAAACCCTTCCAAGACCAAGTCAATGCTTCCTCTTTGATATGCTTCTTCTTCCAACAACTTCGACCTACTTAGCAACTGCAATTGCAACTATAAATCCGGCTTGCCCAGAAACTACAACTCTGGCTTGCCTAGAAACTGCTACTTTGACATGCTAGAAACTGCAACTTTTCTTCTTCGCTTGGGTAGATTATCTCTCCTAGAGAATTCAGCTTCCATAACAACTCTTCTTGGTGACCTAACTTCAATTCTGCAATTCGGCTTCGCTGAAACAATATGTGCCCTAATTCCTTCGCACATGTGGAGAGAAGTAGCCCAAAAAAAAACCCAAAACTTCGACTTCTTATCCTTCCTTTGACCTTCTCTTCTTCACACTTCTTTTTCATCTTTATGATCGAACTTCTGTGTGTGAGTGTGTGTTCTCCAAATGAGGCAGAGGTCTTCTTTATATAGGCTTCACATAGGGTCGAATTGCTTCTTTTAGGCCAACTTAATGCTTGCATGTTTGACATGGCCTTGGAGGGTCTTTTGACTCTAATTTGACTCGAATAATTTTTCTTACAATATGTAGCATGCCCAAATGGGTCATTCATACATGACAATGACTCAATGACTTTATAACAAACCTAGAAGCACTCAATGGGTGCTTGATCTATAAAATAAATTTTCTTGAGCATGAAACCCATGCATCAAGACTTATAATAATAGATTTATTTTTCTCTTTTCATTAAATACATAAAATTATGATTACATTTGTCATTATGAAATCCGAACCTAGTTCCATATTTCAACATCCTGTATCTATAACAGAGTCCCACATAGCTTGGTAATAAGATGAGCGAGCAACATTAAATGGGATATCTGCATCATACCACCATCTAGCAATGTATTGAAAAGAAGATTCTTTGCATTGTTTTTTCCAATGTTCATCCAAAGTGGGTTGACGACTTGGCTGGGAGGAAGTGGGATTAACAAAGGCAGTGGTGGCAAAGGATGAGAAATAAGTTATAATTCTGGATGTTCGTCCTCTTTGTTCCTTTAGATTGTTGGCCTTGATGGTAAGACCCAAGAGTAGGAGGAACATAGTGAAAGGAGTCATTGGTGGAATGGAAAAAGAGGAGTCTTGATTCTCAAAATCATCATACCCACTCTCTGTCATGGCTTGTAAAATTTCCTTCTTCCTTGCAATTTCTTCTTGGATAGCCTTCTCCCTAGCCGTATTCTCCCCAAACTTCTCAAACTTGGCAAGGTACTCTTCCGTAACAAGACCTATCACTTCCTTTGGTGCATCTTGGCGTCTTATCCTAGCCAAGTATTGTTTCAACCTGAGAATACCCCCACCTCCAATGGATTTATTGCAAAATTTGCATATCTTTTTTGCATCAATCACATCACAATGAGCCCATGCACTGTCCTTGGCTTTTGGAGGCATGGTGGCTAGAAATATTTGAAATTTGCAAATAAATCTGCGAATTAAAAAAAAGTTGCAGCTAAGAAAAATGGAAAACCTAAGATAAATTTGGGAAAAAAATGAGCATATTTAGCCTACGAAATTTGATAGCATAGAACTAGAGATTTGATAACAATGCAGCATAGAACACATAAAAAATTAAATACATGGACAACAATGAAATATGGATTTTTCCAAGTTAAAATCCTTACCTGGAAATGCAAACTATCTTCTTTGGCCTCCTCTTCAAAATGCCAACTCTACTAACAACTCCAAACTATCTCCAAAATAGCTCCAAGTCCAACTCCAAGCCTCTAAGATGACTACTCCAGCAAAAACTCAACACTCTCTAAGCTCCCAATGAAACACACAAAAACTCCAAATGAGATGTGTGAGGCAAATGAGAGGGGAGACCTCCTTTTATTGTCTTGGATGGGGTGTTTTTGGAGGGAAACAACCCTTAGTTTCCCTCCAAACCACCTCAGAAGCTGCCAAAAAATCGCCTGGTGGGTCCGTGGTCAACGTGGCAATGAACCGGCTGGTTTATCCATAAATCGGCCGGTTTCATCATAAACTGACCGGTTAGGCCTTGTTTTTCTTGAAAATCAGCAAAATGGAGGCTTGAACCTGGTTTTTAGGGCGGTCCGGGTGGTTTAGCCAGTGAACTGGGCTGGTTTGACCGGTTTCCAATTCAGACCGACTAGTTTTTAATACTATGCATACATCCTCCCTTCCTATCCAATGGTCAATACCTAATTTAAATATTACTTCCTGGTATTGTAAGTGCAAAGCCTTTTACAAGGTGCTAAGTCTAGTGGAGCATGGAAGTGTTCCCACTGTCACCTAGTCAACAATTTCCCTCTCTTTAGTGGTGGAGAGTGTAAAAACTCTGGTAAAACTTGATAAATATATATTATTAAAGATGAAAGATGAGATAAGAGATGATTACAATGAGGGATCGCCTAGGCTTTAAATAGCCTCAAGGTGTCCCTTGGCGAAGAGGCATGATCTTTGGATCATGCCCTTTCAGTTAATAAACCTAATATAACTATATCTAACTAATAATTAACAAAATATTCATAACATTGCCCCTCTCTTAAAGATGCTTTGTCCTCAAAGCATATGTAATCGATGGACAACGTTGACGAATGTCTGGTTTCCGCGAACGGCGAGCTCTTGCTTCCCATATTTTAAAAAGGTCATGGAGCATATTCTCGAGTTCAGTTTGTTGTTGATCTGGATAGTGAAAATATCTGATATCGACAGAGTTGGATACTGTCTTGACTTCTATTGGATGTTTGATTTTCCTATTGGAAGACACTTTTATGGGTAGATCTTGGAATACTTTTTCATGTTTCCCAGCTATTCCTTGTTCTTCTGGTGATTTTTTGTGATTCCTTTTTAGATTTAGAGGTAAGTTACCAACAACTATTGTCTGATGTAACTTCTCCTCATCATCAAATGCTGCTTTATCACCGAAGGCCTCAACAGCTTTTGTCGTTATATCAGTGGCTTCGGATGTGTTTGTCGCTTCACATGTTTCATTCAAGTCTGGGGATAAAACACTTTGTTGTTTACAAACATCTGCATCTTCATGGTGATGTGGGGAATCAGCTTTTTCCTGATGCTCTTCTGAGTTCCCTGAATCTGCGGAATTGTTTTGTTGATTTTGTTCCCTGTTAGGAGATATTGGGGACTCTGTCGGACTTAACTTATCTATTTTATCATTTAGCTTACTGTAGAGTTCTGTCATATTGTTCATGATCGCATTAAATTTCTGCAATATTTTGTTCTCCTTGTCCTTAGCCTCCATTTGTTTAAGCCATATTTGCCTTTTTATCTGATCAATTGTCATCATTGATAAAGACATACTGAAAATTTTCTGCCAAATTTCCCTTTTTTTTTTTTATAAAATTAATTAATTAATTAATATTTAATTAATTAATTAATTAATAAATTTTTTTAAATTAATTAATTAATATATAATTAATTAATTAATTAAATTAATAATAATAATAATTTTCTTTTTTTTTAAATTTATATAATTATATATATAATTATTAATTGAAAATTATATAATATAAATGAATTATATAATTATAAATATATATATATATATAATTATCAATTGAAAACTATATAATATAGAAATAAGTATATAATTACAATATATATTTATATAATAACCAATTGAAAATTATATGATATATAATTTATATAATTAAAAAAAAACTTTATTTTTTGATATCATATGATTTATGATATGATTTATATCATATGATATGATTTATATCATATGATATATGAAAACTATGTTTTTTTTTTTTTTAAACCGTGCTCGTTGATAAGTGACGGCAAGTTGATAACCGCGCTCGTTTAATACACAGCTCGTTTGATAACCGTGCTCGTTTAATACACAGCTGGTTTGACAAGCCACTGTTTCACGCAGATTTAAACGTGGATCCTTGCCAACCGTCACGCCTCTTCCGATTTTTTTTTTTAAAAAACGTAATTTTTTTTTAAATAGACGCACTTGGTTTATTGCTGTGGCACAGCAACCGGTTTATTCACACCCGCTCACACCCGTTCGTTGTCTGTTTCACTGTTAAAAAACCGCGATTTTTTTGTTTTGCTGTCCGAAAAACGAGTTAATGTGCTGCGGAAGATGGGGTTTTTTTTTTTTTTCCGGAAGACAGGTGGAAAATCACAGAATTAAAACCCCCAGAATTAAACGAGTTAATGTGCTACTGTTCCGATTTTTTATTCTGAACTATATAATATATATTATATGACTTCGGTGATTTATAACCAGTTACGTTTTCCAATCGACAGGGGTATAACCAATTACGTTTTCCAATCGACAGGGGACGACAGCGGTGAAAGAGGGCAGTCGATTGCTGTAGTATATGTATTTTGTTTTGTTATTTTGAAATTCTTTTATTTTATTTTTTATTAAAACATATTTTCTACAGGTGGCTTAACAGAAGTATGCCCAAACCATTTAGTGCAATTCTGTGCTTATTCTCTGAATTTTCTCACTGAAATCTGATGGATGGCAGTGGATGGCAGGGGTTATGA
Organism: Pinus albicaulis; assembly: GCA_034641835.2. NCBI lineage: Eukaryota > Viridiplantae > Streptophyta > Pinopsida > Pinales > Pinaceae > Pinus > Pinus albicaulis. The sequence continues at coordinate 1,951,040,373 of CM076578.1, forward strand.
TGTTTACAGCGTATAGTATGGCCGAATATCCCTCCAGATGAATAAATTGTGCAATAAATTGTGCAGAGAATATCCCTCCAGATCTGGCAATATATGGATTGAATGCTGAACACTTTCGGCTTCTTTTTAAAAAATTTACGAATTTCCTTCGAAATTTTTTTTTAACTTGATGATCACACAGATCCAAAGAGCGATGGCTCCGATACCAATGGAGTGTAAAAACTCTGGTAAACTTGATAAATGTATATTATTAATGATGAAAGATGAGATAAGAGATGATTACAATGAGGGATCGCCTGGGCTTTAAATATAGCCTCAAGGTGTCCATTGGCGAAGAGGCATGATCTTTGATCATGCCTTTTCAGTTAATAACCTAAGATAACTAATCTAACTAATAATTAATAAAATATTCATAACATATGGGTCCTACACAAGGGAGACTTCCCTAGTAGCTTCAAGGCTCCCAAGGCAAGAAGAAATTAAGTCTAAGGACACCTATCTCGCTCTTCTCAATACCATCTCTAAGATATAATATTCAAGGCAAGGATAAGGTGGTTTATAGTGCAATTTCCAGATTTGAGTGGATGAGCTTCTAGGACAATTTATAAGTCTCAACAAGTTAATATTTATCAAAAGATCCCCAAACACTAAAAATAAAATCCTATTCGCTATTGCAAAACTTGCATGAAAGATGATAAATTGCTGCAATAAGACAAGTCATAACAGCAGCAAAAAAAAAGCCCTTGAACAAGTAATTATCAATGAAAACTAGGGCTGAAATAATGAATTAAACTATGGTTTAGTTAGCTAACTAAATCTCAAAATTGACAGGCATATAACAACCCTAGAAAACAAGACATCTAGCCCTAGAGGGGCTTTAAAACAAACCAGCTTAGATCCATTTTAACTTTGGATCTACCAAGCGCTGTGAGGAATCAATTCCCTTTTCACTCTAAAAGAGGTTTGCATCTCAAAGGATTTGATCCGTCTTGGCGCTTGGTATATTCAAAGTTAAGATGGATCTAGGCTGGTTTAATTATCAATTATAATTAATTATATTTATAATTATAAATATAATTATTAATTTTACTTTTTTTTTTTTTAATTTTTAATTTTATTTTGACCCGAGTCAAAATGTTAAACAAGACATTACAACATCTCTACCATACTTGGCTGGAGAGTGCCTCTCGGGGCGACAGTGTAAAATATGATGATAAGATCAATTCTAAACCAATCACAAGTGCAATTACCCTAGAAATCCGAAAATGTATGTATAGCTGTTATAAACCTTGTTGTCGCCCGGATTGTACAGGCATCGCTACAACTGCTGCTTAGGTGCTTGTGTAAAGGATATGAGTCAGTCTTGAGTTAGGATTGCTTATGTTAAGTACTTAAGTTATGGTTACTCTCCAACTATGACAATAGGTACATATCAATTGGAGGTGATCCTTAACCATAAGAAAATATGCCGAATTGTGAAATGCTAGAAGCAATGAATAAGAGATACCAATGATGCAATTACCCAAGATAGATGATTCACCAATGTGCTTGAAGATAACAACCATAAACCAGTCGTAGCAGAATACTTAGCCAATGGTATGATGGATAACCCAAAGATACACTTCAAATGACAAGATACACGCTCTTGGAGATAGGATCAATAGTATCTACTTTAAATCCATTATCAATTAGAGCACAGTTTACCAATGATTTTCTAAGAATAATGTCAATTTGATGAATCTTCTCAGAATAGGTGACAATATTTCTTAGACAATCAATTTTAAACAGAGTTAGCAGTTTGGATCCCAAAGTGACAAGATGCTGGACTGTTCCACAATATGTGATTAATGCCAACACTCTTTACTGATTTTGAAAGAAGTCTAATCAGATCTATCAGTTTTATGAAGAGACAGGAATATGCTTCAAGCCAAATCATTCACCAAAGTATTAAAGCATTTTCCAAGAGTGTGCTGACTGTGAGACAATATATGCTATTGATCTTATTGTCAGACTGAAATCACAAGAATACTTCTTCCATTCAGTTGTAAAAGCAATATGATGGCAAAAATATGTGATCACTGTAATTCTGATTCATGAGATTAATATGTTTCAGAGAATGAACCACCTGGAAATTTCTTGAGATCATACAAGGCAGCACTGAAAGTAATTTAATCCCATGACAGCAGTCAGTTAACAAATGTAAAAGACATACCCAGGAATCTTCTTCTTACTTTTGATGACAGCAGCAAACAATAAATGAGTGCCTATTTAAATCAGACCTTGATATTGCAGTCCTAAAAAATTTGTGACAGTCATGAAAAAATGCATGCCAAATTATATGAATGATTTATAAATGTGTTATGTAGGTTGTTAGCACTCCATAATTTCCCTAGGCTGAGGAGATAAACACAAACGACTTGGAAATTGGAATCCAGCCCTTCCAACTTCAGAGAGGGCTTTCTCTGTCTGAATTTTTCAGTCACTTGGAGCTTAGGCGAGGTATGGTGCTCAGTGGGTATAAGTTTAAAGGTTTGCTGGAAGGAAAGAAAAGGATTCCATTGGGCAATACGGTCAATAAAGTTGATGATTTACTGTGAGAGGAGAAGAGAAAGAGGGATCTCCTACAAGGGCAAGGTAGCCAGTCTTTTTGGAGCTTTTTAGTGAAAATCGTAGTAGAAGGGTGATTGAAAGATAAATGGAAAATGACACGTAGAGCATCAGACAATATGATGAATTTTAAATATCATTTTAGCAGAAAACATGTACATTTAGCAAACTGAAACAGAGCACCATTTAAAGTGAATTCTGAGTCAATATCTTTGTTTAACCAAACGAGAGGACACATTCAAAACATGGTGGATAACATAAGGAACTTACAAAACCAAGAAGCACATCTCCAAAACAACTAACACAGGAATCTCTGTAAAATTAAACCTCTGTCCTTTCATTCACTGGAAAATCAAGAGAAAATACAGTGCACACAATGTTCTTCATTCTCAAACCTGACCAACCCTTTGATCAATTACAGTTACATCATAAATAGACTAAATAAAGTTTGACATCAGCCTTAGAAAATGGCTGGAAAATGCACCAAAAACTTCAAATTAGCTTCTCTCATGTACTTTTAAACAAGGCTAGCCCTAGGGCATACATTAACAAGTCATTAAATGCTAAAAGCACAAGATTTTGTTGCAATTTAACCCTAATTTACCATAAAACAAAAAGAAAATGATTTTAGGGTTTTTTAAAAGAATGCCACAAGTGAGCTAGACTAGTGCCTTCTCAATCTAGGTTGAATGAAGTCTAGGATACAAACTATTATAGGGTTTCTTTTGCAGTGATTCTAAATCTAAACAAAACTAGGGCAAATAAACTAACTTTCCCTCGGGTATGCAATTTATGTTCTCAATTTTGTGGATAATTATGGGAAAGAAAAACCTAGCTCTGTTCCTCAAATACTTGGAGAAGGGTTTATCTCAACAAGGGACAATGAGGTAAATACTAAATAAACTAACTTAGCACAAGAACATACATCCCGTGGGACATAAAACCAATATAAAGCAAATAAATTGATTTACTTCACCATGTAACATCCAAGATCCACCATAAGCATCCATGAAAAGAGATCACATCACATCACAAGATCCACCGAAGAAAGTTGCTCTACTAGTCTTCCATTGTGCACAAGGGAGAGAAAGTTACTAATGAATAATAGTTATGTTCCAAGTGTGATAATGATTCAATGCGGAAATTGATTCCATTATTTATACGAGTGTAGCCAAGTTAATTTTCCTTAATTACTAAAAACGCTAAAAATTATTAAATTTATGATACAAGGTGGATAGGTCATCAAACCAACCCCAAAGATAGCCAAATCAATGAAATAATATGAAAGTAAACCTTAATTAGCCTACACGTGTGAGTCTAACACCCTCCAAGTGTGATGTCATCATCCAAAAGGCATGTCTCACCATGTAAAGGTGCAATGAATAACTCAAGGGATGTATCTTATACCATAAGTCATGCTTGTTCATTCAATTGAGGTGGCACATTACTAAAATAACCCTCCAAGGCACATGCTATCCTCCAAAAGGTTGATGTCACCATTAAATGAGGCATCCGTATGACATCATCAAGATAGGGCATGGCGACATCAAGGTAGAAGGTGCTTCTACCCTTCCAAAGGGGTCCCAAGTGATTAACACCATCAATCACCATCAAGAGAAGTACAACTTCCATCAAGAAGGTAAAATGCCAACTTGGGGGTTTCCTGTCATCTCAGGGGTGCATAAAAAATCAACATCCAAGGTCCTGGGGTTGGAGAAGGGTCACATCACTTGTGTGAAAATTCTACTGCAGTATCATGGTTTATTCCTCTTACTTGATTTAAATTATTACAAGTTATTTCTAGAAATTAGATTAAGAAAATATCGAAATAAACATAACTACATTATACACATGCAGATCATTTACTGAATAATACGCTCATCCAACAAAGTGACACATGGATTTTTGGACATAAGTCCCCGGAAAAACCTAAAGCGGGAAAACTGGTGCAACGGAGGGTAGCTTATTTATTAATCAGATTTCATCCTGAGTAAATATGGGTTCAGGATACGGAAAACCGACGAGAGAATATAGTTAATCAATCCTGTGACTAACTTTGTTGTTCTAGTGCCAAATATACGGTCACCCCACCTCTTCTTTCGAGGCACATGAGCACTCATGGCTGCATCATCATTAGACCCATCATCCTTTGCTGTTGCAGCCTTGGAATCAGAAGCTCCTTTGTCCTTCTTCTTAGGACAAGTGCCGACGAAGTGTCCAAGATCGCCACAGTTAAAGCACCAGACCTTGGAAAGGTCCTTCTTCTTCTTCCCTTGCTGCTTCTTTTCCTTTGATGCAAGGGCTGCATCATCCTCCTCCTCTTTGACTTTGGCTTTTTGCTTCCACCACTGATGTTCAGCTTCTTGGTGACCCTCCTGATCTCCTCTTGGCGTAGGATAGCCCACATGTCTTCCCAAGATGGTAACGTTGCCCTTCCCAGAATGCTTTGGACAAACGTTTCCCATTCTTCGAAAACTGCATTCAGGACAATCCTCACTAAGAGCCACTCATCTGGAGTAGCATCTATGTCGATCAACTGACCTCGGATAACTTGAAGCTTGAAGAGGAATGGATCTATCTCTTCACCCTTCATCATTTGGAACAATCGCATTTGGTTCTCTAGAAGCATTCTTCGTCGGACAGATCCTCCTTGGTACATCATGTCCAAGGCTACCCACATGTCATTTGCTGTAGTCTTTCCAGCAATATGAGATATAACATGGTCCTTGACTCCGTCTATGATCAACAGCTTAGTCTGCGCTTGATTTTCTTCATGCTTCTTTAGAGGATCTGCATCGGTTGGTACAACAAGAACCTTCTCTGCATGATCTTTGAGACCATACTCATCCAAAACTGACAGGATTCTGGCCTTCCAGATAACATAGTTGGACATGCCGTCCAATCTATCCTGATCTCTTAATCCATATTGTGCCATCTTGCTCAAATTTGACAGAAACAATACTTCTTCTCCCTCTGGATCTGGGTTTCTTGGTGACTAGAAACCCTCTAGTAATTGCTTCTGCTGAAGACTGATTTCTCTCCTGGAAATCTTTCACCCAAACACAATCGGACAACACTTTCCGATCCTCCTAATCGAATCTCAGATCTGTTTTGTTCAGATCTGTTGAGTAACTGTCTTCCTCCCGCCTTTGTTGACTTAGCTAGGCACAATTCTGCACCTGCAGCATCTCCACCGCACCAGCACTACTGAAGATCTGAAGCACTGCTTCTAGATCTTGGCAAAACTATTCTGCAGCTGAAGAAATGACTGGACTGTGTCTCACTGATTGGCCCAGCGTAGCCTCAGCGCTGCTCAGAAGTGGACTACGTAACCTTAGACTAGGTGATGCAGTCCTTACGCTGGCCTGGGAAGGCTCTGCGTAAGCCTGATGGCCTTCTGTAGATTCAATGTTGTCCTTTTTTGGATCTGCGTTCTTCTGCTGTCAAGTTGCCCTTTCTAGATCTACTGCTTCTTCTGCCATCTTGCAGAAAAATATTTCTTCAACTGATTGCTAGAGATTCAGCTTGATTTGCTGTTGCTTTGATACCATGTGAAAATTCTACTGCAGTATCATGGTTTATTCTTCCTACTTGATTTAAATTATTACAAGTTATTTCCAGAAATTAGATGCAAAAAATACCAAAATAAACACAACTACAGTCTACACATGCAGATCATTAACTGAATAATACGTTCATCCAACAAAGTGACACATGGATTTTTGGACATAAGTCCCCGGAAAAATCCAAAGCGCGAAAACCGGTGCAACAAATATGAGGGTTTATTTATTAAGTAGATTCTGAGTATAGTAAATCTGGGTTCGAGATCTGGAAAACTTGACAGAGAATAAAAGAAATCAAATCTGCAGCTAACGTGTTGTTCTAGTGCCAAATATCTGATTGATCCACACCCTCAAACAGGATTTACAAGACTCGGCCCGAATCTGGCCCTTGAAACCCAAGCGCTGCCCTTGAAGCCCCAACGTCAGCCCTGCTATCCTTAGAATGCCACTGCACTGCCTAGAGAGGGACTGCATAACCCTTGAGAGGGTGACGCAGACCTTACGCTGGCTTTGGAGACCCTCTGCGTAATTTCTGAAGTCCTCTGGAGCCTCTACGCTATCCTGCGTAGCTGCAGCTCTGCTTCTCTGTGTTGTCCTTGTTGTTGCTCCTTTGCCTCTTACTGAGTCTTGGCTCCAGGATCAGATCATCCCCTCAGCCAATACCACCCCTCGCTGCAGAAAATTCCTCCGCAAATTTTTATCAAACCCGTCGTAGAATTCCAAATCTATTTCTCAGCTCTGCAACTGTGTGTGTCTCCAACTGACCCTCAAGCCTTTCTCTTATACTTTTTCGTTGAACCCTTCAACGGCCGAGATTAAAACACTCATCAACGACTGAGATTAAAAGAATGCTTGATCCGTGCCTTTTAGAACATTTCAGCACATGTGTTAATTAATTCACTTTAATTATTAAATTTTCTTAAGTTTAGACTTAGGAAATCCATTAAAATAATTAATTATTTGAATAACTTGAACACCAACTGAAATTTCTCAAAACACTTTTTGGGTTTTGGAGTTCAAGTGTGTCTTAGCCCCTCCACAAAATTTCAGGGCTAGAGCACACCCGATGCTACACCAACTATACAAAATCTCAACAATTTGTGCTATATGCCCTCATCAAGGCCAATTTTGATTTTTTGTAGCATCGAGAGGTATTCTCGAATGTCCAAAGAGGTCTCAAAGTCAGCCTAAGAAAATAAAAATAAAAATTTATATTTTGGAGCATCAAGTCGGCCCAGGAAGGTGAAGGGACGTGTCCCTTGGGGTATTTCATCTGATTCAACTTGTATAAATAGGCATTGTGATACTTCGGGTGCTGCTTGAGCTTGGTATAGGCTATGCTTTCTTGGTTTTAAAAAGCAGACTTCTGTCGCACTCAGTACAACAGAGGCGGAGTATATCACAACCATTGTCGCAAGTTGTGAAGCATTGTGGCTTCAGAAGCTTCTTATGGGACTCTTTGATTAGGTCACTTCATCCGAGACATGGTGCATAAGGGAGTTGTGAAGCTCCAGTACATATACATAGATGAGCAGATTGCAGGCATTCTCTCCATTTGTCTAGAGCGAAGTTTGTTTACTTCGGAGACAAGTTTGGAGTGATGCAGAATGTCTCCCTCATTGAGAGGGAGTGTTGATGTCTTTGCAGGATCAGGAAAACCATCTCCTGAGAAGCCATGCTGATTTAGCTGGGTCATGCTGATTTGACCAGGGGTGAATGGCCTAGGGCAATTGCAGGATTTTTGTATTTCTCTTTGGGTCAAGGCCCTAAATTTTCCAGAAAAATTAATGTGAAGGAACATCTGATTGGTCAGATTTATGTGCTATTTGTGGATGATTTTTCTGAGTATTTTCTGCTGCAAAATTTATTGTGAAAAGTCAAAAATACCATTGTGTTTATTTTTAGCAGTTCAGAAAATTAATATTAATTAAATAAATTTCTGGGTATAAAATAATTGCTTTGTGAAATTGATCAGACCGGGTATTTAGAAGTTAACAGTATCTAAAATTCTAATGGAGGAAGCTGGTCTGGCGTATTACAATAGAGTGGTATACAAGGTGTAGAAGAATTTATTCTCTATAGATTTATGCTACCTTGGGTGGTCATCAACCCATAATTAAATGGACCCCACAGATAAAAAAATTTAAGAAACTTAACGTGGTTCTTGGTTGCCTCTGATTCTCGAAAAAGGTGTTCTTAAAGCTTGTAGTTTGGATAAACAACATGGGGATACATTTGACAAAGATGATACATGGCGAGCAGATATACAAGTGGAATTGATGCATATTGACCTTCTTGGTCTGTGCAAAGTACTTTATGATATTTATTGATTTCAAAAAAAAATTTGGGCATAGTTTCTCAAGTAAAAGTTAAATGCTCTCGAAACATTCAAGAGTTCAAAGCAGCCATTGAGAGGTAAAGTGACAAGAAAATTAAGGTTGTCAGGATAGACAATGGAGGAGAATGTAAATCTACCGACTTCTACAAATATCACAAAGTTAATGGTAGTTTTCATGAATTTTACCACAACAAAATGGTAATTCAAATAGGAAAATATGACCATTGTGGAGATGGCAAGGAACATGCTAAGGACAAGGCTCTTTCAAACAATTTTTGGGATTAAGCAGTCTACAAAAATCTACCCACTCAAAAAAAGCCACATTAAGGTCATGAGAAACATTATACATGAAAATTTATGGAGTGGTAGTTGTTATCAGCCTATTTTACCTGCATTGAGTTAGTTGCAGAAACCTTTGCCTTGTTGACCTTGATGCATAACCCTTGATTTTGACCCTTTTGCAGCTTGGACGCTGATTAGCCATGCATAACCAGTACAATTGCTCTGATAACAGTAGGAAACCAAAGGTAAATCATCTCAGGATATTTGATTACTATGCATAGGAATATGTGCCAAAATACTCCAACATTCTCTTCCGGGTCATCTTTACAACAAGCTCCCAAACTTGCAACTTGCTGCTAGACCATCACCCCAGTGGACAGCTTCCTTTGACCTTTTTTAATCCTTCTTTGTGTTGTTGATTGAATTAAATCTGTATGGAAGGCTGCTTCAACCTTAAAAATTATCTTGCTGAAGATGATGCCTTGTCTTTCTTCTTTTAAGCTCATAATTTCTTGAATAGGGGTTTCATTATGGTTTTGCAACTTGGCTTTTTTCAATTCTTTGTCATCTTGCTCCATTCTATTTTTTTGTTTGTCCTTGGACTTTCTCATGCTTAGCAGAGAGGCACTTCATTTATGTAAATTTATGTAGATGTTCTATGCTTGATGCAACTTTACTTTCTTTTCAACATTAGTCAGCAATCACATAAACAATAAAGTAAAATGCTGATAGAACATACCAGTAGATCAACAGAAGACAAGCCAGAAATATATATATGTGTTGGTGCGTTATGGCGATCAATAGGATGCTTCAACCAGTAAAGTCTCAATTGGTCAGCTAACCAGCAATGTCACACAGCCCTCAGATCAGCCAAACAGTCAACTCAAAAGTCAACCCAGAAAAGTCAATGCTGCCCAGAAAATTCAACACAGAACAGCAGCAAGTAAAAGTCAACACATCACAGTCTATGGTCAACCTTTGACCTCAGTTCTTGTGCCAAAATGTATGGACTGCAGAAATCGGAGTCTATGCCAAAATTCAGCTCCTTTTGACCATTTGGTCAACGCTGGTCAAACCTGCGGTGGAAACCCTAGCTGCAGCAGAAATTGTCTTTGTCATTCTCCCATGTGTGAGCTGCAGATTTGTTTCCAAGTAGCTCGAACCAATCCAGAAGTGGAGAGAGAAATATGTGTGATGAGGAGATGAGTAAAATGTCCTCCAACGTTGACTTTATTTATATCCATCATTGAGGGTGTGTGACACATTTGCTGGGGTACAAAACCTTAAAGCCGACCTGCACATATTTTGAATAGATTAGAAAATAAATTCAAAATAAATGTTTTGCTCATCGGATCAAGATGATCTTTAGATCGATCTTGCACCTCTCCGAAAGAGGAACCCAATAACAATATTGGTATCTTCATCTGAGCATCACAACATGGAGTTTGGACCTAGTTGTCGAAATTAACACTCCCTCTCAACTAGGGAGAACTCTATCCCACTAGTGCAACACAACATCGTGCGTCATCTCGCCGTAACTTGCTTTGCTGGCTCTTTATTTCAAAACAGAAGTGGGCCAGTCACAAAGACATCATTCCCGACTGACAGATTCAGCCCAGAGGTCCGAAACCTCTATAGGACTCACAAAGAGTCTCATACCAACCCGAAGTTGGTTTATCTGACTTGAAGTCAGTAGGAGGTCTGAAACCTCACTTGGACTCAAGAGTGTCATATGCTAACCCGAAGTTAGTTTCACTGACCCGAAGTCAATTGGAGGTTCGAAACCTCTCTAGACTTTATCCGATCAAGTGGTTGGACCATGCCATCCTAGATAGAGAGTACGACAATCTCTGATGTGTCCATTAATCTTTGCTACTAGTCTCTAGCTTTTCCCACCTCATTGGCAAAATGAAAGGTACTTCCTATGAGTCCGGAACTCAAATGGGTAGGATGCATACGGAGCACAGATAATGAGAGGTAAACCAACTCAATCATCACAACGGTGGGGCAGAAGCACACCAACAAGGTTTGGCAAGCCTAGCCCTGTGGTTGCTTGTAGCTCCAAGAAGCTATCCCCAAAGCCCCCCAGAGCTCCAAGAGCTCATCGTCCAATAGGATTCTCACAATAAGGTCCTTCCACGATTCCAAGATTCTCATGGAAGGTTAGGAACATGACCTTCCCTAAGGGCATTGTGAGAATATCCATGACCTGCTCATCAGTTCCTATATGATCGAGCCTTATGACGCCTCGCTGTACCATATCTCGGATAAAGTGGTACCAGCCATCAACATGCTTGGATCGATCCTGGAACCCAGGATTCTATGACAAACGAATCCCCCTTTGGTTATCACAAAGGATAACGGTGGCATCTAGCACATGCTCGAAAAACTCACTGAAGAGCTTTTGCAACCATGTGACTTCACAACGGGCCATACATGCTACAATGTATTCGGCCTTAGCGGTGCTCAAGGCTATCGACTTCCGTTTCCTGCCCGATGCAGATTTACGTGTGAAGCAGCATCCAGATGTGCTCTTGCGATCCACCACACTACCAGCCCAATCGGCATCAGTATATCCAAGGAGTGTCATGCTCCCGACAGTGTATCTCAGCCCATGGTCGATCGTGCCATAGAGATATCTCAAGAGTTTCTTGGGACCAACCCAGTGAATGTTATGATCAACCATGTGTTGACTCAAAGTGTTCACTGCAAAACTTTCGTCTGGACGGGTGTTCACTAAGAACATGAGGGCCCCTACGAGTTGATGATACTCAGTAGGATTTGGTAACACGAGCCCAGCAGCGCTGCCACTCAACTTCTTAAAGTTGAGCTCCATCGGTGTCGACACGGACTTACAGTCCACCATACCAAATCTTTCTAGAAGCTTCACAATGTATTTTCCTTGAGAAAGGAAAATCTCGCCAGGTCTCTGCCAGACCTCTAGGCCTAAGAAGTAATGCATCAGTCCTAGGTCCTTCATCTTGAACTTAGCAGCGAGCTCCCTCTTGCACTGATGAATGAGAGGGTCAGCACCTGTCAGGAAGAGGTCGTCCACATACAACACTAGAATGAGAGACTTCTCTCTATCAACCTTGAAGTAAAGGTTCGGATCAACATTACTATGAGTGAAGCCCAGCTTCATCAAGTAGCTATCTATCCTCTCGTACCAAGCTTTGGGTGCTTGCTTTAGCCCATAGAGGGCTTTCTTCAACCTGCAGACATGGGTGTCCCGATCTTGGACTTCGAACCCCGGAGGTTGCTCTACATACACCTCTTCCTTTATCGCACCATGCAGAAATGTGGTCTTCACATCCATCTGATGAAGACTCCATCCTTGCGTAGCAGTAAGGGCTATGATAGATCGAATGGTGCTGTATCGGGCCATAGGTGCAAATATGTCATCATAGTCTATGCCTTCCTTTTGAGAGAAGCCACGAGCAATGAATCTTGCCTTGAAATTTTCAGCACTACCATCAGATCCACGCTTGATCTTGTAGAGCCATTTCGAGGTGACAACTGCTTTGTCTTCTGGTCTTGGAACCACATTCCAGACATCATTCTTCATTATGGACTCATACTCTTCATGCATAGCATCCTTCCAGACTTGATGCTTTCCGGCTTCGTCAAAAGATCCAAGCTCAGATTGTACAATAGTACTCATGGCTGCTAGATACCCTTGGTATCTACTCGGCTTCTTGCTTTCACGGAATGGCCCCCTTGGGGCCATATGTCCCTCAGCATCCTCGAGAGTGTCCCTGAGCCATGATGGTCTCTTCCCCAGTGAAGGAGGTGGATCAATCGGGTCCATCGGTCCTTCAACATCAGGCATCGTCTCATCCTTCGGTCCTTAATTTCCAGGCCTTGCTTCATGGTCTTCTTCAGATCTCGGAAGAATGACTACTTTTCTCAGGGAAGCATCTTCGTCAAAAGTGACATCGTGGCATATCTCCACTTCCCTTTGACCAGGCACATAGACTCTATAGGCCTTCAAAGTTTCGTTGTAGCCCACAAACATTCCCTTCTTCCCAGAAGCATCCAGCTTGCTCCTCTTCTCTTTCGATACATGAAAATAAATAGGACATCCAAAAACTCTAAAATGTGAGACGTCAGGTTTCTTACTAGTGAAAACCTCTTCGGGAGTTTTGGAGTCCAGAGCGGAATGCGGGCATCGATTTTGTATGTACACGGTAGTGTTCGCAACTTCTCCCTACAAAAACTTCGGTAGACCCTGGTCACATAGCATTGCACGGGCAACTTCCACAATGGTCTTGTTCTTTCGTTCAACAATGCCATTATGCTCAGGAGTATAGACAGTTGTGGTCTCCCTCTTAATGCCAGCTTCTCTGCAAAAGTTCTTGAACTCGTTTGTCTCATATTCAGTGCCATTATTAGTCTATCAGATAGCATCACATGTCATTGCTCCCAGTGGACTTCCTCCAACTTGATAGTGTGTATCAACTCTAAACCCAATCATGATAGCTTCCTTGAAGCTCTTCTTCCAGATACGCACCTTCCTATCAATGAATGCCACATTGAAACCTTTGTCTTCCATGGCCGATATAGACATAAGGTTCTTCTTCAAGTTAGTTACATAGAGTACATCTTGCAAGCGGAGGACTTGACCTTGAGACAAGTGGAGGGTCACAGTCCCTGCCCCTTTCACGGTATATGTCGCATTATCTCCAAGGATAATTTTCAGATTAATATCCTTCTCAACTATATCAGAAAGTGCTTTTTTGAACCCAGTGATGTGCCTTGAGGCACCACTATCTATCAACCAGACATCCATAGTGTCGGGTGGAGATGCAGCAGAGAGGGCAGATACAAGAATGAATTCATTTCTTTTATCAACAACATTTGATTCCTCATACCTGGAATTTCTCGACCTTTTGAAAGGTTGCTCATTTCCGCCGGAGGGAGCCTTCCCCCTTCCCTTGAACCTGTTGTTCCTTTGATTGCCATTCCTCCAGTTGTTGTTGTTGTCATCATCATCGGGAGAATCCTTCTTGAAAGGACATTCTCTAGCATAGTGACCTGGCCTATGACAAGTGTAACACTTGCCCTTCTTTCCTTGGGCCCCTGCTCTTCCTTTGTTCTTTGGACCACCAAAGATTTTCTTTCTAGAATGAGCAACGTAGGCAACATTTCCTTCATTTTCATACTCCTTCATCCTTGTCTCTTCTTGTACACATCTCGATAGTACTTCGTCAAAGTCAGGTATCACATTATTATTGAGAATGGTAGTGTTTAACACATGCCACTCGGATGGGAGCCCTCCAAGTGCGGTGAGTACCATCTCTCGATCAGCTATTGTCTCCCCAATAGCCAGCAGATTGTTCCTGATCTCAGTCAACTTCAGAAAGTATGATTGAATAGACTCATCCCTGCCTTTCTTCAGATTCTTCAATTGATTCTTGAAGAATAGGACTTGATTTGCATTGTTGGCCTTGAACATGTTGACCAACTTATCATACATTTCTTTTGATGTGCCTAGCTCAGAGATGTAGGCAACTAGACTCTTGTGAATTGAGTCCTTGATCATCAGCTTTGCTTTGATCTCTCCTTTCTTATACTTTGTTTTGGCGGCAACAGTTTGTTGTAGCCTCTACAACACCCTCCAAAAAACCCCACTTTAAATTTTTTTGGAGCCCCTTAAGCACAAAGAAAAGTTAAGTAAAGAGTCGGGAGGGCTAAGTCGCTGAGTCGCAAACCTCAAATTTGTGGAAAACCGCGACCCCACGACCCTGAGGTCGCAAGGTCGCATCTCTTTCAGATCACCACGCCTTGCGACCCCGTGACCCTATTAATGGCCCGCACGTGCGACCTTTTTATATATAGGAGGTCGTTGGGTCGCATTTTGCATATACAGCGGATAGAAAAAAACGCCTCTAACAGGTCGACTGGAGCGTGATTTTCCCGGGTAAGTTGCCGTTTTCCTCCTGCTGTTTCCTTTTTGGTTATTCTTGCCTAATCTCTCATTCCTCAGCCTTTAAATTGCCCCCTACCTTAGCCATTGTTTTCATTTGTCACTTAGGGTTTTCCTTTTGATTCCAACATTCACCCTGCTTGCCCAACTTATCACAAATTCCTCATCCAACCTCTCATGGCCTGTATCTTGCTCCAAAAGCTATCCCCTGGCTCTGTCTGGACCCATTTAGCTCTGTGTTTTTCAAGTTAAGGGGAAAAGCAACTTCACGTCGCGCGCGCCAAAACCCCGGCAAGCCCTAGCGCGACCCTGCGACCCAGTGACCCAGCGACCCAGTCGCTAAGTCGCCACGTCGTAGATTGCTCTTCCATTTGTTTTTTCACAGCTTCGCGACTCAGCGACCTAGCGACCTAGTCGCAAGGTCGCAAGGTCGCATTTCCGCCATTTCTCACGACTTGCGACCTCGCGACCCCGCGACCTGGTCGCAAGCGCATTTCCGCCATTTCTTACAACTTGCGACCCCGCGACCTCGTGACCTAGTCGCAAGGTCGCAAGGTCGCACTTTTCCCATTTTTCACAACTTGCGACCCAGCGATCCACGACCTAGTTGCAAGGTCGCAAAGTCGCAAATTCATAAAAATATCAACATCTCGACCCTGCGACCCAGTAGGCCCCTTCTTCAGCTCTGCCTGTGTCCCCAGTTGAAATAATTGATAAGCTGTAACTGGTTTTGTATCATCATGGCATCTTTCTTATCCTGGGATTCTTTCATGAATATGACAGGTGAATTCGAAGCAGACTTGGAGTGTATATCTGTCCCCTCAGATTCAAGTGACATGGGACCTCCAGTATCTCGGAAAAAAGACAAGAGCCTGGCAGTGGAGGATGTAGAGATGGACATGCCAATGTCCCCACCCTCGATCTACAGGGATACACTCTGCACATTTGCCAAATGGGACAGCATGCGCTGGTACCAAGTGTACCAAGAGTTCGCTAGAACAGAATTCCCAGAGGACCTCCCTAATCGGGAGATATACTTAAAGGTCAAAAGATCTAAGCTACATCTTGCAGGTGCCCATCTGGCTATATTCCCATGCCCATAGATGATAGATTGGATTATACAGAAAACTGACCCCAAGAAGTTTGTAATCAGGGACAACGAAGGCAAAGCTTTCGCAACACTCAAAGGCTCAGACGCTCATGTTTATTACTCTTTGCTTGAGCGAGAAGAAGACTTCACAGAAGAATGGGCTATCGCCCGTGCAGTTCCTATAGTTGACACTATAAAGCAGTGGTGGGAGGAGCTTGAGAAATTTAAGGTCAAGAAGGACCAGGAATATCCAGTGGCGAACCTTAGGAAAGTATATAAATTAGTGGCTGCCATGCTTTGCAGATTGTACGGGCGCCCTGATGCCACCACCTTCAACGGCACATGGGCAACTCTCATGGAGTATGTCACAGCACACGGCACCCGTTTCAACTGGGCTAGCATATTGATGACCTCCATGCGTACAAACTTATCCTCGGCATTGGTACCAGATGAAGGAATGCCTTCTGAATTCTATATGGCCTCTTATTTGTTGGATGCCGTCTGTTCAAGGTTGCACTTTGAGGGATGGGTGCATAACTGGGATCCAAAACAGACCCGTGCAATCCACTTACAAACCAAGGTGTTTTGGGATTCCAGGTATAAACAAGACATAGAGCCGATCTCCCAAGTGTTCATCCCCACTCTTTACAGAAAATTGTTCGGCCAAGACGCTCCTTGCATGTCTTGGCAAGCCATGGAGACGCTAGTCAAGGTGATGCATTGGTTCCCATTCGCCGAGTACACATTCATCCGAGTCTTTGGCTCGTTCAGGGCTCCACATGCTATGCCTTGATTTGTCATAGACAGAATGCTCATGCAGGAGGTCTGTTTCCAAATGTCTTCTGGTTTCTCCAGGGTCCTGTCCAAGGGTAAGAAGAAGCCGCGGTCTACGCTAGCCCTCATTATCGGCGCATACACAGTCAAAGACTTTAGAGAGATAGAGGCAGAAGCATAAGAGATGCAAAGTTACCACCTTGGGGCATTAGAACACCGGACATATGACCCGGAAAGGATAGTTCCTGATCATTGCAAGCGGGCAAAGTTCAACTGGAACTACTAGCACACGGAACGCCCGGGGGAAGATGACAGAAGCAATTGGTACAATGCAGACCGACAACTCGCTCTGGGGGCGGACTCTGGCCAAGAAGATCCAGATGACCAAACCTTGGAAGACAAGAGCCGTGAATTAGGAGGCGCTTCTTCTGCTCTAGCTAAAAAGCCTCGAACCAGTACAGGGCATAGTACTTCTACCCAACAGAAAGAAATAGAAGCCCAAGCCCAGCAAGAAAGAGAGAAGAAAATGAAAGAAGAAGAAGATAAGCGCAAGAAGAGCCTAAGGTCAGAGCAGAAGAAAAAGAAGGCCGAGGAGGCCAAGAAGGAAAAGGAGAAACAAGAGGTGGAAGCTGCAGCGGAATGGGAACTCAAGAAAGAGTTAGATATAGTGGAGGCCGACCGCAAGAAGAAAGCAGAGCAAGCTGCAGCAGCTGAGCGTAAAAGGAAAGCCGAATTGGAAGCAATGGCAGAAGCAGAGCTGAGGCGGAAGAAAGAACATGAAAAAGCAGAAGCCGAACGTCTATGAAAAGAAGAGGAAGAAAAGAAAAAGAAAGAAGAGGAGGATGCAATGCTAGAAAACATCGAGGTATCTCCCCTTGAGGTACCTCTAGTCAGTACACGAGCCACGCTCTCCGATGTTAGTTCCTCCCAGGGGCAAGAAGAGGAGGTATTCAATCTCACCAGGCTCACGTACGATCAATTCTCCTTCAAAATCCGACAGGAGAAAAGGAGATGCCTGGCGCGAAATCCTTTCGCCTCATCCACAGTCGCGACAGGAAAAGACATAGTCCTCGATACTAGGACTAATTCTGTGATGATAGCATCGGCCGGCACAACTTTCGCTGCAACCATAGAAGAGAATGTAACCAGAATGAGTAGAGAGATCTTCTCTCTACAAAATAGGCTATATGAAGCAGAGCAGCGGGAGGCAAGAGCAGAACAGGAAAAGGCGACATTGAGAGAGGAGGTTCAGCAACTCCAAAACAAAACTCTCCTTGTCAATGAAGTGCCGCTTACCATTCAAAGGGAGGTCGATATATTAGAGACTACCATGAGGCAAGTTTATGGGGAAATGTTTACCATAAAACAAGCAGTCGCCCCCTTGGTGAAAGCCCAAACGGAAACTAAGCAAAGGCACGAGCAGCTGAAGGAAGCCTCAGCTGCCTTGGACAGAATGATGGACTGGACAGCGCGGTACCCCCATGCTTGCGAGCATTTGCCAAAGAAAGACTGGATTCAAACGCAAGATGCCAAAGTCCAGATCCGTATGAAAATGCAGTCCAAGGATAAGCTATCCAAGGACCTAGACAAGGTTATGGCTGCATATGAACATCTGATCAGCGGCATTGATTTGATGCACATCTTACATCACATTCCATCGCTGGGTGCATTGGATGAGGGGAAGACATGGGAGCAGGTGAATCAAGAGATCCAGTCATTTTTGCAGCCCATTAAACACGCTGCTGCCACTTCCGACCTTGCAGCATTGCAAGAGAACCTGGGCCAGTTTCTTGTCATGCCAGTTTGGGTCTACACCAAGCTCGCTTCTCTGTCCAACCAGATCTCACAGAAGAAGGAGACTCTAATCCCAAACGCCTTGGAGTGTATGCATCGGCTGAAAGAAGAGGTCCCTTTGGTTTCTCCCATATCAGTAGACTATCAGACTTGGCAAGACTTCCTCAAAGGACAACAGATTGATGCCCCTGATCTCACAATTGCGCACACATCTTCATAATCCGGTGGCAGTAGATCGATGGGAGCATGTGGAAACAGGTCGCAGGTCGCGCCGCCCAGACAGGTCGCAGGTCTCATTGCCCAGCCAGGTCACAGGTTGCAGTTCCCTTCCAGGTCGCAGGGCAGCTCAACAGTCAGGCAGGCGAAGGGTCAGGAAGCCCAAAGGGAAAATTTTGATCTATAAAACTCCCTTCGGGGAAAATGTAAAGGATCTTTTTTTTGGGACTTAAGAGCTATACAACATTGTATTGAAAGATAACACTCTTGTGCATATGAATACAGATACTTGTTTAAACTCCTTTTGGATCTGATGTGTTTTGCTGTACGAACACTATGAGTATTTCTTATACAGTTTCGAAAATCTTTTGGTTAACGAAGCTGCACTTTTAGTGGCATCATTTACGCATTATGGTTATCTGTACTTGTGTTAATGATGTTTAGTTCATTTTGCTTTCTTAGTGGATGTTAATGACTTTGCTTATTAGCATTTGTTTTATCTTTCACGAATGTAAAGGGGGCATCTCACCATAAAGAAATGTTTCTTTGGTGGTTAGAACAGCCTACAAGCATAACTCCAATGATTTGTTGTTAACAACACCTCCTTCGGCGTCTATGCTTCATTATTTGTTGTCTCGCTACGCATAGTGTTATATACGTGTTTAACGCATCAATCATGTATCTTGTATCATTTGAATAAGTGTGTGTCCGCAGGTTCAATCGTGTTCTTTTGAGACCAAAGGGAATGTGACTTAAGCGGTAGCCGGACCCACACCCTGGACGGGATCCCTATCCCAAACAGTTCAAGGTCTAATTGAGACTTTCTACCGGGGAGATCCCCTACTGTTGGCCGGACAGATTTTCCTGTCAACACAGTTGTAGTGGATGGAAGCTCTTGGATTTTACCCTGCACATAGTCCATGACATCTTGGTCTTCCAACATAAGATCTAATGTCATCTTTCAAGCATGGAAGTCATCCTTCCCAGTCAATTTGTCATCAGCCTTAAAGCCATTGTAGTTTGAGGAACTCATCCTCTTCTTCGGTGATTGCTACAAATTAGGGCTTTGTCTTCACCTCAGCTTTGATACCATGTAAATTTATGTAGATGTTCTATGCGTGATGCAACTTTACTTTCTCTTCAACATTAGTCAGCAATCACATAAACAATAAAGTAAAATGCTGATAGAACATACCAGTGGATCAATAGAAGACAAGCCAGAAATATATATATGTGTTGGTGCGTTACGATGATCAGCAAGATGCTTCAACCAGCAAAGTCTCAATTGGTCAGCTAACCAGCTATGTCACACAACCCTTAGATCAACCAAACAGAGAACTCAAAAGTCAACCCAGAAAAGTCAATGCTACCCAGAAAAGTCAACACAGAACAACAGCAAGTAAATGTCAACGCAGCACAGTCTATGGCCAACCTTTGACCTCGGTTCTTGTGCCAAAATGTACGGACTGCAGAAATTGGAGTCTATGCCAAAATTCAGCTCCTTTTGACCATGCGTTGACCAAAGTCAACGCTGGTCAAACCTGCGGTGGAAACCCTAGCTGCAGCAAAAACTGTATTTGTCCTTCTCCCATGTGTGAACCACGAATTTGCCTCCAAGTAGCTCGAACCAATCAGAAGTGGAGAGAGAAATATGTGTGATGTGGAGATGAGTGAAATGTCCTCCAACGTTGACTTTATTTATATCCATCACTGAGGGTGTGTGACACATTTGTTGGGGTACAAAAACTTAAAGCCGACTTGCACATATTTGAATATAATAGAAAATAAATTCAAAATAAATGTTCTGCTCATTGGATCAAGATGATCTTTAAATCGATCTTGCACCTCTCCGAAAGAGGAACCCAATAAAAATATTGGCATCTTCATCTGAGCATCACAACATGGAGTTTGGACCTAGTTGTCCAAATCAACAATTTATCTAACTCTTTTTTATTATTTAATAGTTTTTACCATTTTCACTTTCGTTGAATATCTATTCAAGATCTCTTCACATTCCTCCTGTGTGGCAGTGATCTGTAAAATCAACGATACGCCACTATTCTTAAACTTGATTGCTACTTAAGTGTAGAAATGTTGAGAAAAGTTGCGTGTCTGTGTATTTTCCACATTAAGATAAGTGACCATTCTTCATGGTCAACATCATTTTCATCTCCATGATTTGTTCTTTCTCCATTATTTTTGTGATTTTCTTTTTGTTTTGTTTGTTTTGGATGTTGTAAGAGTACTGCCATAGAATCTTTGGATTTTATATTTAAAAGAATAAGCTCAAGCAATATCTAAAAGAATAATCACAAGAAGCATATATCATATGATGTTCATTTCATTGATGATTAATGTAAAATGGGCACTCGGAGCTTTTCAGGTTTAAAGGTTGCCTTCATTATTACAATACTACGACACCTTATGATTACCACTGGATTCTATCATATATTAAAATACTGAAGGAATAATACCTTGAAGTTCGATCAATGAATTGGAAAATTTCAAAATAGTTTCAGTGTCATTTATAACCTGCAGATCAAAATGATTTAGGGTTTCAACTTTCGTTGAGTAAATTGTATGGTGTGGTATAGATGGTGGATTAGTATGACTGTTGAATGGTGCAAGTTGTGATCCAGTTGTAATAGCTCCATCATTAGTCTATCCTTGTCTTCTGGCATTGGGACCTGTACCTTGCTGCTTCGTTTCTTCCTTATTCAGCCTGGTGCTTTTTGGCACATTGCTCTTGATGTCCATGAACTTCTTGCATCCTTTTTTTATGTTCTAAAAGTTCTAAATCAATTTCTGCATCTCTGCTTATTCCTCTTGCAATATTCTATAATTATATGCAAGTAAAAGGGTTGGCAAAAATAGACTGGTCATATTTTTTTGCAGTGAAGGTCCATGATCTCTGATATACAATACTTTTCCTTCATTGTTACAGATAATGGAGATGCTAACTCACATAAACAGACGGGTAAAGGACCAGCCGGCAATACACTTACCCGTATTGGACTTGTGGAAGTTGTATCAGAGTGCTGATTCACCAATGGTCAAGAACTTCTCAATTGTTTATATTGAGATGGCTTTTGATCGCTTGCACATGGAGGTTTGTTTTATTATGGTTCTTTTAATCGTGACACTGGATTTATACAAAGTATCTAATGCCTGGTAGTTTCTTTGTAAAATTATATAAACATTTTGGAATCATCCATGATGTGAATCTTGCCCAAGGAAATGCATCCTGAAAAATATAATAGTCCTTTTTCTTTAATTGTATTGAAGCAGGAGAGGATAAATTTTGCTCCTGAATTGCTTAATGGTCTTTCAAAGTTGCCTGGTCAACATCAAGATATCTTATTGCGAATTGTTGCACAGGTACCAGTCTTCCTCACATCTCAATTATTTTAATTGCTTGGAGGGATTAGTGAAAATTAGTCAAGTTAATAATTTTTATTAATTGTTCTAACTTATCCAGATTTTGTGGTTTTCACTTTTCGAAAGCCCATGATCATTGTTCTCATTGTCTTTGACATCAACAAATTAACTATTTGTTTTGAATATTTTTAAATGTTTAATGGTTTCAACTTTCACCATTTCTCCAGATTTGCAAGATTATAAATTGTTAGCATATTTAGAAACTTAGGAGTTAGTAAAGTTCAACTTGGTCTAATGTGTATATTAGGTAAAAGTGTGTTTCTTTAGTATGCATTAGTTGTGTTGGAATCAGATGATTATATTTTTTAGACATACGAGTGATCCAACAACTCATATTCTCCTTGATATTAACTGTTGTTGATCGTGGTTAACACCTGTTTTGTCCATGATCTCTACTTAAAGGACATGGAGGGTCATGGCTGATGATCGATTGGGAGAACTCTCTTGTGTAAAATATTTTCTTTTGCATTAATAAAATTGCCTCAAGAGACTGTGTTGGTTGGAGCCGTGGATTGTTTCTCTCTCTAAGGGTTTTAACCACATAAACATACTGGCATTGTGATTTTGATTTGGTTGTGTGAGTGGTTGTTAAAAATGTTTGCCTTGTATGGAATACCCTGTTTACTTGAACATGGTATCAAAACCCGTTTGAAGAATTGCTCCCATTGGCGATTGAGATCTTGAAGCTCGTGTTGCTGCATTTTTGAAATCTGCTATCCTGTACTTTTTTGGCCTAAATAGACTGTTCCATTGTGTTCAGAACACTTTTTTCAGTTTAGAACACCTTTTGTTTCATCGAAAAAGGTGTCTGTTTGTCCAATATTCGACATTTTTCGTCAGATCTGGAGGTATATAGTCCAAATACACCCATTTTTTTTAAATTATTTTTTGTAGAGCTCATATTCTGAAAGAAGGAAAGAAAGTATTTTGAATGTCCACAAGGCTAAAAATAGCCTACGGGACAGATTGCTTCTCCATTTGGCTCTTGTATTCGGCCCTTTTCCTGTGGAGTTTTACAATAATCGCTCCTAGCTTCTCGACAAACTCTTCGTTGAATAGATTATCCCAAGAGCTAGCTGCCATAGTACTTGCATAATTTTCCCTGCTGTCTTTGAAGGCCTCGCATTCTAAAATGAAATGTTTTTCTGTTTCCACTTTTCCGGAAGAGCAAAAAATACATATTCTTTCCTCTCACATTTCTTTTGGCCTTTTCCAGTGCCCTATTTCACAATAGAGTTGATGAGAATTAGTCCTTAATTGAGCAATAAGAATTTTAGATCTGCAAGAAATATTGGCCCCTATGTACGCTTCTTGCTGATGATTATGAGTGGGGTTAAACCCTTCAATGTAGTACTTCTTCTTTCTCCCAAGCTCTTTCTCGAAAATACATTTGTGGAACTTATCCATAACAAAAGTTTTTATCTCTTTACTCTTTGTAGGACACATGCTCAAGCAAATACCCCATTTACTAAACCATTTGTTATTTTGCCGCATCCAAGTCTTCTTTCTTTTGCACAATCTGTCATTAAACACAACCTTAGGCCTCTACCCTCTTCCATTTGCTCATTTTTTTTCAAATACCTTATGACTCGCACCATAGCGATTGCTTCAATAGGAGCAGCCCCTGTTTCACTTAACAAGATAGCATAAGCAACTACACTTTTAATTTTGAATTTGTTTGTAATCAAACGCTTCTGAATTTTCTCAATTTGTTTCCACTGCATCTCGGTTGTGCTGTTGGCCCACAATTCACAACTGTAGAGAATCACTGGAATCACTAGAAGCCCAAAAAGAGTTAGAGTTGTTTTCCAGTCCTACAGCTCTACCTCTCTACACCTGTTTTGAAGATCATAAAATGCTTTCCAACCCCCCAAAGTTCTTTTCTTTCTACAACCATCCCAACTTAAATTTCTGTTGAAGTCAATTCTGAGGTATTTGTAGTCTGCAACTTCTTCCAGAATGTTGCCTTTAAAGTAGAAATTATGTTGGTTATGCTTTCTTTTATTAGAGAAAACTACTACTTTCGTTTTTCTAATATTGACTTGCATCCCCACCCTTCTACAAATTGCTCAAGGGAACGTAAGTGCTCTTGCAAACCAAGAGATCACTAGAAGCCCAAAAAGAGTTAGAGTTGTTTTCCAGTCCTACAGCTCTGCCTCTCTACACCTGTTTTGAAGATCATAAAATGCTTTCCAACCCCCCAAAGTTCTTTTCTTTCTACAACCATCCCAACTTAAATTTCTGTTGAAGTCAATTCTGAGGTATTTGTAGTCTACAACTTCTTCCATAATGTTGCCTTTAAAGTATAACTTATGTTGGTTATGCTTTCTTTTATTAGAGAAAACTATTACTTTCGTTTTTCTAATATTGACTTGCATCCCCACCCTTCTACAAATTGCTCAAGGGAACGTAAGTGCTCTTGCAAACCAAGAGCCGATTTAGCAATCAGTATAAGGTCATCTACGTACAAAAGGAGCCTTATAACGAACTTGCCCAAATGGATACCGTCACCCCCTTGCGAATTTAGCCACTCTTCAAGCTTGCCAATATATAAACCAAAAAGGGTAGGAGACAATGGGCAACCTTGCTTGACTCCGATATCGCTTCTAAAATTTTCAGAAATGCCTACTGAAGTTCTAATTTTGACTTTCATCTCTTCATACAGCCTATATGCACAGTTGCTCTCAAATGCCTGGTGTAAATTTTTGAAAGTGTTCTATGCATGATGCAAATTTACTTCAAACTTCTAGGGCCCGATACCAAATAGCAATCACATAAACATGAAAGTAAAATGATGATAGAACATACCAATAGATCGATGGAAGACAAGCCAATAATATACTTATCTTTTGTCAAACAGAGATGAAGAATGGTGGCGTTATGACAGTCAACATGATGCTCCAACCAACAAAGTCTTCTTAAGGTCAGCCAACCAAATTTGTCACAAAACCCTCAAGACAACTCCATAAAGTCAACCCAAAGTCAATGCTGTCAATGCAAAACAGTAGCAGCAAAAAATCAACGCAGCAAGGTCAAAGACAATGTTCGGCCTCGGTATGTGTGCCAATCAATGCGTCCTTTAGAAATTGGACTTTTGGTGAAGTTTGGAGGTCAATGGTTTTGGTCAACGCTGGTCAAACCTGCGCTGCAGCCCTAGACAAATTTGCACCAAAAAGCCCTAACTGCTGCTCCACACGTGTGAGAAGAAAGTGCCTCCAAAAGTGATCGAACCAATCAAACACAAGAGAGAAGTGTGTGATTAGTTGATGATGAAATGACCTCCAAGTCTCTCCAATTTATATCCATCTGTGAGGGTGTGTGACACATCTGTTGGGCTCTTAAGCCTACATTACAATTCTGGCCGACCTTGCACATAAGTGGAATAAATACAAAATAAATGTTCTGCTCATCCGATGAAGATGATCTTTAGATCAATATTGCACCTCTCCGAAAGAGGAATCCAATAAAAATATTGGCATTGTCATCTGAGTAGTACAACATGGAGTTTGGACCGAGTTGCCCAAAAATAACACTCCCTCTCAACTAGGGAGAACTCCATTCACCAGTGCCATCTAAACAACGCGCATCATCCTGCCGTAACTTGCTTTGCTAGCTTCTTTATTTCAAACGGTGAGTCACCGGCTGACTTGAAGTCAGCGCAGAGGTTCGAAACCTCTATAGGACTCAAAGGAGTCTCATACTAACCCGAAGTTAGTTTAACTGACCCGAAGTCAGTTGGAGGTCCAAAACCTCACTTGGACTCAAAAGAGTCATATACTAACCTGAAGTTAGTATAACTGACCCGAAGTCAGTTGGAGGTCCAAAACCTCACTAGACTTGATCCCAGATCAAATGGTTGGACATGCACCATCCTAGACATAGAGAGTATGACAATCTTTGATGCGTCCATCGGTCTTGCTATCTGTCTCTATCCACATTTCCCACCTCATTGGCCAAGATGAGAGGTACTTCCCATGAGTCCGAAACTCCATGGGTATGATGCATACGGGTCACAGACCAAAGAGAGGTGAACCAACTCAATATCATCACGGTGGGGCGAAAGCACACCAACAAGGTTCGACAAGCCTAGCCCTGTGGTTGCTTATAGCTTCAAGAAGCTATCCCCAAAGCCCCTTGGAGCTCCCAAAGCTCATCGTCCAATAGGACCCTTAGAATAGGGTCGTTCCACGATTCCAAGATTCTCACAGAAGGTTAGGAACTTGACCTTCCCCAAGGGCTTAGTGAGAATATCTGCGACCTGCTCATCAGTTCCTATATGATCGAGCCTTACGGCGCCTCGCTATACCATATCTCGGATAAAATGGTACCTGATATCAATATGCTTGGGTCGATCGTGGAACACAGGATTCTCTGACAAACGAATCCCACTCTGGTTATCACAAAGGATAATGGTGGTATTTAGCACATGCCCGAACAACTCACTGAAGAAATTTCGCAACCAATTAGCTTCACAATGGACCATACTCGCTGCAATGTAATCGGCCTCAGCAGTGCTCAAAGCCACTGATCTGCTTCCTGCTCATCTAAGATATCAAAGCAAAACCAAGTGTGAAGCAGCATCCAAATGTGCTCTTGCGATCGACCACACTGTCAGCCCAATCGGCATCAGTATATCCATGGAGTCAAAAACTCCTGGCAGTGTATCTCAGCACATGGTTTATCGTGCCCCGAAGTTATCTTAAGAGAGTCTTGGCACCAACCCAATGAATGCGACGAGGATCAACCATGTGTTGACTCAAAGTGTTCATTGCAAAACATATGTCCGGACAAGAGTTCACTAAGAACATCAATGCTCCTACGAGTTGACGATACTTGGTAGGATTTCCCAATGCAGGCCCAACATCATTTCCACACAACTTCTTGAAGTTGAGTTCCATCGGTGTCGACATGGACTTACAGTCCACCATACCAAATCTCTCCAACAGCTTCACAATATATTTTCCTCGAGAGAGGAAAATCTTGCTAGGTCTCTACCAAACCTCCAAGCCTAGGAAGTAATGCATCAGTCCTAGGTCTTTCATGTCGAACTCGGAAGCGAGCTCCCTCTTACACTGATGAATGAGAGGGTCAGCACCTGTCAGGAAGAGATTGTTCACATAGAGAACCAGAATGAGAGGCTTTTCTCTATCAACCTTGAAGTAAAGGTTCGGATCAACATTACTTCGAGTGAAGCCCAACTTCATCAAGTAGGTATCTATCCCCCCCGTACCAAGCCCTGGGGGCTTGCTTCAATCCATAGAGGGATTTCTTCAACCTGCATACATGAGAGTCTCTATCCTGGACTTCGAACCCCAGAGGTTGCTCCACATACACCTCTTCCTTTATCGAACTATGCAGAAAAGCAGTCTTCACATCCATCTGATGGAGACTCCATCCTTGCATGGCAGCAAGGGCAATAATAGATTGGATAGCGGGCCACAAGTGCAAATATATCATCATATTCTATGCCTTCCTTTTGAGAGAAGGCTCGGGCAACGAATCTTGCCTTGTACTTTTCAGCACTACCATCAGATCCATGCTTGATCTTATAGATCCATTTCGAGGTGACAACAGCTTTGTCCTCTGGTCTCGGGACCACATCCCAGACATCATTCTTCATAATGGACTCGTACTCTTCGTGCATAGCATCCTTCCAAACTTTATACTTTACGACTTCTTCGAATGATCCAGGCTCATATTGTACGATTGTACTCATGGTTGCTAGATACCCTTGGTATCTATTCGGATTCTTGCTTTCACAGAATGTCCCCCTTGGGGCCATGTCTCTCGGCATCCTCGAGAGTATCCCTGAGCCATGAGGGTCTTCTCTTCATTGAAGGAGGTGGATCAATAGGGTCCATCGATCCTTCAACATCGGGCATCATCTCATCCTTCGACTCTTCCTGCTTCCTTGTTCTTTCATCATTGTCTTCCTTGGAGCTAGGAAGATTTATCACTTTCTCGAGGGAAGTATCTTCATCGAAGGTGACATCGTGGCATATCTCCACTTCTCTTTGACCAGGCACATAGATTCTGTATGCCTTCGAAGTTTCACTGTAGCCCACAAACATTCCCTTCTTTCCAGAAGCATCTAGCTTGCTTCTCTTCTCTTTCGGCACATGAAAGTAAACAAAACAACCAAAAACTCTAAAATGAGAAACATCAGGTTTCTTACCAAATAATATTTCTTCGGGAGTTTTGGAGTCCAAAGCGGAATGCGGGCATCGATTTTGTACGTACACAACAGTGTTCGCAGCTTCTCCCCTTAGAAACTTCGGAAGGCCTTGGTCACATAGCAATGCACGTGCAGCTTCCACAATGGTCCTATTCTTTCTTTCAGCAACGCCATTTTGCTTAGGAGTATACATGGTTGTGGTCTCCCTCTTAATGCTAGCTTCTCTGCAAAAGTCATTGAACTTCTTTGACTCATATTTGGTGCCATTATCGGTCCTCAAAATCTTGATCTTCTTTCCTGTTTGATTTTCCACCAAGGCCTTGAAGGTACGAAACCATTTGAATGCTTCGTCCTTCTTTTTCAAGAAATATATCCAGGTCTTGTGAGAGAAGTCATCTATAAATGTTATGTAACAAAAACATCCTCCCAAGGATGTCACAGGCAACATACCAGATAAGTCAGAATGTATCAATTGCAAGACATTAGATGTCTTTGTGACACTTGAGGGGAAAGGTCCCCTTGTATGCTTTCCTTCGGCACAACCCTGACATACACTTTCATGATCATTTTTGAATTCGGGCATCCCTGTCACCACCTTCCTTGCTTCGGGAAGGGCTTTGTAATGAAGGTGTCCAAACCTCAAGTGCCATAATTCGGTTTGACGAATTGTATCACATGTCATAGCCCCCAATGGACTTCCTCCAACCTGGTAGAGTGTATTAACTCTAAAACCAATAGTGAGAGCTTCCTTGAAGCTCTTCTTCCAGATGCGTTCCTTTCCATCAACGAATGTTACCTTGAAACCTTTGTCTTCCATGGTTGAAATAGACACAAGGTTATTCTTCAAATTAGGTACATACAATACCTCTTGCAAACGAAGGACTTGACCTTGAGATAAATGGAGGGTCACAGTCCCCATCCCTTTCACGGGATAGGTGGCATTATCTCCAAGGATAATTTGTAGATTGGTATCCTTCTCAATCAAATCAGGGAGGGCTTCTTTAAAACCAGTGAGGTGCCTTGGAGCACCACTATCAATCAACTAGACATCCAGGGTGTCGGGTGGAGATGCAACGGAGAGGGCAGATACAAGAATGAATTAATATCTTTTATTGTCAACAACATTAGATTCATCATACCTGGAATTTCTTGACCTTTTGAAAGGTTGCTCATTTCCATTACGACCAGAGGGAACCCTCCTCTTTCCTTTGAACCTGCTGTTCCTTTGGTTGTCGTTCCTCTTGTTGTTGTTGTCATCATCCCTTGGAGAATCCCTTCTATTAGTGCATTCTCTAGCATAGTGGCCAAACTTGTTACATGTGTAACATCTACCTTTCTTTCCTTTGGCCCCTGCTCTTCTATGGTTCCTCGGATCACCATTGTTCTTCTTCTTAGCACGAGCAGTGAAGGCAACATTACCTTCATTTTCATATTCCATCATTTTTGTCTCCTCTTGAGTGCATCTCGACAATACTTCATCAAAATTAGGATTCACATTATTATTGAGAATGTTAGTATTGAATACATGCTATTTAGGGTGGGTGACCTCCAAGAGCAATGAGAACCATTTCTCGATCAGCTATTGTTTCCCCAATAGCGAGAAAGTTATTCCTGATTTCGGTCAACTTCAGAAAATAGGATTGAACAGATATAATCCTTGCCTTTCTTGAGATTCTTCAGTTGGTTCTTAAAGAAAAGAACTTGGTTTACATTGTTAGCCCTGAACGTGTTGACCAAATTATTATATATCTCTTTAGATGTGCCCAACTCAGAGATGTAAGCAACCAGACTTTTATGGATGGAATCTTTGATAATCAACTTAGCTTTCATTTCCCCTTTTCTATACTTCCTCTTTGTGGCAGTGGGTGCAGTTGATGGAGGCTCTTGGATTTTTCCTTGCACATAGTCCCTGACATCTTGATCCTCCAAGACCAAGTCCAAAGACATCTTCCAAGCATGATAGACAGACTTGTCAGTCAACTTATTATCAGCTTTGAAGCCATTATAATATGAGGTACCCATGGGTCCTTGACAGATGCTACTTCTTCGGTGATTGCTCTCAACACAAGCTTGGGCTTTGTCTTCGCCTTAGCTCTGAAACCATGTAAATTTTTGAAAGTGTTCTATGCTTGATGCAAATTTACTTCAAACTTCTAGGGCCCGATTCCAAATAGCAATCACATAAACATGAAAGTAAAATGCTGATAAAACATACCAATAGATCGACGGAAGACAAGCTAATAATATACTTATTTTTTGTCAAACAGAGATGAAGAATGGTGGCGTTACAACAGTCAATAGGATGCTTCAACCAACAAAGTCTTCTTAAGGTTAGCCAACCAAATGTGTCACACAACCCTCAAGACAACTCCATAAAGTCAACCCAAAGTCAACTTTGTCTAGTCAACACAGTGAACGCAAAACATCAGCAAAAAGTCAACGCAACATTGTCAAAGTCAATGTTTAGCCTCGGTATGTGTGCTAATCAATGCGGCCTTCAGAAATTAGACTTTTGGTGAAGTTTGGAGGTCAACGGTTTTGGTCAACGCTGGTCAAACCTGCGCTAAAGCCCTAGACATATTTGAACCAAAAAGCCCTAGCTGCTACTCCACACGTGTGAGAAGAAAGTGCCTCCAAAAGTGATCGAACCAATCAAACACAAGAGAGAAGTGTGTGATGAGTTGATGATGAAATGACCTCCAAGTCTCTCTAATTTATATCCATCTATGAGGGTGTGTGACACATCTGTTGGGCTCTCAAGCTTACATTACAATTCTGGTCGACCTTGCACATAAGTGGAATAAATTCAAAATAAATGTTCTGCTCATCCGATCAAGATGATCTTTAGATCAATCTTGCACCTCTCCGAAAGAGGAATCCAATAAAAATATTGGCATCATCATCTGAGCAATACAACATGGAGTTTGGACCTAGTTGCCCAAAATTAACACCTGGGAACCTTGAGTTCCTCCATTCTGCGCCAAAGCTTATCCCTAGGAACCGTGTCAAAGGCTTTTCTGAAATCAACAAAGCAACAAAAAACTTCTTCCTTTTTTTCCCAAACTTTTTTAATGACGTGCCTTAAATTTATACAATGATCAACTGTGGAATGTTTAGGTCTAAAACCTGCTTGCCCTTTAGCACATTTATCTCGTTCTTCTGCCCACTTGCTGATTTTCTCTTCTAACATGCTTCCAAATAAGTTTGCAAACAAGGGGTTTATTATTATGGTTATACAATTGGAGGAATTATTGATGTTTCCTTTTTATATTCCCAGTTTGTATTCCTTTTGGTCTATGTATGCTCTTTGCCCTGTTTTCTACTCCTTCACTACTATTGCTATGTCTCTTGCTCTAACTCACTTGGTTAAAAGTTACTTTATTTTAATAAGAAGTCTTGAGTTCAAATCTCCTTTTAAGTTACTTTTTGAAAAGTTCATGCAAACTTAAGTTATTTCATAACTTTATTGTAAAGTGTGTTTCACTTGTCATATAAAAGTGAATCACTATAAAATAACTTTAATATTTTTTAAGTTATTTTTGTATGCAACTTTCATTTATAATGTAATTTCATTGTAAAAGTGATTCTCACTTGTTTTATAAAAGTGGGTCACTTCATGAAGTAATTTATTTGTAAATGTGAGCTTATAGGCAAAGCTAGTGAGGGAAAATATTTTCAATTTTTTAATCATCATCCATCATCACGTAGCCAACTTCTACTTGCCACATGGCTCTTTGCTATCGTTAATGTTTTTTTTAAAAGGGCATAACTTTCACATTTGAAGTTTGTTTTCAGTGCTGTTTTTTTTTGAAATAACCTATTTTTTTCAAAAGTTTTCTATCCAGACATTCAACTTTAGATTTTAAAACCATATTATCTTCATATTTTAATATGGCCACTCCAAGTGAACTTTTGTTTACCGGTACCAACTACTACTCATGGAAATCCCACATGGATAATGTACTAAGAAGTAAAGGATTGTACCATATTACCTTGGGACAACAAAATGCCACCACCGATCTTGATAAGAAATCCAAATGGGATAATAGGAATGCCGAAGCTCGTGGATTAATTAGAATATTCATTTTTCCTTATTTGTGATTTCATATTCAAGAAACTAATAATCCTAATGAAGCTTGGGAAAAGTTACAAAAGGTGTTTTGGTGAAGCTACTATTATTATCAATTTTAGAATCAGATCATGAATTTGTTAAAATTGGACAGCTCAGGGATGAATTTCTCCTAGAAGAAATCATATCTTTCAGTTTTGTTTGAACTTTGAACCGCTTATAATAAAATTTCATTTCTAACAATTCTAATATGTCTTTCCAAAAATAGTAAGTCACATCTCAATTTGGAAGCGACTTTCGAAAAATAGGTGGTCATGTCTAAATGATCAAGGGTGATCTCGACATATGGAATCCACTTTAAAATCAAATCAATCATGATTATACAAGTCAAGGATTAATATTTTATCCTTGGTGTTATTATTATTATTATAATACTATTATTTATAAAATAGTCTAAATTCATTCACCTTTAATGGATTAATAGAAACAAATTCTTTCATGGAATAAGTAAATTAAATTGAACATCTCTTACTTGGAAAATCAAACCTCTCTTTTGTAATAAAATAGTAACTCCACACTTAAGAGAATGTAACTCTTTCTCTAATTCAATATATGGCAAAAGTGTAACTCCTCATTAAATGCACTTGTAACTCCCTCATTCAATTCAATTTTTAACTCTCACCAAATATTCTCTCATGTTTAAGTGTAACTCTCTCTCTCCTTAATTCGAATTGTAACTCCTCAAGACAAGTGTACCTCTCTTTCTATTCTTGAGATGAGTTACACTTCTTCTCAAATAACTCCTCTCTCATGGAATTCGATTATCCTATCATTGGTTCAGGGCATGAATTCATTTTGTAACTCCTCTCCTTTCTCATCTATATAAGCAAGAGCAAGTGAGAGTTGAGAGAAACATGTTCATTGTGAAGAGAGAGAGCTAGTGTTGAGTGTGTGCAAGAGAAGTGTGAGAGCAAGTGAAGAGTAAAAGTAAGGGAAGAGCTAGAGCAAGTGTGAAGGGCAAAGATCTGATCAAGAGAAGGAGATCTTCAAGCAAAGGGCAAGAGTACTTCAACTGCAAGTTGATTAGACATTGGTGATTTTATTCATTCTCACTCTCTCTCTCTCTCTCTCTGTACTTTGCTGAACAATTAAAGAAATCTAATAGAAGAAGAATCATTTGGGTTTTTCCCTTGTGGGTTTTGCCTTGCTCCTTGGACCTAACTCTCAGTGTTTCATATTTGTGCTTGATTGTCTTCATATGATCCTTAAGTTTATGTTCTATCTACAATTGTTGATCTAAAAATTTGTGAAGAAGAAATCTGCATTCTAAGTAATTGTAACAACATAGACCATTCAATTTTCTGCAAAGTACATTCAATTTTCTGCAAAGTATATTCAACTTTCTGCAAAGAAATTCCAATTTTCTGCGAAGTACATTTAGCTTTCTGCTAAGTATTTTAAGTTCCGTTCAGTTTTATGCAAAGCAAATTCGATTTTCTGCAAGTACATTTAGTTTTCTGCATAGAACTTTCAACTTTTTGCCAATAATTTATAAAATTTCCGCATAAAACTTTCAGATTTTAACATTGTATTAGAGTCTCGGTGAAGACAAGTCCAAGGAGACCAGAGATCACCTGAAGAACCAAACTTGCTGCTTGAGTTTTTTGATCAAGATGACTTCGTCCTACTTCAAGGTAGAGGAGGAGCTGAAAGATGCTTCAAATTTTGGTCCATGAAAAACAAGGCTAGATATAACTCTTGAAGAACACAAAGTTTTGGAGTATGTTGAAGGCACAGTAGCTGATTCACCATAGAAATCAAATGTTGTTGTCAAATCCAAACATAATAAGGGTGAAATCAAAGCTAGGGAAATTATCCTTGATTCTCTTAGCGATCATCTCATTATTTATGTTTCTGGTTTAAAGAAAGCTAAAGAAACACATGACAAACTAATTGACATGTTTGCAATCAGTAACTTGAACCATATTATCGCTTTAAGGAATCAGCGGAAGGACATCAAGATGAATAAAGGAGAGACGGTTCAAGCATACTTCTTGAGAATGACTAAAATCAAGAATCAACTGTCCACAGTTGGTGAAGTTGTACACAACAAAGAAATGGTGTTGATTTTGCTTGGAGGCCTTTCTCCTGTTTTGGAGACTTTTATCACCACCATCAACAACATCAATACTATTCCCACATTTGATGAGCTCTTGGGAAAGTGTATCCAAGAGGAGGCCAGAATGATCTCCAGAGGGAGAATTTCACATAATGAAGAAGAACCTACTGCTTTTACAACCTATGATAAGAGAAAGAAAGGTAATAAAAAGAAATCTGCTTTCAAATCAAATAAAGGGAATCAAGACATGTCAAAAGTTAGATGCTTTAACTGTTAAAAACATGGTCATTTTGCTCGTGATTGCAAAGAAGGAATAAGAGCAGCTAGATTCAAAAACAAATATGATTATAGAAAAGACTCCTCTGAAAATCAAAGAAAGTGGCATCCTAAGAAAGCAAGAAATCTAAGATATAGAAACAATGTTGCAGGAACTCAATCATAATATTTTCTTGTTTCTGCTCTTTCCATTTCTTCTTCTGTAGATTCATTTGATAGTAGTGCTTCCAAACATTTTACTAGTTACAAAGAAACACTTTCTAATCTAGTTGAGATGGAGACTAATTTAAATGTTATCCTCAAAGATAATTCTACTCACCAAGTTAAAGGTTATGGTTTAGTTCAGTTTCAGTTAGATGATGACAAATCTATTTTTTTGCAAGAAGTTTTGTATGTACATGGTTCGAAAAAGAATCTTGTATCCATATCTGCTCTAGAAGATAAATGAATGGGAGTTGCTTTTATTAATGGAAAGGTTTTAACCTGGCCTTTGAATTCAAGTATAAGAGAAGCCTTTACTCTTGGATCAACATGTGAAGGGCTTTACAAAGTCAATGGTAAACCCATTCATGCACTGATCCATGACACCGATTTTCAGTGTGAGCTATTGCACAAAAGATTTGCTCACTTAAACTACAAAGCATTACCTCATGTAAGAAAGATGGTTTTTGGAATGCCTGAGATTAGAATGGATCGTGAAGGAGTTTGCTTAGGTTATGCAAGTGGAAAGCATATAAAGGGACCATTCCCTTCAAGCAGATCAAAAACTAGTCAGGTACTTAAGCTCATAATGCACCATGTAACTCATCCAACATCTCATCAATGAATGGAATTGGAAACTTATGTTTAATCGTGATTTTATTCAACCCTCTATAATCTATACATAGTCGAAAAGATCCATCTTTCTTCCTAACTAACACCGCTGGAGCAACATACGGGCTTCTACTCTTTGTTATGATCCCATGCTCCAACAAGTCTTGTATTAATCGTTCTATCTCTGTTTTGTGATGATGTGGGTAACGATATGGTTTGACATTTACTGGTGTAGAGTCTGGTTTAGTCTCGATAATGTGTTCGATCTTCCTTTTAGGGGGTAACTCCATTGGTAAGTCTCGGAAAACCGTCTTGTATTTTTGGATTAAAGATGAAATTTCCATGGACTGTGAGTCCCCTTCCATCGATAGTAGCTCCAATAGTTGACATTGTGCCAAAAATGCTGGAGCTCCCTTGCGAATGAGTTTTTTCATTTGTTGAGTAGAGACAACTTGAGTAGGTGGGGCATGGAACCCCATTAACTTGTATCTTCTTCCATCCATTTTAAACTTAATAAATTGCTTTATGTGATTTGCTGAGTATGTACCTAATGTCCGCAACCATTCTATCCCTAAAACGACATCTACTCCCCCTAGGGGAACCGTATAAAAACTAGTTTCTGTCTCATATTCACTCAATTGTAACTTAACCTTATGGCACTTGCCTATTCCATCTATTCGTTTGCCATTTGCTACCATTACTTTTAAGTTTGCTACAGGGTAAGCAAAAATGTTTAGTCTTTTTGCAACATCAACATCCACAAAGTTGTGTGTACTCCCAGAGTCTATTAGGAGTATAACATTCTGCTTCTTAATGTGACCTTTAAGTTTTAATGTTTGTGGTTGAGCTATCCCTGTGATGGCTGTGAGCGAAATTCGTGGAATATCTTCATCTTGTTCTAGATTTGAGTTTTCACTTTCTTCATTGCTCTCCTTGTCAGTGTTATCTTCTTGTGAATCCCCATCTTGTTCTGCTTCACAGTTATAAAGTTTTTGGTTAGCACATTTATGTCCTGCGAAATATTTATCTCCACACTTCCAACATTTCCCCTCTTTTTTTCTTTCAACATTAGTTGGTTGTTTTCCTTCATTGCGCATTGGTGGGGGAATGTATTTGGTTGACTTCTCCATGGGTGTTTTACCTGATTTTCCCTTAGCATAACTAACTGCCCTCTCATTATTCGCATATGGGTTTCTATGGACTTTATATTTTCGTTCAATAATTATGGCGGCATGTCTGGCTTCCTCAACAGTATTGGGTTTATACAATTTTAATTCTTCCCGAATGTAGTCTTTGAAGCCACAACGATACATTTTTAATAATTCTTCGTTTGAAAATCCTCTTTGCCTTACTGCTAATACTTCCCATTCGTGAGTGTATTCACTCACCGATCCTTTCTGCTTGAGGTGAACAAATCTCTCATATACATCATCCTCTTCCTCATCATGAAATCTTTTCAACAGAGAGTTCTTAAATTTTCCCAAGTGAATGTAAGACCACTACACTTAGGGGACCACCACATATACCAGTCATATGCTTCTCCTTCCAGGGAGTTGGATGCTGTTATGACTTTTTCTTGCGAACCTAATGGTGGATTTGCTGCAAAAATGGCCTCCATTTTGTTTACCCAAATGATGGCACCCCGATGGTCTTTACCATCATATGTAGGTAATTTACTTTTAATTTTAAGGAAATTCCCTTCTGATGATTTAGTGTAGTATTGACTTCCTCAAACTGTATTTGTGGTATTCGTCCATGAAAATATCTTTGGAAGTCGTGATCTGGAGAAATCCCCTCTGGGGTTTTTAAGTTATGTGTTAACATATCTTTTATATCTGAGATATCCTTGGCCATTTCATCCTGCTTCTTTGTTATCTTTTCAATATTGTTTTCTCATTCATTTATCCTTTTTGTATCATCATTGTCCTTCGCCATTTTATTATCATTTTTCTTCTTAGGAGCGAATGTTTTTTTTTTTTTTCTTAATATAAAATTATAAGTTTATATATATATATATATATATATATATATAAAACATATATAATTATGTATTATATAATTATATGTTATATAAATTATAAAACATATATATAATTTATATGCCCAAACGTCACAATTCAACCAGCGTTTCACTAATTCTTTTTTTAAAAAAAATCGATTTTTTAAAAAACTAAACGCAGGTCCAACGATGAGTCACATATTTCGACCACCTTGCTTGCTAACCGCAATTGTTTCTACACGCGATATTTTTACTTATAATTTAACGTCTGTCAATGCAATTTATAAACCACTGTAGTGACTTCTTAATCATAAACCACGGCCATAGTGACGCCGCTTGGGTAACCGGCGTTAACTCCCGTGACATTTTGAACGTCAGTCAATGTAATTATAACCCGTCCAAAATAAAAACACGCTTTAATTTGAATCGACCACGGCACAACGTTACACAGCCGAGAATTCTCAACCGGAATGCACAGCTTACAGCAACGCAGTTATTTATAGCCGGCAACAGCACTGTTCTAACGCTGTCAACAATTACACAGCCTATCAGCACCGAGGAAGCTGATAGGGCCAGCGGCCCATAAGTGTGTACTTTCCCAGTGAGTGATGGCTTCGATACCACTGTAGCGTCTAATCTGTACGTTAGATGCCTGGGCAGCTAATTAATCAGTTAATTCCTGTAATTCTTGAAGATTTCTCAAGATTTAAAAGGGATAAATATATATTGATATGATGAATGATTGATTACAAGGCTGAGGCGGTGCTCCTTTAAATAGGAGTTGACTGGCCACGCCCAATTAGAGAGACATGACCTTTGGAAACGATGCCTCTTCATTTCACATAATTAATTATTTGACTAACTAATTATATTCATAATTAAATTAATAAAACAAGAACTTATTCTAAATAGTTATGAACTTAGATTCATAACAGATTTCTAGAGTAGCCGCAGTAAGTTGTCGGAGAGAGAGCTAGTGAGATCGAAGCAGTGATGAAGAGGGGCAGACACAGTGAAGCCGAAGGAAGAATTCCAGATCTGGTGAGTGCTTTTGCAGAGAGGCAGGAAAGCCATAGAGAGGCTGACACTGAGGCAGCGCAGTAGCCTCTAGAGGCAGTTTCGATTCTGCTGGGGAAAGACGAGTTTCAGTGCCAGAAGTTGGACGAAGGTTTCAGAGGCTAGGAGAAACATTTTCCCAGACAAAAACATACTAGACGACTTGAGGAGAAGTTGGTTCGAACTGAGTGCAGAAGGGACTGCGCAAGTGTGACGCAGTCGTTGCGTAGAGCCAGTTTACACGGCTCACTTGGAGCTGCGGTCAGAGCCCGGATTTGCCTGTAGAGTGGGGAAATTGCCTCACTAGATTTTTCTTGCTAGTAATTTTTTGTAGGATTGCCAGTTTCAACATCTAGTTGTACTCAGATTATTTCACTGCTGCTTAATAATAAAACCCTCATCTACTACACCGATTTTTCGAGTTGGGTTTTTCCAGGGAATTTTGTCCAAAAATAACTGTGTTATTTTATGTGTGTGTGCTTGCATTTCATCCAATGTTTATTCTTCTGCAGTTTTTATTTGTGTAGATTGCAGTGTGAGTTATTCAGTGTTTGCAGTAGAAAACTGTAGATAAATTATTAAATAAAATTAACAATTAGGAGAATAATTTCCAGTTGCTGCAATAGGATTCCAGGTTTCAGAATTTTCACAAGAATGATGTCTGGGAGGTGGTTCCTAGAGCTCAAGGTAAATCTGTTGTCACTTCCACATGGTTGTTTAATATTAAACATGGTTTAGATGGTAGTATTGAAAAATAAAAGGCTAGATTTGTAGTTAGAGGTTTCTCTCAAAAAGAGGAAGTAATTTATGATGATATTTTTGCATGTGTAGCTCGATATACTACTGTTTGAACTGTTGTTGCCTTAGCTGCAAGCCAAGGATGGACTCTTCACCAAATGGATCGAAAATTGCTTTCTTGCATGGCTTCCTCAAAGAAGAGGTATTTGTGGAACAACCACAAGGATTTCAAGAGCATGATAGGGAAAATCATGTATGCGGATGGAAAAAAGCCTTATATGGGTTGAAGCAAGGTCCAAGAGTTTGGTATGCTCGCATTGATAGCTACCTGATAAAGCTTGGTTTCACAAGAAGCACTGCAGGCCCAAATCTCCACTTCAAGACAGTCTAAGGTATACCTTTGTTTTTGATTTTGGTATTGTATGTTGATGATTTATTCTTGACAGGAGGAGAACCTCTTAGCCTCCAATGTAAGAGGGAGTTAGCTTCTGAATTTGAAATGAAATACCTTGGTTTGATGCATTACTTTTTGGGTTTAGAGGTTTGACAAAGACCCAGAGAAATTTATATTTTTCAAGGAAAATATGTTGTTAAGTTTCTTGAAAGATTTGCAATGGTGGAATGTAAGTCCATGCATACTCCTGTGGAAATGAACTTTAAGAAATTATGTGGCAAAGCTGCATGACCTAGTCTAGCAAATCCCATAGAGTATAGATAACTCATTGGTGCTTTGATGTTTTTGGTAAACACTAGGCCTGACATATGATTTGCTGTAAACACTTTAAGTCAACATATGATTGATCCCTTTCATGCCCACTGGATAGCTGCAAAACATGTACTGAGATACTTGCATGGAACTATCCATCTAGGATTGAAATATATTGCTAAAAATGTAAGACTTCATGGATATACTGATGTTGATTGGGTAGGTAACTCTGTTTATAGAAAGAACACTTTTGGGTGCTTCTTTAGCTTGGGATTTACCATGATCTCTTGGATGAGTAGACAGAAAGTCTTTTGCATTGAGTACAGTTGAAGCTGAGTACATTGCTGCTTCCATGGCTAGCTATGAGGCAATTTGGCTGAAAAAGCTTTTTGGGGAACTATTTGAGCAAGTTCCAGACACAACAATTATATATTGTGACAATAAGAGCGAGATTCGTCTTGCAGAAAATCCTGTGTTTCATGACAAGTCCAAGAATATTGAGATCAGGTGTCACTATATCCGGGATATGGTGCAGAGAGAAGCAGTGAGGCTCCATCACATCTCCACTGATGATCAGATAACTAACATTCTTACCAAGCCTTTATGTTATGTATATTTTATTAATTATTAGTTAGATATAGTTATCTTAGGTTTTATTAAGTGAAAGGGCGTGATCAAAGATCATGCCTCTTCACCAAGGGACACCATAAGGCTATATTTAAAGCCTTGGTGATTCCCCATTGTAATCATATCTCATCTTTTATAAATAATAATATATACTTATTCAAGTTTACCCAGAGTTTTTACACTCCATTGGTATCAGAGCCATCGCTCTTACGGATCTGTGTGATCACCCAGAATTAAAGAATTACAAGAAAATTCCAAAATTGCAGATTTTTTTAAAAACCAAGTGCTTGTGGGTAGCAACATTTGTTTTTAAAAAAAGAAGGAAGAAATATATATAATATATATATATATATATTAATAAAATCAAAAGAGAGAAGGAAAGTTAACATAAAGGGGGAAATAAATTAAAAGAAAAAGGAAAAAGTAAAAAGAGAGATATACGTACATGTGAAGACAAAGTAAAATTAAAAAGGAAGAGTAAAAGTAAAATTAAAAAGGAAGAGTAATTGCTCGTGGTTTTTGGGCCCATGGTATTAAAACCCATTTCCCCTTTTCAAAACAACGTGCCTTTTCAAAACAAAGTGACTTTTAAAAACAACATTATATATATATATATATATATATATATATATATATATATATAATTCAAATAATAAAATAATAATAATTATTATTATTATTATTATTTAAAAATATATATATATAATAATAATAATAGAAATTATTATTATTATTTCACAAAAAAATTAATTTCTGAAATTAATTTAAAAAGGAAAAGCGAGAAAAATATTCCCCACCTCTTACACGTTCAATGTCTTCATCGATGTCGATGGCTGAATTCCAGAAGAAATTGGGAGATCTTGAGAAACAAATCAATAATAATTCCGAAGAATTCGGAAAAAGATTAGTCGATCTTGAAGGTACAGTTGCAGGGCACTCCAACGACATCAAAAAGATTCATGATACGACAAATCGAATAGAAAGACAAATGTGGCTAAATCATCATGAGGCCACAGAAAAGCAGAGCGAAGCAATGAACAATATGACAGAACTCTTCAATAAGCTAAATGATAAGATAGATAAGTTAAGTCAGACACAATCCCCAATATCTCCTAACATGGAACAAAATCAACAAAACAATTCCGCAGATTCAGGGAACTCAGAAGAGCATCAGGAAAAGACCGATTCCCCACATCATCAAGAAGATAGTAATGCAGATTTTCAAAATAAGTAGCTCTGGAATGCATTCGCTAATCAATATCCCCTTCTTGTTCCACCATTAGCATCTCAGCGCAAGCCAAGATCGACCTACCCAAATTTGATGGTAATGAAAAAAATAGCGTTGCATGGCTTAATAAAGCAGAAGAATATTTTGAGATTTATGACATTACTAGTGATGACGAAAAAATTAAGCATGCTTCCATGATCAAAGATCATGCCTCTTCACCAAGGGACACCATAAGGCTATATTTAAAGCCCTGGTGATTCCCCATTGTAATCATATCTCATATCTCATCTTTTATAAATAATAATATATACTTATTCAAGTTTACCCAGAGTTTTTACACTCCACTTTACCGAAAGCAAAGTTCTTGGTTTTTAGAGAGCATCTTGGACTTATGGACATGACCCTTCTGGGAAGCGGTCACAGCTGATTGAGAACATTGAGTTGCCTTTCCCCCCTGT
The DNA here is from genome assembly GCA_034641835.2 of Pinus albicaulis. Classification (NCBI taxonomy): domain Eukaryota; kingdom Viridiplantae; phylum Streptophyta; class Pinopsida; order Pinales; family Pinaceae; genus Pinus; species Pinus albicaulis. The sequence continues at coordinate 1,951,082,665 of CM076578.1, forward strand.
CATAGTTCACATGATTAGGGAATGATGCATGAAAGCTCCTGACGATGATGGACCTCTTGTGTAGTGTGTGCCACAAGAGTAGGCCTTACTATGCATCCGACCCACAGTCTGTGACATGGGAAGCACTACCTATTTGGCCAATATTTGTAGTGAGACTTGTCTAGGATGGAAGGTGTTCCACCACTTGACACTTGGTTGTGTTTAATTCTTGTCTGTGTGACTTATTTGAATCTTGTCTATGTGATGATTGTGTTCTATCACTTAATTTTTTGAGATAAAAATTGGTTGAGTGTAATCCTTATCTATGTGACATGTGATGATCCTTTCCTTTCCAAATTTGTGTCAAGTTTTTTCTTTAGATTGCGATTTCATTGTTATAGATGTTAAAAAACAGAATTGAACTGAGATGAATGAAAGATATAAGAGGAAGCAAAGATCTTTGATGCGGAAATATGAATTTCTCCTAAAAGAAATCATATCTTTCAGCTCTGTTTGAACGGACTATAATAAAATTTCATTTCTAACAATTCTAATATGACTTTCCAAAAATAGTAAGTCACATCTCAATTTGGAAGTGACTTTCCTAAAATAGAAAGTCATGTCTAAATAATCAAGGATGATCTCGACATATGGAATCCACTTTAAAATCAAATCAATCATGATTATACTAGTCAAGAATTAATATTTTTATCCTTACTAATAATATTATTATTATGATACTATTATTTATAAAATAGTCTAAAGTCATTCACCTTTAATGGATTAATAAAAACAAATTCTCTCATGGAATAAGTAAATTAAATTGAGAATATTTTACTTGGAAAATCAAAACCCTCTCTTGGCATAAAATAGTAACTCCACACTTGAGAGAATGCAACTCTTTCTTTTTAATTCAATGTATGGCAAAAATGTAAGTCATTAAATGCACTTGTAACTCCCTCATTCAATTGAATTTGTAACTCTCACCAAATATTTTCTCATGTTTAAGTGTAACTCCCTCTCTCTCCTTAATTTGAATTGTAACTTCTTAAGACAAGTGTACCTCTCTCTCTATTCTTGGGATGAGTTACACTTCTCCTCAAGTAACTCCTCTCTTATGGAATTTGATTATCCTATTATTGGCTTAAGGCATGAATTCATTTTGTAACTCCTCTCATTTCTCATCTATTTAAGCAAGAGCAAGTGAAAGTTGAGAGACACATGTTCATTGTGAAGAATGAGAGATAGTGTTGAGTATGTGTAAGAGAAATGTGAGAGCAAGTGAAGAGTAAGAGCAAGGGAAGAGTTAGAACAAGTGTGAAGGATAAGATCTGATTAAGAAAAGGAGAACTTCAAGAAAAAGAGCAAGAGCACTTCAGCTGCAAGTTGATTAGACATTGGTGACCTTATTCATTCTCATTCTCTCTTTCTCTGTGTCTGTACTTTGCTGAAAAATTGAAGAAATCTAATAGAAGAAGAATCATTTGGGTTTTCCCCTTGTGGGTTTTGCCCTAGTCATTTGACCTAACTCTTAGTGTCTCATATTTGTGGTTGTCTTCATATGATTCTTAAGTTTATGTTCTATCTACAATTGTTGATCTGAAAAGTTGTGAAGATGAAATTTGCATTCTAAGTAATTGTAACAACATAGAACATTTAATTTTCTACAAAGTACATTCAGTTTTCTGTGAAGTATATTCAACCCTCGAAAAAGGAAGGTGAGAGAAGAGAATGATTTGGATTGATGACCTTTATGGTGGACCAATGCCTAGTCCTTTTGGGGAAATTTCAGAGTCACGAGTTATAATGATTATGGGCATTCAATTTTCTATGTCAAGTAGGCCTTAAAGACAACTTCACAGACCTTTAGGGCAACAACAAAAACAACTTCAAGAATTTTATACTTCGTTTTGCAAAAATGATGGCTTATCAAGATGAAATTCAGTAAAGAAGCATCTCTAGGAATATTCTTTCATAGTACACAACCCATACATGATGCATCACTATTTAGAAACCAATTTCCACAATTTCGCAATAATGGATGCAATAGATTAGCCCTAGTATAGTGAAAATCCAGCAACAATATGTGACAAAATAAAGAATAAAAATAGCATTAAATGTACTTACATGTGTTAAGAGTATATCCAACCATCAACAATTTGCCAATCAAGAAGCTCCAAGACAAACAAAAATAATCCAAACAACAAAAGTCATTCCATGCTCCAAAAATTCGTCCTCCAAGAAGGATAACGAAGTTCTCTAAAGAGATACAAGTCCAATCCAGTGATGATGCTAAAATGAATCCTCATCACTTGTATTTATACTCTCCTAAGGAGTCCGATTTAGCTAATTAAGCCTACATTAGCCCCTAAAATAAAATAATGTGCAAAATAACTAACTTTTGGTGACAAAACCATCAAACTAGCTCATAAACAAAAGAATAAGCCTTTCAATGATGAAGTCCAGAGCTGCCATAATGATGAATAGGATTCTCAAAGGTAGTGGACAAGGGGGTGGCCCCTTGTTCTCCAAACAATAAACCCGTGGTGCTCCCATGGGTGTGGGGGGCACATAAATAACCTCATGGGTCTCCAAGTAGATCGAAGATGCCTGTAGACCATCTATAAGGGCTCAAATGATGGTGTAAGTGATGCCACATCTATTGGAAAGTGTAGCTAGGTTCGGTCTTCATAATGACTTGTAATTATGAATTTATGTAATGAAGAAGACAAAGATAATAAAATGTATTTTGTAATCCTTGCATCATGGGTTTCATAGGAAAGGAGTTTTTATTATAGGTCAAAGACTTCTTCTTGATGTCTTTAGGGGTTTGTCATCTTGTCATAAATGTATATTTCAAAGAGGTGGCCCCTTGTTCTCCGAGCAATAAACCTGTGGTGCTCCTAAATGGATGTGGGGACACACAAGTGTCCTCATGGGTCTCCAAACAAATCGAAGATGGTTGTAGAACATCTACAAGGGCTAGGATGATGGTATAAGTGATGCCACATCTATTGAAAAGTGTAACTAGGTTCGGTCTTCATAATGACTTGTAATTATGAATTTATGTAATGAAGAAGACAAAGATAATAAAATGTATTTTGTAATACTTGCATCATGGGTTTCATGAGCAAAGAGTTTTTATTATAGGTCAAAGATTTCTTCTTGATGTCTTTAGGGGTTTGTCATCTTGTCATAAAATGTATAATTTAGAGTCATGTATATGAAGTGATGTTACACTTGTAAAGACAAATTATTGATGTAATAGTATGCTCCAAGACCTTGTCACTATCTCCTTGAAGTCGGCCTCAAAGCAAAAGAATGAGCAAAAACTCAAGTCAGCTCAAAGTAAAGACACAACTATTCAATAGGTCATGTCGGCTCATTCTTGGTGGTAAAGACACAGTGCGCTTAATTGTATCATCAATGCTATAGAGAAGATTGCTCCTACGCTTGCCGACTCTGTCTTTTCAGGACAGGTGAATTCTGAAGTCGGTCAGCCGCATCTTCTCAAAACTATGCTAGATGCCTGCAAGTTTAAAGAACAAGTTCATAGATAGTTAGATTTAGTTTTAATTTTACTGTATTTTAGCCTAGGAAAAGGACGGTCATTGAACCGAATCCTTAAATTTTGTAATAAGACTATTTTTAGATTTAACTAAGTAGTATTTAAACCCTTCTCATGCATTTAGAGAAGGGTCCTGGATCTTAATATTTTTGACTTGGAGATTGCATTTCTGTACTCCATTGTCTTATATATTTTTAAAAAGGATCACATCTGGTGATTTTCATGCGGAATTATATTTGAAGTGTTGCATTTCTGTACCTTGGAATTTGATTTTGCATCAGAGTTACTGGATTAGAGTATCACATTGCATTTGAAAGTCTTCAAGATGAATGAGGTATTTCTATCCTTTCACTGTTGATTTCTTTTGTCTTATGATATTCGCTTTAAAATTGCTATCATTTATATATATTTGTTTTCACAACGCTTCCTTTTATATATCATTTTTGAGTATAATTGAAACGTTATCTTTCATAAGTGTATATAGATGATATACAATGATGAATACAATACGTTAATACAACTCTATTTAATTTCTTAAACAGAGTTATCTTTATTTGTTTCTGCACATTTCAATTTAAATAATAATACATTTTCATGGTTATTGTTAAATTGGAACAATCTTAAGTTGTATTCACATATAATTACCCGGGTTAGTGTTAGAATTTCTTTACCAGTATTTAGTTTAAATTAGATAGTTTTATTTTAGTTAATTTAGTCCCATTTCCACCCATCCAAACCAATCCATTTAGTTATAAGGAAACTGGTCCTTTAAATCCAGTCGGAGCCACCATACCAAACGGAAAAAGAGCTGTCTTAAGGTCCCGATCGGGTGGTTTTCCCCGATGTTTGAAGCAGAGATTTTCTAGGCTTCAACAGGTTCCTAGACCGGAGGACAAAGCAGTTGTCACCTCAAAATGGCTCTACAAGATCAAGCATGGATCTGATGAAAGTGCTGAAAAGTTCAAGGCAAGATTCGTTGCCCGTGGCTTCTCTCAAAACGAAGGCATAGACTATGATGACATATTTGCACTTGTGACCACCATCCGATCTATCATAGCCCTTGCTGCTACGCAAGGATGGAGTATTCATTAGATGGATGTGAAGACCGCACTTCTACATGGTGCAATAAAGGAAGAGGTGTATGTGGAGCAACCTCTGGGTTTCAAAGTCCAGGATCAGGACACCCGTGTCTGCAGGTTGAAGAAAGTCCTTTATGGGTTGAAGGAAGCACCCAGAGCTTGGTACAAGAGGATAGATAGCTACCTGATAAAGCTAGGCTTCACTCGTAGTAATGTTGATCCGAACCTTTACTTCAAGGTTCATAGAGAGAAGCCTCTCATTCTGGTGCTGTATGTGGTCGACCTTTTCCTGACAGGTGTTGACATTCATCAGTGCAAGAGGGAGCTCGCTGCTGAGTTTGAGATGAAAGACCTAGGACTGATGCACTACTTCCTAGGCCTGGAGGTCTGGCAGAGACCTGGCGAGATTTTCCTTTCTCAAGGAAAGTACATTGTGAAGCTTCTAGAGAGATTTAGTATGGTGGACTGCAAGTCCGTGTCGACATCGATGGAGGTCAACTTCATGAAGTTGAGTGGCAGCGCTGCTGGGCCCGTGTTAGCAAATCCTATTGAGTATCGTCAACTCGTAGGGGCCCTGATGTTCTTAGTGAACACCCGTCCAGAACATGGTTGATCATAACATTCACTGGGTTGGTGCCAAGGAATTCTTGAGATATCTCTGAGGCACGATAGACCATGTGTTGAGATACACTGTTGGGAGTATGACACTCCATGGATATACTGATGCTGATTGGGCTGGCAGTGTGGTGGACCGCAAGAGCACATCTGGATGCTACTTCACACGTAGATCTGCTTCGGGCAGGAAATTGAAGTCGGTAGCCTTGAGCATCGCTGAAGCCGAATACATTGTAACATGTATGGCCTGTTGTGAAGTCACTTGGTTGTGAAAGCTCTTTAGTGAGCTATTTGAGCATGTGCTAGATGCCATCGTTATCCTTTGTGATAACTAGAGTGGGATTCGTTTGTCATAGAATTCCGTGTTCCACGATCGATCCAAGCGTATTGATGGTTGTTACCACTTTATCCGGGATATGGTACAGCGAGGCGCCGTAAGGCTCGATCATAGGAACTAATGAGCAGGTCGCGGATATTCTCACTATGCCCTTGGGGAAGGTCATGTTCCTAACCTTCCGTGAGAATCTTGGAATCGTGGAATGACCCTATTCTGAGTGTCCTGTTGGACAATGAGTTCTGGGAGCTCTGGGGGGCTTTGGGGATAGCTTCTCGGAGCTATAAGCAACCACAAGGCTAGGCTTGCCGAACCTTGTTGGTGTGCTTGGGCCCCACCGTGATGATTGAGTTGGTTCGCGTCTCATGATTTGTGCCCCATATGGATCCTACCCATTTGAGTTCTGGACTCATGGGAAGTACCTCTCATTTGGCCAATGAGGTGGGAAAAGCTAGAGACTAGTAGCAAAGACTGATGGACGCATCAGAGATTGCCGTACTCCCTATCTAGGATGACACGCGTCCAACCACTTGATCTAGGATCAAGTCTAGTGAGGTTTCGGACCTCCTACTGACTTTGGGTCAGATAAACCAACTACGGGTTGGTATATGACTCTTTGAGTCCATGTGAGGTTTCAGACCTCCAACTGACTTCAGGTCAGTGAGACTAACTTCGGGTTAGTATATATGACTCTCTTGAGTCCAAGCGAGGTTTCAGACCTCCTACTGACTTCGGGTCAGGAACCAACTTCGGGTTGGTATGAGACTCTTTGTGAGTCTGATAGAGGTTTCGGACCTCTGGGCTAAATCTATCAGCCGGGGAATGATGTCTTTGTGACTGACCCACTTCTGAAATAAAGAGGCCAGCAAAGCAAGTTATGGCGGGATGACGCACGATGTTAGATTGCACAGGTGGATGGAGTTCTCCCTAGTTGAGAGTGAGTGTTAAAATTGGACAACTAGGTCCAAACTCCATGTTGTGATGCTTAGATGAAGATGCTAATATTTGTATTGGGTTCCTCTTTCGGAGAGGTGTAAGATCGATCTAAAATTGATCCTAATCTGATGAGCAGAACATTTATTTTGAATTTATTTTTAATAATTTCAAATATGTGCAGGTCGGCCTTAAGGTTTTACACCCCCAGTTGATGTGTCACACACCTTAGTGATTTATATAAATAGAGTCAACATTGGAGGACTTTTTCACTCATCCACACACATCATCTCCTCCTCTGATTTAGTACGAGCTCCTTGGAAGCAGTTTCGGTTCACATGTGTGAAGAAGGGCGAATTTACTGCAGCTAGGGTTTCCACGCAAGTTTGACCAACGTTGACTTTGGTCAATGCATGGTCCAAATAGGCTGAAAATTAGAGACTTCGATTTTGGAAGGCCGTACACATTGGCACAAGAACCGAGGTCAAAAGGTTGATGGAAGATCGAGTTGCGTTGACTTTCTTGCTGCTATCCTGTGTTGACTTTTCTGGACATCGTTTACTTTTTTGGGGTTGACTTTGAGTTGACCATGTGGCTGTTGTGACACATGCTGGGTTGGCTGACCAAGGGACTTTGTTGGTTGAAGCATCCTGTTGACCGCCATAACGCACCACCACATTTTTCTATTTTTGGTTTGTCTTTTGTAGATCCACTGGTATGTTCTATCAGCGTTTTACTAGACTGTTTATGTGATTGCTGTAGTGAAAAGTAAAGTTGCATCAAGCATAGAACATCTACATAAATTTACACAGACATTATAGGAAGAAAGCTCATATCACCAAAAGGGATGGAAGAAGCTAAAGAAAAGAAGTTCAAGGAAAGAGGGAGTAAAAGATCTTTACCATGGTTAAGATAGTCTCCCTCACAAAATATCTTTTCATGGCTCATAAATCTTGTATAGGATATGACTACTATAAATAGATGCGGTATGACATCATGAAAGCATTAAGAAGCAAGAACTTGGGTCATCACCATGGGGAACCATGGAGGAGAAGGAGAACAAAGTTCATAATATGAAAGATATAGCTCTTGGGAACCTCATCGGAGAAGTCATCCATGACAGGACTCATCACGCATCAAAAGGGAAATATTTGTCAAGACAAGGATATCCAAGATCCTCAAGATTCTTTGATGGAGTCCTCATTGAAGGATTCACCGATCTAGAGAGGAAGTAAGTGTTTCATCAGAAACTCCAACCTGTGGAGTTCATGGAATGAGGGTACGATGACAAAAGAGATGAAGCAAATCAAGGGATTGAAGACTCTTCGCTCCAAGGAAAATTGCTACAGGATGACTCAAAGGAAGGAAATGAAGCATGATCCATACTCGATGAAATTAACGTAATATGTCCTCATATGAAATATGAGGTGATTGTACATTATCAAGGAGATGCACAATGGAAGTTCCTAGGAATGAAATAAAACTGTGTGGAGAAAGACAAAGGAAGAGATCGTGGGAAGTACAACCATGGAAAGAAGTAGTCAACATCCAAGGAAGCAAAAAAGACTTGACTAGAAAATCTCTTGGGAAGATATGTAGACTCTGATAGAAGTCTAGAAAAGATGGAGACCCTTGACAATACATATCTTTAGGAGATGTGTCAATCTGTAAACAAAGGATGCCGATGCCTACAAGAAGATGTCATGGTGAAAGATCATCATTAAGGTAACTTTTGATTTAAAGTTCATATTATAATTAATTAATATACGATGAGCTTATGCAGGGCTGCCAAAGGGAAGTATATGTCTTACAGAGGTTGACAACCATATGGCAGGATGAAAGATCCTTGGAAGAAGTATGGTTCAAAGGAAAGCAACATGGCATGAAGCTAGACCAGATAAGAATATTAATGGATCACTTTCTGATAGAAGACTTGACTCTTGGATGAAAGTGATGGATGATCTGTGCCCTATGTAGAGATCCCAAAGATGAAGACTCCTCAACAACAAAGAAATTAGGGACATTGAAGGAAGGAATTCAACATGAGTAGCTGGGTATTTTCATCATTGCTGCTGTAGGTCCCTGATTAAGAGGGAGCATGGTAATAAGTTTCTTAATTGGAAGAAACTTGGTAATTCCTAAGCCAAGAGGGAGCTTAGGGACATTCCTTGTATAGAATTGAGTACATTCCTTTGTGGAATATGTCCTCCCTAATTGAGAGGGAGAGATAAACACATCATTCTAATCTTCACCCGGAAGACAAAATGCGGGATTGGGTAATCATCTAGCATCCGATACTCTTTGGGATGTGTTAGAGCATCCACGGAAATAGTAGTCATGTAAGGACGAACATTCTTTTAGGACTGGGAATCCAACAGTAAGAATAGTCCAAGAAGGTCATCCTTGGTGAACACCCGGGTGGAGTATGTACGTTGGAGACAATGATGATGGTGTCTATAATCATTGGTCTCGCCAACATTGTAGCTCATGGTCTCGTGGAGAGATGGAGCTGTTAGTCAAGGCCTTGCACTGTGAAAATGCTGGTTAATATGATGCTATAACAGATGGATTACCAATCAAATTCTTCCAATGAGATTCTTCAGATTGAGAGTGACCGTGTACCATTATGTATACCTCCCTAGTTAAAAGGGAATGTTGGAAAGTGTAGCTAGGTTCGGTCTTCATAATGACTTGTAATTATGAATTTATGTAATGAAGAAGACAAATAATAAAATGTATTTTGTAATACTTGCATCATGGGTTTCATGAGCAAGGATTTTTTATTATAGGTCAAAGACTTCTTCTTGATGTCTTTCGGGGTTTGTCATCTCGTCATAAATGAATAATTCAGAATCATGTATATGAAGTGTTGTTACACTTGTAAAAGACAAATTATTGATGTAATAGTATGCTCCAAGACCTTGTCACTATCTCCTTGAAGTCGGCCTCAAAGCAAAAGATTGAGCAAAAACTCAAGTCGGCTCAAAGTAAAGACACAACTATTCAATAGGTCATGTCGACTCATTCTTGGTGGCAACAACTATATAAAGGAACCTTAGTCACCACGGAAAGACAAATTTCAGAATTCTTCTTTGAGTTTTTCGGTTGGTTACCTCTGAAATTTTTGGATGGGTTAGACATACCACAGGTAGGACATGTCTAAGATGATAAGTGTGGGTTTTAGTCTGCGTTTTGTGCAAAGAAGAGAAGGTGTCCAGCGAAGGAAAGAACACTGTATCACATCTCTGTTTTGGGCATATTACACCTCGCATCTTTCAGCTAGGTCGAGGGATTACCACAACAAAGATAAGTGTCTCCCATACAGTGCAGAACGAGGTGTTTATACAATGCTGAAGCAATGCATCAAGGAAGGTTGTAAGAAGTGCAGAAGGGACAGGGATCAATGCGGAGGAGAGGCAATGCTAGCCTCCACCATTGATCTCACACTCTCGTATATATTCAAAAAACATTCATAGCAACAAGAAGATCAAAGAAAGGTGTCTAGGTGACCAAGAGAGAATAGAAGGCTAGGGACTGAGTTTCCCTAGGGCTGGTGCAAAGCAGTGCTGAAAAGGAAGGTCATCATAAGGAGCTGAGAAGAACAGTGACAAGGGTGTTGGAGGCATATTGGTGTCAAGGGTCTGTGTCATGGTTATGGTACTCGTCAATTGAAGATGTATAAGAAGAACTACTTTCGGGTTTTCCTCAACAAGAGGGAAAGTTTTTAGCCCTGGCTTGAAGAGCCTAAACATTGTGTCTCTTGTGTTTTGATAATTGACTTGAAGAAAGACATCATAAGATAATGAAGATAAGATCTAAGTAATAGAAGCATAATAAGTTCACAAGTAATTATCAAGAAGAGAAATTTGAAATAAAAGCCCTGATTTCTCAACAACATCAACATATAAGTCCTGGGTCATGTGCCAAGTGCATGGTACAACTTTGGGGTCGACTAGGCATGGTGAACCAGGTGCATCTTCCTTGTCCAATAGGTGAATCTCAACAATCTTTGAACGTCTCTAAGGATGCATGGAGTGTTGTCTACTGCTGTGGAGGCCCATGGCTCTCTACACACACCCTACATGTGCCAATGTATCCCCATGGAGAGTTAGGACCCCGTATAGGGAGACCAAACTCAAGATGGAAACCATCTACAATCCTGCATAAGATCCAACGTGTCTCCTAGACTTTCAACATAACAAGTCATTTAATATAATTGAGTTAAAGATCTTACAAACCATGAACAACCTGTGGGTACTTCATAATGTCCTGCCCTTCCATAGTGTGCTTTGGCATGTGCTAATGTCTCCTAGCTCCAAAGGGGGGTAACCAAGTACCCTGTTAGGTGGTTTCTACCTTTAGAGGGGATAGTATGTCCACGGTACATCCTTCAAATGGTGGTGGCATGTGATAAGGAGGTGAATGGAATAGGGAATGAAAGAGGCAATCCTGGGCCACATATCGGGGCACAAGGGTAGCTAGGAAAAAAGGAAGACCATACTTGGGTATATAATGTATAGAAGGGAGAAATCGTGATGCATGAGGTGCGCCAACCTTGATTTTTCCACCCTTCTTTATATGCCTTTTGCCTTTTATGATTTTTCTTTGATTAACTGCTCGGGGTTCAAAGGATAAGAGCATGATCTGTAAGATATAACAATGGATACCCCCTTTAAGGTAGGGCGATTCATTTCCGACCAGGGGTTGTGACAATCATGGGTTCCTGAATGATAGAGGAGGCTCATCTAGGGCCTATGGAACCAGGGTGATGGCCATGGGTATGGGGGAGAGCTCATGCATTAGCTTTTGCCCACGTACTAATATATTTGTCCTGACCATATTTTGCACCTTGTGGTACATTTTCCTGTTGAATGTGGCCAATTATGCTTTTACTTTTCTTTTTAGCTGCATCAACCTTCGTGGCATCATTTTGAGTTTGACCCAAGGTGTGGGCAAGGGGAAGGGGAGGCTAACCCTATGTGGACATAATGGAAAAATATGGACCCAGGTGGGAAAGATGATGATGGATAGTTGGTGGTTGTGAGGCGTTGTGGGCTGAGGAGAGAATTTTTTTCTCCTAGGGATATTACCCAGAAAGTGGTGGGTAACACACCCATGGTATTTACCCAACGATGGAATTTACATGTGGTATTGTAACTAAAAAATGCTATAAGTAACAAGTCACATTTTGTAAAAGGACAAATTGTCCACCACAATGTAGCTTTTACAATTATTCTCTGTTTTAATAAAAAAGGATTGTTTGTGGTTTTGTTTACTGTGTGTTCTCTCCTCTTTTCTTCTTGCATTTCAAATTTTCTGATATTGGGGGTCTCCCCCCTCAAGATCTGGATCAAGTCAATACTTACACTTCTATTAGGGAAATTATGTCTATTTTCTCATTCGTGAGATGGAAGATACATTAGATGGATGTGAAGACAACTTTCCTTAATGGGATCATTGTGGAAGAAGTGTACATAGAGCAACCTTAGGGCTTTGAGGTACATGGGAAGGTGTCCCATGTTTGTAGTCTTAATAAAGCATTGTATGGAATCAAGCAAGCACCGATAACATGGTATTCCAAGATGGAAACTTGCTTAGTATAGGCTTTACCAAAAGTGAAGTAGATCTGTACTTATACTTTATATTTGTTGTGGAGAAATATGCTGTTGGGCAATCATTGTTGATGAAACCCTTAAATAGCCGATCTTGGAAAAACTATTGAAGACCATGATGAATCGTTGATATCATCATGAGGTGATTTGGAGATCTTTGCTTGGGTACGATGAAGAGCAGTGGCGACACCTTCATGATAACACAAGGTTGTCATTAATGAAGTGACGTGGAGACTAAGTGTGACATTGCTCGTTGAAGAAGACTTTGGGAGCCGTGAAGTATAACCAAACATATTTTGATGAAGTGAAGATAGGGTTGGAGCCCTAAAGGATTGGAGTCCTCAAGAAACCAGGTCGGAGCCTGTAGCAGAGATAGGGTTGGAGCCCTAGAGGTTGGTGCCTTAAATTGACAAGGTTGGAGCCCTAGAAAGACCAAGTCGGTGCTTGGCACAATACAGGTTGGAGCCTGGAAGATTGGAGTCTTCATCTAGGGTTGGAGCCCTATATTATTATTGTACATTACTTATTGTAAAGAAGAAATAAATAAAAGTATCTATTCTATCATTATTCATTTTGTGTTCTAAATATAAGTGATCTAACTGGTAAAATTAACAATTGAAAAGAAATACTGATTCACCCCCCTCTCAGTATTTCCAACAATTAGAATCAGAGCCAATACCTTCACTCAAAGCCTAACAGCTTGAAGGTTGATCATTAGAACACAAATGGCAAAGCCAAGGAAGAAAGTCTCCAATCCTCCTAAAGATGTGTCTTCCTCAACCATCGAAATTGAAGTCAATCAATTTGTGAAGGCTCCATTGTTCAATGGAAATTTTGATATATGGGAGGCAAGAATGAGGAATTTCTTGAAGACTCAAGGGATTGAAGTTTGGAAATCAGTGATTACTAATGACACAATGGACGAAGAATCCAAGGAGTATAATACAAGAGCAATGAAGGCAATTTTGAATGGGTTACCAAATTCTGTGAAGGCCAATTTTGAAAAATGTTCGATAACAAAAGTCATATGGGACAAACTTCATGATCTTCACTCAAAAGGAGCGTTGATAATGATCTCTAGTCAAGAAGATGATTGAAAACAAGAAAGAAGTCCAGAATCCATCAATGAAGCTGAAGATAAGAGAGATGACAACAAGGCTAAAGAAGACCTAGAAGATGAAGAGAACAAAGAAGACTTTGAAGAAGTTCTCCTGAATAAACTTATGGCTTCCATGGAAGAGATTAACAATTTGAAAAAGGAAAATGAGGATCTTAAGAAGAAAGCACAAGATGGTAACCAAGACAAGACAAGGAAGGAAGTTGACTTTGTCAAGCTTCAAGTACAAGAAAGAGATGAGGAGCTCGCCAAAATTAAAGAGGAATTTCATCAAACAAAAGAAAGCATCATGAAGAAGTCATATCTATGACAAATCAATTGGATAAGGCAAAGAAAAGGGAAGAAACTTTGCAAGCCACGTTGAACAAAGACTTAAGAGCTTGAACAATCTTGAAGCAGAGATTGGTCAATACAAGGAAGAGGTCTCCTCTCTTAAATATCAACTAGAAGAAAAGGATGAAGAAATCTTCAAACTAAAATCAAACATCAATCTTTTCAAGGCCGAAACATGTGAGGCAACAAGGACAATGGAAGAAATGAAGAAGCAACTAGTCATGAAAGATGAAGATTGTGAAAAATTGAAAGGAGAAATTGTCACTCTTAAAAAGGAAGTTGTCTCGCTGAATAAGAACTTGAAAATCTCTCAAACCCTAGATGACATCCTAAGTCATCAAAGGTCTCCCCTTGATAAATCAGGTCTTGGCTATGCAAATGAACCCTCAAGCAAGAATGATAATGCTTCAAATAATAAGGATGTGAGGAGGCCATAAAGAGATGTTGATGATCCCAACTCTAACAAAGGCAAGAGTCAAGATGAGATTAGAAGAAATCCTACTCCAAGAAGATATGCAGATGGTGTCAAGAATGCAAGAGGCAATAAATTTGATCAAAGGATCTTAAGACAGAGTGATTTTGGAAGTACATCAAAGCAATCTCCATCCTCCAGGTACCAAATTATATTTTTTGGTTATTGTTATTCTTGTACAAACTTGGGCACATGGCAAAAGATTGTAGGGCATATCACAAAGACAAATATAATGGTCCTCATCAATTTTCTAGAAACAATTTTGCAAGAAGAAGTCATGATTACTCATTCATGAACAAGATGGAGTGCTTCAATTTCCATAACATTGGACATATGGCACATGAGTGTAACTTGACTCGGGTCCCTAAAACCATGACAACCAAGCTAGAGAAGAAAGTTACTCAAGTATGGAGAAGGAAGCAAATTGGATCCGAAAGTCACTTAAACACTCAAGCCAACAACACATGTTGTTGATTTGATGAAGACATCCATGGCAGATGTGATATTCCAAGTGTTTGATGATGAGACTCTACCAAAAAGGAGAGCATGCATACAGGTAGGGGGAGTTTGTGATCATTCTTGCAGAAGCTATCCGTGAATGGGCCCTATGAAATCCTTGATGAGTCACACATGGACAATCATCCTTTGATAAATGATCTCTCGAGAGAAACTCCATTGAAGAAATGTAGACACATCTATCATGGACCACATTGCCAGAAGGAACAACACCATGACAGGGGGAGTAACATACCTATGACGAATTACTATTGATGAAGAAAAGAAACAACTCGACAGGGGGAGTACTTGAGCACCACGTTTGCCATTGATGTTAAAGGGGGAGAGAATATTGGAAGGGAAAGAATATTGACATCAATGACAAAGGGGGAGATTGTTAATCAAGGTTGTCGTTGATGTCAATATGGCATTGTTGAAGGTGGCAAATATTCTTTTGATGTTGCACTAACCTCTTGCCCTCATATTTTGATGAAACCCTAACCCTAACACTAGAGAAACCCTTACCCTCAACCCTAATTCCTAAATGTCAGTATCCCTATTTACTTGAGACCCTAATTGGTAATCCTATGTGGTGCCCTAGCCTTGATAAATGATCTTATCTTATAATCCATGAAAATCATAAAGCAAGACCTAAGTTCCATAAAAATCCTAAAACACTTGAAACTCTAAAAGTATTCATAAAAAAATTATTATTTAAAAAAAAGAAGAAACTCAAAACAATTTATTTATTAATTTAAATAAATCAACAAAACCTTTTCTCCAAGGCACGCATACTTTTTCAAAAATGGAATGCTATATAATGTATTACGCACTCCATGCTACACGAACCCACCATCACAAGGTTAATTAAATTTAAAAATATATTTTCCGGTTCAGCTCCTCTAATGTCGGCTCCCCTACCCTATCCTTCGATATTTATATATACATGGCAATATGAAAATCCGTAAAGTAAAAAGTTCTGGAAAAAGATACGCAGATCAAAATTCAGAAACAACGTGGAAACACATATACGCAAAGCATATATCCGGAAAACAACAGAGAAGCACAAATCGAGAAAAAGCCTTTGTGGATCTATTGAACCTGAAGAAGACACCGCAAGAACGAAGTTTGACCAAGGAAGATAGCGAAGCGATTCACGAAGATCGAATATTCTCTATTATGTGATGACAGTCCGGATCACTTGAGACATTTCGGATTAGTTCTGGGTTCTTCACTTTAATTTTCTATTTTTTATGACAGTTCGGATCCTTGAGACAGTTTGGTCACTTTAGACAGTTCAAATCAGTTCTGGGCGCTTCACTTTATACAATACTCAGACCACCAGTGGAGTAGTGTTTGTTTGGGATCTTCATCTTACACAGTACTGAGATCAGAGACCTGTAATGTGATTGAAATACCCTGAAGACCTCACACCTGAAGAAGACCAGTAAGCACGAACTTTGTCTGAAGCTGCAATCCGAACATCTGAAGAAAACACCGTGATCCGAAGTCTGTTATATATCTGAAATATATTTGGAGTCTTTCTCATTTGTGGAGGTCGGATTATCAAGCTGTGGAGGAATTGTAGCACAGACCTGAAGGAAAGCTACTGGAAGCTCAGATTGGTAACCCTATGAAAACGTGAAAATAAACACAAATTCATATCTCTGAACTATCATAAGTTTTTGGGCTCAGTGCTATTATTTTCAGTGTTAAGGTTCAAGCTCAGACTTGATGGAAAGGCTCAGATAGAACAATGATTGCAGTCTCCTGTGGGCAGGCAGTTTTGGGACTATTACCTTAGCTCCTGTCACCACCTCTTGCTGGGGTTACTTCTGCTGTGGAAGTCAAAGTCTTAAGATTTCTTTGTGCGTGTTTATGGCATCATATGACTATCGCCACACTAAAATAAGGAGACATCCATTGAAGACATATTGATCCAATGAGGACATTTTGAAGTTGCCTTGAGAATAATTTGGAGAACTTAAATCCTTGATTGGTGCTGACCTTTAAAAGTGTCTTGGAGCACCTATTTGAAGAGCTTGTGGAGAAATATGCTGTTGGGCAATCATTGTTGATGAAACCCTTAAATAACTGATCTTGGAAAAACTTTTGAAGACCTTGATGAATCGTTGATATCATCATGAGGTGATTTGGAGATTTTTGCTTGGGTATGATGAAGAGCAGTGGCGACACCTTCATGATAACACAAGGTTGTCATTAATGAAGTGACTTGGAGACTTAAGTGTGAAAGGGCTCGTTGAAGAAGACTTTGGAAGCTGTGAAGTATAACCAAACATATTTTGATGAAGTGGAGATAGGGTTGGAGCCCTAGAGGATTGGAGTCCTCAAGAAACCTGGTCGGAGCCTTTACCCGAGATAGGGTTGGAGCCCTAGAGTTTGGTGCCTCAAATTGACAAGGTTGGAGCCTTGGAAAGACCAAGTCGGTGCTTGGCACAATACAGGTTGGAGCCTGGAAGATTGGAGTCTTCATCTAGGGTTGGAGCCCTATATCATTATTGTACTTTACTTATTGTAAAGAAGAAATAAATAAAAGTATATATTCTATCATTGTTCATTTTGTGTTCTAAATATAAGTGATCTAATTGGTAAAATTAACAATTGAAAAGAAATACTGATTCACCCCCCTCTCAGTATTTCCAACATTGTCCTATTGAAAAGGTTCCATGACAAGGAAGACGATGACTTGTATAATAAATTTGTTCATCTTAAATAGAAGGGAAACGTGAAGGACTACACGCACGACAGAGAAGTTTTGGCCACAAGACAAAATGGATTCACATATGAACAATTTCTAAAAATGTACATCTGTGGATTGAAAGATTACATCCATAGTGAAATAAAGTTGTGAAACCCTAAAATATGAGGATGCTGGACATGCGGCGAAATTAATTGAACAAAAGAACAAGTTAAACAAACCATCATTCACTAGGGAAGATGAAAACCGACAACAAGATTCATATAAGAAGGGAATACACAATTGTAGATATTGTGTAGACAAATGTTCCCTAGGGCATAAATGCCACAATAAGAAATTATATACTTACGAAGTGGAGAAGGACACAAACACATCCAATAGGGAACAAGATTGAAGGAAAAAGAGGGAAAGAAATTGTCGTAAGTGTGGAAAAATTTGGACACGAAGGCATAGATGTGAAGACATGTCATTACACTACTATAAAATTGTGGATGGAAGGCAATTAGAAGTACAAAATATCACTATTACATACAATTGCAGACTCAGACCATGATGAAACACAACAAAAAGCATCACTAGCTTTAATCTCATGCACCTAGCCAAATAGAAATGAAGACAACAAACTTTAGTGGAAGATAATTACTCCAAAAGACTAATTACAACCATCAGTTGCAAAATTGAAAATATGTTCCAACTTCCACTACATCTCAAAAAGGAGAGGATCTAGTCTTTAAGAAAAAAAGAAAGCAACCTTACAGTTCCGCCAACAACCATGATAGAGCAACCACAACCTAAGATTTTGAAGCTTAAAGGAGTCATAAAAGATAGAAATTTCACAATTTCTCATATATTTTGGCAGTACTCACAATTGTATAGACATTGTTATTGCTAATCAGTGAAACCTTTTTGTCCCTGCCAAGGACCTCACTGTGATGGTCACTAATGGTAAAAGGTCAAAGAAGTAGGAAAATGTCATAGAGTTTCAATTCAAATACAGGAACTGGAACTACAAACAAAACTCTACGCTTTATGCTCGAAGAGATGCATATAGTGCTAGGTGCAGAATGGTTGATGCAATTGGGAAGTTATACTACAAACCTTGAAGAACAATTCACACAGATTAATTGGCAAAGACAACATTATTAATTATATGGTGTTGAAGCCTCCACTCTCAAAGAATATGCAACAATACATAGGAACCTCACTAACACTCATGGTGCGAACAAAGTCAAACCCATAAAAATAGATAAATGTCATTCCATAGAAACGTGCTCAACTAGAGAGAATCTCGTTTATTATGCTTTGAGGACAAAACATTCCTTAAAGAGGGAAACAATGCTTTTTTTTAGCAATGGGAAAACCTATCATAACTTAGTTGTCAAACCAATAGTGAGGACAACCATCTCTAGTTGCTTTCCGCGAATGTAGGCTGACTCATCACTGTTATTTAAAGAAAACCACGCCACGTGGAATGACCCGCTGGTTGTCCATAAGGGGGTAGGCTTTCACTCGTGCTAGATGCCTCTTGGTCTTGGGTCATTAATCTGTTTCCTTACGTTTGGGGAAGATGAGCTCTTAGCCAAGTAGAAGTGGTTTCAACGATGTTATAAACATAATAATATAATAAATGATAAGTTATTTAGTTAATGAAAAGAGGTGTCTTATCAAAAGGACACATCCATTACTGTCAAAAGGCACCCCCTTAGGTATTTATAGTGGTGGCCCTCATTGTAATATCATCATTATCTTATCAATCATTTTTATCAATCATCGTATTTTACATGTAGAATAATTTTATCTTCACGAATATGAATAGGGATTTTTTATTGTGATTTGCGATGAATACCTTGAGTTAGTTCACAGTGGAGCCAAGGTAGGAGCATTGGGTAGCAACAAAACATGTGCCTAGGTATTTGAAGGGCAGAATGGAGTATTGTTAAGATATCTTGGAGATGGTGTGGTGAATTTGTAGGGGCATATAGACTTAGATTGGGTAATTGGTGCAGTGAACAGGACGAGCACCTCATACTGTTGTTTTAGTTTGCGATTAGTGATGATATCTTGGTTCAACAAGAAACAAAATTCTGTGGCAATTAGCTCAACAGAGCCACAGGATATGGCAGCTAGTATAGTGAGTTGTGAGGCAATATGGCTTCATAAGTTACTTGTAGGTTTATTTGATAAGTAGTTAGATCTCATGGTGATCTACTATAATAATTAATGTTTTATCAAACTCTTTGAGAATCTAGTGTTCCTTGACAATTCCAAGCACATAGATATCAGGTATCACTTCATTTGAGACATGATTTAGAAGGGATTAGTGATGCTCTAGTATGTACCCACAAATCAATAGGTTGTTGATATTCTGGCCATGCTCTTGGCAAACCAGAAGTTCGAGGCATTTAGAGACAAATTTGGTCGTTACAAAATTCCTTCCTCGCTAAGAGGGAGTGTTGAGAAAAATAGCTTAGATAGGAAATTTCACAGATGTTTTAATGTGAACATGTGAGAAGTGGTTCGAGATATTTTTGAAAAAGTTATTTTGAAAAAGTGATTCTAATTTTGGAAAAGTAATTCTATTTTGTAATTTTCTTTAGTGAAAAAAGTGAAAGTCTTACTTTTAGCAATTGTGTCTAAAATTGTACTTAGACTAGGAGTAATCTTAAAAATAGATTCTTCGTTAAAACTATAAAGGCAGGGCAAGGTGCTATAAATGATGGAGGGCTATCCTCAAGAAGCAAGCTAGGGCATGTGTGAACATGATCATTGTTCCAAATAACCCTCCAAATGAGATTCATTCCCATACCATTTGATCATTTCTTTTTTTACGGTGCTCCCATAGGCTAGGGGCACCAAGAGAAAAATGGATAGAGGCCTTGATTCCAATTTCCAATTTAGTACAAACTCATGGAATTATCCCTACCTCCCCCGAAGGCCTCAACAACATTGTTAATCTAGATCCTATGCTAGCAGTTAAACAAGATCACGTAGTTCGAATGATGATGGACTTCTTATAGGTAGCAGCATAGCATGCAATCCAGTTCCTCCTCTACATCCTCTTTTGCATAGTTGCCTATTTTGACTTTTCTACACTTGGTCTCAGATGTTATGGGAGCTAGCTGTATTGGACCCTAATATGTTGGCATTATTTGCACTCTAGGTTTTGGGTACATGCCCATTGTATATCCTTCTAGATAGGCTTTTTGATTACAGAGTATGGTTTGCAGGTTTTAGCTTAGATCACAGCTTTACTTTGTGAATCTTTCTTTTTATAGCCGTCTTTGTGCTCCCACTTTGTATTAACATCATCGTATTTGGCAGTCCTATTGACCTACTCTAGGCTTCATCTGTTGGACACCAAAAAAATATCTATCTACCAGGTCATGGTATCATGCATTCACTGGTAAACATAGCTCATTGCTCCATGTACAACTCCTCCAACCTGCTGCTATTTTTGAACATAGTGCCCTAATTTTGTACTTTGTTGAAATTACTAGAAATTTCTGGGTTTTTTCTGTCACTATATGAACCCATCGATGTACTGCACTTTTCAAAAGTAGAAACCCTAAAAATAGACTTTCTTTGATCATCACCAAAAGTCGCACATATGCTGTCCTCCAAAATGGGTATCTGGAAACCTAATTGGTTTCCAAAAGTGAAGAATATGCTTTTGGAAAACCACTATATGGGTACTCAAAACTGAAACCAATCTCTAGAAATAGAAGCATCCCCAAAAGAACATATCTCAAAATTGGCAAGTACCCATTTGAAGCTATCACTCTCTTATGCATGCATGGGATCTTTGCTAACAATAGAACTGAACCCTAAATTGAAGTCCCATCTGAAGCACTGAATATGTTGCCTCCCATGTCACTCAAAAAAGCTGTGAAAATGGAATCTGGCCTGATCTAGATGGCCTAGGGTTCAGTGTTAACATTAACATACAGATAAGAGATCATGAATTGTCTCATTTCATAATCTTAGTGAATGCCCACATTTTTAGAACAAAATTTGTATATTATTCATTACCACCTACACTAGTTTGCAGAACATGTTGAGCTGTCACTTATTCACGGGTGAGATATTTTTGGGGATAAATATCAACTCTCAAATTGGCTCTGTGTCAAGGGATCAAGAAGCATTTTGGGGGAGTGGGGAATACATGTACATGGAATTTTGCATGCTATTTGTGGTGTGATCAGCTGTCAAATGGAAAAAAGCAGGCTTTGTATTTAAATTTTTTGGACTTCTAGTAACAGAATAGTATATCTGATATCTGTTTTCTTGAATCCTTTTCTACTTTTTCTTATACATTGTTGTGACATTAAATTAAAAGTCATCTGACATTGACTTTTCTTATGCCATTATTCTGGGTTGCAGGCTATGGAATGCCACTCCAACCAAATTGATGAAGCAGTTGCTTCCAAGTATAGAAAGATCAGTGTAGCTGAAGAGTGCCATTTGCTTTTGGGATTCTGCCTCCAGACTATGCTATATCAACCACCTTCGTCAAATACTGAAGGGTAAGATCTTTAGCATACATCCTGAATTGATTTCTACTATCCATGAGTGGTTAAAAAATGGTAAAGAGTGTGTCAAATGTTACCTTGTTTTGCAGCATGACTTGTTCAGCAGGTCTTTCGATTGTGCAAACCCGTCGTATTACTGGAAAATATCCGCTTAAGGGTGAGAAGCTATCAGGGAGGAAGGTAATATTTTGCATGATACTCGATGTGAATTGATTGTTGTCATGGACACTTTGAAAACATGCTTTTGTAGCTGCCTGTAGACTAGAATGGAGATTTTTGCTATGCACCAATCTATGAACTGAGTTTACCAATTGTTTTCATCAGCTAGGAATTCTGAACGTCATAGAGAGCATGAATTTGGCTCCTGAACGTGTTTATCCTTTATATATCACAGCTAGTATTGACAGGTGGGCTTTTAAGGATTAAGTTGTTGGTTTGTAATAACATATGAAGGCCATTTAGTCAAAACCTTCAGATTGCATGAAAATGGTTTTCAATTCAAGAAAATTGGAATTTAGTAAGTGTTTTCTTAATTCAGTGAAAAGCTGTAATATTGATATGATTCTTTCTCTTTCCGGTTGTAGTCAAGAGAGTGTAACAAGAAAGGGTGAGGAGCTTTTGAAGAGGAAAGCTGCCAGTGCCAATTTAGAAGATAATGCTCTTATAAATCATCTATTTTCACTTTTTCAAGGTATGAATTTTTCTAGTACCTTGCATGAAATTTCTCAAGTTTTTGTGTAATTACAACATTAAATTAAATTTGCATCTGGATTTTTACCTTTTGCTAGTCCTAGTTATAGTAGATTTTGTGTTTTCTGCATTTTATATTTTGCTGTCTTTCCTGATATTTAATGGATCAAGCGTAACAGAAAAACACAAATATATATAAAAAAACATTTTCTTTCAAACTAAAGACAATTTGGAGAAGAATCATCATGAAATTCAAACTAATTTAGAATTTGGGCCGGGGCCCAATTGCTATTGCAAGTACAAGTGCACAACAAGCATGATCAGAAGCACAAACTTTTCATTAGAGAGACTTGAACTCTGGTGGGGGAAATAACAATGTTTTTCTTTCACCAACTCGGTGAGCCACTATTGACAAATTAACATCTTATTTTCAGATGCAGCATTTATTATGTGATTGGGAAGGGACTTCCTTTTAACCCTTTGTTAGTGAGGTTACATAGCTTTTTTTTTCAGTGCAGCATTCACCACCATTGTAAGCACAAGGTCACAAGTTAAAGCCATGTAAAAAGCGTGTGAGGCCCTGTACTAGGTCTCCTAGACTTGTGTCTTGTCAGTTTGAGTTTGTGCTATTTTGTTTGTTCAACTTCAAACCATGCCGTGTCCCTTGAAAGCTTCACCTAGTTGATCTCGTCCCTTATCAGATTGGAGGACTGTAGTAGGCTTCTCATGAGGACTAATGGTGTTTTGGGAGCTTGCATTTTGTAGGAGTGATCACCAGTGTATGGGTCAGTCCAGCCAGGATCAAGGTGAACCTATGTCATTCCATATGGTTGGTGTCTATAGAGTCTGTAGGTGACCTTGGCCTTGGTGCCATATTAATCATGACAACTCTCACAACATAACAATGTCTCGTGACAACTTTCATGTTGCCTGAGGTAGTTCGCTTCCCAATGCAAAATGGTCCAAGTGGACGAAAAGTCATCCTAGTCTCATATTATAGAGCATGATGAGTGTTGATGTTTGTAGCTTGGGCAGGTACTTTTGCACAGGCCTAAGTGTCTAGGTGTGCAAAAGTCACCCAAAGTCTCCTTAGACACTTGCTCTAGTGTGAGCAAGTTGTTTTTGTAACTTAGCCTAAGTTAGACTTACGAAAAACACATAATTATTATGTTGGCTTATTGAGCTAAAATATATTTAGGAAAAGTAAAGTGAACTACGTTAGTGATTATGTTTTAATCTCAACCCTTGATCTCAGCTGAGGTGAGATCTAATCTCAGCCATCAATCACTTTGGAGATTAGGGTTAGGGATTTAGCTCAATGTAAAGTTATAAAGGTAAGGCTAAGGAAAGGGAGAAGACACAGTGTTCAACAACACAAGATTTAGAGAGGCATCTTAGTGAGTGTGTTGGGTTTGAGGAAGAGGGGACAACAAGGAGATATAGATCACAAGGAGGGCTTGATCAACTGGATCAGATCTAGTTGTTGTAATTATTTGCTCAGTTGGGCCATTTTCCCATGAAGGGAGCCCAAGTAGGTTGTGAAGAATTTAATGAAGAATTGCAATTGGGTAGAATCTGTTGTGTCATCTTTTCGTGATTGAGATTGGTAAATTTTGCTTTTGCCGATTTTTGTGTTAATGAACCTAAATGTGCAATTAATCAGTAGATTGTTAATCTACTCAGAATTAAGTGTCAGGTTATAGGTTTGTAGGAGTTTTAATAATGGGATTCCATGCCACATGAAATTTTCCCAATTTGAGCATTTGGTGGCTAGTTGAAACTTGGTCAATCCTAGTCAATAGTACAAGCAATGTAAGTTATTGGTAGCAGTGGACAGGTGTTCTAGTTTCTATGGTGTCTATGAGGCTAAGGAACACAAGAGGATAATTATATCCAAGACCTCGAAAATGTTTTGAAGGAAAATACCTTAATTAGATTAATTAGCCAATTATTAAATATTTTCCTGTGTCTAACTTAGGAATATTGGTTAATAAAATCAGATTAATTGAGGTAAATCGATTTTTCTCTAGAGAATTATGAAAAAGTCACTTGATGGGGTTAAGATGAACTTAGACGATCGATTGAGATTAGATTGTGGCCGTTGGTTGCTCAACGAGATATTATAAGAGCAAGTCGATGGGGGCATTGGAGATCACTCGAAGATAGCGATTTGCAGTGATAGCAAGGGCAAGGAGGGAAACACCAACAACAGGGTTTTGTTGAGAATTTGGAGGGCAGTGATTAATTCAAATTCTCTTCTTGATAATTACTTGTGAGCTTACTTCCTTTACTTATGTCTTATCATCTTAGCTTATTATGTCTTTCATCAAGTCAATTACCAAAACGCAAGAGACACAAATTTAGGCTCTTCAAGCCAGGGCCAAAAACTTTCCCTCTTGGAGAGGAAAACCCACAAGAAATTATTCTTATAGACTTTTAGTTGACAAGTACCATGACCATGACTCAGACTATTTACTTTTAGTTGACAAGTACCATGACTCCATTGTTTACTTTGTTACCTGAGAGAAACTCGCTTTCTATACAACCTTCAACAGTCTTCTTATTTGTTTCTCCACAAGACTCCTTTGGTAACATCTTTCTTTCTCTCTTATACTTAACTTAGTATAGTACCGAACAACATTACTTCAGTATGGTTCTCAGACTTTCTGTGACTGCGTGGATATAGGATGACATCAATCCTATTACACACCTTTCTTAATTATTGTCTTTACTGTATAACCATGTATTACTTATTTGTAAACCGCATTGTAATACTTCAGACTTATCCTTATAAACATGAACACTTCTTCGCATTTATGTTTTCCCTTTCAACGTAGTCCTAAAATCACCGAAACATACTTAGACTTATCCGAAGTTCCGGTCTGCCTTTCTCTCACACTTATATCAGATATATATCATCGAAGATCACAGAGACTTGTCCGATATTCTTCTCCACAAATGAGCTGTAGACATATCTTATATATACATGTGGACAAACTTACTTCTGGGCCGACATGAGGGCCTGCTTTTCAGCCGACTTCACTACTAACTTGGAGGAGAACTTCTAGCTGAGTTGAAGAGGATATTTAACGCATATCTTGAGGAACATATGTGCCATAACTCGAAGGCTTGTGTGACAAGGCCTTGAGGCATACAAGTGTGTCTTTGACTCTTCATAAACACGACTCTTTAATTAGTACATTTATGACCAGAAGATAAATCCTTAGAAGACCTCAATAAGAAGTCTTTTGACCGATAATAAAACCTTGCCCATGAAACCCATGAAGCAAGCATACCAAAAATATATATTATTATCTTTGTCTTCTTCATGACATAAATACATAATTACATAGTCAGTTTGAAGACCGATCCTAGTTACAATTTCCAACACTCCCTCTTAACTAGGGAGGTATTCATAACGGTACATGGTCACTTTCAATCTGAAGAATCTCATAAGAAGAATCAGATTGGTATTCACATCTATATAGCATCATATCAACCAACATTGTCCTAGTGCAAGGCCTTGACTAATAACCCCATCTCTCAACGAGACAATGGGCTACAATGCTGGCAAGACACATGACTTATAGACACCATAGTCGCTGTCTCTCCAAGGTATATACTTCACCCAGGTGTTCCCAGAGTATGACCTTCTTGGACTGTTCTTTTCTTGGGTAGCCAGCCCTCAAAGAATATCAGTCCCTCGACTACTCTTATCTTGAATGCCCTATCTCATTCTCAAAGAGTATCGGATGCTAGGTGATTACCCAATCCTCCATTCTGTCTTCCAAGTGAAGACCAGAATGATGTGTCTATCCATTCTCTCCTCATGGCCTTCACTAAGACTTACGGTGGTTAGTCCTGGTCTAGTGCATGACACATGAATTAGAGAATCATATACGTCACTCCCTCTTAACTCAGGAAGGACACACTTCAAGTTTCTTCCAAGTAAGAAACTTACCACCAGACTCCCTCTTAACCAGGGACCTGCAGCAGCAATGGTGACACATCATGCTGCTCATGAAGAATTCCTCCCCTCGATGTCATGGACTTCGATATTGAGGAATCTTCAACTTTTGGCTTCATAGGGCAAAGATCACCCATCGCTCTCATCCATGAGTCATGTCATCCACCTGAAAGTGATTCACCAGTCCTTCTCATTTGGTCCACCTTTATGCCATGCTTCTTTCCTTCGAACCATATCCCAAGGATCTTACATCCTTCCATATGATTGGCAGCCCTGCATAAAATTATCTAGATAAACATGTACTTAAGAACTTTTAAATCAAAAGTTACCTCAAGGATGATCTTTCACCATGACATCTTCCTGTAGGCTTCGACATCTTTTCAGATTGACACATCTCCTAAAGACATGTATTGTCAAGGGTCTTCTTCTTTACCATACTTCTATCAGAGTCCACATATCTTCCTAGGAGATCTACTAGTCACATCTTCTTGGCTTCCGGATGATCACTGCCTCTTTACATGTTTGCACTTCATGATCTCTTCCATTCTTTCTCCACACAGCTTCATCCCCAGGAACTTCCAGTATCTAGTACCTTGTTTGTATACAACCACCTCATATTCCATATGAGGACATATTTAATTTCATCTGTTAGTGGAAACCTGTGCACCAGAAGAGATCCTTCTTCCATCATACTTCTAAAGATAGAAGTCCATCACCTGCAACCATATGACATGACTTTACAGTATCCGGTGTCAGCATATAGATATATTTACCTCATCCTTTTTTTTTTTGAGTCATCCTGCAACAATTTTACTAGAATGAAGAACTTCATTACCTTGACTTGCTTCATCAATATGTTATCCTATCCTAATCTTAGAATTCTGTAACATAGAATTCTCGATGAAACCTTTTGCTTTCTTTCTAACCAATGAATCCATAGAGAACTCCATGAGAAAATGTCAGCACCTATTTCCATATTGATTATTGAATGATGATCCTTGATCTTGATGACTGCCTTCCATCAATGTTGTTATCAGTGAGATTTCTAGGAGTTACTTCTTCAAGTGCTCTTTCCATGATGCTATTAATATACATTGTTTCCTATCATACTATTTTACAACCAACAAAAATCTCTTAAGGAGAAAGATGATCTCAATCATAATAGAGATCTTTTGCTTTCTTCTTTCTTAGATTTATTTGCATTAGGTTCTTCCCTTTCATCCATGACTTGGGCTTCTTCCTTTTTCCTCTTGTCCTTTCTAGATTTAGGACAATCTCGTTTATAATGCCCAAAATTATTACATCCAAAGCATCGTGCTTTGTCCATATTTCTTCTTTTATTTTGAGGACTAAATTTACTGAATATTCCTTTCTTCCTGGACATGGCTGCAAAGGCTTGATTCCCTTTACTTGATCCTGAATCAGTTTTGGCTTTCAATCTTGTTTCATCCATCTTACATAGATCCTAGAATGGTATTGCTTCTTCTTTCTCATCGTTGCTAGAAGTGAAACTTCCCCATTCTTTAGGTAGAGCATTTTGTACCATAGTGAGAATTTTGCCATCAAACATTCCTTCTCCCAATTTCTGTAGTTGATCTCGTATTGCGAAAATATTCATCAGATATGGAATTATTCCTTCCTTTCTTGACATTCTCAATTTGTATAATTTTTGTCTCAGGAATATTATTTCCCTTACAGAACTTTTCGAGAACAGTTCCACCAATTTATCATGTATTTCTTTTGAGGATTCTAGATTTGATACATAGGGAATGAGCTTACTTCCTTTACTTATGTCTTATCTTCTTAGCTTATTATGTCTTTCATCAAGTCAATTACCAAAACACAAGAGACAAATTTAGGCTCTTCAAACCAGGGCCAAAATCTCTCTCTCATGGAGAGGAAAACCCATAAGAAATTCTTCTTATAGACTTTTCGGTTGACAAGTACCATGACCATGACTCAGACCCTTGACTTATGTATGCCTCCAAGACCTTGTCACTTCTCTTTTCTTTGATTCCTTAAGTTGATCCTTCTTCTCTGCATCGTCCTGCACCTTTCTACTCCAAGACTAGAGAGCTTGATCTCTGCTTGTATCCTTCCTTCTTCATCTGAATGTGATCCGTACTCATCACTTTGTTAGACCTCCTATTATCCACTGCTTACTTTGTTACCTGAGAGAAACTCGGTTTCTATACAACCTCCAACAGTCTTCTTCTTTGTTTCTCCATAAGACTCCTTTGATCACGTCTTTCTTTCTCTCTTATACTTAACTTAGTATAGTACCGAACAACTTTACTTTAGTATGGTTCTCAAACTTTCTGTGACTGCGTTGATATAGGATGACAACAATCCTATTCTGCACCTTTCTTAATTAGTGTCTTTACTGTATAACCCTGCATTACTTATTTGTAAACCGCACTGTAATACTTCAGACTTATCCTTGATAAACATGAACACTTTCTCGCATTTCTGTTTTCCTTTTCAACGCAGTCCTAAAATCACCGAAACATACTTAGACTTATCCGAAGTTCCCGTTTGCCTTTTTCTCCACTTATATCATATATATATCATCGAAGATCACAAAGACTTGTCCGATATTCTTCTCCACAAATGAGCCGTAGACATATCTTATATATACATGTGGACAAACTTTCTTCTGCGTCGACATGAGTGTCTGCTTCTGAGCTGACTTCACTACTAACTTGGAGGAGATCTTCCAGCTGTCTTGAAGAAGATATTTAACGTAGATCTTGAGGAACATATGTGCCATAACTCCAAGGCTTGTGTGACAAGGTCTTGAGGCATACAAGTGTGTCTTTGACGCTTCATAAACATGACTCTTTAATTAGAACATTTATGACCAGAAGACAAATCCCCAGAAGACATCAAGAAGTCTTTTGACCTATAATAAAACCTTGCTCATGAAGAAGGGAGGCTGTACGAGGCAATGTGAATTAGCCAGTGCGCATAGCTAGGTGGTAATTCGATTCTAGTTGCCAGAGACAGGTGCTGAAGGAGATGCGAGTTGCTCAAGCGAATTGTAGGAGGCAGAGATCAGTGTCGAAACTCATTTCCAAAGGCAGTGCGAGTTCCAAATAGGGTCACACATTTCTTGAATAGCCAATGCATGTAGTAGGTAGAGAGTGCGAATTGCACTAAGGAGGATGATTTTCTTTTGCAGAAGGAAACTTGGGTTTCCAGATCGATTTTTCCAGTGGACATATTATATGTCGGAGCTTTGCCAGTGAGAGGCAAGATGATTCTATTTCTTAATTTTCTGAAGAATTAATAATAAAACCCTCATCTGCAGAATTGGTTTTCGCTACACGGGGGTTTTTTCCAGGGACATTTGTCCAAAAATATTGGTGTCATCTATTTTGTGTGTGTGCATTATTTCTTAGTTCTCGTATTTATTTGTGAAAATTGTAGTTGTGGTTTAATCGTTATTTGCTGTAATAAATTTATAAAGACATAATCTCTAGTAGATAGAATATTAAATTCCAGTTGTTGCAATGAAGGAAATTTGACATGGCATCAGAGCAGATCTAAGCGCAGAGGGTTTGTAGGAGTAAATCAGCGGAGGACACAGGAAGAGAAAGCCAAGGGTTTATAACACTGTTTATTATTCTCCAGATTTATTTAGGTTTCACTATATTTCCATATTTCTAGAGATGGCTGTAGCAGGTTTGAGAGAACAGGACAGATTGGATGGAGCTTCCAACTTTGGTGTTTGGAAAGCCATAATGACATTCTTATTGGATGAGTATGGATTGAAGGAGTATGTGGAGAATCTTATTGTCGCACCAATAGATCCGCAACAGCTGGCCACCTTTAAAAAGGAGAATGCCAAAGCGAAGAGGATTATCTTTGATTGTGTCAAGGATCGCATTGTTCCGCATATCGCAAAGGACACAACGAAGCAGATGTGGGACAAGATTGTCAATATGTACCAAAATCCTACAAAGAATAGGAAGTTGATTCTCCAAGAGAAGCTCAGGATCATTAAGATGCATAAGGGTGAGGATGTAGTATCCTATCTCACCAGAGTTCGACTTGCCATAGAATAATTCGCTGTCGTACGTGACAAGCCAAGTGACGACGAGCTAGTGACATTGAATGGGTTTTCCAAGGAATGGAGCATGTTCGTCCAAGTGATTTCTGGGCGAGATACACTTCTAGGATGGGATCGCCTATGGAGTGACTTCACTCAGGAGGAGCTTAGGCTCAGCTTGGTTAATGACACTAGTAGTAGCGGCAAGACTCTAAAGGTGGAGAAGGAACAAGAAAACGTAGCCCTTGCTAGAAAAGGGAAGGTAAAGAAGGGTTCCAATAAGAAATCATGCTGGGAAGGAGGAAATAAGAAGGACTTGAGTAAGATCAAGTGTTTTGGTTATGGTCAGCGAGGACACTATGTCAGTCAATATCCTAACCGAAAGAAGAGAGAAAAGAAGGGGAAGTAGACAACAACTTCCGTGGACATTGAGGATTTGTCTTCTAAGTTGGAAGATGAATTCGCTCTCATAGCTTGCCTCTCTAGCTCTACATCCACATATGTCTGGTATATCGAAAATGGAGCGTCAATACACATGACAGGGGTTAGAGAATATTTCTCTAGTTACAAGGAAGAGGAGATGGACTTCTAGATATAGATGGAAAACAAGACTAAATGTACTCCGGTCGGGGGAGGTACCATCAACATTAAAGAGAGTGTCAGGCAAGAGCACCAGTGTTACAGATGTGTTGCATGTGCCAGATTTAGGCATTAACTTGATTTCAGTTTCTGCACTATAGGATAAGGGGTACGATGTCTACTTCGTGGAGCAGGAGGTGTACATCAAACACCCGAGTTGGAAGAAGGTCAAACAAATTGGGGTTCAAAGCAACAAGTTGTCTAAGTTGCAGTTCGATTCTCCAGAGGCACTGATTAGCAGTAGCAGTAGCAGAGATTTGAGAGAACTATGGCATATGAGGATGGGACATCTACATCATGGAGCACTCAGGTTGTTCTTGGAGACTGTGACAAGAGTTCCAGATTTGAGCACATAACATGATAATGTGTGTAGAGGGTGCGTGCTTGGGAAGTTTGCAAAAGCAACATTCCCAAGGAGTGATTGTAGAGCCAGTGGTGCACTTCAATTGATACACTCAAATATTTGTGGCCCATTGTCTACTAGATCTCTTAGGGGTTATGAGTATTTCATAACCTTCATTGATGACTTCTCTAGGAAAACTTGGATCTATTTCTTGAAGAGAAAGGACTGTTGAATTCTGATGTTCTATGTTGTTACAATCACTTAAATCCAAAACTTCTTTATGCTACAAAATAAGTTAAGTAATTGTAGATAGAACATAAACCATATCAACCATATGCACATTGGAAGACAGTCAAGAACTCAATGAGACACAGAGAAATGAGGTCAATGAGTAGGGAAAAACCCACAAGGGGAAAACCTAACCAAATTCTTCTTCTAGTAGAAATTATTTTTTCAGCAGAAATACAAAGTACTGATGAGAGAATGAAGAAGTTCAGCCAAATCTGATAAGGATCTCTGATAGCAGTAGCTGATGCAAACACTGAATCACTTTGGCTCTCCAAGATTTGCTCTTGCTCGTCAAGACTCTCTCTCTCTCTCTCTTCCTCTAGACTCTCCAACTCTCTCTTTCTCAAGTTCAAATTCTTCTTTCACAAGCACAAGTGTATCAAGTGAGGATGAGAGACACAAATATATAGGAAGAGCAAGGAGGTCGAATTCATGATGGAGTAACTCCTAGGCCTTGAGGAGTTATATGTGGCAAAATAGGAGTGTAAATTATGCCATAAAAGAGAGGAGTGTAACTTATGCATTTAGGAGAGAACTGTAACTTATGCATTAAATAGGTGTAAGAGGAATCTTTTTATGAAGAGTCATTAAAGTGTGTTAGAGTGTAAGAGGCGAGTAAGAGCATTAAAGAGAGAGGAATGAATCCATTAAGAGAGAGAGAGAGAGAGAGAGAGAGAGAGAGTAACATATGCATTAATTGAGGGGAGTTACATATGACATGATTGAGAGACTTGAATTTATTTTTAATAATAATATAATAATATCATAAAGAGGATAATAATAATAATAATAATATCGATGATTAAGTTAAAAATTAAACAATTGAGATCGCTTAAGGACAAGTTAAGTGATTTTCCATCTTATATATATGATTACAAATTGATGGAAGGTGATTTCCTATTTTTGGAAAGTCATGGTTGAAAAGATAGACATGACTTTCTTTCTTTAGGAAGTCACTTTAGAAAGGTCAAAAATGAAATTTTATTCAAGGAAATTCATCCCATAGCTGCCAATTTTCAACACTCCCTCTCAGCTAGGGAGGAATTTCTTTCTGATACAAGGATCTTTGCAATTTCTGCTTTGGAACAATAATATTACAATCTAATGAAGAAGAATCATCATAGGAGAGATACATCCATCACCCCATACACACTTGGGGGGATCCACTTGTCAACACATGACAAGGATCTCGCACATCCAAGGCTCATCACTGCTTGGGGGATCCACTTGTCAACACGTGACAGGGATTTCACTCATCCTGCTTGGGGGATCCACTTGTCAATACTTGGTTGCATGGTCCCGCTTCCCGATACCACCTACATCACTCCCCATCCACTCATTTTAGCCCCATTCATCTATTTTCCCATCTAGGTCCACTTGTGTCCGCTGGGTCCACATAGGGTTAGCCTCTCCCTCCCCTTGTCCACACCTTGGGTCGAGACTAGAATGATGCCCCAGAGCTTGGAGGTTGATGCTGCTAAAAGGAAAAGAAAAGCATAATTTGGCCACTCTCAGTAGGAAATGTACCACAAAATGCAAAAGATGGCCGAGACATACAAATTTAGCACGTGGGCAAAATCCAAAAATGAGCTCTACCCCTTATCTATGGCCATCACCCTTCTTGTTTTCCAATGAACAATGTGACATTCTATCAATAAGTAACAAGGATGAATCTCGATAACCATAAAATAATCCAATGGAATCAAATGAATTTGAATTATAACCATCATTTATAGCCCCTTGGAATGCCTGAGAAATCAAGTGGAGCTTACAAATAATTCCATTTCTGCAAGTTGTAATTCTGATATGCTTCTTTACTTCTAGATCTTCAAATCTGAACATGAAATTTGCAAAATACCATCATACATTATACCAAAGAAGATGGAGAGAGGTTGACAGGACAAACCTTCAATTCCTTCACAATATTTCTTGTTTAATCCTACAAGCTATAAATCTTCAAAATCTGCAAGGAAAAGGGCTTCTTCCCTTCATGGAGTCACCAGATGAGGACAAGACCTCCAAACCAAAATACTCATCACAATATCTTCAAGCAAATGGCAGGCTCCAATGTTAATACTAATTAAAGTGACCATGTAATGTAAGTTGACATTAAAGTAGGCTGTTTATAATTCCCTTCTTTAGCTGCACTAGTCTATGCCGATGGGTTGATTAGGATGCTATCCCCAAATATGTGGAAGCATCCCTTGGGTTTTCCGATAAGGTTTTCCTTGGAAAAAAAGTTGACATAAAGTTAATTAATTAGGTGCTTAGATGACCTAACCATCTAAAAGTACTTTAGGGAATCCGTCTTCAGATAATCAGAAGTGGTATTTATGTAGATATAAGTAACCTACCTTAGGTTGTGTGATCTATTTACTGTAGCATTTTCTTAATATGAGTTACATTGTTCTTCTCTTCATATAGTATATATTTTCATGTATGTCAATTTTCATAAAACTCTTACAATAGGCTATGCTGAAGCTTTTTGTTGCTCATTAACTGCTATAATTAAGATTATGCATATAAGGTCTTTTGCTGAAGTATGGAAAAATGGTTGCTAAATCAGTGTCAACATTTACAGTAGACTTTATTGTCATTAAGTTCATCAGCAATTTATTATTATGTATCATATTTTATCAATGTCTGAAGGAAAGCTGGAGTAAGTTGGGTTTTGTTTTGTAGGTACAGCGAGTGAAGAAAGAATCCCTGCAGAGGAAAGAATAACTCCTGCTAGTCCTGCACTGCAAGCCCGTTTAATGTCTGTGTTCAGCCATTCTGTTCAAGCGGCAAACTTATTTCCAGCCACCTTACGATGCATTTTCCATTGTATATATGGTACATGTTTATGCACCTTACTGTAGCACTGCTAAAATTTTGCTCCTCTGTTACAGCATTCCTTTATTATTTCGAGTACATTTAATAACCTTGCTTTCTCTCATCTTTCACAAAGTGATTCTCACCTTTGAAAATCACATTTAATTGTGGACTCTGCCTGATTATCTCAGTAACTGAAAGAAGATTCTTACTTAAACCTATTATTTAAAGAACATTCTTAAAGATAAAGATCTTATGTCCCAATAATTTAATCTGGACATTCCCTGGGCCTTCAACATAGTGTTGTATGCCATTACTCAAATTTACTGTCTTTGACTTTAATTTGTCATGGCTCCTTGACAAATTTCACAGACCAACTTCTGTTTTTAGTCATATGTTTTGATGGTCCGAAATTGAAAAACAAATCAGCTGGAGACTTTCTTCCCTCTTGTGTGAATTTTCTAACCCCAGTACTAAGGCAAATTACTTCCTAGAGATCTCCTTGCTAAAAATAAATGTTAAATTTAGCTCACTGAATAAAATGCACTAACTGCAATTTTTAACTGGAGAAATACAGCAGAAGCAAATGAAACCGATTTTCATACATGCACACAAAAATATTACCAAGTTAAAGGAATTGAGGGGAAGTAACACCCTAGAATAGACATTAATAAAATTTAACCAAGATCACTTTATTTCACACACTCACCTACAAGTTTGGTTCACTTGCATGTAGTTGGTTATTATTTAAGCTCTTTCTCCAATACATACAAGTTGGATTGCTAGCATCTACATTTACTTGCAAGCATTCCATTTTATATTCTTGTACTTGTCCATTTCATTTACATGCTCATATTAAGTTTCCTTTGATGTCATTGAATCACATTTGAGCAATTTTACTTTCAAGTACAAGTTTTTATTCACCTGCAAGCTCTATTTTCATTCAATCGCTCATCTTTCAAAGTTGTATATAACTTTTGCTATGGTGGTTTTGTCTTGGTTCACTAGCATTTGTTTTGTAGTTTCCCATTTTTGCAACTTGTTGTAAATTGAAAGATATATTTTATTGCAAGTATTGTGATTTCATTTTTGAGCAGATATTTGTTGCAAGTATATTATTGGCACTGGTCTAATCACAAATACTTTCCTTGTAGGATCTATCTTATTGAATCTAGTTGACCTATCTATATCATATGCTCATAGTTATTTGTACTTGCTAATCAATTTTATTTCGAGTTATATTTCAAGTTATTTGAATGGTGAATGCTTAATTGGTTTAATTAACATCATAATCTCCTAGAACTTGTTATCTTTAGCAAATTTCTTAGGGTCTGCCCCCCTTGGCTTAGTTAGGAGAGAACCTAGATGGAGAGAGTTGGGAATAGGTGACAACCCCTTTTCTGAGCATTGCCACAAAGAACTCACCTTGTGCAGTTGAAGATTTTTCCCACTAGTTTTGGGTGTGCAAAATCTATGGACAAAAGGTCCTAAAGGTTGTTGGGGATTTTGACTCCAAAATGAAAATTTGAAATTCAAGATTAAGGTCGACTTCCCTCTGTTTTGAATTAAATATTCATAACTATAACTATATATATAAAATAAATGATAAAATATTAAAATAATAATAAATAAATATTTTATTTTTGTTTGCTTGGTAATGTGGGTCCTTACATGACGTCACGCCAAACCTATGGTCTGAGAAACTGCGACCGAGGGGCATCTAAGCCGTCAAAATCACTCGGGGATCTCACCCGGCCTCGGCCACACCAACCCTTAGCATGGTTGGATTTTTTTTGCCTTCAGGGGGATTGGAACCAGTGACCTTTTCATCACAAGTGTCTTAACAACACACTCTTCACCGTTGAACCAAAACGCTGTTGGCATAAATAAATATTAGTTAATAACTAGTAAGTAAATTAAAATTATGCTAAGTTACTCAATTAGCTTTTGAAGAGGCATTAGTTCAAAAGAACTAATCTCTAGGCTCGTGGCCAGTCAACTTCTATAAAGGAGAACCACCCTAGCCTTGTAAAATCATCATCCAATATTGAATAAAATATATTGTCTCTATACAAATGTGTATTTCATTTGCAAATATAAGTGAACAAAAAAATTTCTCATTCCAGTGGTATCAGAGCAATTCGTTCTTGGTTTGGAGCTACACAATCCGGGTTCATTGGTCACAGTTCCACTATTGCCGTTCGAAAACACCACTGCTTCTACTGTTCCTGTCCAACACCCAACACTTAACACACGTCTGTCCCACCATTCCGACCATCCGCTCGTCTGCTCTCCATTCATTGCATCATATTCTGCCACCCATCAACCAGTGTCCAACCGTGTCGCTGTTTTGACAAACCGACACTAAAAGTGTTGTCGTCCTCGGTCGTGAAGCGTCGTACCCTCGGTCGAAAGGTCAATGGGTGCGAGGTGTGGCCGGAAGTCGATTCATACGAGCTCGGTCTATGTAATTGAATCGATATATTACGTTAATACACCGTGAATAGTCGGACCCTTGAATCGACATATTACGTTATAGTGGGACCCTTTACGTTAATACACCGTCAATAGTTGGACCCTTGAATCGATATATTACGTTATAGTTGGACCCTTACGTTATAGTTATATTACAAACTAAATTCAATTAATTTAAATTATTTAATATATATATATATAATTAAAAAAAAATTGGGTCTAATAAGAAAGAAAAGAACAAAATGGGGAGTAACAGTGATGATGCAAATTCAAAGAAGTGTGAAAATTCTACTGCAGTATCATGGTTTATTCCTCCTACTTGATTTAAATTATTACAAGTTATTTTCAGAAATTAGATTCAGAAAATATCGAAATAAACACAACTACAGTCTACACATGCAGATAATTTACTGAATAGTATGCTCATCCAACAAAGTGACACATGAATTTTTCGACATAAGTCCCCGGAAAAACCAAAAGCAAGAAAACCGGTGCAACAAATATAAGGGTTTATTTTATTAAGTAGATTCTAAGTATAGTAAATCTGGGTTCCAGATCTGGAAAACCCGACAGAGAATAAAAGAAATCAAATCCGCGACTAACGTGTTGTTCTAGAACAAAATATTTGACTGATCCACACCCTCAAACGAGATTTACAAGACTCAGCCCGAGTTTGGCCCTAGAAACCCCAGCGCTGCCCCTGAAGCCCCAGCATCAGCCCCTGCTAGCCTCAAAATGCCACTGTGTTGCCCAGAGGGGGATTGCGTAACCCCTGAGAGGGTGATGCAGGGCTTACGCTGGCCCTGGAGATTCTATGCTTAATTTCTGAGGCCCTCTGGAACCCCTGCGCTGTCCTGCATAGCGGCTGCGCAACACCTGCGTAGTTGTTTCTCTGCTTCTCTGCGCTGTCCTTGTTGCTGCTCCTTTGCCTCTTACTGCCTCTTGGCTCTGGGATTAGATCATCCCCTCAGCCAATACTACCCCTCGTTGTAGAAAATTCTTTCGGAAATTCTTAGCAAACCCACCCTAGAATTCCATATCTATTTCTTAGCTCTGGAACTGTGTGTGTGTCTCCAGCTGACCCTCAAGCCTTTCTCTGATACTTTTTCGTTGAACCCTTCAACGACTGAGATTAAAACCCTCATCAATGACTGAGATTAAAAGATTGCTTGATCCGTGCCTTTTAGAACATTTCAGCACACGTGTTAATTAATTCACTTTAATTATTTAATTTTCGTAAGTTTAGACTTAGGAAATCCATTAAAATAATAAATTTTTTGAATAACTTGAACACCAACTGAAATTTCTCAAAACACTTTCTGGGTTTTGGAGTTCAAGTGTGTCCTAGCCCCTCCAAAAATTTCAGGGCTAGAGCTCACCTGATGCTACACCAACTATACAAAATCTCAACACTCCCTCTTAGCAGGGAGTGTGCTCTAGCAATGCATCCACCCTATGCACTACAAGATCTTGAAGTTGGATTCCGTGCTGCTGATGCTTGGCCTGTTTCCCTCTATCCACTGCACTGCTACTCTCTGTACTATTGCACATGCCACTGCCACTGACATTGCCACATTTGTACTTCATCTCCCTGTCAACTTGCTGCATCATGCTGCCCATAGCACTGCCACTGCTAACTGCTGCACTGCAACTCAGTTGTTGAGAAGTAAGCAACTGAAAGACTTCTGCCTAACTGTTTGACGGATAAGTCAGTATGCCTTCCATCATTGACGCTCCCTGAATGCTGATTTATGTTGTCCTCCTGGAGACACTGTTATGCTGCAACACTGCACTGCATGAGCACAACCTCTTTGCACTGCTGAAGCCCCATCAACCCCTCTGCGCTGCTGCCTTCACGCTGCTGCTGCCTCTGCATTACGTTGCCCCCTCTTCAACTCTTCAGCGCCCTCTTTCGCTTTAATTGTGACCTTCTGCAACCATCTCCCGACTCATCCCGCTACCGTCTTAAGGCTCTCGTAGCTCGTATGTGATCCAAGAGTAGGGCTGACTCAAGGATCTCGCCACTATCTGTAGATGCTCTACAGATCCATGTAACCCCACCTCTTCTCTTGAGGCCCATGAGCACTCATGGCTGCATCATCATCAGAGCCATCATCCTTTGCTGCTACAGCCTTGGAATCAGAAGCTCCTTTGTCCTTCTTCTTAGGACAAGTGCTGGCGAAGTGTCCAAGATCGCCACAGCTAAAGCACCAGACCTTGGAAAGGTCCTTCTTCTTTTTCCCTTGCTGCTTCTTTTCCTTTGATGCAAGGGCTGCATCATCCTCCTCCTCTTTTACTTTGGCTTTTCCGCTTCCACCACTGATATTCTACCTCTTGGTGACCCTCCCGATCTCCTCTTGGCGGAGGATAGCCCACATGTCTACCCACGATGGTAATGCTGCCCTTCCCAAAATGCTTTGGACAAACGTTTCTCGTTCTTCGAAGATTGCATTCAGGGTAGTCCTCACTAAGAGCCCCTCTTCTGGAGTAGTACCTATGCCGATCCGCTGATCTCAGATAGCTTGAAGCTTGAAGAGGAATGGATCTATCTCTTCACCCTTTATCATTTGGAACAACCACATCTGGTTCTCCAGAAGCATTCTACATTGGACAAAGCCTCCTTGGTACATCGTGTCCAAGGCTACCCACATGTCATTTGCTGTAGTCTTTCCAACAATAATAGGTATAACAAGGTCCTTGACTCCGTCTATGATCAAACGCTTATTCTGCGCTTGATTTTCTTCATACTTCTTTAGAGGATCTGCATCGGTTGGTACATCAAGAACCTTCTCTGCATGATCTTTGAGACCATACTCATCCAGATTTGACAGGATTCTGGCCCTCCAGATAACATAGTTGGACATGCCGACCAACCTATCGTGATATCTCAGTCCATATTGTGCCATCTTGCTTAGATCTGACAGAAACAATACTTCTTCTCCCTCTGGATCTAGGTTTCCTGGTTACTAGAAATCCTCTAGTAATTGCTTCTGCTAAACACTGATTACCCTCTTGGAAATATTTCACCCAAACACAATCGGACTGCACTCCTCCGATCCTCCTGATCAAATCTCAGATTTGTTTGGCTCAAATTTGCTAAGTAACTGTCTTCCTCCTGCCTTTGTTGACTTAGCTAGGCACAATTCTGCACCTGCAAAATCTCCACCACACCAGCGCTGTTGAAGATCTAAAGCACTGCTTCCGGATCTTGGCAAAACTTTTCTGCAACTGAAGAGATGACTGGACCGCGTCTCATTGACTGGCCCAACGTAGCCTCAGCACTGCTCAGAGGTGGACTGTGTAACTCCAGATTGGGTCACGCAGTCCTTAAGTTGGCCTGGGAAGGCTCTGCGTAAGCCTGATGGCCTTCTGCAGCTTCAACGCTGTCCTTTTCGGGATCTGTGTTCTTCTACTATCAAGTTGCCCTTTTCGGATTTGCTGCTTCTTTTGCCACCCTGTAGAGAAATATTTCTTCAGCTTATTGCTGGAGATTCAACTTGATTTGCAATCGCTTTGATACCATGTGAAAATTTTACTGTAGTATCATGGTTTATTCCTCCTACTTGATTTAAATTATTACAAGTTATTTTTAGAAATTAGATTCAGAAATACTGAAATAAACACAACTACAGTCTACACATGTGGATTATTTACTGAATAGTACGCTCATCCAACAAAGTGACACATGGATTTTTGGACATAAGTCCCCAGAAAAACCCAAATCGGTGCAACAGATATGAGGGTTTATTTTATTCAGTAGATTTTGAGTATAGTAAATCTGGGTTCTAGATCTGGAAACCCTTACAAAGAATAAAAGAAATCAAATCTGCAACTAACTTGTTGTTCTATAACCAAATATCTGATTGATCGACACTCTCAAATGGGATTTATAAGACTCATCTCGAATCTGGCCCTAGAAACCCCAACGCTGCCCTTGAAGCCCCAACGTCAGCCCTGCTAGCCTCAGAATGCCACTGCGCTACCCAGAGATGGATAGCGCAACCCCTAAGAGGGTGACGCAGGCCTTATGTTGGCCCTGGAGACGCTCTGCGTAATTTCTGAAGCCCTCTGGAGCCTTTGCGTTGTCCTGCGTAGCGGCTGCACAGCACCTGCATAGCTGCTGCTCTGCTTCTCTGCGCTGTCCTTGTTGCTGCTCCTCTGCCTCTTATTGACTCTTGGCTCCGGGATCAGATTATCTCCTCAGCCAATACTACCCCTCGCCGTAGAAAATTCCTCTGGAAATCCTTAGCAAACCTGCCCTAGAATTCCAGATCTATTTCTCAGCTCTGCAACTATGTGTGTGTCTCCAACTGACCCTCAAGCCTTTCTCTTATACTTTTCGTTGAACGCTTCAACGACCGAGATTAAAACACTCATCAACAACTGAGATTAAAAGGCTACTTGATCCGTGCCTTTTAGAACATTTAAGCACATGTGTTAATTAATTCACTTTAATTATTTATTTTTCCTAAGTTTAGACTTAGGAAATCCATTAAAATAATTAATTATTTGAATAACTTGAACACCAACTGAAATTTCTCAAAACACTTTCTTGGTTTTGGAGTTGAAGTGTGTCCTAGCCCCTCCACAAAATTTCAGGGCTAGAGCACACCCGATGCTACACCAACTACACAAAATCTCAACAAGAAGTTTCAAGACAAACTCGATAGAATGCATAAGCACCTTGACAATGTCGAGAAGATTGTTGGTAATCAAGACCAAATGGCAGAGGATATCAAAGAATTGAAGAGCATGATGAGCCGGTTTATGGGAGGAGCCAATCCACCCTTAGCCACACAAAGTCCCAAGATTTCGGAAGACGAAAATTTTCCAAGTCATGAATTCCCGATGCACGAGAAGCCACAAATACCGCAAATACAGTTCGAAGGAAGTGAGTACTATACAAAGTTCCTAAAAGAGACTACCTTAAAATTAAAAGAGAATTACCTTAGTACGATGGTAAGGACCATAAGGGCGCCATTGTATGGGTAAATAAAATGGACGCCATTTTCGGAGCAAACCTGCCAATAGGTGAAGAAGAGAAGGTCATGACCACATCCAACAACCTGGAAGCCGAAGCATATGATTGGTTCCTTTGGTG
This sequence comes from Pinus albicaulis, assembly GCA_034641835.2. Taxonomy (NCBI): domain Eukaryota; kingdom Viridiplantae; phylum Streptophyta; class Pinopsida; order Pinales; family Pinaceae; genus Pinus; species Pinus albicaulis. The sequence goes on from CM076578.1 coordinate 1,951,124,818, forward strand.
GTCCAACAAATGTGCGGCTCATTCATTCAATTGGGAAAATTTTAAAAGCACGCTGCTCAAAAGGTTTCATGACGAAGAAGAAGACGATGATTATGGAAAATTCATTCACCTCAAACAAATAGCATCGGTAAGCGAATACACCCACGAGTGGGAGGAATTAGCTATAAGGCAAAGGGGATTCTCTGATGAAGAGCTGCTGAAAATATATCATTGTGGTCTTAAGGAATATATTCGGGAATAATTAAAACTATATAAACCCAACACCATTGAAGAAGCTAGACATGCAACAGTAATTATTGAGCGGAAATATAAGCTCCATAGAACACCATATGCCAGTAATGAAAAATCAAACAACTACTCAAAAGGGAAGTGAAGTAAGTTGTATTCAGAAAACACTGGTAAGGATGTCCCACCACTAATGCGCGATGGAGGAAAACAACAGTCTAATTTTGAATGAAAAATGGATGGAAAGTGTTGGACATGGGAAGATAAATATTCCCCAGGGCACTAGTGCACTATGCAAAAACTCTCAATTGTGAAGTAGAACAAGAAGAAGAATCTTCAGAGAATAGCTCCGACGAAGGAAACAATGAAGAACGAGACCCCTAATCCAGATCTAGTAGAAGAGAATATGTCAAGAATTTCTCTAGCAACTCAACCACAGGGATAGCTTAACCACAAACATTGAAGCTTAAAGGACATATCAAGAAACATAACATTATCGTTTTAATAGATTCAGGAAGTACGCACAACTTTATAGATGTAAATGTCACAAAAACACTGAACATTTTTTCCTATCCCGTAGCAGATTAAAAAGTTATGGTGGCAGATGGGAAACAAATAGATGGAGTAGGAGAGTGCCATAAAGTTAAAATGCAACTGAACGTGTATGAAATGGAGTCTAGTTTCTATACGGTCCCTTTAGGAGGAGTAGACGTTGTCTTAGGAGTGCAATGGTTGCAAACACTAGGGACGTATTCAACAAATCACCAAAAATAGTTCATTAAGTTCAAAATGGATGGAAGGAAGTATAAGCTATTCAGATTCCAAGTCCCACCTACCCAAGTCATATATGCTCAACAAATGAAAAAGCTTATTTGCAAGGGAGCCCCAATATTCGTTGAACAATGTCAACAGTTAGAGTTATTATCAATGGAAAGGGTTCACCAACAGTCTGAAGTTTCATCCCTAATCCAGAAATATGAAAAGGTTTTTCAAGATCTATTGATTAAATTGCCCCCTTGGAAAATTGAACATATCATTGGAGTCAAACCAGATTTGACCCCAGTAAATGTAAAGCCATATGGCTACGCCCATCATCACAAAACATAAATAGAATGATTAATACAAGATCTGTTAAAGCATGGAGTCATTACGAAAAATAGAAGTCCATACGCTGCACCAGTAGTATTGGTCAGGAAGAAAGATGGATCTTTTCTATTGTGTATAGATTACAAAGGATTAAACAAAATTACTATTAAACACATTTCCGTTTCCATTCATTGATGAGATGCTGGACGAACTCCTTGGCGCAAAATATTTCTCAAAAATAGATTTGAGATCAGGTTACTATCAAATTCGAGTGAGATTAGAAGACGTCGAAAAGACTGCATTTAGAACTCATGAAGGGCACTATGAGTTTAAGGTAATGCCATTTGGTTTAACAAATGCGCCAGCCACCTTTTAGGCAATCATGAACAAACTTTACCACCCATACTTGCGAAAATTTGTATTAGTCTTCTTCGACGATATTCTCGTTTATAGTATGACGTGGAAGGAGTACCTCAAGCATCTAGAGGAAGTACTATTTGTATTAGAGAAGAATCAATTTTACGCAAAATTATCAAAATGTACCTTCGGACAAAAAGAAGTTGAATGCTTGGGACACGTTATATCCAGGGAAGGAGTCAAAGTGGACCCCAACAAAATCAAAGCAGTTAAAGAATGGCCCAAATCCAAGAATGTATCAAAACTAAGAGGATATCTAGGGTTAAATGGGTATTACAGAAGGTTCATAAAAAGCTATGCACATTTGATGACGCCTCTGACCAACTTGTTAAAAAAGAACGCTTTTCAATGGAATAACCATGAAGACGAATGCTCCGAGAATCTAAAAGAAGTGATGTCAACTACACTGGTACTGGCAACTCCAGACTTCTCCAAACCATTTATAGTTGAATGTGATGGTTTAGGGTTCAGAAATGGAGCAATATTAATGCAAAACAACCACCCTATAACCTTCGAAAGTAGGAAGCTTAACAAATGGAAAAGCTTGAAATCAACTTACCAAAAGGAGATGCTTGCCACAATACATGCTTTAACTAAATGGTGACAGTAACTACTTGGAAGTAAGTTCTTAATCCGAACCGATCGCAATAGTCTTCAATTCCTACTTCAACAAAAAACGTTATCAACAGAACAACAAAAGTGGATGGAGAAACTTTCCGCATTCGACCTAGAAATACTACACAAAAAGGGAAGCGAAAATGTTGTAGCTGATGCACTCTCACCGAAGGACGATGACAATTTATATTATCAAAGGTTTATTAAAAACTCTGACCATATAACCGCATCCCTAACGAACCTTCTAAAGAAGAACTCATTTCGATGGTATGATGAAGTAGAAAAGTGCTTTGAAGACTTGAAGGAAGTTATGTTTAATGCCCCTGTATTGGCAACTCCAGACTTCTCAAAACCATTTGTAATTGAGTGTGATGCTTCAGGTTTTGGTATAGGAGCAGTATTAATGCAAGATGGTCATCCACTAGCTTTTCGAAAGCATGAAACTCAATAAGTGAGAACGTCTTAAATCTACATACAACAAAGAAATACTTGCTATTATGTACGCACTAGCCAAGTGGATGAAATATCTTTTGGGAAGTAAGTTCTCCATATGAACATACCATAACAGTCTCCAATATCTTCTCCAACAAAAAATGCTCTCTGAAGAACAACAAAAGTGGATTGAAAAAATTGTTGCTTTTGACATGGAGATATAACATAAAAGGGGAAAGGACAATGTAGTGTCAGATGCTTTGTCCAAGAAAGACTAAGAACCATCATTACTTCAGTTTAGGTCGTTGTTCCTGAATGGCTTAATGAGATTCGAGGTGAATATGCAAAAGATCCAGAAACAAGTGCTATAATCAACAACCTTCCTCAAAATTCAAAATTTGAATGGAAGAACGATAATTTATGGTACAAGGGGAGAATTTATCTAAATTCAAAGTCCAAATTTAAAGCCAAGATTCTCAAGGAATCGCATGATTCACTGTCATTCAGACATGTAGGGTTCTTTACAACCTACTACAATGCACACTAATCATTCTTTTCGAATGGAATTGGTAATGATATTCAAAAATCTATAGCAAAATGTGATAAATTCCAGAGGAATAAAATTGAAAATATTATGACGCCTGGACTGCTTCATCCTTTAAATATTCTGAATCAGAAATGGGAAGAAATATCAATGGACTTTATCGAAGGTTTACCTGTGTCTGACGGTAAGGATAAAATTCTTGTAGTAGTCGACAGACTCACCAAGTATGCTCACTTTATTGGAATGAGGAAATCAGACTCAACAAAACAAATCGTTGAGATATTTTGCAAAAATGTTTACAAATTACATGGATTTCCCAAGGTCATTGTGAGCGATAGAAATGCCAAATTTAAGGGTAGTTTTTGGCAGGAAATTTTCAATCATATAGGAACCTACCTCAACATGAGTTTAGCCTACTATCCTCAAACAGATGGCCAAATAGAGGTTGTCAATAAATGTTTAGAAGCCTATCTACGTTGTTATGTTACAGACAAACAAAATAAGTGGGTTTAGTGGTTAGATCTCGCTGAATGGTGTTACAATTCTACTTACCACACGTCAACGAAATTGACTCCATTTCAAGCCCTGTATGGTTACGAACCTCCGAAATGGAAGGACTTTGCTATCACTGAGACAAAACTTCTAGTTGTTAAAAACCAGTTAAAAGAAACCCAAAAAGTTGTCCAAACACTTAAAGAAAATCTAATGCAAGAAATCGTATGAAGCAACAAGTTGACCGAAATAGGAACTGTGAGGGAATTTGAAGTTGGAGAATGGGTATTTGTTAAACTTCATCATTACAAGCATTGTCCTTAAAACAGAAGGGAAAAAACAAATTGGCACCAAGGTTTTATGGACCATACCAGATAAACAAAAGGATCAGCCAAGTAGCACACAGTTTAAGCCTTCTTGATAAAAGTCGCGTTCACAATGTTTTCCATGTATCTTGCCTTAAAAAGGCACTTGGTGAACATCAATCAGCACAAACAACACTTCCGAATTTAGATGACGAAGGAAGGATCATTCTAAAACTAGAAGGTATCATCTCTATCAGGGAAAAGAAGCTGCGATCTCAAGTAATCAAAGAATACCTGATCAAGTGGGAGGACTTACCAGAAGAAGAAGCTTCTTGGGAGACAAAAGTGTTTTGTCAACAACACCCATCGTTGCGTATGCTTTGAGGACAAAGCATATTTTCAAGAGAAAGGCAATGTTATGTAAAAATTAATTATTTTTGTAGATTAGTTAAATTAGGCAAAGGGCATGATCAAAGATCATGCCCATTCACCAAGAGGCACCCAAGGCAGTATTTAAGCCAGGGGCCTCCCACAATTGTATCAATCATTCAGTCATTAATAAAAATATATTTTTGTCTGTAAATAAATGAGCTTATTTGTTCCACCATGGATGATCCCAAACTAAAACATCGTCCTGTAGTGCTCACTACCTCCCCAGTCGGAATTTGTATATCCAATCAAGCAGACATCATTCTTGCTTTCGTATTTCAGGTAGTAGTAGATTGTTCCTTGTAGATATCTCACAATGTGCTTCGCTGCTATCCAATGATCATGCTTAGGCTCCCCTTGGAATTGACTGAGAACATTTACTCCAAAACATATGTTTGGTCGAGTATTTACCAAGTACATTAGTGAACCAAACAATTGCATATACTTAGTCGTATCCACTGGGCTTGATTCAGAACTCCTTAGTCTTTTCAAGTTTGTGATCGTTGAGGTTGTCATTGGTTTGCAATCCATCATGTCAAACCTCTTCAACATCTCGATCAGAAACTTCCCTTGACCTAGATAGATCTCATCAGGTCCCTGCCAGACTTGTAGTCCCAAGTAGTAGTGCATCAACCCAAGATCATGTTAGAAAATCAGAAAGGCATAAATTTTTTCTTAATCTTGATAATTACTTGTGATGTTCTTGAATTCTTATTAGATTTCTTAAGATCTTCTTTTTCTTTTTGTTCATCAAGCAATTACCATAACAATAGCACACAGATGAAGAACACTAGATATAGGCGGACAACAAGGGAAAAACCCTACTCTAAGGGAAATCCCAGTCAGTAATTCTTCCTTCAATAGTTTTCCTGAGATAATCCAAGACTCTAGACCTTGACACAAACTTTCCTCCACACCAAGTCAACCTTCTACTTCTTTTGCAAATGATCCTATTTTGACCTGGGAGCAACAACAATAACAACAACACTTTCTTGGACCTAGTAACTTCGACCTTGCCTTGGAGACTTCGATCTTGGCTGAGAGACTTTGATCTTGACTTAGAAACTTCGATTTTGACCCAATACAACTTCTTGAGGCAACAACTCCCAACAACAACAACTTCGATTTATACTTGGTCTTGGCAACAACAACATGCAGCAATTGGAAGCAGTGACAACAAGAGAACTTTTATCTCCCAAACTAGGGCATGAGAGAGAGAGACAAAGACACCAAAATTTCGATTTTCTCTTTCTCCTTCACCTTGACCAAACGCACACTACTTTTGACTTCCTTGACCCACTTCACACTTTTTCCGGATTCAATAGAGATATCAAACTTGTGTGTGAGATCCTCCTCCAAATGAATTCGATCTGCTTATAGCATTTAGGTGAGGTCGAATAGCCCTCCTTGAGGCCGATTTGATCATCTTGAAGCCGACTTGGTGTGGAGGTGACATAATTCATATTTGACTCAATACTAAACCTTTTTACATGATTCAAAAGCCCAAGAAGGGTTTTTTTAAATGTACAATGATTCTATTGACTCAGAATAAATCCTAGAAGTCCTCAATGGGGACTTTGACCTAAAAAATAATGACCCAAGCATGAAACCCATGCTTTAATAAGTCATTGTAACAATAATAAAAATTCTTTTCTTTATTCTTATTACATAGTGACTCAAATACATTAATGAAGATCGAACCTAGTTACATTTTCCAACACTCCCTCTTAACTAGGGAGGTATTCATCATATACAAAAACAGGGAAGATCTCGACTATGTGAACCATGAAGAATTTTTTAGGCACTTCAATGCCATGGACTAGATTCCCGACTAGGGCAATCTATCCAGGGTCTCTCAATAGTTTAGGCACCGCAATGCCACAGGCTAGATTCTTGACTAGGGCAATCTATCCGAGTGGGAGTAAGAAGGACTAAAGCTTTCAGACTCTCTAGGTACCATCAAGCTTACTTCCTAACCATCAACCCACGGATCCAAGTGTGTATTCGAGGTCAGAGCTCTATGACCAACACCACCCTCCCTACTTCGAGACCTATACATCAACACAAAGTGCTGGCCAGATGTCGTCCCAGGCATTGTTTCACTCACAAAAACTCGACACTCCTTGATTAAGCAAATCAAGGACAACAAATCTTTCTCGATCAAACTAATCGGTAACCAGCATGCTATAAAAAACTTCGAGAGATTTACTTGTACAGACACAACCTCGATCAATAATATACTTTCAAACAAATTGATGTTGCTTCTCAACACAGTAGGACTATCAACCAAATCTTTGATAGAAGATTCCTCAGTGATACACTTTCCTTTACTACTTCACAGGCAGCAACATATTCTTCAATCGGATCTTGCTTTCCTTCTTTCAGCAACATCTCAAAATGCATTCTCCAATTTCTTTTTTCATTATGGCTATGATATGCCCTCCCTCTTAACCAGGTAGATTTCTTCTATCCATGCTCCCTCTTAATCTTAAGGAGATTTTCTTCTTATGACAATGGAGAATCTTTCATGGCTTCCATCCTTCTCATCATACTTATCATATTACTTATTTACAAATATCTTCACCATCTTGAAGATGATGTACCTGCACAACTTATATAGCAAGTACAACCAAATCTATAGAAGCGTGAAGTTAACCATATCAAAATCTTACAATAATGGAAGCATTAGACATTACTAACATAATGAATAAGAGACTATACTTCAATACTTCAACTTCTTGCTCAGGTTTAGTTACAAACCCTAAATCACATCAATAGCTCAAAATGTAACACATTCTTTCACATAGAAAACCCTAGAAACAAATCAAACAAGTAATGTATCTAAACTTTCAGAATTTATATGTTAGACTTCCTACTAGGATTTCATGTAAACCCTAGATTTCATACATGAGCTCCAACAATCGAAGCCAATTACAGCTTAATCAATAACATGAATAGTTTCTACCAAGGTTTGATGTAAAGCCTAGATTTTTCATCTACAAATTCTCAACAATCACTATATAGTTTCATAGATTCCATATTGTTACACATACTAGAGAATTTAACTGCTACTAGGGTTTAGCTGCAAAACCCTAGATTTCATACATGAGCTCCATCAATCAAAGCCAATTACAAATTAATCAATAACATGAATAGTTTCTACTAGGGTTTGATGTAAACCCTAGATTTTCCATCTACAAATTCTTAGCAATCCCTGTATAGTTTCATAGATTCCAGATTGTTATACATACTATAGAATTTAACTACTACTAAGGTTTAGCTGCAAAACCCTAGATTTCCCAAACGACATCATCCTAGAATATCAAACTCAGACTTGGCTTAGGTTAAACTGTAAGGCTTATGACCATCAATAATTAGGTCAACACACATATCTAGGAATTCATTATCATGCATAAGCATATCATATGTCAGACAACATTAATACATTAGGCATATATTGACCTAGACCAAGCTAGGGTTTCAATCACATGGACACATATATACCTAGGGTTTCATTCCTAGGATCTTACTTTAAAGACATAATAAGGGTTTGCCTTGTTGAATTCTTAGTTAAACTGAGAGGGGGGGGGTGAATCAGTTTAACACATACATGAGCTTTTTTTTTTAAATTTTTCATCAGCTTATTTATAGCTTACTTTTATAACCAACCTTAGTATATAAACAGTCTTAATAAGTTGCAGCAAGTATTAAATTAATGTGACATCAAACTTATTATGAGAGCAGCAAACATTAAGCAGATTTGGTAAATCATCTCAGCACATAGACAACACAGATAGAGACAACAGATATAAGTGGAAACCCATAAAGGGAGAAAACCACATCTTATTATAGTTGTGATGCAAAGGCAAGCTCCAACTCCCTCTCACCATTGTTTTTCTGCAGGCACCGACCTACAGGAGGCACCAACCTCAATTCTGCAAGCTACAACTTGCCAGCGCCAACTCCCTTCAATTTTCTGCAGGCACCAATCTACAGGAGGCTCCAACCTCAGTTAGCTACAACTGACAACCATCAAGCTTCAACTTGATAGGGAAGCTCCAACTTCCTCAATTTATCAAACGGAATGTTTGCTGATTTACCTCAGATATCAGCTCTGTTCTGTAGCATCTCTTTATGCTCTTATCTTCCTTATCTTCTCTGCCTCAATCTTCTATACTCTGCATTCTTTATCTTTACTCTCTCTAACCTCTCTGTGCATATCAAGATGATATTATTTATAAAGATTTTCTTGTGACTGTCTGTATTCCTCAAGGAATTTGAAATGGATAGCCATACCTCTTAGTCTTCTACCTTCTCATTTCTTTTCCAGCTCACTCAGAAAATATAACTGTAGGTACCAATTTAACATTACAGTGGGATATTTGTTCTCTTCTAGAGACTTGCCAATGCATCACAACAATATAAATTAAAATCATTTACATTCAATTTACAATGAAAACTTCAGCTCACTCATTCAACCTTTTGGATCACTGCGCATTTGTCTTTTCTTTGACTGTGTCTGTCTTTTTCAGCTCTGCTTGCTCTTCTGTCCTCTGCCGTGGTGTAACCGCTGTTCTTAGTCTCATCTTTTGGATGGACCCCACAGGCTAGCTATACTCCGCTCAATGAACTTTGACCAACACATTCATCTCCACTTATAATTAAGTTGAAGTCCTCGGGCCCACAGTATTACCTTTGCGCTACAGCTTTGAATAGGCACGCCTTTCTTCAAACAGGCTCAATCTTGGTTATAATATAACCCAATGCACACCTTAATCTCTGACCTTGGCTTCTATAAGCTTTATTTAGGACCAATATAATGATAGCTCATGGCGTTTCTTTGAACGTAACATATCAATATATTATACGTGTTCCGACCCAACGCTATATGGTATCTTGACTTTATGTTTAAACCCAAACACATCCTTATAACAACTCTATGGCACATTGATCATCGGAGGCATTCATTCAAGTCTTTCTTTGGTTATTAACTCTCGGGCCCACTTGTCGAACTTTTCTTATTCCCGATGCGATGAATCGCTTCTGAATACTTCCGATTGTGATAGTTCCGATGCGATTAATCACAATCGCAACTCTCAGTAGTATGTTCCGATGTCCTGCTTTTACTCCGATGCGATTGACCACTGTTCATTTAAATGTGCCGATGCGATTAGACCAGAACTCAAACCTATAAAGTCACAATTTATACGCCCATCGGGTCTAGAACTCAATCGTAATCGCAATTTGCATTTGCATGTTCCGATATTCTTATGCTCCGATGCTCTGATGCGATTGGGTGAGGGTCCCACTAGCTATCAAATCTCCGGAACTCAAACATATATGAATCGTTGTTTAAACCATATCGGGTCCGGAACTTCAATCACAATCGCAACTTCTATTGTCTTGCTTCGCTGCCACACTTTTCTCCGATGCGATGTAACACTGTTCACCGGAACTCAAACATATATGAATCGTTGTTTAAACCATATCGGGTCCGGAACTTCAATCGCAATCGCTACTTCTATTGTCATGCTTCGCTGTCACACTTTTCTCCGATGCGATGTAACACTGTTTATCGGAACTCAAACATATATCAATCGTGGTTTATAAACCCATCGGGTCCGAAACTCAATCGCAATTGCAACCTGTTGTTAATTTGTTCCGCTGTCAATTTTCCGATGCGATTGGGAAATGTTCCCACCATATAAGGCTTTGTTACCTTTGGTTCTTTTGATCTCGAGCTCAATAATATGAAACATATGCCTTGTATTATACCTTTGGTCCCTTGTCCTTAAAGCGCTCCATATAAATTTATATATATATGCTTTGGACCTTTGTGTATAAGGCGCAATATATGTAACGCACTGCATATATATAAGCTTCTGCTTCCGCCTTTATTGTATCCTCCAGCTGGGGTAATGATTCTCGGAATTTATGTTTATGTATCCTCTAGCTTGGGTAACGATTCTCGGAATTTTATGTAGGGGAGGGTCCCACACTACATATAATGTTCTCCGTCAATATTATATTAAGTCTTTGGATCAGACTTAAGCCCAGCACAAATATATGTAGTAATATAACCTTTCGGGTTCCTTTTCAATGAAGACTGTCCCGGCTTCGTTATATACAAATCCATGTGAGCTCTGTTAAAAGGTTTATTTCTTATTTCTTCAGCGCTTCAATATATGAAGCCTGCTTCATTCTTACGTTAATTCAACGCTGATCATTTCACTGTTTGATAACGGCTCTGCCTCTGCCTTTGCCTCTGCTGCTCGACCATTTCATCTCTGCCACTGCCTTTGCTGTGCCTCTGCCTCTACTGCTCGACCGTTTCATCTCTTCCTTTGTATTCGCTGCCTCTATTGCTCGACCTCTGTCTCCACTGCTCTCTGTAAATGTTACCTGCTGTCTTCTGCTGTTGTCCTTTGCCTGTCTCTGCATCTGCTGCCTTCTTTGCCATCAATGACAACATTTCCAACATGCCTATAGACCCAACCAAACCCTAAATATCTAGGGTTACAGTACATAGCATAGCAAACCCTTACTTTTACCAAAACTTCAAAGGTTTGGGATTTCAGACAACATCATTCAACCCTCACAAGTTAGGGTTTTCAATGATCATATCAAAACCCCAAACAAGACATCACCAACAAAAACTTCAAATAACATTTCTCAAGAACCCTAAGTAGGCTGGGTTTCATACATTATCATTAGCATACCCTTAAGTTAGGGCTTTCCAGAGAACCTTTCTAGGGTTCTTATACAAACAATTAAAGATATGAGAGAGGTAGATTTATCAAATGTTGAATAACCCAAAACAATAATCTTTATGATTCAAGACAACTCGACATAACAATGTTAGTAATGTAGAATATCAAAAGAATAAATAAACCTTTATCATGAAGAGATCAATGCTTTAAGGCATTCCTTTGTTCCTTGACAAACCCTGTCTTGGGAGGCTTTCTTCTATACTTCTTGAGGATATAGAAAGTCTTTTCCTAATTAAGACAATAGAGGTAGAAATGTGATTTACTTTTGTTGAGGGCTCCCTCCAAAGCTTGAGGGATACGTATAAACTTATAAAAACAATAAAAATGTCTTCTCCAAAAACATGTTAAAAACTACAAATACTAAAAATAAAAAATGCAAAATAGAATATCTAGGACTAAGAGTAAAGGACTTAGTAGTGTAAGTCCCTTATGTCAGATTCTTCGAGTTTAGCTTTATTAGGAGCTTCTTCTTCAACAACATTTGCTTGATCTCTTTCTCTCTTCTTATTCCTTGGATTGTCGCGACAATCACTTCTATAGTGACCCTTTTTATGACATTGGTAGCATTCTACCTTGGACATGTCTACCTTCCTTCTTGGTCCTTTCGACTTCTTGAAGTTCCCTTTGTGATGAGTGTTGTAGGCATTTGAAATTTCTTTAGGGTTGGCTACTAATGGGATTCTTAACTCTTCTTCGTTGCAAGCAGTCCATAATTCTTCAAAGGTGGGAGCTACCTTCCAACTATTAATTCCTACAACAAATGCACCCCAAGTAGGTGGAAACCCTAATAATGTAGTGATCACAAGTTCTTTGTTTGGAACAACTTCATGAATGGCTAAAAGATCATCTCTGATTCTTGCTATCCTTACAAAGAAGGATGCCACTGTGTCTTCTTTAGTCATCTTTGTGGTCCTTAGTTCATTCTTCAAGCTTGCTACTTGACCAATGTTCTTAATAGTGAACAATGTCTACAAGGCCTCATACATTTCTTGAGCATTGTCAATGTTGGCTATGTATGGGATAAGATTGTCCTTTATGCCTTCTACCATTAGAGTCATGACCACTAATTCTGATTCTTTGAATTTCATCTTATTTGCATCACTGGAATCTTCTGTTGGCTTCTTGACTTCTGCTCTAACCAAGTCTAATACTTTGTTCTATTGAAGAATGAGGTTAATCCTCTTCTTCCATGACATGTAGTTTGTGGCTCCTTCAAGCTTGTTCTCTCCCTTGATTGAGTTAGATATTGTCCTTGAAGATAATAGACTTCTTTCCTTTAAAAATCTCTTTGAATGATTCCTTGATCAAGTACTTGAGACTGTCTTTTTCCTCTTTCTTCACCAAAGCTCTGATACCATGGTCCATGTTAGAAAATCAGAAAGGCAGAAAGATTTTCTTATTCTTGATAATTACTTGTGATGTTCTTGAATTCTTATTAGATTTCTTCCGATCTCCTTTTTCTTTTAGTTCATCAAGCAATTACCATAATAGTAGCACATAGATCAAGGACACCAGATATAGGCAGACAACAGGGCAAAACCCCACTCTAGGTTAAAGTCTAGTCATTGGTCAGTAATTATTACTTCAGTAGTTTTCCTGAGATAATCCAAGACTCTAGAGCTTGACACAAACTTTCCTCCACACCAAGTCAACCTAATTCTTCTTTTGCAGATGATCCTATTTCGACCTAGCAGCAACAACATCAACAACAACACTCTGCAACACTTTCTTGGACCCAGTAACTTCGACCTTGCTTTGGAGACTTCGATCTTGGCTGAGAGACTTCATTCTTGACTTAGAAACTTTGATTTTGACCCAATACAACTTCTTGAGGCAACAACACCCAACACCAACAACTTCGACCTATACTTGTCTTGGCAACAGTAACATGCAGCAACTGGCAGCAACAACAACAAGAGAACTTCGATCTACCAAACTAGGGCACGAGAGAGAGAGACACAAAGACACAAAAATTTCGATTTTCTCTTTCTCCTTTACCTTGACCAAACTCACACTGCTTTTGACTTCCTTGACCCACTTCAAACTTTTTTAGGCTTCACTAGAGATATCGAACTTGTGTGTGAGTTGCTCCTCCAAATGATTTTGATCTGCTTTACTTATACCCTTTAGGTGAGGTCGAATAGCCCTCCTTGAAGCTGACTTGATCATCTTGAAGCCGACTTGGTGTGGAGGTGACATAATTCATATTTGACTCAATACTAAACCTTTTTACACGATTCAAAAGCCCAAGAAGGGTTTCTTTAAATGTACAATGACTCTATTGACTCAGAATGAATCCTAGATGTTGAAATTTGGTACCGGTGGACAGGTGGTTCCCTAAGGCTTTGATCTTTGGCCTAGGGAAAAGTGTCCAAAAGAATTTAATTTTTCTCCTAAAGTGACTTTATAAAGTTATAAAGTCAAATCTAATTTAAAAGTGACATTAAGTGATAAAGTTACTAAAGTCTAATTTTAAAGTGACTTTAATAAAGTCAATATAAAATTAGAAAGGAAAAAGTGACTTTGGAAATAAAAGACTAAGTGGGTCTTTATTAAAGTGGGGTGAATTAAAAAAATAGAAAGTGAGATTTAAATGAGCATTTAATCTCAGCCCTAGATCTCAATCTATCCCAGCCATTGGATTTAGGGATTCCCCAAAAGTCACTTAGGGTTAGGTTAAAGGAGGAAAAGGAGGAAAAGATCATTCATTCTTTCATGAGCAGATTGAGAGAGGAGGAGAAGGATAGCTGGAGACTTTTTTTCTGAAGAGAGCTTGAGAGGGTGAAGGAGAAGAAAAACTCAGCAAGTCCGTACAGCAGCAAGGAGGGCACGGTTTTCGAGGCAGTAAGAGAGTGCACGGATACCGAGGCAGCTTGGCCGTACAGCAGCACAGAAATCCGTACAGCAGTCCGTACAACGGTATTGAGGCACGGTTTTCAAGGAGAAAGGCAGCACGTTTTTCGAGGAATAGTACAGCTGCAAGAGGGCTCGATTTTCTAGGTGGCTGGGCACGTTTATCGAGGCAACCAACACTGTTTTCGAGAAAGACAGCTTGCTGGAAAATTTCGTACAGTCCGTACAGTCCGTACGGCTGTTCAGCTAAGTTCTGGGCACGAATTTCTGAACTGTCATTTGCTGTAATAAATTTCTGTTTTGAGTATTTTGCTATTCTGGCACGTTTTCCAAGGTGGAGGCAAGCACGGAAAACCAGATAAGTCTGTTATTAATTTGCTGGAATTTTTCCTGTATATTTCACCCCTCTGTAAAAGCATTTTCCAGAAATAAGAAGGAGCTTTCGAACTGGTTTTCCCCAAGAGTTGTAGGGGGTTTTTCCAGGGTCATGTTGACCAAAAATATCCGTGTCAAATGTGTGAATGACTGTTTTTATGCTTGCTGATTTTTAATTCTGCATTTTCCAGCATTCTGAAAAATTTCCAGAATTTGTGTTTTCAGCAAAATTTATTTTCCAGTTTGTTAAATGTATGGATATGGGAAAGGGCATTTAACTATTTTGGAGTAATAAGGTGAAAACTGAAAACCGGGGTGGGAAAACTATAAATTTCTACATGGTATCGGAGCTTGAGTGCTGAACAGTAGTTTGGGACAGCAAGGAGGAAAATTACAGCCTGCTGATTTTTCACTCAGAAAATTCCAGCAAGCTGATTTTTCACAAACAACAGTTTTATCTTTACTACAGCAGTGCTATTTTTCAGTTTTAGGACAGTAGGATGTCTTTGGGATTGAGGGTGGAGGATAGGTTGGATGGGCATACCAATTACAGTGTTTGGAAGGAGAGAATGCAGAGTATCTTTGAGGAGGCAGAAGTCTGGGACATTATGGTGCATACCACACAGAACCTTGTAAATGTGCCTACTGATGCTACTCAGTTGGCAGCATATAATAAAAAGAACAATAAGGGTAAGAGACTGATTCTAGACGGAATCAAAGACCATTGCATTCCTCATGTGAGAGGAAAGAGAAATGCTCATGAGATGTGGACAGCATTGACCAACCTCTACCAGAGTACCAATGAGAACCGGAAAATGGTCCTGAAGGAGAAGCTGAAGACCATTAAGATGGGTAAGACTAATAGTGTAGCTGGATATCTCACAAAGATTACTAATGTGAGAGATGAGTTGGCAACGATTGGAGAGGTCATTCCACCCACTGAGTTGGTGCGGATTGCAGTGAATGGCCTCCCCAGTTCATGGATGAACTTTGCTGATGGGGTTTGTGCACGTGAGACCCTTCCCACATGGGAGAGGTTTCGGGATGATTGCATTCAGACAGAGATCAGGAAAGGTCAGCTTGGGGCAGCCAAGCCAGTTGAGCAGGATGAGGATGTAGCACTGTTGGCAGGAGGCAAGAAAGGCAAAGGGAAGAAGCAGGCTTCCACAAGCAATGGTGGGGGCAAAGGCAAAGGTAAAGGTAAACAGGATAACACATAGAAGGACTATTCCAAGGTGAAGTGTTGGAATTGTCAGAAGATGGGACACTATGCAGTTGTGTGTCCGGAGAAGAAGAAGAAGAAGGGGAAGAACCAGAGCATGGCAGCTTCAGCAGAGGTTGAGGACTTTGCAGATCGTTTTGACCGGGAGTTTGGGTTCATGGCGTGTGAGTCTTCTAGTGCAGGAGTACCTGCCACACAGGTTCAGAGGGAGCATACATTTCCCTCGATTAGCGGAGCATCTTCGGGTATTTGGTATGTGGACAGTGGGGCTTCACGTCACATGACAGGAGTCCGTGAGTACTTCTCAGAGCTTTCAGAGAGTGGCACTGATATAGAGGTAGTACTCGGTGATGACAGAGTTGTTAGAGCAGTCGATGTGGGAACATTGACATTTTAGAGGGAGTCTAAACCTCCCTTGAAAGTGTCAGATGTTCTTTATGTGCCAGGGATGAGGAAGAACCTCATATCTGTCTCAGCTTTGGAGGATAGAGGATATGAGGTACTGTTCAGGGGAGGACAGGTGTTGATGTATCCCAGGGGCACTCCAACTGATTCAGCTAGAGTGATAGGTGTACGCCATGCAAAGGTGTACAAGTTTGCATTTCAGTCCCTTTTGGCATTGAGCAGTAGTACCGACAACAGAGCTAGCAGTTCCGAGTTGTGTGAGATTTGGCACCGCAGGATGGGGCACATGTATCATGGAGCCTTGAGGACTTTGCGGGAGATCACTACAGGTGTGCCAGATTTCAGTACTGATCACTTTGATACTTGCAGAGGATGTGCGATGGGCAAGTTTGCCAAATCCCCTTTTCCCAGCAGTGACAGCAGAGCGTCTGGGATACTTGATTTGATTCATTCCGATGTGAGCGGTCGGATGTCTCATGTTTCCTTGAGTGGATATGAGTACTATGTGTTATTCATTGATGATCACTCCAGGAGGACCTGGATCTATTTCTTGAAGACCAAGAGTGAGGTCTTCAAGCGATTTCAGGAGTTCAGAGCTCTTGTGGAGACACAGACAGGTCGGAAGATCAAGTCCCTGAGGTCGGACAATGGGGGAGAGTACACCCTTGGAGAGTTTGTTGACTATTGTGCAGAGGCAGGCATTAGGAGGGAGTTCACTGTTCCTTACAACCCCCAGTAGAACGGGGTTGTGGAGAGGAAGAACAGATCCATCGGAGGGGTTGCCAAAGCCATGTTGCATGATCAGGGGTTGCCATTGTTTTTGTGGGCTAAGGCCTGCAACACAGCTGTTTATTTGCAGAACAGGAGTCCGCATCGTGCCTTGGGGCACATGACTCCGGAGGAGGCTTTTTCTGGGAAGAAGCCTGATATTGGTCATCTTCGTATCTTTGGGTGCATCACATACTCCTACATACCCAAGGAGAAGAGGACCAAACTAGAGCCCACCGCAGAAAAGGGTATCTTTGTGGGCTACAGTGAGACCTCAAAGGCCTTTCGGATTTACATTCCTGCACAGAGGAAAGTTGTTGTCAGGCGGGATGTGAAGTTCGAGGAGGACAGGGCCTTTAGGAGGTCACGGGAGTTAGAGTATCTGGATCGGCCAGACCCTCAGCAGCAGTTGAGTCAGTCGCAGGGATCCAGTGGGCAGGGATCAGGAGGATCCGGAGGTACATCTATGACGATGTCAGGTCCGTCAGTGGGGAGTGGCTCACCGAGTCAGAGAGGTGGTGCTATGGGCAGCATGCAGAGCAGTCCACAGAGCAGTTCACTGGGGAGTCCACTGATGGACAGTTCACACGGTACCTCAGCATCTACAGGTTCAGGTGCAGGCAGGAGGACAGCAGACAGACAGTCAGGAGTTCAGGCTCCTGATGTTGAGGAGGAGGAGTTTTATTCTCCGGCGGGAGAAGTGTGCTCATGGAAGAGGAAGCCCAAGTGGCTTCAGGACACCTTGAGAGATGCCACATCTGTTGCTGAGCCTAAGAGGCCGGTCAGAGAGAGCAGACCACCTGAGAGGTTTTGTAGCTATATGGCAATGGCTACCAGCATCCTTGACTCTGAGCCTTCTAGCTATGAGGAGGCAGCTAGCCAGCAGGTCTGGAGAGAGGCCATGCAGGAGGAGTATTCTTCTATCATGAAGAATGATGTTTGGGAGGTGGTGCCGAGGCTCGAGGGCAAATCCATGGTTACTTCCAGATGGCTTTACAAGGTAAAGCATGCTGCAGATGGCAGCATTGAGAAATTCAAAGCGAGGTTTGTGGCTAGAGGGTTCTCCCAGGTAGAGGGAGTTGATTATGAGGAGACCTTCGCTCCCGTGGCTCGATATACTTCGATCCACTCCATTATATCGATAGCAGCAGAGATGGGTTGGAAGATCCACCAGATGGATGTGAAGACCGCATTTCTCAATGGCTTCATACAAGAGGAGGTGTACATTGAGCAGCCACAGGGCTTTGAGGTGCATGGGAAGGAATCCCATGTGTGCAGACTGAAGAAGGCCCTTTATGGCCTGAAGCAAGCTCCCAGATCTTGGTACTCCAGGATAGATACTTACTTGCAGAAGATGGGTTTCACAAAGAGTGAGGCAGATCCGAACCTTTACTATATTGTGATAGGTGAGGAGCCTCTCATTCTGGTGCTGTATGTGGATGACTTAGTCCTTACAGGTGCAGAGAGACTCATAGAGCACTGCAAGAGAGATCTTGCGACGGAGTTTGAGATGAAGGACATCGGCTTGATGCATTACTTTTTGGGTTTGGAGGTGTGGTAGGAGGAGGGGCATTTCTTCCTGGGACAGGGGAAGTATATTGTGGACATCCTTGGCAGATTCCACATGGAGGATTGTAGACCCATGTCGACACCGATGATCACCAACTGGAAGAAGCTTCATGCTTCGGATTCCGAGTTGGTGGATCCCACATTGTACGGACAACTGATTGGTTCCTTGATGTATTTGGTCAACACTAGACCAGATATTTGTTTTGCAGTCAACACGATGAGTCAGTTTATGTGTGAGCCTAGGAAGGTTCACTGGGTGGTTGCAAAACACATTTTGCGATACTTGCAGGGGACAGTGGATTATGGTCTGGACTACAGGCAGGGGGATGGAGTGAGATTGGCAGGTTACACTGATTCTGATTGGGCAGGTTGTGCTTCCGATAGGAAGAGCACTTCAGGGTGTTGTTTTGGGTTGGGGTTTGGCAAAGGGTGTCATGGTTCACCCAAGCAAGAATAAGAGCATTGAGTTCAAATAAGCAAAGTATATGGCGCCCAAGCCTAGCTAGTTGTGAGGCTATCCGGTTTGTACATGCTGTTTGGCTTTTTTTGTCACCGTTGAGACCTTCAAAGGATTTACCGTGATAATCGCAGTTGCATTAAACACACGGAGAATCCAATATTTCATGACAGTCAAAGCATATCGGGATCAAATATCACTTCATCAGAGACTATGTTCAGAAAGGAGCTGTGAAGCCTGAGTATATTCCCACTGATGAGCAAGTTGCAGATATTCTTACCAAAGCCTTACCACGGGGCAAGCATGTCTACTTCAGAGACAAGATGGGTGTGGTGAGGAACACCTTCCTCGGTAAGAGGGAGTGTTGAAATTTGGTACCGGAGGACAGGTGGTTCCCTAAGGCTTTGATCTTTGGCCTAGGGAAAAGTGTCCAAAAGAATTTAATTTTTTTCCTAAAGTGACTTTATAAAGTTATAAAGTCAAATCTAATTTAAAAGTGACTTTAAGTGATAAAGTTACTAAAGTCTAATTTTAAAGTGACTTTAATAAATTCAATGTAAAATTAGAAAGGAAAAGTGATTTTGGAAATAAATGACTAAGTGGGTCTTTATTAAAGTGGGGTGAATTAAAAAATAGAAAGTGAGATTTAAATGAGCATTTAATCTCAGCCCTAGATCTCAATCTATTTCAGCCATTGGATTTAGGGATTCCCCAAAAGTCACTTAGGGTTAGGTTAAAGGAGGAAAAGGAGGAAAAGATCATTCATTCTTTCATGAGCAGATTGAGAGAGGAGGAGAAGGAGAGCTGGAGACTTTTTTCTGAAGAGAGCTTGAGAAGGTGAAGGAGAAGAAAAACTCAGCAAGTCCGTACAGCAGCAAGGAGGGCACGATTTTCGAGGCAGTAAGAGAGTGCACGGATACTGAGGCAGCTTGGCCGTACAACAGCACAGAAATCTGTACAGCAGTCCATACAGCGGTATTGAGGCACGATTTTCAAGGAGAAAGGCAACACGTTTTTCGAGGAATAGTACAGCAGCAAGAGGGCTCGATTTTCTAGGTGGATGGGCACGTTTATCGAGGCAGGCAGCACTGTTTTTTAGAAAGACAGCTTGCTGGAAAATTTCGTATAGTCCGTACAATCCGTACGGCTGTTCAGCTAAGTTCTGGGCACGAATTTCTGAACTGTCATTTGCTGTAATAAATTTCTGTTTTGAGTATTTTGCTGTTCTGGCACGTTTTCCAAGGCGGAGGCAAGCACGAAAAACCAGATAAGTCTGTTATTAATTTGCTGGAATTTTTCCTGTATATTTCACCCCTCTGTAAAAGCATTTTCCAGAAATAAGAAGGAGCTTTCGAACTGGTTTTCCCCAAGAGTTGTAGGGGGTTTTTCCAGGGTCATGTTGACCAAAAATATCTGTGTCAAATGTGTGAATGACTGTTTTTATGCTTGTTGATTTTTAATTCTGCATTTTCCAGCATTCTGAAAAATTTCCAGAATTTGTGTTTTCAGCAAAATTTATTTTCCAGTTTGTTAAATGTATGGATATGGGAAAGAGCATTTAACTATTTTGGAGTAATAAGGTGAAAACTGAAAACCGGGGTGGGAAAACTATAAATTTCTACACTAGAAATCCTCAATGGGGACTTCGACCTAAAACATAATGACCTAAGCATGAAACCCATGCTTTAATAAGTAATTGTAACAATAATAAAAATTCTTTTCTTTATTCTTATTACATAGTGACTCAAATACATTAATGAAGACCAAACCTTGTTACATTTTCCAACAGATCCTTCATATCGAATTCTGCTTCTACCTGCTTCTTGCATTCTTGGATTCGACCTTCTACATCTGTCAAGAGAAGATCATCCAGACACGGAAGAATAATCACAAGTTCACCTTTTACAACCTTGATGTAGAGATTCGAATCAACAAAATTCTTTGCGAAGGCCAACCTTTGTAGGTACGCATCCATCCTTGCATACCATGCCCTTGGTGCCTACTTAAGGCCGTATAATGCCTTCTTCAATCTGCAAACATATGCCTCTTTGTCTTTGACATCAAATCCTAAGGGTTGCTATATTTAGACTTCCTCGTCAATTGTGCCATTCAGGAATGCAGTTTTGACATCCATTTGATGTATATTCCATCCCATCGATGTTGCCAAAGAGACCAATGATCGTATAGTTGTATACCTTGCTATTGGAGCAAATGTCTCTTCATAATCAATGCCTTGTTGAGAGAAGCCCCAACCACAAATCTTGCCTTATACTTGTCAATGCTTCCATCTATCACATGCTTTATCTTGTAAAGCCATTTAGAAGTTACTACAGACTTGTCTTCAGGCTTAGGTACAATCTCCCAAACCCCGTTCTTCATTATCGATTGATATTCTTCATTCATTGCATCTTTCCATTCTTGATGATTGACAACTTCTTCAAAGGTAGAACACTCTTCTTTTATTAGCTTTGTCGTATATGCTGCATACCCAGAATACCTTTTGGGCTTCTTGCTTTCCCTGAATGTGCCTTTAGCCACTCGATGTCCCTCTGCATCTAATAGAGTATATTTCAACCAATTAGGCCTCTTTCTAGTCTTGGGAATTACCACAAGTTGTATAGGTTCACTAGGACCTTTATCTTCATGATTTGATTCCTCTTCCTCCCTAGTAACTTCCTCTTCAAATACCGGAAGTTCTTCATCATCATAATCCATAGGGAGAACTTTTGATTTTTTGAATGCAATACTTTTGTCAAATATCACATCTCAACTAACTTCTATTCAGTGTCCTTTTATGTAGATCCTATTGGCCTTAGAAGAATTACTGTAGCCAACAAATGTTCCCTTCATGCCTGATGGATCCAACTTCTTTCTCTTGTCCTCTAGTATATGAATATAGACAGGACAACCAAATTTTTTGAGATGATCCACGCTTGGTTTCTTCCTAGTGAATACTTCTTTAGGAGTCATGTTATCTAGTGACCTGTGGGGACTTCGATTTTGTATGTATACAACTGTCTTCGTTTATTTACCGAACTGTCTTTGTTTATTTCGGCAAATCTTGATCATGTAGCATAGCTTTTACACTTTCTGCATTGGATCAATTCTTTTGTTCTGCAACAACATTTTGTTCAGGATTATATGGGACTATCAGCTCCCTCTTAATCCCAGATTCCTTATAGAAGGCTATAATTTCCTTGGATGTGTATTCTCCTCCGTTATCATACCTTAATATCTTAATTCTCCCTTCTGTAAGGTTATCTACTTCAACTTTGAATTCTTGAAATTTGGTAAATACTTCGTCCTTGGATTTCATTAAGTAAACCCAAGTTTTCCTTGAATGGTCATCTATGAAAGTGACATAATATAGATGACCTTCAAGTGACTTTGGATTCATAGGACCACATGAATCAGATCCAGACCATTGGTCATGCTTTATGTCTATTAATAAACTGTCACCTGTCTGGAAAGCTAAAATGGCTTGAGAGGAGCAGAATGTGCTATTCAAGCTTGAATGACATAGATATTTGCCAAATGGTGATATTCATAAATTATTTTTTTATTTTGCTAATGGTTGTGTCATTATATGATGTCTATGCTCCTTGGTTCAGAAGTGGCTACATTGGATTGTGTAAATGGTCCTAGATTTCCTTCATTCCTCATGTATGCTATTTTCTGTAAGGAACATTTATTCATCACAGGAATTATCCATCCTTCAAGGAATTTGTTTTGATGTATATTGATTTTTCATTCTTTCATTTGTGTTTACCTGAGAGTAAAAGGAGCAGAGTTACTGTCTTCTTGCAATAGCTTGACTGAGGATAACTCCATTTTATGAAATATCACAGGGAATGGGACAAACTCGAGATTAAAGTATGCTGGAATGGAGTTTACTGTTTGGGTATTCAAGCATGTAAGGGAGCCATCTCACTTGACAACTTGGTGATTTCAGTTTTTCGTTACTGTGCTGCATTACAGGAAAATTTTTGGTACCATGGAAGCTCATTTCTTTATTGCAAAAGCACCATAAAAATGATTTAAAGTCCATTTACTTTTTTTTGTTTATGCTGCAATATTGAGTTAATCATTTGCCCTTTCAAATAACATTAACTATGATTCTATGAAAATGAATGCTTGGAACTATGAAGTTATTTGGTATTATAATTGATAACACTGGTTGGTTCACCACAGGAGATCAAAATCAAAGATAGTATTTGTTATGCCCCTATTCTAGGAAGTTTACTTGTCCATTTTAGGCCCAAACTTGCAGAATAGAATGCTGCATGCATATATACGTGTTACCTCAACAATTGGCTAAGTTTATTGAGCTATTTTTCATCTCTTGTGCCATACATGTTCCTCATCCATGATCTTGTGTCTTAACGGTTGACAAGCTAAAAGGAAAGGAGGCAGGTTAAAAGTCAACAAATACAGCTTTAACATTTCAGTAAAGAACCTTAAACAGATGATTTTGTTCAAACTTCAAACTGATTTATTAAATTTAGAGTTTATCTGACATAGTGATCAGAACGCTGAGAAGAAAGGAAAATTGATGTTAATGCCTACAGATGTCGAAGCATGGTCACTGAAAAATTCGAGATCAGTGTATGGTAATACTAATACATCAACAGGAAGTGCCTAAACTATTAGAGACAACGGTCATATTTGTAACTTAGATGTAGTAGGACCCATTAATAAAATGATTTAATAATGAGGCATTTAATATAGTAGTTAATTGTTAGGAATATAGGAGTTACGCAATGTACTCCTTTTCTCTTACTTTGTGATGAGACGTTGTATCATCTAATGCATGAATAAATCCACTCTTTCTCTTCGTTATGTGTATTCCTTCCCACAATTGTGTGTGGAAAAATATCTCGGTTTCAGAGCCAAGTTGAAAAGAAGTTGAGGAAGCTGGTGAAGGAGCTAGTGGGGCTGCTATGATTAGAGAAGGCATCGAGGAACTTCATTCACACAGAAGGGTGCCGAAAAGATTTTGAATTTGTTCCCGAGACGTGAAAGTTGCTCAGCTCCTGATTCATCGACTTCATTTTTTAATGTTCTAATTTCTTCTGGCAATGTTTGATTAAGGCTCTTCATGTGAGATTTTTCTTCATCTTTTGCTGATAGGGTCTTCTGAATTTCTTCATTAATATCGTCCTTCTATTGTTCTAATCTTTGATAACTCTGCTTCATAGCCATGGACTTTTGACTTGCGCGAGTAATTTTTGACTATGGTCTTTTAAGAGGGCAATTTCCTCATTTTTATCCATGACTTCGTTAAATTATTTTTGCATCTTTGATATTAACTTTTGATTTTCTTGAGTGATCACGTATGATATATCTTTCAGGTATTTTGATGAAGGTGTTGAATTTTGTGGTATCGGAAAGTGCTCTAAGCCCCAAATTTTGTGGAGAGGCTTAGAGACTAGTATTCCAAAGAACCCAGAAACCGTTTGTGAAAATTATACTCGGTTAATGTTTTATTAAAATAATTAATTATTTTATTGTAGACCCTAAGTCTAAACTTATGGAAATAAAATAATTAAAGGACATTAATAAAACAGAGGGAGAATGGTCTAGAAAGTGAAGATCAAGTCATGTTATAATCATAGCCGTTGGTTAGAGATCTAATCTCGACCGTTGATTTCTCAATGAGGAAACTATAAAGGAAGGCTTGAGGGTCATTTGGAAATTCACTTGGAGTGAATCTTGAGATTGAATTCTTTTGATGGAACAATGCTCAAACGAAGATCAGATCTAAGTGATTTAGTGCAGTGAGGGGCAGAGTAGCTTATAGAGAGAGATTTTCTCAGCCGAAGAATCATCAGCAGAGAGAGCCAGGAAGACATACAACAGAGCCAAACGCAGAGCTGATCAGGCTGACACAGAGCCAACGCAGAGCCAGTCAGGGTTATATATATTCGATCGGATCATATATAAAAAGAAAACTATATAATACATAGTAATAATTATATAATTAAATTAATTATAATAACAATAATATTGTTATTATTATTACAAATAAAAAAATAAAAATAAAAATAAAAATAATAATAACAGTATTATTATTATTATCAATTAAAAATAAATAAATTATAAACCCTAGTTTCAAGACAACATTACCAGAGAATTCTACATGCTAAGGTACCAGTGATGAATTACATATGCCAAGATGATAAATGCAAGGTGAAGAAAATTGTTGGAAATTAAGCTTTGAGGATAAAGCTTTTCGAAGAAGAAGGCAATGTTATGAATATAATTCATAACAAATAGAATAAATAAAAATAAATGTAAATAATAAATAATCAAATGATGATTATCTTAAGTAGTCATTAGTTAAGTGAAAAGGCATGTCTAAAAGACATGCCCCAATCATGAAAAGGCACCTACCTAGGTATATAAGTAGGGTCTCATTGTAACATTCATTATCACATATACATTTTATATATTAATAAATCATTATTACGAATACGCCTTGTGTATTTTACATTTAAAAGTCAACAAGCCTTTGTGGAGTATGTGGAATACATGCGAATGTGGTTGCTGTACCTACAGATCTGGATCAACTTAAGAAGTACAAGTCCGATATGGCAAAGTGCAATAGGCTAATCCATGATGGTATCAAGGATCACATAGTCTCTCATTTAGCTGGCAAGAACACCGCTAGGGAGATGTGGGAGGCCTTGTCCTTGCTGTACGAAGAAACTTCCGAGCAACGGAAGATGTTCTTGGAACAGAACCTTCGGTTAGTCCAGATGCAGAAGGGGGAGCACATTGCTCTATTTCTTACGAGGCTTTAGGAGATTCGAGATCAATTGGCAGCCATGGGATCCACCCCATCTTCGGCAACTATGGTGAGGCTAGACCTTAACGCAGTCATGGGGGAGTGGCAAGTTTTTGTCCAAAGCATTTTGGGCAGGGCTACACTTCCTAGTTGGGAGCAGATGTGGTCAACACTTCAGGAGGAAGAGCTAAGCATAGATCTAGTCAAGTGCAAGCTTGACGGCTTCAGTGGGAGCAAATCTAAGGGTCCGGAGGAGGAAGAGAATACAACCCTCGCATCGAAAGGGAAACAAGGGCAACAGAGACAGAAGAGAGATGTCTCGAAGGTGAAGTGCTTCAGATGTGGTGAGATGGGCCACTTTGCATCACAATGTCCTCTGAAGAAAAAGGACAAGGATAAGAAGCAGGATCCTATAGTTGCAGTCGCAAAGATCGAGCAGGATGAGTTTTCTATGAGTGTCCATGATTTTTCTGGTAAGAAGTGGGGTGACATAGAGCGGTAGTTCACCTTGAACTTCAGTTGGGTAGGATCCTTGAGGAGCCCACCTCATGGATCATTACCTTGGTATGGGAGCCCATATCAGCAATAGCGGGATGGAGGACTGTCAATGAGAGCCGAGGATTGATGGAGACGGTAGTGGAGTGGGTAGCAACGCTCAATTCTGGAGCAACACAGAGCATATTATTAGCAGCGTAGCAGTAGCAGTGCAGTGCACTGAAGTGCAGAGCAGTGCTACGCAGTGCAGAGCAACAACAACATAGTGCATTAGAGGGACAACGCAACAGTTACCAACAGTCAGAGTCTTTAGCAACGAGGTGCATCCACTGAACACTTGTTCAGTTCTGGGTGAGTTCAGCTGTTTCTCTCAGCAGCTAAGTTGTAGTGCAGATGTAGTGTTAGCAGTGGCAGTGTTAGCAGCATAGCAGATGCAACACTTGAGAGGGAGTTGTGGTACGAATGCAACAGTGGTAGTGGCAGGGTCATGGGCAGCAATACAGTTGCAGCGGCAATGCAATGGTTGATGGACTTCAGCAGTGCAGAGGATGCTTCAGGGTCTGAGCAGTATGCAACAGGCATATAGTTAGAGCACCTTCCTCGCTAAGAGTGAATGTTGATTTGTGTAGCATCGGAAAGTACTCTAAGCCCCAAATTTTGTGGAGAGGCTTAGACACTGGTATTCCAAAGAACCCAGAAACCGTTTGTGAAAATTCCACTCGGTTAATGTTTTTTTAAAATAATTAATTATATTAATGGAGACCCTAAGTCTTAACTTAGGGAAATTAAATAATTAAAGGACATTAATAAAACAGAGTGAGAATGATCTAGAAAGTGAAGATCAAGTCATGTTATAATCTTAGCCGTTGATTAGAGATCTAATCTCGGCCGTTGATTTCTCAACGAGAAGACTATAAAGAAAGGCTTGAGGGTCATTTGGAAAGACACAGAGTGAATCTTGAGATTGAATTCTTCTGACGGAGCAGTGCTCGGACAAAGATCAGATCTAAATGCTTCAGTGTAGTGAGGGGCATAGTAGCTTCCGAAGAGAGATTTTCTCAGTCGGAGAATCATCAACAGAGAGAGGTGGGAAGACGTCCAGCAGAGCCAACGCTGAGCCAGTCATCCACTCCCGCTTCTGCCGTCAAGCTTGCACTTGATTAGATCTCTCCTTAGCTCTTCCTCCTGAGGCGTTGACCACATCTGCTCCCAACTACGAAGCGTAGCCCTGCCCAAAATGCTTTGGACAAAAACTTGCCACTCCCTCGTGACTGCGTTAAGGTCTAGCCTCACCATAGTTGCTGAAGATGGGATGGATCCCACGGCTGCCAACTGATCTCGAATCTCCTGAAGCCTCATAAGGAATGGAGCAATGCGCTCCCCCTTCTGCATCTGGACTAACCGGAGGTTCTGTTCCAAGTCCATCTTTCGCTGCTCGGAAGTTCCTTCATACAACAAGGACAAGGCCTCCCACATCTCCCTAACAGTGTTCTTGCCAACTAAATGAGAGACTATGTGATCCTTGATACCATCAAGGATTAGCCTCTTGCACTTTTCCATATCGGATTTGTACTTCTTAAGTTGATTCGGATTTGTAGGTACAACAACCACATTCGCATGTATTCCACATACTCCACATATGTTCAACTTTGTGGAGAGGCTTAGACACATGTATTCCACATAACCCATAAATTGTTTTGGAAATTCCACCCGGAGACGGTTTTGTTTGATAAATTAATTATTTTTAATGAGACCCTAAGTCTAAACTTAGGAAATTAAAATAATTAATGGGTATTAATCTAAATTGTGGGTGAAACTTCTAGAAAAAGCAGATCAAGTCAAACTATAATCTAGCTGTTGATTGGAGATCTAATCTCGACCGTTGAAGTCTCAATGAGAATACTATAAGGAAGACTTGAGGGTCATTCGGAAAAGACACACCGATAGGATCAAGTGATCGAATTTTCTGAAGGAGCAGTGCTCAGAGGAAAACTACGATCTATAGATTCTTCATGTAGTTGAGGGGCAAAGACAGTTTTGGTAGGAGGATCTTTTCCAGGGCCAAGAATACTCAGAAGGGAGGCAGAGAAAGACGCTGAGGAAGCAACACAGAGCCCAGAGAGGGTGACACAACACCCAAAGAGGGTGATGTAGGGCTACGCAGGACACATGCAGAGGCAGCGCAGGTGGTTGAAAATAATTGGAGGAACTATGATCGAAAGTTCTTGTAAAGAAATGTGTGAAGAAAGAAAAGAAGAGATCATGAAATATGCAACTATGGAAGAGGCGATCAACATCCAAGGACTGAAAGATTCGACCATGATATCTCCATGAAAGATATGAAGACCCCAATGACGTTTGAAAAAGAAAGAGACCGTTGACAATATATATCTTTTGGAGATGTGTCAATATGTATGCCGGATGTTGATGCAAACTGAAATATGTGATGATGTAAGACCATCACAAAGGTAATTTTGATTTAATTTTCTATTTTTGAGTGGTATTGTTGCGAATATAGATTATATAAAATAAAAAAATAAACAATTTAAATAATAAATAATCAAATATTGATTATGTTAGATAGTCATTAAGTTAAGTGGAAAGGCATGTCTAAAAGACATGCCCAGTCATGAAAGGACACCTGCCTAGGTATATAAGCAGGGCCTCATTGTAACATTAGATCATCACTTGTACATTTTATCTTATTAATAAAAATATTACTTACAAATACATTTGTGTATTTTACATTTAAGTCAACAAGCTATAAGTTTTATTGTTTCAGTGGTATCAAGGCCATGCCACACAATATAATTATGTGAGTCCTTGAACGTAGTTCACTGCACAACATGCCATTAATTTTTCGCTCTAAATACGTTGAACAATTTAGTAAAATTCAAGAAGCATTTCAACGATTAGAAAAATCATGCGCAGAAGTTACAACATGCTTTAAGAAGAGTTATGCAGAAACCCATAATAAGGAAGATGATAGTGACGGTGAAGACAATGTTGCGAACATCTTGATAACATCCCGATTTTATCTCGAAATCACGATTTTTTGGCCTAGCCGATGTTTGCTGATTTTTACCGATATTTTTATGGTATCTTAATTTTGCCGATTTTTACCGATACTTTCCCGATTTTTACGATTTTTTGGTTTTCCGGACCCTTGCCGATTTTATCCCAATGCCGATGTTCGCAACATTGGAAGAAACAAAACAAGGTGAAGCAGGAGAAGAAGATTTTGATCAAAATGATGATAATGCTGAAAAAGATGATAAAAATGAATTGACAAAAAATATTCATGACGAATCACTACATTCTGCAGAAGATCAGGAAGATGTTATGTCAATTTCAGATTATGAGGAGAATGAAGGTGATCTTAAAGACAGAATACTCTAACCGAGAAAAAGATATTCAGAGGATGGAAACTATATGCACTCCAGATAATGCTGCAATAGTTAATACTAACAATTTGAGGATTCTCCACGTCAGTATAGAGAATAATGGAAATATAGATTGCAGTTTAGATAATGCTGGCATATTTAATATCCCTATGGAAAGAAGTGATGAAATAAATCCCAAGGATGAAAATATCATTAATTCTCTATCAACATCTATCATAGTGCCTCCATCTACTTCTGTTTCAAACTCGCTGGTTCAAACTCAACGACAAAGAAAACGAAAGAACAAAAAGGTTGAGAGCAAAAATAAAATGACTTCCATGTGCAGGAGGTCAGCAAGGACAAGGGCATCTAAAGTTGCCGACACCCATCCTTCGCAGAATAGATTGTCATCTGTGAAGATGATAAGAAATGCAGAAAGTATAAAGAAAACACCTGCAACTATGAGCAAGGCTAGAAGAGTGAAATTGTCTCATATGGAGGAAAATTTGACTGACAATGAAGAAGGTGATCAAGCAGAGGAGGTTGTCAAATATCCTTCAAAGAAAAATCTATTAACCAAACCAGAATAATCATGTAACAATGATGTGAAAAGCCCTGTTTTGGATCAAAGCACATTGAGGAATAATCAGAAGGATTTTACAAAAGTCCTTGATAAAGATGCCTTGGAAGAATCTGCAAGTAAGGCTAAGTGAATGCTCATCTGTAGAGGGAGAAACACAGTCCGAAATATATATTAGGTGACTGGTTCAGGAAATCAAGAGGAATTAAATTCTGAATCAAAAGATTCAGATATAAATACTGGCAAGGATTCTTATGCCAATCATTCACTTGGGAATTGGAATGATTTTGCAGCAGTTTGTAATGAGAAGAAGGATTCAAAGCTGGAGGCCACACATCGTGAAAAAGCTAGAGAACTTTATTGTAAAGTATGGACACAAAGGTCAGAAAATATGTATGCTGTGAATGGTGCAGCTGTTGTGTTGACTGAAAAGAATCTATTTGATGTTTCAAACGACATTTTTACATAGGAGCAGGAAGCTGCAGCAGAAAACATCTTTGTTCAGATGCCAGATGTGTGGGTAAATCTGGCACATGTTTACCTTACTCAAGGCCAGTTTGCACTGGCTGTGAAAATGTATCAAAACTGTTTGAGGAGATTCTATTATGGTACCGACTCACAAGTTTTATTATATTTGGCTCGAACACATTATGAGGCAAAACAGTGGCAAGATTGCAAAAAAACTTTACTAAGAGCAATACATTTGGCACCCTAGAACTACATATTACGGTTTGATGCTGATATTGCAATGCAAAAAATTTCAACTTCAACACTTCAAAAGCAAAAGCGAACTGCTGATGACGTTTGTCAAGCAGTATCAGAATTGAAAAATGCACTTCGTGTGTTCAGCCAGCTGTCCGCAGTGACTAATCAGCACTCACATGGGTTTCATGAGAAGGAAATAGAAATGCATGATGACTACTGTAAGCATATACTTGATGCTGACAGAGTTCATAGAGAGGCAGCAGAATGTGAAGAGCAACAGAACTGTCAAAAAGTTGAATTTGCACGTCAACTTATCTTGGCTGAGGAAGCCCATCGTAAAGCTGAAGAAGTACGTAAACTGCAGATGGAAAGGAGACAACACGAAGAAATGCTACGACGGGTTAGGCAACAAGAAGAATACCGTGAACGTGTGAAGGAATTGTGGAAGGGTAAGAATAAAAACAAGGGTGATGAGGATGATGAGGAGGATTTGTCGTTGGTTGTGCCTGAGTCAAAGAAGCCGAGCAAGAAGTGATCACCTAGGATTCAAATCCGCGTGAGGAAGCTAGGGGATGTCTTCAACTAGCAGGTCATGGCCCCTGGTGGTCAAGGGATCAAATCCAACCAGGCTTCCTTGGTAGCTCTGCAAGCAACAAAAAGGCAAGTTGGGAAAATAATGAATGTGTATGATTACGTTCCAGTGCCAAATCGGTTTATGAAAATCACTACTAAAAGCGTTACACCGAGGAAAAATCCAGGGGGTTTCATTGCAGGAGGAAGGCTTTCATGGCCTGAGATCGCAGGAGTCACAAGCATCTCTCTGTGGTTCTGATTAATTTTCCCAATACAGTTGACCCTTTTCTGTGGTGTGAATCGGGGTGGGCTGAGAACAATGATGTGTCGTGTCTTTTTAGTCGGATCACGAATCGTGGATGACTTACATTAATCGGTGACATTTAATTAAACATATAATAAATGTGAACTATATTATATGATATAGTTATATATCAATAAATAAATAATTAGCAAAAAAAAATTATATTACAAATTATATATATATATATATATATATATATATATATATATATATATATATATAAAACCATGGTTTCAAATACAAGTGTTACATATGCCGAGAGGTATCAGTGACGTCGAGTTACGTATTTTGAGATGACTTGCGCAGTATGAAGAAAATTGCTAGCAATATAGCTTTGAAGACAAATCTTTTGAAGGAAGAGGCAATGTTATGAATACAAATTATATAAAATAAAATAAATAATGTAAATAATAAATAATCAGATATTGATTATGTTAGATAGTCATTAAGTTAAGTGGAAAGGCATGTCTAAAAGACATGCCCAGTCATGAAATGACACTTGCCTAGGTATATAAGCAGGGTCTCATTGTAACATTCACTCATCACTTGTACATTTGATCATATTAATAAAAATATTACTTACAAATACATTTGTGTATTTTACATTTAAGTCAACAAGCTATAAGTTTTGTTGTTTTAGATATCTGGATGGGCTTATGCAAGGCTGCCAAGGGAAGAACTGTGGATGTCTTCCGTAACTGATGCTCATGTGGTAGGATGAAAGGTCCTTGTCTTCACTTGGGAAGACAAAACGGATTATTGGGTAAACATCTGGCATCCAATACTCTTTGAGGATGAGCTAGGGCATCCAAGATAAGAGTAGTCGTAGAGGAACGATATTCTTTAAGGACTGAGAATCCAGGATAAGAATAGTCCTAGTGGAACACACTCTAAGAACGCAGGTAGGGTATGTTCCAAGAGAGACAATGACGAGGGTGTCTATAAATCATTGGTCTTGCCAGCATTGTGCTCTGATCGTGTGGAGAGATAGAGGTGTTAGTCAAGGCCTTGCTATATGACAATGCTGGTTGATATGATGCTATAAAGATAAGTTACCAATCCGACTCTTCTTATGAGAATTCTTCAGATTGAGAATGTCCAAGTACATTGTATATGAATACCTCCCTAATTAAGAGCAAGTGTTGAAAAGTGTAACTAGATTCGGTCTTCATAATGACATGTGTAATTGTGATTTTATGTAATTGAAGTAAAGAAGAAAATAAAATTATTTTTGTAATACTTGAATCATGGGTTTCATGATCAAGGAATTTTATTATTAGTTGAAGCTCCCATTGTGAGCTACTAGGTTTGGTCATCAAGTCATAAAGTCTAGTAAAGTCAATGTCAAGGATTGAAGATACATTTGGGCATGTAATTCATTGTAAAATAAATTTAGTTAACCCTCCAAGACCTTGTCACAAGCTCCCCTTGAAGTCGACCTAAGGATAAATCTAGAAAGGCATATTGGCCTCGTCACCAAGAGAAGTCCACTTATTTTGGATGCTCAAACCACTATAAATATGTTGATTTTTAATGTATCTTGGACAAGTGGTTTCCCATGGGTTAGTCTCTACCTAGGGAAAAGTGTCCAAAATAATTCTTTTCCTAAGTGTGACTTTTAAAATGAAAGTGACTTTATAATTCTGCAAATGACAAAATATGTATGCAAATGTATTTTTTCTGAACTTGAAAGATAAATAAATTTGAAGAGCTCTCTAATTTGAAGCTTGCATTATTACAGAGATAATCACCATCAAAGTTTGTATCATTACCATAGAGAACTAGCATTATCATTGGAGGAAGCTCACATCATTATTATAGGAGACTCACATCATCAATACAAAAAAATGTCTCTCTGAAATTCGCATCGACATATACCTCTGAAACTCGTTCTCAAATCTCATGAAACTTGGATGTTATAGCAGTGTTCTTGCCTCGGAGAAACTCAGATATCTCAGAACGAACTTGCCTCAGAACCTCAGATATTACTTCTCTGAACAGATGATCGAATTGTGTGTCAAATGGTGGAATAAACATGCCAATATATAGTTGTTTCTTCGTGTAAAGGGTCACGACCTTTGAGCAGGTCAACTTGTCTGCTGGGAGGGCCGACTTGGCAGATTGGAAATACAAATGATACTTATAAAATTTAAATTTACTTCTTTTTATAGGGTCATGAAGAACATGCCCTTAGACATTTTCTTTTGACCAAAAATAAAGCATGAAGAACATGCTACAAAATAATAATAAAAAATTCTTTTACAATGTTGATACAAGTACAATGATAATTATGAAGACTGGACCTAGTTATAATTTCAACAGAGTGTAGGACAATGGCTATGATCAGGCTTGAAAGAGCAAACCTGAGGATTGCATGATTTATGATGATTCCCTGAAGATTTGAGGACCAAAAGATTGTTGAGGACAAATCCTAGAAACAACGTGCTGCTGAGTTGGTGCTCAGCGAGGAGATTGGTGTCTCCTGTGGGTTGGTGCCCATGGATTTTTCTGAGTTTTTGCTCAGCTAGGAGATTGGTGTCTCCTATGGGTTGGTGCCCATGAATTCTGTTGAGTTGGTGCTTAGCTGGGGGATTGGTGTCTCTCGTAGGTTGGTGCCTATGAAAGTTATAAGTTGGTGCTTATAGAGGGTTGGTGTTCTCACCAATTGATGTAATAAATTGAAGGTTATTTGCTAGTGTTTCTTCTTTAAGTTTTGACTTGCACTGTTGATCTTTATATTCATATATTATGAATGGTTGCTTATGTGATTTGAATTCAGTTTCAAGATTAACCAAGTAAAAATTGTTAAAGGTAACGAAATATTGATTCAACCCCCTCTCAATGTTTCCAACATTGAGTTGGCACTTGGCAGTAGATGGCTTGGGGCATCAAGGGACTATCTGAATGGGAGGAGGCTTTCCTGGGGGACAGTAGCGATTAGAGAAGCCAAGATGCCTCTGAGAACCAACCTTGAGCACGTCCTAAGGGGTGGGGTGGTTAGAGGTGAGAGCCTGCCACGTGCAAAGAGCAAGATTGGGGTACCTCTCTTTCCTAGTGCAAGATTCTTTGAAAGACACGACTCTAAGAAGGAAAGAGACTGAACAGAACATGACCTCGAGGTGGTGTGGGTGGACATATAACTCTTCCTGAATAATGGGCTGTGGAACTGTCCGCTTATAACGGGTGGTGCATTTGAGAAGCGCTGTTTGGACTCTCTCCAAGGTGGCATAATATGTTTGCAACAGGCTTGGCCTCCAAACTTCGGAGCCATAAAGAACCGTGGGTCTAATAATCGCCTCCATGAGGTGAAGTTTGGATGAGATATCTTGAAACTTACTTTAGAAACATTGTCTCTCAACGAGGGCTAGGGAACCATATCCTTTTCTGAACTAAGGCTGGAGGGCTTGTTGCATACCAAAACGAGGCCCTGTGAATTGTCCCCCTAGGTATGTGTAAGTTGTGGTGATCTCAGTCTTGACTCCCCGATAGTAGAATTATAAGTCTGTAAGAGATATTTTCATTGCAATGAAGATGAAAACCTTGGTTTTACCCAAGTTTACCATCAATTGTTGAAGATTGCAAAAGTTGGACAGTGCTTTGATTTGTCTCTGGAAGCCCTTGATGGTAGCCAACAAAACCAAGTCAACGGCCAAAAGGAGTGAAATCAACACCTGGTGTGGAAGAGAGCCTTCCTCCCCCTAGATATGCTCATGTAGGAAAGACTTCAGCTCATCAATATAGATTCCAAAGAGGGTCAGCAAAAGTGGGCATCCTTGTTTTACCTTGATGGTACTCTGGATGAAATTGGAAAGGCGGTTGACCATCTTGGGGCATCCCAAAACTGACTCTTAGTCTCTTAATGCCAAATGGCTGTTAGGAGGGTCTCGGATATGGCAATGTTGCGGAGCCTCTGGAACAATGCCTCCCTGGAAATAGATTTTAAAAATGACTCTTCCCTGTTGAACTGTGCTGGACTCGGTTGTGGCTTTGCTGAATGTCTGGGAGACTCTCATCCCATGTTTGGTGATACAACTGGACTATCATGGGCTACAAGGAAGTAGCAGACCGCTGTCATATGTGCAATCTGTTTGATTTTACAGAATAACTTACCAAAGGAGAGAGCTCACTTTTGGTTCTAAAATTTGCTATTCCTGAGGTTCTTTAGGATCTCTGATCAACTCCTTTTGTAATCAATCTTGCAAAGACACTTGAAAATGTTTTCAAACAAAGATAGGAGATTCTTAGAAGAAGTGCACAACAGACAGAATTTTGCATTTCCTGTTCTAGTGTCTGCTGGATATTATTTGAAACGTGAGTGTTCCTGAGGCTGGAACTGCTAATCAGGCTTGCTCATGGAAAGATAGGAGGCCACTATTCAGTCTTCTCAAAATATTACTTTCAATATACCTGTATGCCTGGACGCAAAGCTTGAAATTTCATTCTTGAAAATTTGTTAGCACAATAATGGATTGACGGCACTGGGTATTACCTATAGTTCTAACAAGCTCTCCTCTGTATTATTTCCTGGTGGGAAATTCAGTGAGAAATCGGTTCTCAACATGTCATTCACAATTAACTGTTAAACTTTTTTTTGAAATTGTAAAGGATCCTTGCAAATCACAACTTAATAAATTATTGTTAAAACTCGTGGAAAAGAGTGATACTTTATCCTGTTTGAACTGACTTCAAGGATGATATTATAAATTTGTCTTCGAGATTCAGATGAACAAACTTGTTGTGGTTTTGCTTTCGTTTTTCAGGCCTCAATGGAACAGTTGAAGCTCATGGGACCTGTCATTTTAAGTGGGATTTTGAAGTTTCTTGATGGACAAGTGGCTGCTGAGTCAGGTCTGTTTGATGCCTTGATTGAGCAATAATCCCATGATTATTTGCCTGCCATGTGTATTCCCAGTTTACAGCTTTGGTTTGTCATAATCTTTAATCTCTAAGTTTACATGCGCAAATGGATGAGGGAATTAAATATATTAGTGATAAGAGTCTATTTTGCACATCCTCTATGTTTTGGCACTGGTTGTGCTTTTTTGCCCCATTGACCTACTATCATGGTCATTCATTAATAAAATTGTATTATTTTAGCTTGTCTTATTAGCAGTATGGGTGCAGGCTTTTAGGATATTTGTTTTGATAATATCACCAATCAGTAGTGGAGTTTGAATATCCATCAGGTCCTTTTTACTTGGTGTTTGATGTAATGTTTGTTACACTGAATGTGCTGGGTGACATTTTCAGAGGTTTACTCGCGAGAGCTTAGAGCATTTTCATATCAGGCGATTGGGCAGCTTGCTCAACGAGCGCCACAGCTTTTCAGGTCTTCCATTTAGACAATTTTTTAGGAAAATCTCTTAGAAGTCTTATAAATCGATATTATGAAGAATGGCACATTGAAGACAGATGGAATTTAGCAATCAGTGTACTGTCTTAGTATTTTGTATATTTTTTGGTTTTGTGCAGAGGAAATGTAGAAATGGCAGTGCGTCTTTTTCAAGCTCTGAAGGAGGTGGATCCATCTAGTCGTTCCACAGTGCAAGAAGCTGTTAACTCACTTGCTACAGCTTACAAGGTGCTTAATAAGTTATAAGTAATGACCTTCTTTTGTTTCGAATCCTTGATTACATAAATGTTAGGTTGCTAATGTTATCATTTATTGAAGTAGCTGAAGTACCCGTAGATTTTCTAACCTGTGCCAATGCTTGTAGGCACAAGATGGGTGGGTAAAATTGGACTCTTGTTTTCAGATTGATTGCGTTTTATATGGGTGTCTTTTATATTTGTTGGATCAGTTTCCATTCCTAATTTCATATACTGCTTCACATACCTGACTCCAACATAGTGGCATTTAGAACTTACTAGTTTGACAATATGCAAAAATCTGCTGATTTGCATCTATATTCTCCAACCCAAAATAAGATTTCTACCTGCTGTCAATACTCTTATTTACAGTGTTGTTAGAATCACATTTTCTAGGAGTTTTTTTTCTAGTGTGCTTTTTTGTCGCAATTTATAAGGAACTGTAATATTTTTTTTATGAAATGGTATCTGTAGGAATCGGCAACTGGTCTGGGTGGGCTCACACTCGCGTGATGTTGGTCAAGGTTGTCATTGATGTCAATATGGCATTGTTGGAGATGGAAAATATTCTTGTGATGCGTGATGTTGCCCTAGATGCACATAAAACCCTAGCTCTGGATAGCTCTTGATTATTGGTCATAATGCCCTTGTCCTAAATTCTTGATGCAAGCCCTAGAACTAATGCTTGCTATATGATGTTCTAGCCTAGGTAAAAATGCCATAGCCCTTACAAATAAAGAACCCATGTAAAAGAGCCTTCACCTTTTATGCCATAGTCATTAATGAAACCCTAGCTATATGACATCCTTGTTCTTGAAGAAGAAGCCCCAAAGCCTAAATGCCTTTATTCATGATAATGATGATTGTTGAAGGCTTTGAAGATTTCTTAGTCCTAAAAAGCTTGATGGCCTAAAATATATGACCCCTAGCACTAACCAAGACACAAAATCCTAAAGGCTGCCATGAATAAATTAATGATGACAGTCCACAAAAATATAAATTTATTGATGAAGCTGAATGAGTGATTTCTGGGCAAAGCTGGGCATGAAAATGAAGGCATAGAAGACATCAGAAGGTACAGTTCGAACAACATTTAATGCTGTGAGATGCACGCAGTTCGAGGGCTGTTTTTGAGCAAAAAAAATATTTTTTTTTGAAAAAAAAATCCGTACAGTCCATACAGTGATATGGAAATCCATACAGTACAATCCGCGTTCGTACAGTACTGTTTCAGCTTCAAGTGGGCATATAAATTGAGGAAAAGTGGGCACGATTTTCAAGGAGTTTTAGGCTGAAGAGATAAGCTGTATCTTGCTGTTTTGTTTTGTCTGCAAATGTATTTTTCCTGAACTTGAAAGAAAAAAATTTGAAGAGCTCCCTAACAGGTTTTCCTCGGAGAAGATTGAAGGGGTTTTGCCTGGGTCTAAGTTGACCAAAAAATATGTGTGTATTTTTTATGTGTTGCTTTTTTGTGTATGTCCATATTTATTTTCAGCACTTGTTGACAGTCCCATGTGTTTTAATCTGAAAATTTCATTTCCAGAATTCTATATGTTGAATGTAAGTTTATGGGAAAGGGCATTTAAGTGAATGGGAGTGATAAGATGAAATTAAAACCGGGTTGGGATTGCATGAAACATTTTAGTCATCAAATTTCAACATGGTATCAGAGCTACCGACTGAAAAATTGCGGTTTGAACAGTAGACAGTAGTTTGGGACAACAAATAGTGGTTTGGACAACGAACTCAGTTTGGATAACAAACTAATATTTTAGAACAACAAGGTGAAATTTCACACAGATTGAACTTTTGGGACAAGAAGTTGTGTTGGAAAGTTCATTTCTCTATTTTCTTAGTTTTGTAAATTTTGGACAGCAGTCATGGCCATGTTCTCAAGGATAGAGGACAAACTGGATGGGATATCCAACTATGCCGTTTGGAAGGACAAAATTTAGACAGTGTTTGAGGAGGCAGCAGTTTGGGACATAGTGCGGCAAGAGGTTGTACCTCCTACTGATGCAGATGAACTTGTTGAATTCACAAAAAATAATGCAAAGGCAAAAAGGATTTTGATGGACAGTCTGAAGGATCATGTGGTTCCTCAGGTGAGAGGAAACACATGCATATCGGATGTGGACAGCGCTAACCACTCTCTATCAGAGTACCAATGAGAGCAGGAAGATGGTACTCAAAGAACAATTGAAAAACATCAAGATGACAAAGGCTGAAAGTGTAGTTCATTATCTTGGCAGGATCAAACAGGTACGTGATGATTTGACTGCTATTGGTGAGGTAGTTGCACTCACAAAGTTAGTCAGGATGGCCATTGCGGGACTTCCTAAGTCTTGGGAGGTCTTTGGAGATACTGTTACCTCTAGGGAGAATCTTTCCAATTGGGACAGATTCTGGGATGATTGTGTGCAGCATGAGATACGGAAGACTGGCAGTGGTGGGGTGAAGATAGCAGATGAGGAGGATGTAGCCTTGACAGCTAGGGGGAAGAACAAAGGGAAGGCCAAGAAAGGGGCCTCATCAGATGGGGCTGAGTGAAAGGAGAAGAAGAAGAAGAAAGATACAGATGTGTCCAAAGTCAAATGTTGGGCATGTCAGAAGATGGGACATCATGCTGCTACGTGTCTTGAGAGGAAAAACAAGGGGAAGAAGGGTACTGCAACTTCAATAGAGGTGGAGCAGTTTGCTTCACAGTTTGACAGGGATTTTGCATTTATTACTTCTACATCTAGTAGGAGTACATCATCTGATGTGTGGTACATAGACAGTGGGGCTTCCTGCCATATGACAAGTGCATGGGAGTTATTTTCAGAGCTTGCATAGAAGGCACTTGATATTGAGATTGTACTCGGAGATGACTGCACTGTGAGAGCTGTAGGTGTGGGGATGATGACCTTTGAGAGGGAGTTTTTGCCTCCATTGAAGGTCATGGATGTTTTGTATGTTCCGAGGATGAAGAAGAACTTGATTTCAGTGTTTGCTATGGAGGAGAAGGGGTTTGACGTCCCCTTCTCAAGAGGGAAGGTATTGATGCATCCCAGGGGAGCTTCCATCACTTCGGCCAAAGTGATTGGAGTACGCTCTGGGAAACTATACAGGTCCAGTTTTCAGTCGGCAGGAGCATTGGTGAGTAGCACATCTCGTAGCACTCACACTAGTACCACCAACAATAGAGACTTGTGCGAGTTATGGCACCGGAGGATGGCACATATGCATCATGGAGCTTTGAGAGTTTTGAGGAAGATCACTACTGGAGTTCTTGATTTCAGTGTCAAGCATTATGAGGTTTGCAGAGGGTGTGCTTTGGGCAAGTACATTGAGTTACCATTTCCAGCGAGCGACAGTAGATCCACAGGTATACTAGACTTGATTCATATTGATGTTAGTGGTCGTATGTCTCATGTGCCCTTGGGTGGTTATGAGTATTATGTTATATTCATTCATGACTACTTTGGGAGGACTTGGTTATATTTCCTGAAGACTAAGGGTGAGGTCTTCAGTCGGTTTAAAGAGTTCAAAGCTCTTGTGGAAAAGCATACTGGTGGCAAGATTCAGGTCTTGAGGTCAAACAATGGTGGTGAGTATAACGATGGTGGGTTTTCTGACTTCTGTGCAAAGGAGGGCATTAGGAGAGAGTTCACAGTTCCTTACAATCCCCAGCAGAATGGGGTGTCTGAAAGGAAGAACAGAGCTATTGTTGGGGCTGCTAGAGTGATGATTCATGATGAAGGGTTGCCTTTGTTTTTGTGGGCTGAGGCCTGCAATACTGCTGTTTATCTTCAGAATAGGAGTCCTCACAGAGTATTGGGGAATATGACTCCAGAGGAGGCCTTCATTAGAGAGAAGACTCATGTGGGACATCTTCATATCTTTGGATGTTTCACATATTCTTATATCCCTAAGGAGTAGAGGACGAAGCTAGAACCCATGGCAGAGAAGGGTATCTTTATGGGTTACAACGAGACATCGAAGGCCTATCGGATCTTCATTCCTTCTAAACGGAGAGTGGTGATTAGGAGGGATGTGAAGTTCGAGGAGGAGAGGGCCTATCGGAGATCACAGGAGTACGCTGAGATAGAATCACAGACTTCTCCTCAGTAGGGAGGTCAGGTATAGGGAGCAGGACCTTAGGGTTCTGAAACGACTGGTATAGGAGGTACTTCAGCGTCAGTGACATCTGGGGCATCAGTGGCGAGTTCACCGAGCACTTCTTTTGGGAGTCCACTGGTACAGAGTTCACATGGCACTTTAGTTGACACATGCATAGGTTCTTTGAGGACAGGTGTTGGTACAGGCATATCTGGGTCAGTTGGCAGACCTTCAGGTTCACTAGACTGGGGGGCAGAGGATGAGGTTCCCTATGGGGAAGCTTCTTCAGGGAAGAGGAGGCCCAAGTGGCTTCAAGACACCTTGAAGGAAGCAGAGTATGTTGGTCCTTCGAAGAGGGTGAACAGGGAGAGTGTGCAACTTGAGCAGTTTTGCAGTTATGTAGCCAAGGCTACTAGCATTGTTGACTCTGAGCCTACTAGTTATGAGGAGGCTGCCAGCCAGGAGGTATGGAGAGAGGCTATGGTGGAGGAGGATGCCTCTATCATTACGAAGGATATCTAGGAGGTGTTGCCTAGGCCTGAGGGCAAGTCAGTTGTGACTTCCAGGTGGCTCTACAAGATCAAGCTTGCTGCGGATGGCAATATTGAGAAGTTCAAGGTGAGGTTTGTGGCTAGAGGGTTCTCACAGATAGAGGGAGATGACTATGATGAGACCTTCGCTCCCGTAGCTCAGTACACTTATATCCGGTCCCTTATTTCTATTGCTGCAGAAATGGGTTGGCAGATCCATCAGATGGATGTGAAAACCACATTTATGAACGAAGTTATAGAGGAGGAGGTGTGTGTTGAGCAGCGACAGGGCTTTGAGGTGCTTGGGCAGGAGACCCATGTATGCTGGTTGAGGTGAGCACTCTACAGACTTAAGCAAGCTTTGAGAGCTTGGTATTCGAGGATTGATACTTACTTGCAACAGATGGGTTTCAATATTACATTGTTGTAGGGGATGATTCGCTCATTCTTGTGCTATATGTTGATGACTTGTTCATTACTGGGGCAGGGAGATTGATTAGTGGTTGCAAGGAGGATCTTGCTATGGAGTTCGAGATGAAGGACATT
Organism: Pinus albicaulis; assembly: GCA_034641835.2. Classification (NCBI taxonomy): domain Eukaryota; kingdom Viridiplantae; phylum Streptophyta; class Pinopsida; order Pinales; family Pinaceae; genus Pinus; species Pinus albicaulis. Next base: position 1,951,167,375 of record CM076578.1, read on the forward strand.
AGGTTGATGCATTACTTTTTGGGGCTTGAGTTGTGGCAGGAGGAGGGCCATATCTTTCTGGGGCAGGGGCAGTATGCTGTGGATGGGTTGAGCAGATTTCACATGGCAGACTGTAGACCCATGTCTACACCTATGATCACCAATTGGAAGAAGCTTCATGCTTCAGATTCTAGTTTGGTGGATCCCAAATTGTATAGGCAACTTATTGGGTCCTTGATGTATCTGGTCAACACTAGGCCAGATATATACTTTGCAGTGAACACACTTAGCCAGTTCATGGTTGAGCCCAGGAGGGTGCACTGGGTAGCTGCAAAGCACATTCTTCGCTACGTGCAGGGGACTGTTGATTATGGTCTGGACTATAGGCAGGGAGATGGAGTGAGGTTGGCAGGTTACACAGGTTTAGATTGGGCAGGGTGTGCTTTTGACAAGAAAAGCACTTCAGGGTGTTGCTTCGGATTGGGTTCGGCAGTGTTGTTGTGGTTTAGTCGAAAGCAAAAGTCAGTTGCATTGAGCTCTTCTGAGGCTGAGTTTATGGCCACTAGCCAGGCTAGTTGTGAGGCCATTTGGCTTCGCAAGTTATTGTATGGCCTATTTGATCAGGTGTTGAGACCGATGGTTATTCACTGTGATAATCATAGTTGCATTAAACTCACGGAGAATCCAGTGTTTCATGACAAGTTAAAACACATTGACATCAGATATCATTTCATCATGGACTATGTTCAGAAGGGGACAGTGAAGTTGGATTATATATCGACAGATGAGCAGGTGGCTAATGTTCTTACAAAGTCCTTGCCAAGAGGCAAGCATATGTCCATTTCAAGGACAAGATGGGTGTGGTGAGAAACACTTTCCTTGGTAAGAGAGAGTGTTGATTTTTAATGTACTTTGGACAAGTGGCTTCCCATGGGTTAGTCTCTACCTAGGGAAAAGTGTTCAAAATAATTCTTTTGCTAAGTGTGACTTTATAAAGTGAAAGTGACTTAATAAGTGGTAAAGTCAATATTAAATTATAAAGTGAAAGTGAATTTATAAGTGGTAAAGTCAATATTAAATTATAAAGTGAAAAGTGACTTTAGACATAAAGTACAATGTGGGTACTTTATTTAATAGCTGAGTTAAAAAAAAGAAAGTGAGAATTAAATGCACATTTATTCTCATCCCTTGATCTAAATGAATCCGGGCCATTAGATCTTAGGGTTGCCCAAAAGTCATTTAGGGAAACAAAAGAGGGACAAGAAAAGGGAGACTGCATTTATTCATTCTTCATGAGTTGATTGGAGAAAGGAGGCTGAGAGTTGGAGAAAAGTTCTGAAAGAGAAATTTGTTGCAGCAAGCTGAATGAGTGATTTCTGGGCAAATTTGGGCACGGAAATCAAGGCATAAAGATAGCAAAAGGTACAGTTCGAACAACATTTAATGCTGTGAGTTGCACACAGTTCGAGGGTTGTTTTTGAGCAAAAAAAATCTGTACAGTCTGTACAACAGTCAAAAATATGTACAGTACAGTGCGCGTCCGTACAATACTGTTTCAGTTTCAAGTGGGCACGAAAATCGAGGCAAAGTGGGCACAATTTTCAAGGAGTTTTGTGCTAAAGAGATTTAGTTGTATCTTGCTATTTTGTTTTTTTTGCAAATGTATTTTTCCTGAACTTGAAAGAAATAAATTTGAAGAGCTCTCTAACAGGTTTTCCCCGAAGAAGATTGAAGGTGTTTTGCCTGGGTCTAAGTTGACCAAAAATCTGTGTATTTTTTATGTGTTGCTACTCTGTTTATCTCCATATTTATTTTTAGCATGTGTTGACAGTCCCATGTGTTTTAATTTGAAAATTTCATTTCCAGAATTCTATATGTTGAATGTAAGTTTATGGGAAAGGGCATTTAAGTGAATGGGAGTGATAAGATGAAATTAAAACTGGGTTGGGATTGCAGGAAACTTTCTAGTCATCAAATTTTAACATGGAGCTTTGCCAGCCTATTTGTGTAATGACCAGTAGTCATATACACAGCGGAAATATTTAAAATACTTCGAAGACAAAGACATCCATTGTAGGACAGTAATTGTAAATTGTATATTGTATAAAAGAATTGATTTAGGATGGATTATAATGAGAATGAGGGCTTGCTAATATATCCTAGGTAGGTGCCCTTTCATAAACGGTCATGTCTCTTAAGACATGCCTCTTCATTACTAACTAACTAATCATTAGTTAGTTAATTATTATTTATTATTTTTATGTGAATTATATTCATAACCTTGCCTCTTTCTTCAAGAAGCATTGTCCTCTAAGCTTACTGAGAACATTTTCTCGTCTTTGAACTTTCATCTTCGTTGATACAAGACAATATGATACTTTGAGTGATAGACAAAATTGTCATATTGAGAATGGATCAGACCATCCTAGATTGATCTTCTGTGGAATCAAATTTTGTGATGAATAATTATCGTGGGACTGGATTTTGCTCTTGTGATTCAGATGTCGATACATAGTTCTTTGGTTGGATTTTCCCTTATCATGTTAGTGGTTATTCCCTGATTTCGTTTAGGCACTGTTGTTGTTGAGTTAGCGGCTGAATCATCATTTGGAATGTCCATCGTTTGAACTGCAACTTCTGCATGTATCTTCACTTCAATATGATTTGGATTTCCTTGAACTATGAGATTAGTAGAATTAGTGTTTGTTTATTCTTTCCCAACTGGGGCTACTACATCTAGCGATTTTGATGCTTCCTTTGCAACAATTTCTTCGAACCTATTCGTCAATGATTTCTTATCATCTTTAAGTTTTTTAATCTGTTTGAGAAGATTTTGGTTATGATTTTTGAGACGTAGGCATTCCTCATTTTCTGAGTCAGCTTTCTTTTGGCATTCAAGCTTCTCGTTTTTTGAACACTGGATTTGTTCTAATAATTTTTTGTTAAGGTCTTTTAAGCGTAAATTTGCCTCTTCTTTATTTGATAGACTTTTGTTGAATTCCTTGTCGAACCTTTCTTTTTCTTGTTCTAACTTGTGCTTCTTAGTTTTAAACTTTTTGACTTGTGCAAGAAGTTTCTGGATATGATCTTTTAAATGAGATTTTTCTTCGTTTTTAATGGATATGGTCTCCTTAAGCTCTTTTTGCTTCTCCAATATTGAGTTTTGATTCCTTTGAGGTATTAATTTCCTAACATCTTTAAAGTCTTTTGATGAGGACATTATCGATTTTGACTTCATTGTCATGTCTCAATTTTGTTTTTTTTTGTTTTTTCTATTTAATATGAACACACCCAATTCTTTAAGCCACACTTGACTAAGAATTATGTCAACCTTTCTATTAAAAATAGTTACAACATGAAATTGAGATATGTATTCGTAATGATCTACTGTCACTTGTAAATCACTAATGTCATACTCCTTTTTGGCCACAAATATCTGTTCTTTCACCAATTTTTGGCTCTTGAATTAATAGTTGATTTGCCAAATTAATATTGATGTAATTTTCCTCGTTGTTTGTGCTGATAGCGATATTAATTTCTTTTCCTTGAATACTTCCTTTTAATGTAATTACTTTGTGATCCACAACTAAAAAACCCTTATAGGAAAATTTTCCTTCCTTTACTTCTAACTTAGACTCCATTATTTTAGTGCATTTAGGGTTTTTAAAAATAACTCCTTTTTAAAAAAAAATAAGTAACCCTCTTTAATTTGGTAAAACTACTCTTTTTTTCCTCTATAATAATAATTTGTTTGTCTTTCCTTTTATAATATATCACTTTAGCAACTAAACGTTCACTAACTAAAAAATCATCTTGTAATTACTTTTTTCCCTTTTCCCCTTTGGTGATATCACAACACGATAATATGGTTATCCCTTTAACTTTATTAACTAAAAAAAATATCTTTAATTTATTATTATTATTATTATTTTTTAATTTTTAATTTTAATTAATTAATTAATTTATTTTAAATAATAATATTATTACTATTATATATATATATATATATATATATATATATATATGTATATATATATATATATATATATATATATAGTTGTTATGTATAATCGACTGGAAGTCTTGCGGAGTCACGCTGTTTGACGAAGGTCACATTGTTTGATGGTGGATGTGTTTATCATGCTGAGGGAACGTCGTTATGTGCTGCGGGAGGGATAGTCGGCTGACATTCGACTGCAGACAGGCAATGTTTGATGGAAACGAGCAGACGGTTGGGGATTGCACGCCATGATTGGAGCAAGAGCGCAGGTGGTTAGCGGTGGGGAGCACAGGATGAATGACGCAGTGATAGTGCAAGACGACGCGGAGAGCAGGGTGTGCACCTGGAAAAGGCGGACGAACGAGAGTTTTTGTTGGAGGGTTTCTGACTGCAGTTTCTGTCGGAGGGTGTCTGACTGCCATTTCTGTCGGAGGGTGTTTGACTGCTCGATGATAGACAACGTCGGGAAAGCAGAGGTGTCAGACCAGCCGGTCGAACGTCGTTTTTCTTTGTTTGGTCAACGGTGGCACTACATGTTGCAGAGGAGATTGCAGGCAACTTTTAGAATGGTTGGTCAAGGCAGGCTTGATGAGAGGACATAGTAGTTGCACGATGGATCAACTAATGACGACTTGGTGGAATATGCAGTTGGTAGAGCGAGGGAAAATGGTGGAAGTTGTCTTTTTAATATTTTTTTATCTATATTTTTTTAATGATTTTTTTTAAATATCTAATTATTTTTTTTCCCAATAATATTGCCCCCTTTTTTTGTACTCTTATCTTTTTAAATAATTTTGTTTATTGTTGTTTTTTAATTTTTAATTTTGACTTTATATATATATATATATTTTAACCCCTTTTTATTTTTTATTTTTTTTAAAATATGGCCAAAGGCCAGTGATCGGAGAACGTAGCTCTGATACCAATGTAACGACCAATAGTCGTATACACAATGGAAATATTTAAAATACTTCGAAGACAAAGACATCCATTGCAGGACAATAATTGTAAATTGTATATTTTATAAAAGAATTGATGTAGGATGGATTACAATGAGAATGAGGGCCTGCTTATATACCCTAGGCAGGTGCCCTTTCATGAACGGTCATGTCTCTTAAGACATGCCTCTTCATTACTAACTAACAAATCATTAGTTAATTAATTATTAATTATTATTGTTTTGTTTTTTTGGTAGTTTAGACTAATCCTAATCACCCACGGGTTTCGCACTGGTGACTTTGTAGACGGAGTACCTTAACAGTGCACCCCATCACCGACTGCTCTACACCACATGGGCTATTATTTATTATTGTTATATATATATTTATATTTATTATTTTTATATGAATTATATTCATAACAATTTGAAGATCAATTTTTCAGTAGTATTGATTAGACCTTCATTTGGAAGCACCCTATTGAAGACATCCTTAAGACCAACTCCTGAAGACAACCTTGGAGTAGCATACCTTAGTTGAAGGAGCAATCCATTGACATCTTTTGGAAGACTTGTAGAAGTTGATATTAAAGACACTCGTAGAGATGCCTATTGAAGATACCTTAAAGGATACGTGAAGATATTTGGAATACTTGTAGAAGCTGGTCTTGGAGATATTATTGAAGACCATGATGCGTTGAAGTCATCATGAGGCGACCTTGGAGAATTTTGTTTGGGTAACATGAAGACCTCTGGAGACACCTTCATGAGAAGACTAAGTTGTCATTGATGAGTTGACTGCCTTGAAGATCGTTTGAGGGTAGTGTTGAAGGTGAAGATATTGTCAGGGCTTATTGCGGAAGATATTGGGAGCCTTGAAGAACCATTGAAACTATCTTAAAGAATTGAAGCAAAGGGTTAGAGGCCCAGAGGATAAGAGTCCTCAAGAAGACCAGGTTGGAGCCTCTACCAGAGATAGGGTTGGAGCCCTAGAGGTTGGAGCCTCATAGTGACAAAGTTGGAGCCTTGGAAGATAGGGTTGGAGCCTCATAGTGACAAAGTTGGAGCTTTGGAAGATAGGGTTGAAGCCTTAGAGGTTGGGGCCTTGTGAAGTCCAAGTTGATGCTTGGCGAAGTAGAGGTTGGTGCCTGGTAGGATTGAAGATTGGTGTCTTCATCTAGGGTTGGAGCTCTACACATTATTGTATTGGATTTATTGTAAAGAAAAGGATTGTATTCCTTGTTATATCTGACTAATAAAAGTATTTATTCTTATTGTTCATTTTGTGGTCTAATTATAGGTGATCTAACTGGTAAAAATATCAATTGAAAAGAAATACTGATTCACCCCCACCCTCTCAGTATTTCCAATAATTGGTATCAAAGTCAGTACCTTCGCTCATAAGCGTAACAACTTGAATGTAGATCCTTAGAACACAAATGGCAAAGCCAAGGAAGAAAGCCTACAATCCTTCTAAAGATGTCTCTTCTTCAACCATGAAAGCAAAAGATAATCAAATTCAGAAAGCTTCTATAGCGACCAATAGTTGTATACGCAGCGGAAATATTAAAATACTTAGTAGACAAAGACATCCATTGTAGGATAGATAAGATAAGATAAGTTTATTAATGTCCAACGAATGACCACAAAAGGTCAATGGGACTGTTGGTTACAATGATTACAACATGACCAGTCGGTGGACCAAACGGTCCCCTTCCTTTATAAAAGCAGGAATTACAAAGCTATAAAGAGTGCAGATGTAAAGTAAAAGCTAGATGACTAAATCATCATGACAATGAGCTGTGAAGAAGAAGTCCTGGAGGAGAAAGAGAAAGAGGAGCCTCCTTCTCCTAGCATCTGAGGCCGATAGAAGAGGACTGAAGGAAACTAGTCAATGTCTGTTGCCTTGAGGAGGAACTAGATTGCTACAGTTGCCGTCTGGAGGGTTTGGGGCGTCCCCTGGAGGGGGGTCTGGCCCTGGATCGCTGATGGGGTCTAGTGGGGCGAGACCCCCAGGTCCGCACTGATCTGGAACCGTGATCTATGGATCGATCAATGGTTCTCTTGGTGCCTCTCGATGCTGGGAGTACCCTGAAGAAATCTATGATCCTCTGTGTGGTGGCTGAAATAGACAAAGGCTGGAGTAAACTCGACCGGTGTCTGAAGGTCTCTTGAAGGTAAAGTACCAGGCATCTTTGGTCAGTGTATCTAAGGAAGCTGGCCAGGCCCTGGGGGCCCCTGAATAAGCAGTGAAAACGCCCTCGGATTTCGTAATAGACCGGGCATCTGAAGATGAAGTGTGACTCCGTCTCCACTTCCTGTAAGTGGCAAAGCTGACAGATCCTCTTCGTCCTGTCAATATGAGGGTCTGTTTCAACTCGGAGCCTGTGCGATCCAAACCTAAGCTATTTGAGAGGGATCCTGCTAGCATGCATCCAATGCTGGAGGGTATAGGGAGGTCAGACAATGAGTCCATCCTTGATCTCCAGAAGGTGCTCAGCGTAGAAAGCCATCTTTGGGTGCAGTCCGCCTGGAGGATTGACCCATGTAGTCTGAATGTACTGCCTGTAGATGTCCTCCATGATGATTTAGTTGATTTCTTGTTGGTTTGGTAGAAGGTGCCCCGGGGAGTTCAGTGAATACTGGAATGGGGGGAGATGATCCATCTGGATACCTATAAAGCCAAGGAGTTCTGTCATCCTGGTGAACCAGCGTTTGGCACGGCCTGACTGTGTATGAGTGATGTTCTCCGAGGAGCAATAGGCCAGGTATGGGTACCTATCTCTACCCTCTTTTGTGTCTGCCAGTCCACGGATTCGATGAAGAAAAGAGACTATCCTGAAGATTGCCTCCAGGCAGAAGGGCTTAGCTCCGAACTCTGCTAGGATGATGTTTTGAGGAACTGTTTGCTTGCATCGGATGAAGCGGTGCAAGAGAAGGGTCTGGACTCGTTCCGCTGAGGCCCAATCTGACTCCAGTAAGGAGGGGCCCCAAACCTCTGATCCATAAAGCACGGTGGGGCGGATCAAGGTATCCATGATGTTCATCTTGGATGAAATGTCCTGGAAGTGGTGACGGAAGCACTGTCTCTCAAGAAGGGCCAGGGAACCATATCCTTTGTTTATCTTGGGCTGGAGGGCCGGCCAAAGGCTGAAACGAGGACTTGTAAACTGCACTCCCAAGTAAGTGTAACTGCTGATGACTTCGATTTCTTCTCCCTTGAATAGGAATCAAAAACTCGAGGTCTTCTTCACCCCATTGAAGATTATGACTTTGGTTTTGCTTAGGTTCACTGTTAGGTGCCGAAGATCACAAAAGGTTGCGAGGGCATCCAGCTATCTCTGTAAGCCTTTCGGGGAGGAGGCTAGGAGGGCAATGTCGTCGACAAAAAGTAGGATGGAGATCAAGACATGATGGAGAAGGCACCCATCAGAATCCTGGATATGCTCTCGGAGGAAAGTTTCCAGCTCATCAATGTAAATCCCGAAAAGAGTGGGGGAAAGCGAGCACCCCTGCTTGACTCCAGTAGTTCTCTGGATGAACTCCGACATCCCTCCAATTGTGTGGAGACAACCAAGTACAGACTTTTAGAGACGCATAATAGCAGTCAAAAGAGTCGAAGAGATACCAATCTCTCTCAGTCTCTGAAAAAGGTCCTCCCTTGGGACCGAATCGAAGGCCTTCCTAAAATCCACAAAGCAGCAGTACACCTTGGAGGACCAATGCCAGGCCTCCTCGATCGTCGCTCGAAGAGTGAAGATATGGTCGGTGGTCTGATGGTCCGGTCGGAAGCCAGCGTGCCCCTTGGCCTTGAGATGTCTCTGCTCTAGGAAACTAGAGAGTCCCTTGTGAAGGGCAGTAGCATACAACTTGAAGAATGTGTGCCCAACTAAGATCGTTCTGTAATTGTTCGGGTCAGAGGTAGATCCTGCTTTATGGATGGGGTCGATAATGTGGTGGGACCATCCATCAGGGAAGCCATCTCGAATGACATGGTTGAAGAGATCTGTTAGGTAACCAACCAGAGGACAAAGCCCAAGTTTGAAGAATTTTGCCTAGAAGCCTTCTTCGTTTTTGGCTTTGCTGCTGTTCAATGCCTAGATTGCCTCTCTGATATCTTTGTCGGAGAAGAAGTGACAGGAGGCTGGGGGGAAACAGCCTGAATGGGGGGGTTGCTCGGGGATGTCATACAACTTGGAAGTGTGGGAGAACATGGAGGAGGGGTCAAGTTCGGTAGGGGTGGGAGATCGCCTGTAAAGAATGGTGCCCCAGAATTCTTTAGGGGAATGGAGAAGAAGATCAGAAAGAAACCTTCTCTGGTGGGAGATAAAATGACGTTTCTTGCGGCGAAGGAGGTGGCGGTAGGTAGAGAGGATGCTGGGATAAAACGGTAGGGAGTGTCTGAAGGCGTGCCGGAGATCCTGGTGCAGAGATTTGTACTCGTGATCTTACCACTTATTCATGGGGCATCCTCCTGGTTTTGGGGGGGGGGGGGGGGCGGCGGCAGAGCGGGTGGAGGAAGGAAAGAACTGGAGTGCGGTCTCCCGGATTGTAGATGAGAGGCATTGGTATTTTTAATTGACGGATTCAAGAGAGGCAAACTGGACTTCAGTTGGAAGTGCGTGCTTGAGGGTAGAGGAGACGATGTTAGGGTCGCCTTCGTCGAACCGGAAGAGGGTACGGGGTGGGTTGTGCGGGATGGGGAGGGGATGTGCGAGGGATGTCAAACTGAAGTGAAAGTGAGAGAAGTGCATGATCAGCCAGGGGGATAGGTGTGATAGAAAAGTTTTTGATGTGTGGGAGGAGGTTTGGGCTGGCAAGGGCATAGTCTACCACACTTGTACCCCCCCCCCCCAATGGGGTCGGCAGGTAAAGAAGTGGGAGGATGGAAAGCATGGGAGGCTGTTCAGGATTATCAACTCGTGAGATTCCCGCATCTGCAGAAGGTGTTTCCCGTAGGCTGTGGTGGGGGCCAAGCTATCTTCTGATGTCCGGTGCATGCTTATTGAAGTCGGGTTGACCCCTTGAGTGCAGAACACGTCCTCTGTACGATCATTAATGGGTATCTGGAGGTCTCTAGTTCAGGCATTAAAGTCACCCATGAGAATGATGTCTCCCTCTGCTGAGTATTTGGTTATGTCAGAGTACAAGTCTGTGAAGGGGTCACCGTCACTGTTATGGATAGAAAAGGGTGACGAGATGGGGGGAAAGTAGCACACCGCAATGTAAATGTCTCTCTGAGGGGAGACACCGGCTCTAATCTGAATCCACATGAATCTGGCATGATCATTGGTCGCCATAATAGAGATTTTGTTTCTGAGATCATCTCTGGCGAGGCATTCTACTCCTCCAGATCCTCTGACTCCTCTTGAACTCCGTGTCTCTTGTCTGCAAGCTGAGGTCCACTGGTATCCTGTGACGTTAGGGAGAGGGTGGAGAGGGCTCGCATGTGTTTTGGTAACAAGTCGGATGTCTACTGAAGCGAGGGCGTCATAAAGTAGGCCAGGTGATGACCAAAAAGAGCCATTTACATTCCAGCAGTGGACCGAAATACTCGTGCCCCGTCTCCTCTTTGCTCGGGCCCGTCATTTAGAGCTGTCGGTTCGGGGGACCCATCCTGGGGGGAAGGAGTCTCGGATAACTGCTCGAAGATTTCTGATGACTGCCCACTTTCCTGCCTGTCATGCTGCCTCAACCTGTTCTCTGGCCTGTTTAAGTTCCCCTACCTATGTTCTTGTGAGGTCCTCATCCAAGAATACCTTGTCTGGAAGGGAGAGCAATTTCTGCTTTGCCCGAAGCGCCCAAAGCCTATCTGTGGAGTTGCAAAATTTGAGGAAAAGAGTAGAGTCCTGCCCCAACCATGCTCTATCCAGTATTATGTCGGGTATGTCAAGCGTGTCACGAAGGAACCTGTGTCCTAGCTCTAGTATGTTCGATGAAGGAGGGGGGGGTGGGGGGGGAAGTGGAAGACGCCTCACCTTGAGGTTTAGTTCTCTTGCTCGCCTGGTCCTTTCCTCCACCAGCTTGGCCTGCACAACCTCTTCCACTGCTATGAGGGGTGGGGCCTTTTCTTTTCCTCTGACCACCTGCACCCATGAACTGATATGTGATTTTGTTTCTTGTTTGAAAGATACCTGTTGTGATCTGATTTCTTCTTGTTTATCCTTGAGAACCTGAATTTTTGCCTGTAAGATCTCATCCGGCAGGCGTACCGCGATAAGTTCTCTGCACTCCTGGAGCTTATTCTTCAGGGACGAGTTATCTTCCTCGACCACCCCGATCCTGTTGGACAATGTTCCAATCTCGGAGCGGAGCTTGTAATTTTCCGCTTCAAGGGATTCCATTTTCCTCAGCAGTTGCTTGATTTGGGAAGTCCAGAAAATGAAGTCGGTTTCCGGTGCGATGTTGGTGGGGCTGTACACAGTTCCCGACACGTTGTGGCACTGCTTGAGATACTTGAGTTGACCTCTGTCATTGAAATTCGGGGATTCGCACCCCCCGGGGTCCTTGTTCTCCTTCCTCTCCGTCATCCTCGCCAACAGAATTTGAAGTGTTGGGATGCAGGTGCGGGAGCGAAGAGGAAAGGAAGGGGAAGGTAGCGACTGAAGGGGGTGGCAGTGGTTGCGGGAGGAGCAGTTGTGAGAGGCAGGGGCTGCGGGGAGGCTGCGGGAGGAACAACGGGGGAGCAGGAGCTGCGGGGAGGCTGCGGGAGGAACAACGGGGGAGCAAGAGCTGCGGGGAGGGGACAGGAGAGCAGGAGCTGCAGGGAGGGAACAGGAGCTGCAGGGGAGCAGGAGCTGCGGGAGACGGGAGACAGAGGCAGGGGCTGCGGGAGCAGGAGCAGCGGGAGACGGGAGTAGAAGCAGCGGGAGAGGGGCTACGGGGAGGGGCTGCGGGGAGGCTGCAGGGGCAAGAGCAGTGGGAGATGGGCTGCAGGGAGGTAGCGGGGAGGTTGTGGTTGCGAGAGTAGGAGCAGCGGGAGAGGAGCTGCGGGGAGGCTGCGGGGGCAGGAGCAGCGGTAGACGGGCTGCGAGGAGATAGAAATTGTAAATTGTATATTGTATAAAGAATTGTTGATAGGATGATTACAAATGAGAATGAGGGCCTGCTTATATATCCTAGGCAGGTGCCCTTTCATGAATGGCTATGTCTCTAAGACATGCCTCTTCATCACTAACTAACTAGTCATTAGTTAATGAGTTATTATTTATTATTACATTTACATTTATATTTATTATTATTTTATTATGAATTATATTCATAACATAGCCTCTCCCTTCAAAAAGCTTTGTCCTCAAAGCTTACTTAAGAACATCTTCTCATCTCTGTACTTTCATCTTTGTCAATACAAGACGATATGATACTCTGAGTGATAGACAAAACTGTCGTACTGAGAACGGATCAGACCATCCTAAATTGATCTTTTGGGGTATCTTTTGATCTTTGGAGATGTGTGGTGAAAAGTTGTTGTATGACTGGATTTTGCAAGCTTCAGTATCCCTAGGAACATGAATTTGTTGTTTATTTTCCGAGTGATATGGGTACGTAGCTTGATTAGAAATTCTGCTCTTGTGATTTGGATGTCGATACATAGCTCCTTTGGTTTGGTTTGCCCTTATCATGTTAGTCATTGATTCTTGGTTTCCTTTAGGCGTTGTTGTTGTTGAGTGGGTGACTGAATCATCAGTTGGGATGTCCAAAGTTTGAACTCCAACTTCTGCATATGTTTTAACTTCTCTAGATTCTTCTTCTTCCTTGTGATATTGGTTGGATCAATATTAATTCCTTTGTCTTCAACTTGAAATGAAACGACTGACAACGTCAATACTTCACTTTGAAGTTGTTCTAGTGTGAGGTAATCCTCACTAGCTCTTTGTCAGACAATTTCTCTGTGTGGATGGCCAGTAAGGCATCCCAAATTGTATTCAGAATTATTGCATAATAATACAAACCCTCAGCGGTTGTACCAGTTTTCCCGCATTGGGTTTTTCCAGGGACTTAGTCCAAAAATAACGGTGTCATGTGTCTATTGTTTATTCTTGCTCAGATTTTGTTTCCGCACTTATTTATCTTTCGCAGTTTAATTTTGTGAAGGCTGTAGTGTATGTGTTTCAATATTTACCGTATGGGTTTCAATAATTTGTTCAGAAATTAAGTAATAGAGGAATTCTCATCAGTTGTTGCAGTAGGATTCCGGTATACGAATTTTCACATGGAGAAGGAAGCAAATTGGATAAAAAAGTCTCTTGAACACTCAAGCCAACAACACATGTTGTTGATTTGATGAAGACATCCTTGACAGATATGATATTCCAAGTTTTGATGATGAAACTTTTCCAAAAAGGAGACCATACATATTGCTAGGGGGAGCTTATGATTCTTAACAATTCGTGCAAAAGCTATCTGAGAAGATCCCTCTGAGACACTTGATGAGTCACACATGGACAATCTTGATAGATCATCTCTCGGGAGTAACTCCATTGAAGAAAATCATGATATTATAAAGATGTCTTCCACTTGATCACAAGGCAACAATCTTTCTTGTCTAAAGCAAAAAGAAGAGCTGAAGGAGTTTATGCAGGTAGGGGGAGTTGGTTGATCATCTACCTCGTCCATTTCCATGAAGGCATATATAGGCTTAGGGGGAGCAAGTACATTAAACAAGAGCACCATGACAGGGGGAACAACTTATCTATCATGGAGAACTATCATTGATGAAGAAAATACGATGGAGCAACATAGAAGCAGCTTGATAGGGGGAGTGCTTGGACACCCCATCTGACATTGATGTCAAAGGGGGAGAAAATGTTGAAAGGGCAAGAATATTGCCATCAATGACAGTGGGAGACTGTTGGTCAAGGTTGTCATTGATGTCAATATGGCATTGTTGGAGATAACAAATATTCTTGTGATGCGTGATGTTGCCCTAGATGCCCATGAAACCCTAGCTCTGGATAACTCTTGATTATTGATAATAATGTCATTGTCCTAAATTCTTGATGCAAGCCCTAGAACCCATGCTTGCTATATAATGTTTTAGCCTAGGTGAAAATGCCATAGCCCTTACAAATAAAGAACCCATGTAAAAGAACCTTTACCTTGTATGCCATAGTCTTTAATGAAACCCTAACTATATGACATCCTTGTTCTTGATGAAGAAGCCCCAAATCCTAAATTCCTTTATTCATGATAATGTTGATTGTTGAAGGCTTTGAAGATGTCCTAATCCTAAAAAGCTTGATGGCCTAAAATCTAGCCCTAGCACTATCCAAAACACAAAATTTTTATACGCTGCCATGGATAAATTAATGATGACAGTTCCCAAAAAAATAAATTTATTGATGAAAAATGGCCTCATTTAATTGTGGAATTGGCATAGGCTTGTAGAGGATTTTTTCCTCTTTGCAATGAGTTATCATTCGCCTTCTAACTCCTCTTAGTCTAGGAGAAAATGGTTTTTTAAGATGATATAACATATTATGTACCCCAGCCGACCTAAGCCAACATATGTAAGTCGACTCCATGGCCAATTGATGTGTCTCTTCGTCAAAAAGTCTCTGTATAAATAAAAGGTTAAACTCTTCATTTTAAGCATCAAAGTTTGGTGAAGATTCAGAGAAAGAGGACAAAAGTTACAGGACGATGAGAAGACATAGTAGTCTACTATTTGGGCTGATCTTTGTGTTGGGTTGACATTCAAAGCTAAAAATACATAGCTTGGATCACAAAATTGTTGGACAGAACCTGTCTTTTTGGATTCTCACTACAACAAAGACTTGTGAATGCATTAAACTGTGGACAGTCACCAGCTTTGGAAGCTCGGACAAGGATTGGAGACCTCCCTGAAAACCTCAGACCAACAGTTGATAGCCACTGTTACCCTCCAACAACTCGGATTGCAGAGATAAATCTTCAGATCTGTGTTTAGGGAGCTCAGACTATATAGTACAGTCATCTCGTCTAGAAGACATCTCAGAACTGTGATAAGTATCACTACAATTGCAGCCTTGTTGACTTGGAGCACGGATTTGTTGGAGACCTGTTTTACCTCAGTTTTGGGCTGCGGTTAGGTACAGGTAACTGGACAAGGCCTGTTCCTTAGTGAACAAAGTGTTGTTGGGTGAGAATAGGGGCTGGTATTCAGCCCAACAGGCCAACAAGTTACAACAACTAGAGGAAGAAGCTTTGCCGCAGTGTTGGAGTGATATAAAGCCTCATAATTTATTGCAGACTTCGGTCACCTGTGGAGGGTCAGTCTTAGAACCCGAAACCTTGATCACAAGCTTGACAATTTTGGATTTGTCACAAGTGTATGAATAGTCTGCTGTGGAGCTCAGATCCATTTTTGAGGCTCAATTTAATAATTCAGACCTGTGGAATTACACCTTGGTCCTGTAGAGGGCTTTGACTTAGCTTTGAAGGCTTGAACATAGAGCAAATCTTGGCATCACTTTAGAGCTGTTTGTTTTGAGGAAAAACTTCCGAATTCATTGAAGCAGAATTTGTTCCTTTTTGAAAGCAGGAATAGAGGGTGTTAAGAGGAGCCAAGCAGGCATCCTTATTTGAAGATGAATTTTTGACGAGTATTGATTAGACCTTCATTTGGAAGCACCCTATTGAAGACATCCTTAAGGCCAACTCCTGAAGACAACCTTGGAGTAGCATACCTCAGTTGAAGGAGCAGCCCATTGACATCTTTTGGAAGACTTGTAGAAGTTGATATTGAAGACACTTGTAGAGCTGCTTATTGAAGATACCTTGAAGGATACTTGAAGATATTTGGAATACTTGTAGAAGCTGGTCTTGGAGATATTATTGAAGACCATGATGCGTTGAAGTCATCATGAGGTGACCTTGGAGAATTTTGTTTGGGTAACATGAAGACCTCTGGAGACACCTTCATGAGAAGACTAAGTTGTCATTGATGAGTTGACTGCCTTGAAGATCGTTTGAGGGCAGTGTTGAAGGTGAAGATATTGTCAGGGCTTATTGCGGAAGATATTGGGAGCCTTGAAGAACCATTGAAACTATCTTAAAGAATTGAAGCAAAGGGTTAGAGCCTCAGAGGATAAGAGTCCTCAAGAAGACCAGGTTGGAGCCTGTACCAGAGATAGGGTTGGAGCCTCATTGTGACAAGGTTGCAGCCTTGGAAGATAGGGTTGGAGCCCTAGAGGTTGGAGCCTTGTGAAGTCCAAGTTAGTGCTTGGCAAAGTACAGGTTGGTGCTTGGTAGGATTGAAGATTGGTGTCTTCATCTAGGGTTGGAGCCCTACACATTATTGTAGTGGATTTATTGTAAGAAAGTGGATTGAAGTCCTTGTTATATGTGACTAATAAAAGTATTTATTCTTATTGTTTATTTTTTGTTCTAATTATAAGTGATGTAACTTGTAAAAATAGTAATTGAAAATAAACACTAATTCACCCCCCCCCCCCTCTCAGTATTTCTAACATGCGACACAGGGTTGATTCCATCTACTACCACTATAACCTCTTGATGAACCCATCGTGCCCCCATGCATTGCCCACACAGTAAATCAGGGGATTTGAACCTCGAACCTCAAATTTGCACAATCTCTTCATAGCAAGGTGATTGCCATTCGAACTGCACCCTTGGAGACTGCAAGAAAAGGAGGACATGGGGGTGGGATTTGATCCACTTATGTGTGCACAGGTCACAAAACTATTTAATATGGTCTCGCTGGGTGCAACCACAGGTTCGACTACTACCTCAAGATGCCCCCATGGCTCCAGGTTAAGCCCTCATGGAAATTGAACCTTGCCCAATCTTGAAAAACTCCTCACTTTCCACCATTTGATCCAATCCCTTTGGGCTAATGTACTGTAATTGTTGCTATTTGCTGACTAGAGTATTTATTTTACCAACATTTAATATCAGTCCTATTTGCTTTCTGAAGGTGTGGGGTATGGTTCATCATCCACTGATTTCCTTTATACCTTGGGCTAGTAAAAACTATATCATTTGCATATACAAGAAGAGTCCTAGATTGGCTAGGTTTACTGCTGTGCAGTTTAAGTTAATGGCATTTTACTTCTTATATCATATGCGAATGTATACTAAACTAATATGAAAGTGGGGGTCTAATCTATCTTATTGCTGGCAGAACTGCAATACGATCAGAATCAGCCCTAGCAGAAATATTCTTAGCATCTTGGGTCAACAGAAACACTTTGGCCCGAACATGAGTAGATAACTCACCAAACACTATTATTCTAAAGGACTTGGTAGAGAGTCGAGACTACCAGATCATTAAAAAATTATACATCAACTTCTCTGGAGACTCGAGAGATTACTATAATGAGCAATGAATATGTTTTTGGATGCCACAGTAATGACTCAATACAAGACAGCTGCAGACACTGAGAATAGCAGCACATCAATGGGTCGTTCCCTGAAAGGAACTGAATCTTACCTGTACAATATTCAAACACTGCTTGGCATACAGAAACTCCCAGAAAATGTGTCTGTCTCTTCATAATGTGGATATTAAACATCTGTCATCTGTTAATCCAGATTTATCTAATGTAAATTTAGTAAGAAATTCATGGTATAGAACCAGTCTTTAGGATGTTCTGTACGTACTATGACAAGACATGAGTATATTTTACATCACAATCCTTAGTATATTTGACTGTTTCCATGCTGTAAATCTTCTTTTCCATTGCTAGAGAGAGTAATTTAGAGATAAAATGAGATTATTTTCTCTTTACTATGTGAAATATTTTACCAAGCAAATTTTCTGTTGTGCATGGTATTGCATTTGGCTGTCTTATTTTTCCTTCTTAAGTATCAATTAGTTACAAATATGTCTGGGACATGAATGTGTATATTACGATCATCATCATCACTGTATTTGAAGCATTATGCATTTCAACAAATAATTTTAACTTAAATTTTCCACCTGTTCCTTATCCCTGCATTTTTTATGAACTCAGGACTGTAATGAGTTGGTCTCGAAAGGCCTTGAAGCACTTCTATTGGAGAATTCACAAGCGGTAAGTTGACATGTTCACACGTGGTAAATTGACACTACTTGACATGTAGTATGTATTGTAAAGACTGCTAAGTGGCTAGCTGTTAAACATTGGATGTGTACTTGTATTTGGTATGCAAGGTGGAAAGTGAAGCAAGGTTTTGTGCTGTCCGGTGGGCTACGACTTTGTATGGTCTTGATCATTGTCCAAGCCGGTTTATTTGCATGCTTGGAGCTGCTGATACAAAACTGGATATAAGGTCTACCAATCTCTGGCCTTTTTCTTGCATGCTCAATAAACAAGATAACGATACACTGGAAATAGGAGGAATAATTATGCCTAGAAAATAAACTTGCTTCTTTTGGATTTATTCATTGGGAAGTTTTGACTTGAATTGTATATATCCAATTTCATCTTCCTCTATTTTTCATCTACAGGAATGGCACCTCTAAACAATATAGAAATTAAGACATAATAAACACAAATGCAAGGGATGAGCTTATCTACAAATTCATACTCTTTGCTAGCAAGACAAACATTCTGATGACTGTTACAACTCAACTCTAGTCAATTCAACTCAGACCATTAGTAGTATAAACTAATGGTATAAATGTTAGACTTGTCGATGACAGTGACACTTTTAGCTTCATCCTTGTGCCAAACGAGGTTCTACAAGCGTCATTGACTACCATATGCTTCATTCCATGCTAAGGAAGTCTTACCCACATCTATAAGATACATAATCTCTACTATCTTATCTACTAGCTTAAAGCGCTGCACAGGCAATGGTGATAGAAAAAATAGTATTCAATTGTATGATGTGTACTTTTGAGTTAAAGATCCTATAGTCCCATAGGGGAGTTGGTGGTAATGGACCTGCCTGAGACCCTTCAACTGTACCAAGATCATAACTGGTCAAATAATGAGAGAAAGAACTGCATATCAAGCGCTAGCTAAGTTTTCTAAAAAGTGCATATCAATTATTTGGCGGCATATCAAGCGTGAGCTCAGTTTTCTAAAAAGTGCATATCAATTCAGTTCGTATGAAACACATTTCACATGTTTCACATAGTCCGAAACACATTTCAGCATCTGTACAATGCATTTCCAAATGAAATTTGTCTAGTTTTTCTTTGATTCAATTGTTGGGACCCACATTTTGGGTTTTATTACCTAATCAGTGGTTAATTATGAATTAATGAGACTTCTAGAAACTTCTAAGACCAGAATTTTTTCTTTAAAAAGGGTTTCACTCTTGGTTTGCACCAAAATGTTAATTAATCATAATGATAAATTCTTAGAGTAAAAGACATGTCACTTTTACTTAAATTTTTGACATTACCATTAATTGTTTTAGGATGTTTGAGAGCATTTCCAACCTCATTGGTTTTCATAGGGGGAAAATAGAATTTCATATCCTATTCAAAATTCAGCAGACTTAACAATTTTCGGAATTTCAGGATTATATTCATTAGATTCTATAATGTATGAAGGTATGTAATTGGTAGTTAATCAAAAGCACCAAGTCCTTGATGTACCTTGATATTAGTGATATTGCTTGTTGGACTGCTCTGTCATGGCCTTAGCAATTGCCACCAAAAGATAAGATAAAGTGAAAAAATGAATTGTTCAAATTAACCAAAGTGAGAGTGTGGAATGTTAAATCTATGGCATATGAAAAATGAAGATAAAATTGCAGAAAATTAAATCAACTCAAGAAAATTTCAGATCACACATATGCATAGCCTCCTTTCCAAAGATGGGTGGGATGCCAAGATGATGATCCTCAAGCTTCCTCAAAGAAATTTTGTTATTTTATTAAAATGAAGAAACACTCTAATGAAATGAGGACTTAGATCTTTGAGGGGAGTTTACAAAGGGGCTCAAAGAGAAATTACTCCTCAAATAAACAAAATGCAAATGAAGAAAGATTACAAATGCTTGTAGCAAAGAATAATACGAAGCCCCCTTTATGGTCACTTCACTTTCCTATAGATATATGATTTCTCAACCAATGGTTGTGTTACCCACCACTTGTGGTTAGTGTATATAGGAGTACATTTTTCTCGTAGATGGTACTCAGCCGACAGCCAGCAGCGCCTTGCAGCCACCAGATAGCTCGATGTGCCATTATCTCCGCCAGCTGAGCCAACCATGTGGTCCCTCACCCACTTGTTATGATTGTATGTTTGAAGATAGGACTCCCAACCTAGATGGTATGGATTTTCATTGGTATAATTGAGTAAATTTCCTTACTTGTCATGGGCACTTTTGGGCATGGATTGGTGGGGGGATTTGGCAAAAAGAGTGGGCTAGGTTTGTATTCTTGTCTCCATTGCCCGATTCTCTAGTTAACCTTGTATCTTAGTCTCGTGGAATCTCCTTTAATGGCCACTAGCTTTAGGGTAGGCACTACTTGAGAAATGCCGACTTTGGTTGCGTGGTCCCGCTTCCTGACACCACATACATCACCCCCTTCCAATCATTTTAGCCCTATTCATCTCTTTTCCCATCCAGGTCCACGTTGTTTTTTGTAGGATCAGATGTTCTTTAGCCTCGAGATTTTGCAGAGAGGCTAAGACACATGCATTCCACAATACCCAGAAAGCGTTTTGGGAAATTCCACCCGAAGAGGATTTAATTAAAATAATTAATCATTTTTAATGTAATTCCTAAGTCTAAACTTAGGAAATGTGATTAATTAAAGTGTATTAATTAAATCGGGTGTGAAACTTCTAGATAAAGACACAGATCAACTCCCAGTTAATCTTAGCCTTTGATTATGTTTTAATCTTGGCTGTTGATATGCCAACGAGAGATTACAAGAAGGAGCTTGATGGACATTTGGAAAATACATCGAGTAAGAGATCAAGAGATCGATTTCGCAAGAGAGCAACGCAATAGTTGCAGGAGGAAGATCGAAGTGATTTCTTGCAGTGAGGGGTAGAGATAGTTTGCCCGAGGAGGAAGTTTTTTCCATTCCGGAGAGTGCAAGGCAGAGAAGGCAGAGAGAAGTCCAGAGAGGTAGCGCAGTGCGATGCAGAGGCAGCGCAGAGCTATGCTGTGGCAGCACAGAGCTTCAGAAGGAGTCTGAAATTCTGTTGGGGAACAATCGAGATCTAGTGCCGGAGTCGAGGTGTGAGACCGGGAGGCTAGAGGGTCGAAGTTTCTAGCGAAAAGGAGATCAGTGTTGATTTTTGTAGCATCCAGAAGTGTTCCAAGTCTCAAACTTTGTAGGGAGGCTTGGACACCAGCACTCCAAAGAACCCAAAAACCGTTTGTGGAAATTCCACTCGGTTCATGACTTATTAAAATAATTAATTATTTTAATGAAGACCCTAAGTCTAAACTTAGGGAAATCAAATAATTAAAGGGTATTTATAAGTAGAGTGTGAATCTTCTAGAAAACAAGGATCAAGTCAATTTTTAATCTTAGCCATTGATTAAACTTCTAATTTGGGCCGTTGGTTCTCCAATGTGAAGATTATAAAAGAAGGCTTGAGGGTCATTTGGAAAACAAGCTGGGCATACACTCAGTACCCGAAGGAGATCGATTTTGAAGCAAGAGAATTCGAGAGTTGCAGGGCAAGGATTTTGCAAAAGCAGGAGGAGTGAATAAGCTAGTGATCGAGGTCAGGGACAGAGGGAAGTAGTGGGCCATTGAAGGCAGCTCTGGGCTGCAGCGCAGAGAACCCACGCAGACCCTACGCAGGCTTATGCAATCCAACGCTGGGATTGCGTAGAGGAACACACAGACAAGCACATGAGATAACAGAGGCTGATCAGGGTGTCAGAGATTTGTCGGAAGGAGCCGAGAATCCTGTCTTAGGTGTTTCCGATTTTATCTGCCAATATTTTTCCTTGTAAAGAAATCAATTGCTGAAGAATTAATAAAACCCTCATTTGTTGCACAGTTTTGCCGCATTGGATTTTTCCGGGGACAATTGTCCAAAAATAACTGTGTACATGTGATTGATTCTTGTGCTAATGTCCTTTACTGTTTATTTCTCTGCATATGTATTTGTGAATGTTGCAGTAGTATTTATTTCAATATTTACCAGAAGATTTCTGAAAAATAACTTATTGAAATAATAATTAGGAGGAATAAATCTATCACTGCAATTGTATAGTTTTCAGATCGAAAATTTCACATGGTATCATAGCCAAAGATGAATAAAAGGAACGGAGAGTCGACTAGTGAATGGAAGTCTACCGTTGCAGTAGCAGCGCAAAAGGTTTCACGCAGTTCTCCAGGGAGGAAAAGAAGCATGATAGAACAGATGGATCACAATATCTCTGTTTTGGCATCCAGACTTGAAGAAGAATTTGCTTGCATATCAAGCACTGCTTCCTCTGATGTTTGGTATATTGACAGTGGAGCCTCTGCTCACATGATTGGAGTACGGGAATGTTTTTCTGACTACCGAGAAGAGCAAATGAATTTTAAGATAACTATGGGTAATAAAGAAAAATGCACTCCTATTGGGAGAGGTACCGTAGTTTTTCAGACCGAGGCTAGAAATAAGGTCCGGGCCACCAATGTACTGCATGTGCCTGGGTTAGGGATGAACTTGCTCTCAGTGTCTCAGCTTCAAAATTGAGGCTATGACGTCTACTTTATTGGCAATAGGGTCTACGTCAAACACCCCAGTTGCAAGAAGAAGGCACAGATCGGGGTAAGAAGCAACAAAATTTACAAGTTGCAGCTTGAGTCTCCAATGGCACTGGTCGACAACGCAAATGAGACAGATCTGAATGAGCTATGGCATAGAAGAATGGGACATTTGCATCATGGGGCATTAAAAATTCTCGAGAAGACTGTCACAGGAGTTCCAGAGTTGAGCACTAAGTGAGATGATGTTTGCAAGGGGTGCGTATAGGGAAAATATGCCAAGGTAGCAAATTAGAGAAGCAACAATAGGGCCAAGGGTGTATTGGACTTGATACACTTGGATATCTGTGGACCAATGTCCACTAGAGCTCTTAGTGGTGTCGAATACTTCGTCACCTTCATTGATGACCATTCTAGGAAAACCTGGATCTACTTTTTGAAGACCAAGGATGAAGTCTTCAGTTGGTTTAAAAAGTTTAAGGCTTTGGTTGAAAATCTGAGAGGAAAGTGGATCAAGGTGTTGCAATCAGACAACAGTGGTGAATACCTAGATAAAGAATTCACTGGATTCTGCGCAAGGGAAGGTATAAATAGATAGTGGACAACGCCATACAATCTAGAGCAGAATGGTGTGGCAGAAAGGAAAAATAGGACTATTGTCCAAGCAACAAGGGCAATGCTGTATGACCAAGACATGCACAAATTTCTGTGGGCTGAAGCTTGTAATACAACTGTCTACATTCAGAACATGACTCCTCACGCTGCTTTGGGAAAGATCACGCCGGAGAGTGTTTTCACTGACAGTAAGCTTGAAGTGAGTCACTTTAGGATCTTCGGCAATACAACTTACTGTCATGTGCCCGGTGAGAAGAGGAAGAAGTTGGAAATGACTGCAGAAAAAGGGTATTTGGTAGGATACAACGAGAATGCAAAGGCATATCGCATCTACATTCCTGAGAGCAGGAAAGTCGTGGTGCAGAGGGATGTGAAGTTCATGGAGGAGAAGGCCTTCAGAAGGTCCCACGAGTTTCCTTTTACTACGCAGTCTGAGGAGTCATCTCTAGTTCAGCCCCAACAACCAACAACAGAAAATTTAATTGCCTCTTCAAGGCATAGGGATCCAAGGGACGTGTCTCCCGAGCATTTGCAAGAGGGAGAGCCAGTAAATCTGCCCACCACCAGTGGAAGAACGATAGAGAACTGCGACAGATTCTGAAGATGCAGAGGACTTTGTCGGAATCCCCCGAAATGAGAAGAGACAACGTAAGTAGCCTGAGAGGCATCAAGCCTTGGTTGTCAAGTTGGAGAACCTTCCAGTTTTCGGGAAGCAGCGCAGCACCAGGTGTGGGTTGATGCAATGGTGGAAGAGTACAGTTCCATCATGATGAATGATGTTTGGGAAGTTGTCGCTAGATCTCAGGACAAATCAATTTAGGATCAAGGTGGATCTCCAAGATCAAGTATGCTGCAGATGGCAACATTGAGAAATTTAAAGGCAGGTTTGTGGCTAAGGGGTATGCTCAGAACGAAGGGATTGAGTATGAAGAAACCTTCACCCCAGTAGCCAGATACACCTCTATCAGATCCGTGATATCCCTTGCTGCAAGATGGGATAGGAAATTCCCTAGATGGATGTCAAGACGACATTCTTGAACGGGGTGATAGAGGAAGAGGTGTATATAGAACAACCGGAGGGCTTCGAGACGCATGATCAGAAGACTCATGTGTGTAGATTGAAGAAAGTGTTGTATGGACTAAAGCAAGCTCCTAGAGCCTGGTATGGTCGTATTGACAACTACCTGTAGAAGATGGGATTCGTCAAGAGTGACGCAGATCCCAATCTCTACTATCTGAGAGTAGGGAGTGAGCCGTTGATACTGGTTTTGTATGTAGATGATCTATTCTTGATGGGATCATCAGGGCTCATCACAGACAGCAAGAAGAATTTGGCTGAGGAATTTGACATGAAGGATCTAGGAAGGATGCACTATTTTCTGGGGTTGAAGGTTTGGCAGCAGAATGGGGAGATCTTTCTTGGTCAAGGGAGATACACAACAGAGATTCTGAAGAGATTTCAAATGGATGATTTTAGACCCATGACAACTCCAATGATCACCAACTGGAAGAAAATCGACACGTCCGAAGACGATGAGGCTGATCCTACATTATATAGGTAACTCATAGGATCGTTGATGTATCTGGTAAATACAAGGCCAGACATCTGTTATGCTGTAAATACCCTCAATCAGTTCATGGTAGAACCTAAGAGGGCTCTTTGGGTAGTAGCCAAGCACGTTCTCAGGTACCTTCAAGGAACAGTTGAGCTTCTATTGAAGTACACCCGTAGCAATGATGTCAGGTTGAGTGGCTTCACCTACGCGGATTGGGCCGAGAGTTCAGTAGAGTGGAAGAGTACCAGTGGGTATTGTTTCAGTCTAGGATTAGGAATGACTTCCTGGTGTAGCAGGAAACAAAAGTCCATAGCACTGAGCTCAGCATAAGTAGAGTATATGGCAGCTAGTACAACTTTGGGTGAGGCCATATGGCTTTGAAAACTGTTAGTGAACCTAGTCAAGGAGAAAATGGAAGCGACTAGTATCTTATTTGATAATCAGAGTTGCATCAAGCTCTCTGAAAATCCTGTGTTTCGTGATCGGTCGAAACTTATTGATATCAGGTGTCACTTCATAGCTGTTTAGTTGCAGTACACTACAACAGGAGAACAGGTGGCAGGCATCCTCACAAAATCTCTAGGGAAGACTAAGTTTGTCTACTTCAGAGAAAAGATGGGGATGATGCAGAATCCTTTCCAGTAGCAGGAATGGATAGGATCAGTATTCAGAGGGAGTTGTTGTACAGATGCAGCAGTAATAGTGGCAGTGTCAAAGAAAGCAGTACAAAGGACAACAACGCAGGAGATGAGGGGCAGCGTCCAGAGATCAGCAGTGCAGAGAGTGCTTAAAAAGCAGAGTAACATGCAGCAGGCATATTGTTGGAACACCTTCCTCGCTAAGAGGGAGTGTTGATTTTTGTAGCATTTGGAAGTTTTCCAAGCCTCAAACTTTGCAGGGAGGCTTGGACAACAACATTCCAAAGCTCCCAGAAATCGTTTGTGGAAATTCCACTCGGTTCATGACATATTAAAATAATTAATTATTTTAATGAAGACCCTAAGTCTAAACTTAGGGAAATGAAATAATTAAAGGGTATTAATAAATCAGAGTGTGAATCTTCTAGAAAACAAGGATCAAGTCAAGTTTTAATCTTAGCCATTGATTAAACTTCTAATCTGGGTTGTTTGGTTCTCCAACGAGAAGATTATGAAAGAAGGCTCAAGGGTCATTTGGAAAAGAAGCCGTGCATATACTCAGTACCCGAAGGAGATTGATTCTGAAGCAAGAGAATTCGATTTTAGTGGGACAGTTGTAGGGCGAGGATTTTGTAGAAGCAGAAAGAGGAGGGTGTCAGCTAGTGATCAAGGTCAGGGATAGAGGGAAGCAGTGGGCCACTGGAGGTAGCTCTGGGTTGCAACGCAGAGAACTCACGCAGACCCTACGCAGTGCAGCGCTGGGACTGCGCAGAGGAACATGCAGACAAGCACAAGAGATAGTAGATTTTGATCAGGGTGTTAGAGATTTGTTGGAAGGAGCCAGGAATCTTGTCTCAGGTGTTCCAAATTTTATCTACCAGTATTTTTCCTTGTAAAGAAATCAATTGCTGAAGAATTAATAAAACCCTCATCTGCTGCATCGGTTTTCCCGCATTGGGTTTTTCTGGGGACAATTGTCCAAAAATAACTGTGTACATGTGATTGATTCTTGTGCTTATGTCCTTTACTATTTATTTCTCTGCATATATATTTGTGAATGTTGCAGTAGTATTTATTTTGATATTTGCCAGACGATTTCTGAAAAATAATTTATTGAAATAATAAGTAGGAGGAATAAATCTATCACTGCAACTGTATAGTTTTCAGATCCAAAATTCACAATCAGGAGGAGGTGCAAAGCAGTCCCAGCAGCAATGACTGCGTGGGGAAATGCAAAGATTGCGCAGGGAGCCCATCTCCAGTCAGATCAGTGCTGGATTTTCTAGTGACAGTGTGAGATCTTCTCACTATCTTTTTGTCTAGTTTTATCTTTGTATCAGATAGCCAATTTGGCCATCCAGTGACTCGTATTCAGAAACAACTGCATAATAATTAAAACCCTCAGCTATTGCACCTGTTTTCCCGCATTGGGTTTTTTTTGGGGACATTGTCCAAAAAACGGTATATATATGTGGTTATTTCTTTTTGTAGAAATTTGATAACCCAACTCCGGTTTTTAGTTTCTCCTTATTTCTCCCATAAAGTTAAATGCCCATTCCCATAGCCATACATTCAACAAGCTAGAAAAATAAATATTTTCCGAAAACACAAATTTTGGAAATTTTACAGTGCTGAAATCAGGGTTGCGAGGAAGCTTCAACCCCTCCTCGTTCCCGTTTCCGAAACGCGCTCCGTGCGGGAGCATTTTGGAAACGTTTGGAAACGCGCTCCCGAAAACGCTTCTTGAGGGGAGCGTTTTCGGGAGTGCGTTTCCAAACCTGTTAAAATGCTCCCTGCCTTTTCGGAAGCGTTTCCGGAAACGCTCGGGAGCGAACGCTCCATGAGCGCTTCCGGCGTTTAAAAAACGCTTTGGGAGCGTTTTTTTAAATGTCGGAAGTGGTCGGGGAGCGTTCGCTCTCGAACGCTCCTTGGAACAAAAAACGCTTCCCGCCGAGCGCAAATTTTTTTAAATAAAAAAACGATTTGTTTATAAGGGGGGGGGTTTCATTTTTTTTTTTTAATCGTTTGTTGAATGTTGAGAGAGAGAGCAAGAAGAGACAAGGAGAACAAGGAAGGAGAGCAAGAAGAGATAAGGAGAGCAAGCTGCAAGGCAACAGGAGGATTGCAAGAAAGAGGTAGGCCTTCTAATCCAATTTTGTATTTTCTAGGATAAATTTGTAGGTTATTTACAAATGAAAACTTGATTTTTTCTTGAATGTTGCATTTTATTGGATTTAAAACTTAAAAAATGAATTGTTTTTTTTTCCTATGCTGCATTTCCTATTCCCATTTGGCATTTTTCCATTTGTTTTGCAGGCTAGAAACTTGAAACTTGTTTCCATCATGGCTATATGGCTAGGGATTTTCCTCATGTTGGTTCCTTTCTTTGTGATAATGGTGTTGGAGAGTAGTAGAAGAAAGAGGCAAATCAGAGAAGAGGAGGACGAAGAGGAGGGTTATGGTGGATTTGAAGAAAATCCTGAAGAGGAGGAGGATTATGTTGAGGAGGAAGTGGGGAGTGGAGAACCCGAGGACACAGATTCCCCAACTAAACAAGACCAAACTCAGACACCTTTGTGGAAATATGTTCAGAAAATGGAAGGAGGGAAAGGTGGTGGAACCACTAAATTTATTTGCCCCCATTGCAATAAACAATACCATGGTTCATACACCCGTGCGAGAAGGCACCTTTGTGGGATAATGCCAGGGGATGGAACTAAAAATATTGGAATCAAAGTTTGTACTAATGTGCCAGCAACACAGAGAGAGAAATATAGGAAGGAAGAGGAGGCTGCTCTATAGAGATCATCTAAAAGATCTAGGGGTTTCATTGATTCAGGCCCAAAACGTCATGGACAAACAAGTTCAACTTCCACCCATGGTAGTGGTTTTGGAGGCAGTGGCACTGGATTAAGGCGTAGAACCATATCCGATTTGCTGGACGAAGGGTGTAGGAATGATGTGGATTCAAAAGTTTACCGGTTTCTATATGCATGTCGGGTGCCATTCAATGTTCTTTGCTCACCTTATTGGCATGAAATGGTTTCTGCCATTAATGATGCTCCCAAAGGATACAAAAGCCTTGGGTATGACAAGGTCAGAGCCGTGGGTCTTGATCATGAAAAAGCTAAAATAAACCATTCTTTGGCTAGAATGACAAGTTCGTGGAATGAGCATGGGCTGTCCATTGTCTCTGATGGATGGACCAGTGTAAAAGGAAAACCATTGATAAGTGTTTTGGCTGTGTCGGTTAGTGGTGCAATCTTCCTGGCAGCATATGATTATTCAGGCAAATTCAAAACCAACATTAACATTGCAGAACCATTACTTGATATAATTGAAAAGACTGGGCCATACAATGTCATACAGGTCATCATTGATAATGCTGCTAACTGTAAAGCAGCAGGAGTAATTATTGAGGATCAATACCCCAACATTTTTTGGTCTGGGTGTTTGGTTCACACAATGAACCTTTTGATGCATGATATCATAAAAAACAAACAACCTCAATTCAAATGGCTTGGTGATTTGTACAAGAGAGGTAAAAAAATGATAAAATTTATTACAAATCATAGCAATACCCATGGGCTTTTCCGTACTCACTCCAAATTGGAGTTGTTGAAGATAGTAAAAACTAGATTTGCTAGCTATTACCTCACCTTCAATCGCCTTTTGAAGGTAAGAGAGTCATTGGCTGCAATGGTATCAAGTCCACACTGGCAGCTATTAAAGGATAGGGCAGCAACAATAGTTGACAGGCAAGGTTTCGAACATGTGGAGGAGACCGCCCTTGACCCTCTGTTTTGGGCACATGTGAGGGAAATTTTGAATTTTACCAAGCCCATTTATAACATGATTCGGTTTGCAGATACTGATAAACCAATTATTGGAGAGGTTTATGAGCAGATGGACAGCGTGTTGGGGCAAATAAAAGATATTGTTAAGGATAATTATCCCAACTTGTATGCTATGATTCATGACTGTGTGTGTGCACGGTGGAATAAACTCAATGTTCCACTACATGCTTTGGCATATATCCTTACACCAAAACATTACTCTCCATCTTGGTTGGGCCAACCTGCACCTGGAGGTGGGGTTAGGATGAAACCTCACACAGATCTAGAGGTACAACAGGGGTACATGAAGGCATTGGAAAAGTTGGTACTCGACAGGGAAGAGTGTGCTAGATTGCGCCTTGAATTAGGCAAATACTTCAGTTGCACTGCTAACTTTGGTTCTTTCCATGCAATGGAAGACAGGGATAGAGTTGATGCTCTCACATGGTGGGAAGCATATGGCAGCATGGGACTTTTAACCAACTTTGGGACTTTTGCCAAAGTTGGCTAAAAAAGTTCTCTCACAGGTTGTGAACACTTCTTTTGCAGAGAGGTGTTGGAGCACCTACAGCTTTATACACAATGTGAAAAGAAACAGGCTGAATGAAAACCGAGCTGAAAGCTTGGTTTATGTGCATTACAACTTGAGGTTGTTGAGCCATTACTATGATCGGGCAAATGAGGATCAATCATATAGAGTCTGGGACAACAACCCAGAGGATGATAATTTGGAGGACGGCACGTTACATCTGGAAGAATTGGAAGCAGAACTTTTTAGGGATGATGATGAAGCATCAGTAGCACCGCCACACACAGGGCCAGTCCCACCATCTACTGGTAGCAATGCGGGTGCGGGTGCGGGTGCGAGTGCCAGTGCCAGTGCCAGTTCTCGATATCACACTGTTGTTCCTTTGCAGATCCAACCTCCACCTTCTAGTCATGGTCGTGGTACTCCTGAGAGTACTAGAAGACCAACATTTCCTCGTGGCTCACAAAAATTAGACATTTCTCGTGGGCGTGCCAAGGGGCCAACCAGATAAAATAGATTTGTTGTTTACTAGTCTTTTCTATTTGTTGTTGACAGTTGAACAGTTGAAACTTGACTCTTTCATATATTTAATGACAATTTAAGTTTCAAGTTTGAATTTGAAAGGTGA